>OX411728.1:29287236-29946165 GCA_948252095.1 Dicycla oo
GGATGTAGATTAAGGAGTTAGCATGTAAGGCCACTCTATCGCATTGGATCGCAGATCTGTAATGGTAGTTGTAGGTAAGATTTACGTAAATAAATAAATAAAAAAAAAATATCATAATTTTGAGTCAATTTCTTTTTGAAATCGATTAAATACATTACTGCAGGTCCAAACACTCGAATTTTTATTTTGTCTATGTAGGACATAGGCATACCCGGCATGTAATAACCACTTTCCCCCCAATCTGTTTTTCGTAAATTCGTAATTGTGCTCGCACTCTTTATAATAAGGACCTGCTTCCGACATGATTGAATGACACACTGAACTTTCTTATCATTTGCAAATAGCATTAGCAATTATTTAGTGAAGTATACGTAAAAAGATAGAATCACAATTATTTCACACGATTAAATAAGACGGACATATTTATAGTCCAGCCGGCCGTATTAGCTCTATTGTTTATTTTAACTGGTTGGTGCGCTCAGGTAAAATTTTTGCAACCCGTCTTTCCCGGCTGTACTTCGAAATTGAAATAATATTATTGCTGTCATAAATTGTAAAATATAGTTGTGATTTGATAATATTGTAACATTTATTTTATATTTTTGATACATTTTATTCAAACTGTAATTATCTCTATTAAAACTATGATCCGACATTGTACAAATTTCAAATAAACTACTTTCGTCTCATGCTATACATTTAAAGCACTTTTTATGTCGACCGTACAAGCTGAAAACAATAGAAAAAAACCAGTCAAGTGCGTGTCGGACTACGCACAATGAAGGGTTACGTAGTTGGGATGAATGTATCCCAAGAACAAATTTAACATGCATTGTAGTTGAAAAGCATGTTCTCATACATACACTCCAACTGCAAATGTAAGTTTGTACGCACAATATTGAGAGATTCACCATGTTATTTAAAGACTTTTTATAGGTTTTCCTGTAATCTATAGGTATAGAAGTATTTTCTGTATTTTTTTTTTTAATTTTAAGCTCAGTAGTTTCGGAGATAAAGGGGGCAATGGTCAATTTTCGTCTATTTTCTTAAATAACTTTAACACAGTTTATTTTAAAATCATAAAAAAATATATATTTGAGACCCTCACAGTAAAAGCCCTTGTATTTGATATATCGCACAGTACAGTTTGCAAAACTTTTTATTTTATTTTCTTATTTGCCCCCAAAATTAACCCCCATATTCAAAATTCATTCATTTACATTACACGTCCGTGTTTGAGTCACAGAAATACGGCTGTGACAGATGGACAGATAGACAGACAGACAGACACATGAGTGATCCTATAAGTTCCGTTTTTTCCTTTTGAGGTACGGAACCCTAAAAAGAAAAAATAAATGTAAAAAATATATATATAAAAAAATAAAAGTAGTAATATTTATCGTATTCGGGGTTCCTCGAGACGGGACCTCGGAGATCGGGGTACTCCGGGAATAACCCGTTATTTAGACATTACAAACAGACATTTCAATTTAATTTATTTGTATAGATGTATAGAATGACCGAAATACCTCGTTGTCTTGCAGTGACCTCTACCCCTGAGGAGGGCCCATGTGAGGAGGTCTCATCATAGTGTCTCTCATTTCGTTCGCTGCCTTCTGTTGCTCTAATAGCCCTGTACGCTGGCTCTCCGGAATGATTTTCTCCATGACCTTCATGTACTCGGTGTGGAGGTACACCAGGTGCTCGACGCTGTACGTGATGTCGATGTTGAGGCGCAGCATGTGCTCGTAGTACCAGATGACCAGCTTGATGCGGCGCGCGGGGTGGCGCTCCTGTGTTGAGGAGTGCAGCACGTTGCGCATGTCTAGCAGCCACTCGTCTAGCCGGTTGTAGATGTACGCCATGCGGAACCGAGGGTCGCGCTCGAATTCTTTCACGAGGGGTTCTATTTCTGTCATTTTACGTTGTGTGGAGTAGATACATTGTTTCATGATGTCCAGTATCTTCATGTTGTTGTTTAGGTGCGAGGGGTCTTGGTAGGGGGGGTATCGGCGGCCATCCACGCGACGGAGGGGGGCCGGAACCCTGCCGGTTCCGGGGGTCGGGGCCCTGCCGTATCCAGATGCTGCGGCCCTGCCAGGACCAGGGGCCGGGGTCCCGCCGGCTCCGCGGGCCATGGTCAGCAACGACGCGTTCACTGCGACGGGCCAGTCACTTGCGTTGATAAGCTCGGCGTAGTCCATGCTGACGTTGACCCTGTATTTGTGCAAAATTAGCTATTTTATTCCAGCCTAATAAATCTTACTATTAAAAAACGCATCTGCCTTTGTATCTTGTACTTTAAACAGTACAAAATATTTTTTTTCTAAATTTAAATATTTCTGTAGATAAGTCCTTCTTCCTTATGGCGGCAGTACATGTACTCGTCGCCGGAACTCGCACTCACATATGATAAACTAGGACCATCGAAGTAACACAAATAAAGAGTTAATTACTAATAACAAAACAAAACGAAGATCAGCAAGACGACAAGTCACCACAAGTAGCACCCGTTTACGAGCATAACGCAGAGTTCAGCGATTACCCCCCTCGCCATATTTGAGGGAAAGAGGCAACCCGACCCCCGACGCTACCGCAAGCAGTGACATCCAAGGAATCATGACGAACTTGCTGCCGGTTGCTCAGGTAAGATTAATATGATCAATTGGGATTGTGAAGCTGTAAATTTTCATACAATAAGCGATAACGTTTTTCTACCCGTGGACATAGTCTAATTTTTATATTTTTTTTAAATGTAGGTATAATGAAAAACTAGGTGCGTATGTTTTTATTATAAAGAAATATTGTATACGATATAAGTTATTAGCATCTATATATCTATATTTTTGACATAAAACTTCCTCGAGCGTTTTTTTATTACGATTAAATTAAATTGAATAACTAAAAAAGAAAAACTTACAAACCTAGACTAAGGTGTACTGAATGTAATGAGACCAAAATTGTCTCATTTCGTACAAGTTTAAAAGTTGCACCCCGCAAACGTTATCGCCCGAAACAATATTTATGTAAATAACTCTATGAAATGTAGGTGATTGCCTCCAAGACTCGCGCCGCGTATCGGCACTTCACAATCCTCTTAAGGTCGCTAGCTAACCACATATTGCAATACCACTCATAAAAGACATTGTAATGAGTAGATTATGTCAATCATATATAAAAATACAATAAATTGACTTTCACATGCAAATAAATAATTATATGAACTCATATAACCTGTCAGAAGGTAAGCTAATTCTAGAGAAAGAACATAAACATCGTCTTTTCGAGCTATGCAAGTTTCAATTGCATAGCTCTTATACCTACTTTAGATTTTATTGATATCTAAAAAACCCCGATTTCGTCACTGAGTTATGATCATCAAACTCTTAGGGTGCTTCCTAAGGTGTAGAGTTTGTGAAGTTAGGGCGCGTAGAGTTAGAAGCTTGGTCTACATGAGATCGGACAACTTTTTGACAGTGCGAGACATATGGTCTCGTGTTGGCAACATTTTACATTAAAATGTTTGTGGTGAGATTGTTTATTACGCGCGACTTCGTCCGCGTGTTATGTCTAGTAATATCTACATTATATCATTTTTATGGTGTACCTACATAAAAAATATCTATCTTTGTATCTATCTATCTTGTTCCCCGACCCACCCCGTCGCATCGCATCGCCCCCCGCTATTAGGTATATACTTGGTTTTCGCTTAGCGTTCTTTCTGACTTTCTTTCTTTTTACTTGACTCCAAGGGTCCTAGCGTGAAATATCCTTTCTCAAGAATGTTACTGCCACATGCAAAAAGAATTTTCCAAATTCGGCTGCTAGTACCAGAGATCGTTCAAAGAAACAACAAAGGCCTCATTCAACTTTATTATATGACTAGCTTTTGCCCGTGGCTTCGCCCGCGCGGATGTCGGCAAATATCCCACGGGAACATACATGTGGAGAACGAAAGGCCGTCCGATATAACTGCAAACTCAAATCGCTACGATATATCGTTGCCCTGTATGGTGGGCTTAAACCTCCCAGGCGGCATGATTTTTCCGACATCTTCAACTATCATCGTCATATATAAGCTAATTTACACAAAACCTTAATTATACACTGAAACTTTCCTCATGAATCACACCGACCATTGGTGAAAACCGTATGAGATTTTTTTCGGTAGTTTTTGAGTTTATCGCTTTCAAACAGACAGACAGCCGCAGCAGGTCTTTTTTAACTAAACAAGACCTGCTGCGGCTGTCTGTCTGTCACGCTCTAATAACAAATAACTTATGACCGATGAAATAATTTCGTCGTAAAAACTTCGAATTTGATGAAATAAAGACTAAATATTACCTCAAGATACGAACTATGACTACATTTCCCTTAAATCTCTTAAAAAGAGGTGCACAAAATTTTTAATATTATTTGTGATTTTAAAATCAACCCCTATTTTACCCCCTTAGGGGATGGTTTTTCAAAACGCTGTACCACACATTTCTTTATTTCCCACACAAAAGCATAAACTTAATTTTCATGATTATCACTAACTTATGAAATACCGGGTTTCCCATACAAACTTTCATTATTTTTGAGACAAAAAGTAGCCTATGTCCTTCCCCATGATACCTTTTATAGCCTTGCCAAATTTTATGGAAACCCGTGCACTTTTGTGAATTTTAAAATCCCTAATTTACCCCTTAGGGGAAGATTTTCAAAAACATTGAACCACAAATTTCTTTAGGTCCTACCTAAAGCATAAACTTGAATTTTCATAATTATCACTAACTTAAGAAATGCTGAGTTTCCCGTACAAACTTTCATCCCCTATGTCACCCCTTGTAGGATTATTTTATAAGACAAAAGTAGCCTATGTCCATCCCCAGGAAAGTTATCTATAGCCTTGTCAAATTTTATCAAAATTCGTGGTTTTATGAATTTTAAAATGAATCCCTATTTTACCCCCTTAGAGGATGATTTTTCAAAAACACTGAGCCACTTATTTTTTTTTTTTTACCAAAAGCATAAATTTGAATTTTCATATAGCTAACTTTAGAAATGCCGGGTTTCCCATACAAGCTTTCGTCCCTTATATCACCCCCTGAACAATTATTTTTGAGACAAAAAGTAGCCTATGTCCTTTCCCATGATACCATCTATAACGTTGCCAAATTTTATCGACATCCGTTCAGTGGTTTAGGCGTGAAAGGGTAATATACAGACAGACAGACAGAGTTACTTTCGAATTTATAATATTAGTATAGATACATAGATTATTGTAAAATAACCTAATCAATAAGAACGATTACCTAATCAATAAAATGTTAAAATATTCGTAAACTTTCCGATTAGTGAAAACATACATCAGTTTCATTAACACGACTTATGTACAAACAGGTCGAATACAAACTACTTACAGTTGGGGGAGCCTGACGTTTGAGTGCAGATAGCCAGGCTTGGGCTGAAAGGGGCCGGGGACCCGCGGCCAGGGCCCCGCGGACTTGCGCGCGGGCCCACTAGCCTCTGGCTGCAGGGGCAGCGGCGCCTGCAGCACGGCCATGCGCTTCGCCAGCAATGCCGACAGCCTCTGGTCCTCGCCCACAAAGTCATAGTCTCTTAATGATATAAGATGCTCATTCGATTTCTTGTTCTCAGAATATACAGTCACACCTGGAATGAATTTATATTCCGGTTTTAAAACCGTAACTGGTAGAGAGAGCTGGTGCCAACCACAGCTGCTTCATGCGTGGACACAGTGACGGCAGCTGGTGGCAGCGTGTGCAGTAGCAGCAGGTGACATGCCTCTCCCTCTCTTTCGCAACAGAGTTTTCAAAAAACTTATGCATAGTTTTTTGGCGCCACTCCTGCATTTTTGGTTATTTCAGATGCAATAGTTTGTCATCACAAATGCAACTCGTTTTAATATTAATTAGTTCTGATCAAAAATACTTACTATAGGCTGGCGAAAAGAATCCAATGAACACTGTAAATGTAATTGAAAGTTTATTTATAGTAGAATGTACCTATTAAAATCCAGTCACTCAGTATAATATCAAGACCTAACTACTGGCACCAACACCGAAACTAAAGTAACTGTGAGTGTGACATAACTACTGGCACCAACACCGAAACTAAAGTAACTGTGAGTGTGACATAACTACTGGCACCAACACCGAAACTAAAGTAACTGTGAGTGTGACATAACTCCTGGCACCAACACCGAAACTAAAGTAACTGTGAGTGTGACATAACTACTGGCACCAACACCGAAACTAAAGTAACTGTGAGTGTGACATAACTACTGGCACCAACACCGAAACTAAAGTAACTGTGAGTGTGACATAACTCCTGGCACCAACACCGAAACTAAAGTAACTGTGAGTGTGACATAACTACTGGCACCAACACCGAAACTAAAGTAACTGTGAGTGTGACATAACTACTGGCACCAACACCGAAACTAAAGTAACTGTGAGTGTGACATAACTCCTGGCACCAACACCGAAACTAAAGTAACTGTGAGTGTGACATAACTACTGACACCAACACCGAAACTAAAGTAACTGTGAGTGTGACATAACTACTGGCACCAACACCGAAACTAAAGTAACTGTGAGTGTGACATAACTCCTGGCACCAACACCGAAACTAAAGTAACTGTGAGTGTGACATAACTACTGGCACCAACACCGAAACTAAAGTAACTATGAGTGTGACATAACTACTGGCACCAACACCGAAACTAAAGTAACTGTGAGTGTGACATAACTACTGGCACCAACACCGAAACTAAAGTAACTGTGAGTGTGACCTAACTACTGGCACCAACACCGAAACTAAAGTAACTGTGAGTGTGACATAACTACTGGCACCAACACCGAAACTAAAGTAACTGTGAGTGTGACCTAACTACTGGCACCAACACCGAAACTAAAGTAACTGTGAGTGTGACATAACTACTGGCACCAACACCGAAACTAAAGTAACTGTGAGTGTGACATAACTACTGGCACCAACACCGAAACTAAAGTAACTGTGAGTGTGACATAACTACTGGCACCAACACCGAAACTAAAGTAACTGTGAGTGTGACCTAACTACTGGCACCAACACCGAAACTAAAGTAACTGTGAGTGTGACATAACTACTGGCACCAACACCGAAACTAAAGTAACTGTGAGTGTGACATAACTACTGGCACCAACACCGAAACTAAAGTAACTGTGAGTGTGACATAACTACTGGCACCAACACCGAAACTAAAGTAACTGTGAGTGTGACATAACTCCTGGCACCAACACCGAAACTAAAGTAACTGTGAGTGTGACATAACTACTGGCACCAACACCGAAACTAAAGTAACTGTGAGTGTGACATAACTACTGGCACCAACACCGAAACTAAAGTAACTGTGAGTGTGACATAACTACTGGCACCAACACCGAAACTAAAGTAACTGTGAGTGTGACATAACTACTGGCACCAACACCGAAACTAAAGTAACTGTGAGTGTGACATAACTACTGGCACCAACACCGAAACTAAAGTAACTGTGAGTGTGACCTAACTACTGGCACCAACACCGAAACTAAAGTAACTGTGAGTGTGACATAACTACTGGCACCAACACCGAAACTAAAGTAACTGTGAGTGTGACATAACTACTGGCACCAACACCGAAACTAAAGTAACTGTGAGTGTGACATAACTACTGGCACCAACACCGAAACTAAAGTAACTGTGAGTGTGACATAACTCCTGGCACCAACACCGAAACTAAAGTAACTGTGAGTGTGACATAACTACTGGCACCAACACCGAAACTAAAGTAACTGTGAGTGTGACATAACTACTGGCACCAACACCGAAACTAAAGTAACTGTGAGTGTGACATAACTACTGGCACCAACACCGAAACTAAAGTAACTGTGAGTGTGACCTAACTACTGGCACCAACACCGAAACTAAAGTAACTGTGAGTGTGACATAACTACTGGCACCAACACCGAAACTAAAGTAACTGTGAGTGTGACCTAACTACTGGCACCAACACCGAAACTAAAGTAACTGTGAGTGTGACCTAACTACTGGCACCAACACCGAAACTAAAGTAACTGTGAGTGTGACCTAACTACTGGCACCAACACCGAAACTAAAGTAACTGTGAGTGTGACATAACTACTGGCACCAACACCGAAACTAAAGTAACTGTGAGTGTGACATAACTACTGGCACCAACACCGAAACTAAAGTAACTGTGAGTGTGACCTAACTACTGGCACCAACACCGAAACTAAAGTAACTGTGAGTGTGACATAACTACTGGCACCAACACCGAAACTAAAGTAACTGTGAGTGTGACATAACTACTGGCACCAACACCGAAACTAAAGTAACTGTGAGTGTGACCTAACTACTGGCACCAACACCGAAACTAAAGTAACTGTGAGTGTGACATAACTACTGGCACCAACACCGAAACTAAAGTAACTGTGAGTGTGACATAACTACTGGCACCAACACCGAAACCAAAACTAACTTTAGCTTTAACTTTGTTTCTAACTACTAAAGGCTGGTCTACATATTTTGCATTAATTAGTTAATGCGCCTAAGAAGAAGAAGGTCATTCACCTTGATGAGCAAATCCCATTTTCGGGCGAAGTCTTGGGGCCTGCGCCTCGTAAATGTGACATTAAAAATTATTTTTGTCAAATTATGAAAAAACAAACCGGCAAAGTGATTTAGACTGTTCCGTACATTGGTAGGAAAACTATTTTTCCATTTTAAAAGTTTTTTTTTTCATTGTTTATGAGTATTGGTTCCACATATTAGGTCCTTACACATGGAATAGGCGTTTTGTATGGAAAAAGCAAAGCAATTTCTTTTTAATGAAATTATTTTAATTAATCAATCAAAGTATGTACCATTGTTATCTATGCACTTGCGCCATTTTATCGGTAGTTCAATGATTCATTTGCTGAAAAAATTGTGAGAACGAGAATCAATAAAATCTTTGAAGACGGTTTTGACAGCCTCATCGGAATTGAATGTTTTCCTTGCGAGAAGGTGTCCAAAGTCAAAGAAATAAACGCAGTGGACCTATAAAGCCTTGCTCGTCCAATGAAATGCCTTCAGGGTAGTGTTGGGTTTGCCTCGCTACTGTAGTGCGTCTGATATGTTTGTATCTTGCGCAAGAGAGTCACCTCAGTTATGTGCAGAATGAGGGCGGGTCCCAATATTATCTTGAAGACATTGAGTGATAAAGTCTACAGTCCCTCCCTGGGTATTGGGTAAATACGCACTTGTGTGCGCGGCGTCCGTTTGTAGGGACGCGCTCGGGGTGAAGTTGTGCTTGCTGGATGAGGTTCTGACCTAGCTTAGTTTGAATTTTATTCATTGGTCATGGTTTTGCCTGGTCAGTGTTTAATTATAATATATATTATATTTATCATAATTTATGACTAACATAGTGTTGTAAGTACCTATATTGTAACCAACCAAAATATACAGGGTGTCCCTGGAAGTATGGATCAAATCGAATAGGAGTGTAGGCAAGGTCATTTCCAACCTTTTTAACCCTGAGAATGTTGGTGCAATTTTTTACGGTTCAAAAGTTATGACCAATTTTTGTTTTTTTCAATCACTTCGCATAGTGCTCAATGAAAAAAAATCATTAAAAAAAAACTAGCAAAGCTATCAATTACTTTTTTTTTTCAGAACTTTGTAGAAAAGTTGGCCTTTCTTTTGGTAATACTTATACGCATCTAGAAAACATGTGTTCAATAATAAAAAACAGTTACTGCAAAGTCTTCGGTCTGGCAGAAGTTTTACTCAATTTTCGAGCGATTTTTATGGGAAAAAGTTACACTAGCGAAAGTTGACCACGTATTACAAAAACTGGTCCAAGTCATAGAGATTCTTTGGAGGTATGAATCACTTTAATATTCTTAATAGCTTAAAAGTTAGAGATTTTTATTAACAAGGAGGTCGTATTTTTACATTTTTCTGTTTCAAATTTTCATTTTTTTCAGCTTAACTAACGATTTAATTTCAGTCCCTAGGCATTTGTTACCTATCTGAACACTACTGGTTGGTGTGGTTTAGGTTTAAATAAAAAATAAAAATAATTTCGGTAAACTTTTTGTTATCTCATGAGTCATGTTATTTGCCCTAGCTACAACTCGGAAAAAAACCGTGCACCTGCTGTCAATGACGTCATATCGGCGCTCTGGTACAATATGTATGGCGACGGGGCGAGCGCGGCGAGGTGAAAGAGGAAGTTCGAGGGGCATTGCATTCCAACGAGGTGCTAGGAATGTGCGGGGGAAGGGAAACAAAAGAACCAGTGCCGGCGCACGTTCGCACTCAGGTAGATGTTTTAGTAACTCGCTACCGGCTTGTGACTGCGCATGTACTTAATTCGGTGTTCATCAATAATTATTCTTTAACGTTATTTGGACTGTGTAACTTGGACTTTGTTTTTGCCTGTGATTTGGACACTGCTTGACTTGAGTATGGCTACGTACAACAGCCATGAATATGCAGATATGCATTTCATTTACGGATTTTGTGATGGAAATGCACGCCAAGCTGCAAGAATGTATCGAGAGCGATATCCTAATCGGGACCGCTATCCGGATTACCGAGTATTCCAAGGTATACACTCCGCTTACGCAGATGGTAGAAATCCAGGAACTAGGGAAGGTCGACGTAGCGTTCGAGACCTTGGAGTCGAAGATGTGGTGCTTCAGATGCTACGTGAGAATCCAAAGACAAGTATTCGTCGCATGTCAAGAATGTCAGGGATTCCGAGATCTGTGGTACAGACGCCAGCACATCAAGCTACTACAATCTGTCAGATTTCTTTAATAGATTTTCGACTTTATTGCTAAAGCATTAGGTTCAAGGTTGATTGGGAAAATCTGACAGTTTCGGGTAGGTTGACCTGCTGGCGTCTGTACATCGTACTGTGAGACGACACATAATTCATCCCTTTCACGTTCAACGTGTGCTAGCCCTTTTACCTAGTGATCATGGCCCGAGAAGGGCTTTTTGTAGGGAAATTTTACGTCGCCATCGTGAAGATTCTCAATTTTTAAAGAAAATTTTATGGAGCGATGAAACAAGTTTCCGATGGGAAGGATATTTAACATGCATAATGAGCATTAATGAGCATTTTTATGCGCGCATTAACCTACACATTGTACGAAGTGACCATTTCCAGCATCAATTCGGAGTAAACATGTGGGCTGGAATAGTAGAAGGACAGCTAATAGGTCCTCATGAGTTACCTGCTAGACTAGATGGCCCCTCATTCTTGAGATTTCTACAGAATGACCTAAATGGTTTACTTGGGGAAGTATCACTTGAAACCCGTCGAGACATGTGGTTGCAGCAAGACGGCGCTCCCCCACATTACGCAAGAGTCGTAAGAGACCATCTAGACTTAACTTTCCCTAGTCGTTGGATCGGAAGAGGGGGGCACATTCGATGGCCAGCACGTTCCCCTGACCTGAACCCCATAGATTTCTTTCTATGGGGTTACTACAAAGAGATGGTGTACGAGACAGAGAGCGAAACCGAGGAACAACTCCGTCAGAAAATCACATCTGCAACCTTACCTTAAACATAAAAAATAATTCCCGTGCATTTAGACGAACAATACCAAATTTCATTCGGCGATGCCAGTTGTGTTTGAGATTAAGAGGAAGGAATTTTGAACATCTATTGTAATTTCAATTTACATATTAATTTCATTGTTTTATTTTATTTTGCCACGTAGTTAGAAAATTTTAAAAATACGACCTCTTTGTTAATAAAATTCTCTAACTTTTAAACTATTAAGAATATTAAAGTGATTCATACCTCCAAAGAATCTCTATGACTTGGACCAGTTTTTGTAATACGTGGTCAACTTTTTCTAGTGTAACTTTTTCCCATGAAAATCGCTCGAAAATTGAGTAAAATTTTTGCCAGAACGAAGCCTTTGCTGTAAATGTTTTTTCTTATTGAACTTATGTTTTCTAGCTGCGTAAAAGTATTACCACAGGAAGGGCCAACTTTTCTACAAAGTTCTGAAAAAAAAGTAATTGATAGCTTTGCTAGTTATTTTTTATGATTTTTTTCATTGAGCACTATGCGAAGTGATTGAAAAAAAACAAAAATTGGTCATAGCTTTTGAACCGTAAAAAATTGCACCAACATTCTCAGGGTTAAAAAGTTTGGAAATGACCTTGCCCACGCCCCTATTCGATTTGATCCATACTTCCAGGGACACCCTGTAGATGTACCTTGTCTGAATTAAATATTTCGAATTGCATTGAATTAGCCGAAAGATATCTTCGAAGTTTGAAAAGCTAAAAGTTATATGGAATAGAATCTATGCAGCATATTATATAAAAATAATATATATTTTATAATGTGCAAATGAGGAGCTCGTGGGTAAATATATTAATAACAGCCGCAAGGGTCGATCCATTAGGTTAAGCGACGCTTGCCGGAGTTAATCCGTAGATGGGTGACCATCTGTACATACCGAGACTCGTCTCGTAGACCGTGCCTCGGATAGCACGTTAAGGCGTTGGTCCCGGCTGTCATTCGTGGCTCTTTGACAGTCGTTACGGGTCGTCAGAAGCCCGAAAGTCTGACAACCAGTCTTACCAAGGGGTATCGTATTACCCAATAACTGGGTTGTGGAGGTCAGATAGGCAGTCACTCCATGTAAAATACTGGTATTCAGCTGCATCCGATTCGACTGGAAGCCGACCCCAATATAGTTGGGAAAAGGCTGGGCAGATTGCAGATTGAATGTGCAAATGAAGCGTTTTTATACAATATCCCATTCGGGCTACATAGTTATGTTTTTACCCCCAATTTAAAATTTAAATCCCCGTTTCGGTTCCTGTTCAATTCTTTTTCTTGTAGTATACTCGTACCTACCTATATGGAAAAGCATTATTTATTACCTTCCCAAATCGCAAGTGGATAGCATCAGTAGTTCTCGAAATGTGTTTACGCATCTCTCTTGGTCTAGCTTCCGACCCTAGATCTATTTCGGCAAAGTAAACTCTACCGGCACAGACCTAGAGTTCAGGAGCGCGCAAGCCCACCACGACGTCAACGTAGAGATACGGCGATAGGGTTTTATTTTTATTAACCACTTCAAAAAAAGGAGTTATCAATTCGATACGTATGTATGTAATATTACTGGATCTGCGAGATATTCACATATGATGATCTATTAGGGCTTCCAAGCAAATATACAAAATTTTATAGATGTATGTTTGTATGTATGTATGTTTGTCCACGCATATCTCCGAAACTATTAATCGGATCGTGACCATTATTTTTTTGATGGCTTACATTTACTACAACTTAGAGCACAGTGAAAGTTTAATTAAAATCGGTTTAATAGTTTTCAAGATAATGGAAGATGACCAGGTAAGTGCTTATTGGTCCTCAGTAATGGAAATACTTAGGATGACCTAGCTTTCAACATTTATCTAAATGAGCATGGGTGCTACTACATGATACTTTCTGAAGGTCTGATGATGACCAGGTAAGTGCTTATTGGTCCAAGACACCGACTTCCGAAATTAAAGTTATTTCATGATTTTGAGTTCGTTTCTTTTTGAAGTCTATTTATTTTTTTTTAATTATTATTTTATAGTTGCTTTTTTACCAATACAGTATGGAAAGGAAATTAAATACACAAGCTAAGACTACCACAGCATTATTCATCAAAAAATTAATATTAACATGTAATTAGAAAGTAATTTTAATGCGTAATTAAAGATTAGAAAACTAATCGGAAAATCGCAATTACGATTAACGAGCGCGTTCAGTACTTATCGAGTTTAGAAATATAATTGGCATGTTTAGTTCATAGAGATGCGCACAGGCTGCTCCACCAACGGTGTACACCGCACCAGACAAGCGCTTGGCCTCGCTGGCAACCATGCACTTTGTGTACAGATGCGCACAACCTGCTCCACTAACGGTGTACACCCCACCGGACAAGCGCTTGGCCTCGCTGGCAACCATGCACTTTGTGTACAGATGCGCACAACCTGCTCCACCAACGGTGTACACCCCACCGGACAAGCGCTTGGCCTCGCTGGCAACCATGCACTTTGTGTACAGATGCGCACAACCTGCTCCACCAACGGTGTACACCCCACCGGACAAGCGCTTGGCCTCGCTGGCCACCATGCACTTTGTGTACAGATGCGCACAGGCTGTTCCGCCAACGGTGTACACCGCACCGGACAAGCGCTTGGCCTCGCTGGCAACCATGCACTTTGTGTACAGATGCGCACAGGCTGTTCCGCCAACGGTGTACACCGCACCGGACAAGCGCTTGGCCTCGCTGGCAACCATGCACTTTGTGTACAGATGCGCACAACCTGCTCCACCAACGGTGGACACCTCACCGGACAAGTGCTTGGCCTCGCTGGCAACCATGCACTTTGTGTACAGATGCGCACAGGCTGCTCCACCAACGGTGTACACCGCACCAGACAAGCGCTTGGCCTCGCTGGCAACCATGCACTTTGTGTACAGATGCGCACAGGCTGTTCCGCCAACGGTGTACACCGCACCGGACAAGCGCTTGGCCTCGCTGGCAACCATGCACTTTGTGTACAGATGCGCACAGGCTGCTCCACCAACGGTGTACACCGCACCGGACAAGCGCTTGGCCTCGCTGGCAACCATGCACTTTGTGTACAGATGCGCACAACCTGCTCCACCAACGGTGGACACCTCACCGGACAAGCGCTTGGCCTCGCTGGCAACCATGCACTTTGTGTACAGATGCGCACAGGCTGTTCCGCCAACGGTGTACACCGCACCGGACAAGCGCTTGGCCTCGCTGGCAACCATGCACTTTGTGTACAGATGCGCACAACCTGCTCCACCAACGGTGGACACCTCACCGGACAAGCGCTTGGCCTCGCTGGCAACCATGCACTTTGTGTACAGATGCGCACAGGCTGCTCCACCAACGGTGTACACCGCACCAGACAAGCGCTTGGCCTCGCTGGCAACCATGCACTTTGTGTACAGATGCGCACAGGCTGTTCCGCCAACGGTGTACACTGCACCGGACAAGCGCTTGGCCTCGCTGGCAACCATGCACTTTGTGTACAGATGCGCACAACCTGCTCCACCAACGGTGGACACCTCACCGGACAAGCGCTTGGCCTCGCTGGCAACCATGCACTTTGTGTACAGATGCGCACAGGCTGTTCCGCCAACGGTGAACTCCGCACCGGACAAGCGCTTGGCCTCGCTGGCAACCATGCAATTTGTGTACAGATGCGCACAGGCTGCTCCACCAACGGTGGACACCTCACCGGACAAGCGCTTGGCCTCGCTGGCAACCATGCACTTTGTGTACAGATGCGCACAACCTGCTCCACCAACGGTGGACACCTCACCGGACAAGCGCTTGGCCTCGCTGGCAACCATGCACTTTGTGTACAGATGCGCACAACCTGCTCCACCAACGGTGTACACCGCACCGGACAAGCGCTTGGCATCGCTGGCAATCATGCACTTTGTGTACAGATGCGCACAACCTGCTCCACCAACGGTGGACACCTCACCGGACAAGCGCTTGGCCTCGCTGGCAACCATGCACTTTGTGTACAGATGCGCACAACCTGCTCCACCAACGGTGTACACCGCACCGGACAAGCGCTTGGCATCGCTGGCAATCATGCTCTTTGTGTACAGATGCGCACAACCTGCTCCACCAACGATGTACACCGCACCGGACAAGCGCTTGGCATCGCTGGCAATCATGCACTTTGTGTACAGATGCGCACAACCTGCTCCACCAACGGTGTACACCGCACCGGACAAGCGCTTGGCCTCGCTGGCAACCATGCACTTTGTGTACAGATGCGCACAACCTGCTCCACCAACGGTGGACACCTCACCGGACAAGCGCTTGGCCTCGCTGGCAACCATGCACTTTGTGTACAGATGCGCACAACCTGCTCCACCAACGGTGGACACCTCACCGGACAAGCACTTGGCCTGGCTGGCAACCATGCACTTTGTGTACAGATGCGCATAACCTGCTCCACCAACGGTGGACACCTCACCGGACAAGCGCTTGGCCTCGCTGGCAACCATGCACTTTGTGTACAGATGCGCACAGGCTGCTCCACCAACGGTGTACACCGCACCAGACAAGCGCTTGGCCTCGCTGGCAACCATGCACTTTGTGTACAGATGCGCACAGGCTGTTCCGCCAACGGTGTACACTGCACCGGACAAGCGCTTGGCCTCGCTGGCAACCATGCACTTTGTGTACAGATGCGCACAACCTGCTCCACCAACGGTGGACACCTCACCGGACAAGCGCTTGGCCTCGCTGGCAACCATGCACTTTGTGTACAGATGCGCACAGGCTGTTCCGCCAACGGTGAACTCCGCACCGGACAAGCGCTTGGCCTCGCTGGCAACCATGCAATTTGTGTACAGATGCGCACAGGCTGCTCCACCAACGGTGGACACCTCACCGGACAAGCGCTTGGCCTCGCTGGCAACCATGCACTTTGTGTACAGATGCGCACAACCTGCTCCACCAACGGTGGACACCTCACCGGACAAGCGCTTGGCCTCGCTGGCAACCATGCACTTTGTGTACAGATGCGCACAACCTGCTCCACCAACGGTGTACACCGCACCGGACAAGCGCTTGGCATCGCTGGCAATCATGCACTTTGTGTACAGATGCGCACAACCTGCTCCACCAACGGTGGACACCTCACCGGACAAGCGCTTGGCCTCGCTGGCAACCATGCACTTTGTGTACAGATGCGCACAACCTGCTCCACCAACGGTGTACACCGCACCGGACAAGCGCTTGGCATCGCTGGCAATCATGCTCTTTGTGTACAGATGCGCACAACCTGCTCCACCAACGATGTACACCGCACCGGACAAGCGCTTGGCATCGCTGGCAATCATGCACTTTGTGTACAGATGCGCACAACCTGCTCCACCAACGGTGTACACCGCACCGGACAAGCGCTTGGCCTCGCTGGCAACCATGCACTTTGTGTACAGATGCGCACAACCTGCTCCACCAACGGTGGACACCTCACCGGACAAGCGCTTGGCCTCGCTGGCAACCATGCACTTTGTGTACAGATGCGCACAACCTGCTCCACCAACGGTGGACACCTCACCGGACAAGCACTTGGCCTGGCTGGCAACCATGCACTTTGTGTACAGATGCGCATAACCTGCTCCACCAACGGTGGACACCTCACCGGACAAGCGCTTGGCCTCGCTGGCAACCATGCACTTTGTGTACAGATGCGCACAGGCTGCTTCACCAACGGTTTACACCTCACCGGACAAGCGCTTGGCCTCGCTGGCAACCATGCACTTTGTGTACAGATGCGCACAACCTGCTCCACCAACGGTGGACACCTCACCGGACAAGCGCTTGGCCTCGCTGGCAACCATGCACTTTGTGTACAGATGCGCACAACCTGCTCCACCAACGGTGGACACCTCACCGGACAAGCGCTTGGCCTTGCTGGCAACCATGCACTTTGTGTACAGATGCGCACAACCTGCTCCACTAACGGTGGACACCTCACCGGACAAGCGCTTGGCCTCGCTGGCAACCATGCACTTTGTGTACAGATGCGCACAGGCTGCTCCACCAACGGTTTACACCTCACCGGACAAGCGCTTGGCCTCGCTGCCAACCATGCACTTTGTGTACAGATGCGCACAGGCTGCTCCACCAACGGTGTACACCTCACCGGACAAGCGCTTGGCCTCGCTGGCAACCATGCACTTTGTGTACAGATGCGCACAGGCTGCTTCACCAACGGTTTACACCTCACCGGACAAGCGCTTGGCCTCGCTGCCAACCATGCACTTTGTGTACAGATGCGCACAGGCTGCTCCACCAACGGTTTACACCTCACCGGACAAGCGCTTGGCCTCGCTGTCAACCATGCACTTTGTGTACAGATGCGCACAGGCTGCTCCACCAACGGTGGACACCTCACCGGACAAGTGCTTGGCCTCGCTGCCAACCATGCACTTTGTGTACAGATGCGCACAGGCTGCTCCACCAACGGTTTACACCTCACCGGACAAGCGCTTGGCCTCGCTGGCAACCATGCACTTTGTGTACAGATGCGCACAGGCTGCTCCACCAACGGTGGACATCTCACCGGACAAGCGCTTGGCCTCGCTGCCAACCATGCACTTTGTGTACAGATGCGCACAGGCTGCTCCACCAACGGTGGACACCTCACCGGACAAGCGCTTGGCCTCACTGGCCACCATGCACTTTGTGTACAGATGCGCACAGGCTGCTCCGCCAACGGTGTACACCGCACCGGACAAGCGCTTGGCCTGGCTGGCAACCATGCACTTTGTGTACAGATGCGCACAACCTGCTCCACCAACGGTGGACACCTCACCGGACAAGCGCTTGGCCTCGCTGGCAACCATGCACTTTGTGTACAGATGCGCACAACCTGCTCCACCAACGGTGGACACCTCACCGGACAAGCGCTTGGCCTCGCTGGCAACCATGCACTTTGTGTACAGATGCGCACAACCTGCTCCACCAACGGTGGACACCTCACCGGACAAGCGCTTGGCCTCGCTGGCAACCATGCACTTTGTGTACAGATGCGCACAGGCTGCTCCGCCAACGGTGTACACCGCACCGGACAAGCGCTTGGCCTCGCTGGCAACCATGCACTTTGTGTACAGATGCGCACAGGCTGCTTCACCAACGGTTTACACCTCACCGGACAAGCGCTTGGCCTCGCTGGCAACCATGCACTTTGTGTACAGATGCGCACAACCTGCTCCACCAACGGTGGACACCTCACCGGACAAGCGCTTGGCCTCGCTGGCAACCATGCACTTTGTGTACAGATGCGCACAACCTGCTCCACCAACGGTGGACACCTCACCGGACAAGCGCTTGGCCTCGCTGGCAACCATGCACTTTGTGTACAGATGCGCACAACCTGCTCCACTAACGGTGGACACCTCACCGGACAAGCGCTTGGCCTCGCTGGCAACCATGCACTTTGTGTACAGATGCGCACAACCTGCTCCACTAACGGTGGACACCTCACCGGACAAGCGCTTGGCCTCGCTGGCAACCATGCACTTTGTGTACAGATGCGCACAGGCTGCTTCACCAACGGTTTACACCTCACCGGACAAGCGCTTGGCCTCGCTGCCAACCATGCACTTTGTGTACAGATGCGCACAGGCTGCTCCACCAACGGTTTACACCTCACCGGACAAGCGCTTGGCCTCGCTGCCAACCATGCACTTCGTGTACAGATGCGCACAGGCTGCTCCACCAACGGTGTACACCTCACCGGACAAGCGCTTGGCCTCGCTGGCAACCATGCACTTTGTGTACAGATGCGCACAGGCTGCTTCACCAACGGTTTACACCTCACCGGACAAGCGCTTGGCCTCGCTGCCAACCATGCACTTTGTGTACAGATGCGCACAGGCTGCTCCACCAACGGTTTACACCTCACCGGACAAGCGCTTGGCCTCGCTGGCAACCATGCACTTTGTGTACAGATGCGCACAGGCTGCTCCACCAACGGTTTACACCTCACCGGACAAGCACTTGGCCTCGCTGGCAACCATGCACTTTGTGTACAGATGCGCACAGGCTGCTCCACCAACGGTGGACACCTCACCGGACAAGCGCTTGGCCTCGCTGGCAACCATGCACTTTGTGTACAGATGCGCACAACCTGCTCCACCAACGGTGGACACCTCACCGGACAAGCGCTTGGCCTCGCTGGCAACCATGCACTTTGTGTACAGATGCGCACAACCTGCTCCACCAACGGTGGACACCTCACCGGACAAGCGCTTGGCCTCGCTGGCAACCATGCACTTTGTGTACAGATGCGCACAACCTGCTCCACCAACGGTGGACACCTCACCGGACAAGCGCTTGGCCTCGCTGGCAACCATGCACTTTGTGTACAGATGCGCACAACCTGCTCCACCAACGGTGGACACCTCACCGGACAAGCGCTTGGCCTCGCTGGCAACCATGCACTTTGTGTACAGATGCGCACAACCTGCTCCACCAATGGTGGACACCTCACCGGACAAGCGCTTGGCCTCGCTGGCAACCATGCACTTTGTGTACAGATGCGCACAGGCTGCTCCACCAACGGTGGACACCTCACCGGACAAGCGCTTGGCCTCGCTGGCAACCATGCACTTTGTGTACAGATGCGCACAACCTGCTCCACCAACGGTGGACACCTCACCGGACAAGCGCTTGGCCTCGCTGGCAACCATGCACTTTGTGTACAGATGCGCACAACCTGCTCCACCAACGGTGGACACCTCACCGGACAAGCGCTTGGCCTCGCTGGCAACCATGCACTTTGTGTACAGATGCGCACAACCTGCTCCACCAACGGTGGACACCTCACCGGACAAGCGCTTGGCCTCGCTGGCAACCATGCACTTTGTGTACAGATGCGCACAGGCTGCTCCACCAACGGTGTACACCGCACCGGACAAGCGCTTGGCCTCGCTGGCCACCATGCACTTTGTGTACAGATGCGCACAGGCTGCTCCACCAACGGTGTACACCGCACCGGACAAGCGCTTGGCCTCGCTGGCAACCATGCACTTTGTGTACAGATGCGCACAGGCTGCTTCACCAACGGTGGACACCTCACCGGACAAGCGCTTGGCCTCGCTGGCAACCATGCACTTTGTGTACAGATGCGCACAGGCTGCTCCACCAACGGTGGACACCTCACCGGACAAGCGCTTGGCCTCGCTGGCAACCATGCACTTTGTGTACAGATGCGCACAACCTGCTCCACCAACGGTGGACACCTCACCGGACAAGCGCTTGGCCTCGCTGGCAACCATGCACTTTGTGTACAGATGCGCACAACCTGCTCCACCAACGGTGGACACCTCACCGGACAAGCGCTTGGCCTCGCTGGCAACCATGCACTTTGTGTACAGATGCGCACAACCTGCTCCACCAACGGTGGACACCTCACCGGACAAGCGCTTGGCCTCGCTGGCAACCATGCACTTTGTGTACAGATGCGCACAACCTGCTCCACCAACGGTGGACACCTCACCGGACAAGCGCTTGGCCTCGCTGGCAACCATGCACTTTGTGTACAGATGCGCACAGGCTGCTCCACCAACGGTGGACACCTCACCGGACAAGCGCTTGGCCTCGCTGGCAACCATGCACTTTGTGTACAGATGCGCACAACCTGCTCCACCAATGGTGGACACCTCACCGGACAAGCGCTTGGCCTCGCTGGCAACCATGCACTTTGTGTACAGATGCGCACAGGCTGCTCCACCAACGATGGACACCTCACCGGACAAGCGCTTGGCCTCGCTGGCAACCATGCACTTTGTGTACAGATGCGCACAACCTGCTCCACCAACGGTGGACACCTCACCGGACAAGCGCTTGGCCTCGCTGGCAACCATGCACTTTGTGTACAGATGCGCACAACCTGCTCCACCAATGGTGGACACCTCACCGGACAAGCGCTTGGCCTCGCTGGCAACCTTGCACTTTGTGTACAGATGCGCACAACCTGCTCCACCAACGGTGGACACCTCACCGGACAAGCGCTTGGCCTCGCTGGCAACCATGCACTTTGTGTACAGATGCGCACAGGCTGCTCCACCAACGGTGTACACCGCACCGGACAAGCGCTTGGCCTCGCTGGCAACCATGCACTTTGTGTACAGATGCGCACAGGCTGCTTCACCAACGGTGGACACCTCACCGGACAAGCGCTTGGCCTCGCTGGCAACCTTGCACTTTGTGTACAGATGCGCACAACCTGCTCCACCAACGGTGGACACCTCACCGGACAAGCGCTTGGCCTCGCTGGCAACCATGCACTTTGTGTACAGATGCGCACAGGCTGCTCCACCAACGGTGTACACCGCACCGGACAAGCGCTTGGCCTCGCTGGCCACCATGCACTTTGTGTACAGATGCGCACAGGCTGCTCCACCAACGGTGTACACCGCACCGGACAAGCGCTTGGCCTCGCTGGCAACCATGCACTTTGTGTACAGATGCGCACAGGCTGCTTCACCAACGGTGGACACCTCACCGGACAAGCGCTTGGCCTCGCTGGCAACCATGCACTTTTTTATTTGAGATGGGTTTGCTCTTGACTTTAGTCTAGGTCAGAGGTGACAGAGACAAAGTCTACGATGGAGTGAGCTTACCCAGAAGAAGCCTGTTCACTCTCACTTTGAAGAGATTCTTTGTTTACAGTTGCGCACAGGCTGCTCCACCAACGGTGGATACCTCACCGGATGTGCACTTGGTCTCGCTGCCAACCATTCACTTTGTTGGCTTCGTGAGTTGATGACCTTTAGTGCTATTCTGTAAAAATCTCACTGTCAAAACTTAGGTGAAGTTAGCTCACTTCACCTAAGTTTACACGGTGACATTTTTACAGTATAGATCGGCTGGCTTCGCCGCCATAGCGTCCCAGTGAGGTACCTGCTACTCAAACGTATGTACTGTAGAGGCCGCATCTAGAAAGATCTGGCTGACGGTATTTTGACATTCGTACGGTCACTTCTAGAAGAAAGCGTTTTAGAGTTTGATTAGAGAGACGTCAGCGAGGCGCGCAGCCCCTGGGGCTAAGACAGGCGCGTTGTTCTTTTAAAATATAGCAAAGTCTTAAATGCGAATAGTTCATTCATTTGAATAGTATAGATCCCGTGAAAAGTAACCATTCCCATTCGGGGGTCACAGTACCTACCTATCACAATTGAATTGTTGTATATATATTTAGATCTGAATTCAAATGATTAACCATACTTACACAGTGGTGCGATCAGGAAAAACATTGCGCTATGCCCTGAAGAGAAAATGAAACATTATCAGTGCACGTTGTTCAGTACGGACTGCGGATTTATTATCATTCGGTAGTATTTCAAGCAACAAATGTACAGAGACGGACTCAATCCACAGGTGGATTCAAGCCAATTCATGGATCGTGAACGACAAGAGGCTCGCCTCGCTTGCAAGACATCCCTCTTTTAAAACTTCAACTGCAGTAGATGCATATGCAGCAGATGTTCCGACCTTAAGGCGCTACCCCGACAGAACGTCCTTGAGCGTTCGGTCTGTCTCTGTCCCACCGCTCTGATCCGCTCTGTCCCGATTTTTCCTCTGTTCGCAAGAGTCTAATTTTATCAGGAATCCAACTTTTATAACAACCATACAACTTTTCGCTCGAGTCCAACTTTCATTTTTTATGTACTTTTATTGTTATTCTATAAGTTGGACTCCTGAGAAAGTTGGACTCTTGCGAACAGAGGCGATTTTTTGGATTATTTTAATAAAAACTTTTTTTTTCTTACACTGGACTATGACATGACTGAAAATTTATTAATATAAAAAATAAAAATAAAAAGAAAAAAATAATAAACAATTTGAACGCTGTGATAGGTAAAAATACAGATCTCTTTATACATATATATATTTGTTCTTTTTTATCATAAACTACCACATAATTATGTACGTCCTCAGGCATAACATTCAGACACACTTTCTCATTACACACAATACATACACAACTACCTTAGTACAAACACACCAAGTCACACATACACACACACCATCACAATTACACACAACATACATGCATACCATACTAGGCTATCTACTGTTTTTGGATAGCCGCTAAAGATGTCTACACTCTAAGCAGTAAAGTAAATAATGCTCTTGCTCTCTTTAGTCATTGGTTTACCATCAATAATCTCAAATTGAATGTCAGCAAAACGAATGCCATGTTATTTAGGACGACGTCGAGAAACAAAGAAAACATAGACATAGTATTGAATGAAAATTCAATAACATTGGTAGACAGCGTAAAATTCTTAGGTATTCACATCGACGAAAGCCTTAACTGGAAGAAAGAATTGACTGCTATAGAAAGTTCAATTAGCTCAGCTTGCTATGCCCTAAGAAGTCTTCGAGACGTGATCGCTATTGAGCAACTAAAGGTGGTATATTTTTCGCTTGTGGAGTCAAAGCTTAGGTACAGTATCACTCTATGGGGAGGTAGTTATGCTTACAATATAAATACAGCTTTCATTATACAAAAAAGGGCCATAAGAACCATGGTGAGAATTCCACAGTGGGTATCGTGTAAGGAGTACTTTAAAGAACTTCAGATACTAACGGTCCCTTGTTTGTATATTTTAGTTCTTCTCACTGATCTTATGAAAAAGCTGCAGAATATAGAAACACCAGAGCAAAGAAGTAAGCGGGAAGCTACCAGGCGTAGGGACTTACAAAATAATATGCAACCTCATTTAAAAGTAGTGAGCCATGCTGCAGGTTATCAATCAATTAAACTGTTTAATAAACTACCTGCACACTTAAAGTCACTATACAACATAAATCAGTTTAAGCAGCAGTTAAAAACATGTTTAATAGAAAAGTGCTATTACACCCTTGATGAGTTTCTGTGTGACACTTATAACTAGACTTTAATTTATTATTATAATATTTTTATTGACATTATATTATAATACTTTTGACATTTGAAATGGTGGAACTATAATTTATTTGTTTTTATTATTATTATTATTTTTTTTTTGCGGTTGTTTTACTTTTTTAATTAATTAATTTGCTTACTGTTTTATTGATTTTAATGATTTATATTGTAATTCTTTTAATATTTAATGTTAATATACCTAGTGTGAATTTTCGATACAACAATAAAAATTGTTAGTGAAATAAATGAAATGAAATGAAATAGTTTTCATAATGTATTCGATTTTATTGCATATTATTTTTCTAGTATATTGCGAGTGGATTTGATAAAATTAAGGAATTTACTGTAACGTATAATATATGTAATAACCTAATAACATGTATGCGTAAAAATGTAAAAACGGAACGAAGAAGCCTGGATCTCACGACACAGGGAATCCTAGTGTGAGTTCCAGGATTCAACGTCTTTGAATGCCATTTCTGAAGCAATCAATTATTCTTATTCTATTCTTATTCTAAAAAAGAAAAGCGACCTGTTGAAATAAAATAAAACGTGAATTACCTAGTCTTGCCATAAATATTGTCACGAAGAAAAAAAAAATTATTGCAAATAATATTTATTACTTTTACAGTGTGTTAGTTTAATACATAAATATAAAACAATTTAAAATATAAAAATCTTATTCGAAATGGTCTCCATTGGCTGCAATACAGTCCTTTAAACGTTGAGGCCAGTTATCAATAGAAGCACGCACTCTTTCCATGGGAAAATTCTTCACTGCCAATCGTATGGATTGTTTTAGGGACTCCAAATTATCATGGCGTTTAGAGCAAGCCGTACTCTCTAAAACTGACCATAAATCATAATCCAGCGGATTAAGTGCGATTAAGTGAGACGACGGCCAGTCTTCAGCTCTGATGAAGTCCGAAACGTTCACTTCCAACCAAGACTGCGTGGACCGAGCTTTATGACCCGGCGCCGAGTCTTGTTGGAAGGACCATACTTGGTTATTGAACATGGTGTTGTTAAGGGGATTAACTACCTTCTCAAGAATGGTATCTCGATACACTTGTGCCGATGTTTTGATAGGTACCTTTTTCACAAAAATATGGCTCAGTCACTCCTTCATAGCTAACACCCCACCAAACCATCACTGAAGTCGGATAATGCCCACGTTGCACTCTGTCGACTAATTGGGAAGCTTCCTTAGAGCTTTGAGCATAAATACGGTCATTTTGTTTGTTAAAATGTTGCTCAATTGTAAAGATTTTCTCATCCGTAAACAAAGAATTAAAAAACGAACGAATAAATAAATAAATGAAACGGACGCCTTCGTTACATGTAAATAAAATCATTATATAATGGAGACATTTAGTGTGACCATATCCAGATTCCGTTGCTCTATGGGACATTAAATAATGTGCTTTTAGATGCAGTTTATTTCTCTTAATTAATTAGTTAATAGTCTCCGAGTTCAATAGCAATACAGAACTGCTGGCACAGGTTCCGGAGCCCTGGGGCTCCTTTCGAATCCTCTATTCTCTCTAGAACATCAGCAACGTGGCGGACACATTGCTGAAATTTCACCAGTTCACAGCTTCAACTTAGTTAAAAATGGTAGCTGAGGTTTTAACTCAAAGCTATGCCTGGGAATTGTCTCCAGAGAAAATAGAAATAGAGCTAAATAGATACCGGGTTTGTGGAGTGGACTCGGCAGCCGCCGCGTTGTTCACAGCGCGCACTGCATGCGACGGCGAGAGCCCGGTGTAAGCACCGGCTATAGTTGCGTTTAATTAACTGTTTTATTGGGGTTATAAAACACTCGGATACACAAACAAATGTATGCTCACGTGACTAAATTAGGAAAGCATGCAATGACACGGGCTAGTGTGATCACAATCCAATAGCGGTCTAGCAAATATGGGAATTGCGAAGCCAGGGTTGTCTTTAAGAGCTGTGATTAGCCGCAAGTGCAACGGCTTCAGCTCATTGTCAAGCAGTTCGACCATCTATGACATTAATCTGCATGATCCTCACATCACATTGTTAAGCAGTTCGACCATCTATGACATTAATCTGCATGGTCCTCACATCACATTGTCAAGCAGTTCGACCATCTATGACATTAATCTGCATGATCCTCACATCACATTGTCAAGCAGTTCGACCATCTATGACATTAATCTGCATGGTCCTCACATCACATTGTCAAGCAGTTCGACCATCTATGACATTAATCTGCATGATCCTCACATCACATTGTCAAGCAGTTCGACCATCTATGACATTAATCTGCATGATCCTCACATCACATTGTCAAGCAGTTCGACCATCTATGACATTAATCTGCATGGTCCTCACATCACATTGTCAAGCAGTTCGACCATCTATGACATTAATCTGCATGATCCTCACATCACATTGTCAAGCAGTTCGACCATCTATGACATTAATCTGCATGGTCCTCACATCACATTGTCAAGCAGTTCGACCATCTATGACATTAATCTGCATGATCCTCACATCACATTGTCAAGCAGTTCGACCATCTATGACATTAATCTGCATGATCCTCACATCACATTGTCAAGCAGTTCGACCATCTATGACATTAATCTGCATGGTCCTCACATCACATTGTCAAGCAGTTCGACCATCTATGACATTAATCTGCATGATCCTCACATCACATTGTCAAGCAGTTCGACCATCTATGACATTAATCTGCATGATCCTCACATCACATTGTCAAGCAATTCAAAATTGCTTGTAAATTGTTTAATTGAGTTAAATGCTTTGAGTTAGTGTAACCGTACCATCATGTCATGACTAGTGGATATGTAATTTATTTTTCTCATTCATATACAGGGTGTCCGGTAATGAATGGATAACCTTGAAATGTCTTATAGTATAACTTATGGCCGTTCAGAAAAAAAATTGAAACAAAATATATCATAAGTAGTACCTAAGTTATGATTTTTTTAAAAGAAAGGTCTAATTTTTTTTACCTTGTTTTACTTTTATGAACACTACGATCAGAAATGAATGGATTCCATCGGTTTGTTGTTATTTTATTATTATACACGAACTATGCTAATAGATAAACAGTCAATAGTATGACTAGCTATTGCACTTTTTTATTAAAAAATTAGCAAATTAATTAATTTTAGAAAAACTTTGCAAAATTTATTTTTTAAACTATGTTTAAACATCTTGGGTATAAAAAAAATGTATGAATACATGAGTGGCCAATAATTTTAAAATAATGTCACTTTCAAGTAGATTTTATAATGGTACAATTCATAAATGTATCTACAATAAATAGTGAATTATTGCCATTAATGTAGAAAAGGAGAAAATTTTACCAAATGTCAAAAGTAATGTAGGAACTTTTTTTAAATTAAATTGCTTCTGACCACTGAAGATTAATCAAAAATACATTTAAGGAATTTGTAGTGAATAAAAATTGCGTATTGAAACCAAATTGTCAGAAATTTACAAATACTCATAATGATTAAAATAGTTACTTTAAAAGCGTGAAATGGGTCGTGTGACCTTCATATTTGCTACCTGCGCGCACGCCGTGCTGTCATTCTTTTGTGTTATGTTAGACAAAGAGGGTCTGAATCGGCTAGGTGCGAGAGAGAGGAAATAAATGTAAAACATCAGGTAAGCACTCATACTTTTAGTGCGTTTCTCGACTTGCTCGACTTCGCATGTGTTTATTTAGTTTCCGTTTGCAATTATCGTGATTTACTTTGAATCAGTGTTAAAACGACCACGTGGCTATTTTATTGGACTATTCGTTTTGCTTACTGATTTGGACTTGTTTTGTTTGGTGATATTTGCGACGATTTGGTTTGTTTTTGGACTAAACTGGACTTTTGTGTTTTTGTGTATCAAAATGCCACGTCAGTATACGGCACAAGAATATGCAAATATGCATTACATTTATGGAGAATGCAGAGGTAACGCAAATGCAGCTGCAGCGCTCTATAGGGAGAGATACCCTAATGCGCGCCACCCAGACTACCGCGTATTTATTCGTGTCCACGGTTGTTACTCCGAAGGAAGATTGCCTGGTAGTGGTGTCGGTGGTACAAGCAGTGGAAGAATCGCTCGTCTTGATGTAGAAGAAGCCGTGCTTGAGGAAGTCGAAAACGATCTCTCTACCTCTACACGAACAATAGCTCGACGCACAGGTATCGGAAAATCGACCGTGCACGATATTTTGAAAAAAAATAAATTCCACCCTTACCACGTTACACGCGTGCAAACTCTCCAACCAAGAGATTATGCAGCTAGATTGCGTTTTTGCCGACAAATGCTGGCAAAAATCGAAGAAGACCCGCAATTTTTTAATAAAATTCTGTGGAGCGACGAGTCAACATTCAAAAGAGATGGATACATGAATCTTCATAATTTACACGGTTGGGAATTAGAAAATCCCCATCTTATGCGTGAAGATAGATCCCAATACCAATTTAAAATCAATTATTGGACTGGAATATTAAGTGGAATAATAATCGGGCCATTTGAATTACCGGGGAATTTAACAGGGCAAAGTTATTTGGAGTTTCTTCAAAATGATCTCCCCAATTTATTAGAAGAAGTGCCCGAGGAGCTGAGGGAGTCATATTGGTTGCAAAATGACGGCTGTCCTGCGCATTATGCTGTATCTGTTCGTGCATTTTTAAATAAAACGTACCCAGATAGATGGATCGGGCGGCTAGGGCCAATTTTGTGGCCTCCACGTTCACCGGACCTAAATCCATTGGATTTTTTTTATTGGGGCTGCCTTAAAGAGGAAGTATACTGTAAGCCTATAAGGTCTTTAGAAGAATTAAGAAGACGAGTCAGAGCAGCCGCATCAAAAATTAGTGAACGACGGTACACAAGACTGCTCCGTAGATCATTTATCCGTAGATGTAGGGCCTGCATAAGAGTGGGAGGCCGGCAGTTTGAACATTTATTATAAACGAATGATAATAAAGTGTTGTTTATGTTAAATGTTGTTTTTTATTAATCCCCAAAGTTCAGGTACAATTAAATTTAAAAAATGTTCCCATATTACAAATTTTGATATTTAGTAAAATTTTCTCCTTTTCTACATTAATCGCAATAATTCACTATTTATTGTAGATACATTTATGAATTGTACCATTATAAAATCTACTTGAAAGTGACATTATTTTAAAATTATTGGCCACTCATGTATTCATACATTTTTTTTATACCCAAGATGTTTAAACATAGTTTAAAAAATAAATTTTGCAAAGTTTTTCTAAAATTAATTAATCTGCTAATTTTTTAATAAAAAAGTGCAATAGCTAGTCATACTATTGACTGTTTATCTATTAGCATAGTTCGTGTATAATAATAAAATAACAACAAACCGATGGAATCCATTCATTTCTGATCGTAGTGTTCATAAAAGTAAAACAAGGTAAAAAAAATTAGACCTTTCTTTTAAAAAAATCATAACTTAGGTACTACTTATGATATATTTTGTTTCAATTTTTTTTCTGAACGGCCATAAGTTATACTATAAGACATTTCAAGGTTATCCATTCATTACCGGACACCCTGTATATTGTGGCGAGAGGAATTGTTTGCAAACAGTGTATAAGTTAGGTTGTATCTACAACCGGATGCTAACTCGCTTGCGTGTGTTAGATTAATTTTATTGTTATTTAATTGTATTGTTAATTTTATTAATATGTATTTCTGATTATATTGTGAAAAGAATTAAGCAAATATTGTATATTATATTATATTCTATTCTATTTCTAAATATTATATTATAACGTAGTACTTGTCAGTATGGCCGTGATATATAAGTGTAATTATTAAGTGTCTAATATTTAAAAAATAAATACTTGATATACCTATAAATACAATTATTATCTGTTTAATATTTTATATTCAATTGTTAAAATTAATTAATGAATTTACTAAATATAACAAACTTATTTTTCTATAAATCAAACACTGATTTGAATCAACTGTCGATTGTGAATCATACTTGTTTGTTATCGGGTATAAAAGAGCGGAGCCACAGTGGATCAGTTCAGTTGCTCTTCGATTTTCAAGGCGTTAACATCTAAGGTATGATATTATTCTGATTATTGTTGTTGTTGATGATGTATATTGTATAGGTACTATATTCATTATTTTATGAATTAAGTAGTTTGATATTATATCTCAAATATTATGACCATATTGTTGTTGTAGTTATATTATTGATAATATTGCTAATATGTCAATCCGTATAATGGAATATTCATGTTCTTTTCCTAGCTAATGTTATTATGTTGCTATTATTATGGGTTCTCTTGGACCATTGTCCAAGAGATAGAATTAACTATTTTTGAGATAACGATAATTATAAAGAAATATAAATAATATGTTGATGTAATACTTTATACTGTTTCCATGGAGTTTCTTGTCCGCTCTTCTCCATGATGACCTAGTTTTGTGAACGGACGACTAGCTTTCTGATTAACTACTGACAAGCCTAATTGAAATAATAAATGCCTAGTCTTGTCTTTTTGTGTCTTTGTTATGAAACCCTTTCCGTACACACCATGTTCATGGTACTTTCATACACAGTAAATGACCAATAAACATCCTGACATTTAATGCTTGCTGCTTTGATAATATTTATATATACACTTTTAATGTCTTATTATTTAATTCTCTAACATCAGAAGTGGGATTGTGCTCTATCTTACATAACAGATTTCTAATGAATTTTATTTTCATGATCAATGTTGGAGCAATCCGCGTTCTGCTGGAGGCCATCGGTGTCGGAGGGTCGTTGACTCGACTTTTGCCATGACGATGTGCTGCCTATTCTGAGGGTGGAGCTGTGGAGCTGCGAGGTGCTGTAGAATCTTGGAAGGCCATTCCAGGGGTTCAATGGAGCATTAGTGCTGGTCTACAAATTAGCTAAAAAGTCGGTAAGGCCTATAGAGGCTCTGCTTTAATATTATTTTGTAATCTGAGACTTCCTCCAGCCGATGGTGAATCTTAGGAAAATTTTAGCAACCTATAAACTAGAATCTTAAAACGAAATGTTTGTCATTAAAAGTTAATTTTCAACCGGTATTTTAACAGACTAAAAAGGAAAGCAGATTTTGTTGAGAAAATGATGCTTATAAAAAAGGGGTACCTACAATGTTGAATAGGATAGTTAAGTTGAAAGATCATTGATTACCTGGGGTGTGGTTGAAGCGTAGCTTATAAAACCAATAGTTGCTACTATGTTAGTTACAAGATTATAATTAATTCTATTTCTCTCAAAAATGGGGCTGACAATAAAATGCAAGTTTTAACAAAAGTTGAACTTGGCAATCCCAAATGTTAAGTTTTGTTGCTTATAAATCAAAGTGCTAGTAAAGTTAGCTTGTGAGCATTTTATTCCAGAAGTAATTATGAAGTAGTTGTTGTATGGTCGAAGAAATGCAAGTGTTCACGGAAACATAATTTAAAATTTCTAATATTAACTCTGGTGTTCACAAATTAATTAAAAAGATAGCTTTGAAAAAATGTTACAATAAGTATGAATAAAAGCCACAATTTAAAGTTGGTATATACTATGTCATAAAGCGGATGAAACATATATTTTTCTTTGATCCGGTATACTTACTAACATGTAAGAAAAAGCAAATTTCACATTGTTGATAAACGAATAATTTTAGATGTATTAACTGATTGTTTTTCATTTTCAAAGTGCTATTGTTGACGCTATTTAAGTTTTTAAATACTGTAAATTATAATTATAAATAATAATTTTAATAATTATAAATAACTGGCTATGCCTGTGGCTAAGCTAAGATATAGTCTGTTGTGGAGCTTACAAAACCATGTCACACTGTTAATCGAGATTTACAGTTGGCTATTAATTATACCGTTACTAAAAGTACGGGAAGTTCTCCCATACAGTTGTGGTGTGGAAAAAAAAAATGTTTGCCATTGGGTATCAAGCAAAGTCTTACAATCTTACAAGTCTTACAAATCGACGATGATAATTCAATTGAAGATCTGATTACTGTTAGATCATTATGTAAATTAAGGATGGACGAGCGATCATTTTGGGACAAGTTAAGTATTGACAAGGGCAAAGCTCAAATAAAGCCTTTTGTAAAGGGGGATTTTGTCTTAATATATTATATAAAGCATGGAAAACATACGACTAAACTTGGTCCTAAATATGAAGGCCCTAAGGAAGTTTTAGAAGTATTTTCTAATAATCACTATAAAGTAAAACGTAAATTTAAGAGGATGTCCGAAGAAATCACTAGTCATGATCTTTTTTTTTTTGAGACCGACCACTGGCTCGTAATGATCCATTTATGGATGACAACGACAATGAACCGACCGTATGGGCGGATGATTTGTAAATTATCTTAGCTATTCCACCTCCCTCCCTATTACGCTGGCTGACAAATGAATAAATGACTAATGACTGATTACTGATGACTTATCGCCAACATGCGTATCCTTTTCCTGGTCTTACGGCTAGATCCCAGGCGGGTGATGCCATGTGGTATGGCTAGATCCAAGGCGGGTGATGCCGTGTTAAAATAATAATAATAATAAGAACGAAAATCTATGGATCAAAACCTTAGCTGTGGTATGACATTCACTGTCTGCGGGTGATTAAGCTTCACTGACTGCGGGTGTTTGGTCTCCCCAGTAAGGTGTAATTATTATAATATTACTTTAAAGACAGAGTTATATACTGATGCTAGTGCTATAGGATATGGTGCTATTTTAAGTAGATACTGTTCTAATATATTAAGGCTGATTAAAGTTTAATGGATGATATTGTTATAACTGTGGCTGTGCTTGTGGTTTTTCCAATGGCTGTGCTATGGATCATATGACTGTGCCTGTGAACCTATGGCTATGCCTTTGGTTCTGTGGCTGTGCCTATGATCTTGGGGCTGTGCGTTTGGTATCACCTGTGGCTGTACCTGTGTTTATATGTTGCGTTATATATAAAATATATATATATAAAGTATCTAAAGATAAATTAAGACTATGGCCAGGTGTATGGACAGATGAACTTCCTAACAATGTGTCAATGAATTAATTAAAATGTTTCAAATAATGTTTAACTTTTATGTAAGTTTTTGCTGTTTTTGCTTGTGTATTGTATACACTTAATGTGAAAAGTGGTCCATTGTACATTATATAATTAGATTAAAGAAATGTTATTGGAATATTTAAAATAAATGTCTACTTAATGTGAGAAGTGAGACATACTTTGATTAAGCGAATGATATTAGAATCAATGTTCACTGTGAAGAAATAAGACTATGTATGGGTGCTCACAATGTCTACTTAATGTTATAATTAGATTAAAGAAATGTTATTGGAATATTTAAAATAAATGTCTACTTAATGTGAGAAGTGAGACATACTTTGATTAAGCGAATGATATTAGAATCAATGTTCACTGTGAAGAAATAAGACTATGTATGGGTGCTCACAATGTCTACTTAATGTTAGAAGTGAGACTGTGATGCCGAATAAAAGTTCTAATGTTAAATGAATTAATTTACTTAGTTTTAAGAATTAACGTTTGTATGATTAATATAAATGTACTGGTATAAATATCAATCTAGGTACTTCAGGGAACGAAGTACATATCAGAATGGCCGTGTTAGATTAATTTTATTGTTATTTAATTGTATTGTTAATTTTATTAATATGTATTTCTGATTATATTGTGAAAAGAATTAAGCAAATATTGTATATTATATTATATTCTATTCTATTTCTAAATATTATATTATAACGTAGTACTTGTCAGTATGGCCGTGATATATAAGTGTAATTATTAAGTGTCTAATATTTAAAAAATAAATACTTGATATACCTATAAATACAATTATTATCTGTTTAATATTTTATATTCAATTGTTAAAATTAATTAATGAATTTACTAAATATAACAAACTTATTTTTCTATAAATCAAACACTGATTTGAATCAACTGTCGATTGTGAATCATACTTGTTTGTTATCGGGTATAAAAGAGCGGAGCCACAGTGGATCAGTTCAGTTGCTCTTCGATTTTCAAGGCGTTAACATCTAAGGTATGATATTATTCTGATTATTGTTGTTGTTGATGATGTATATTGTATAGGTACTATATTCATTATTTTATGAATTAAGTAGTTTGATATTATATCTCAAATATTATGACCATATTGTTGTTGTAGTTATATTATTGATAATATTGCTAATATGTCAATCCGTATAATGGAATATTCATGTTCTTTTCCTAGCTAATGTTATTATGTTGCTATTATTATGGGTTCTCTTGGACCATTGTCCAAGAGATAGAATTAACTATTTTTGAGATAACGATAATTATAAAGAAATATAAATAATATGTTGATGTAATACTTTATACTGTTTCCATGGAGTTTCTTGTCCGCTCTTCTCCATGATGACCTAGTTTTGTGAACGGACGACTAGCTTTCTGATTAACTACTGACAAGCCTAATTGAAATAATAAATGCCTAGTCTTGTCTTTTTGTGTCTTTGTTATGAAACCCTTTCCGTACACACCATGTTCATGGTACTTTCATACACAGTAAATGACCAATAAACATCCTGACATTTAATGCTTGCTGCTTTGATAATATTTATATATACACTTTTAATGTCTTATTATTTAATTCTCTAACACGTGCATGAGGACATGCACGACGTCAGGATGGCCGAGTGTTAGGTTAGGTAGGATTTATTAATATTATTTCAAAATAATATTAATAAATCGTTAAATTGTCTTAGTCGATTATTGAGATATTGTATTTCTTTTAAAAATGTCGGCTGAGAAGGCGGGAGTTGACGCCTATTTGATCGCGGCCAGCATCGTGGCCACACGATGTTAGCATAGAATAGTTGAAGATCTACTCTAAATTAAAGTAACCTATTAGTTTTATTGTAAATATTAGAATACTAAATGAATAGTGATATTATGTGGAGAATAGGAGATGCGATGGTATGGTGTAGATATTGAATTTTATGTTGACAAAGATATTAAATGAAAGACTGTAGATCTTGGCGATTCATGTTATTTACCTATTCCTTGAGATATCGTAAATGCAGTTTATACTTTGTAAAATTGGGGTAACGACTCTAAGATCCATTTAAACTAGCTGTTTTAGAGTAAGGGTACACCTTCCTTACATTCACTACCAAAAGATATAAAAAATACACAATCGTTATTACTATTTCAAAAATGAATTAAATGGCACATCTTAAAGGGTCATAAAATAAAATAACTATTCATTTGCATCCAGTGTAGACGAGTCTTTAGATTTCAAACATTAAAACAAAGATAACGAGTGACCGCACGCCGACCGCGCACGCGTGGTACGGCGGGCGGTAGACAATACAAAACTTATAACAACTACCTTCTTATATTTGTAATGTTAGCTCTTACTACTCGTGGACAACAAAAATGTCCAAATCAAGTAATGTTTAGTATCTACTTCTGTATAAGTGATTTGTAATCTTTAGAAATAAATGAATTCTATTCTACCCTAAGCCGTAATTTATTTTGCTAAGTTTACATTCAAGCGGACTGAATTCCTACACCTCACACTGGGGTTCCCTGTGTTGTGAGATCCAGGCTCCTTCGTTCCGTTAACGTTTTTATATAAAAAGGTACATTTTTAAAACTTAAAATATGTATAAAAAGAGTGTACTTATGCATGGTGCTGTGATTTGTGTCAGTTGTGTTGGTGTTCTCAGTGTGTCTGTGTGCAATGCGTATGTTAGTGAGTGCACGTGTAAGAAGCCAGTTAGTTACCGTCACTCTGCATTTTTTTTTGTGTGTTAGTTTTAGTATTCTGAATAGAACACTGAGTTTCGCTTATATGTGTGGTCCCATAAAACCGTAAGATCTATCGATTGGTTTACGGCATCGGATTTTATTCCAATTAACCCTTCGACTTGAACTGACACAACCGCGGCAGTTGTATGAAATCGTAGGCTGACAGTATGTACAGCTGTCTAGGTCTAGGAACTCCCACTTCAGTATAAAGTTAATTCGTGAGGTACCGGTAAGGTCGTCTACAGCCAACTTTAGGTAGCACGCTGAGCTCGTTGTAATCAGCGAGGTCTTGCCCGCACCGCCCCACGCTACTATGCAGTAATTAAAACGAATTGACAAAGTGAAGTAAATCATCTTTAGGACAGAATCATCAGCAATCTTGCATGCTATACATGTATTCATGAGGAAGGTTTCACTACATATTATAAAACAAAGTCCCCCCACGGCGTCTGTCGTCTGAACGTGATAAACTCAAAAACTACCGAACGGATTTCCATACGGTTTTCACTCTTTTCACCAATGGACGGAGTGATTCATGAGGAAGGTTTCAGTGTGTAGTTAGACTGCGCGCTGTTCGGGCGAGCGCCGCGCAAAACAATCGAGTAATATGAAAACAATGTATTACGAATGAATAGATTGTTTATCTGGATTATAAACACATAGGCTACTTTTAACCCCGGTAGTACCTAAGTTCTCGTGAGATATTTTCTGACATCAACGCGGGCGAAGCCGCGGGCGAAACCTCCTCCCATCCGCATCCTCAGCCGGAGTTCGGAAATATTCCGAATGGCGGGGGAGGGTTTGGTGGGGGCTCTTATCCCTCCCCTCCACCTCCTCCACCCCCTCCGCCCAAGCGGGTGGCATTGATCGCCCCGCCTGGCAACAACTAGCTAGTGGGCCCCATTCGCGTTTCATTTCATATTTCACAGAACACACTGACGAAACCACGCCGCTACCGCCGCCGCATAGCCACACTTCACATATATTTAAAGACTAAGTTAAATGTAAATTTTCTTGCAATAATCAATACAATGTCAATAATACGAGTATACCACACATTACTAATAGTTTCGATGATAGAGCTGTGAAGGTCAAACGTCGGATGTAAACCACATCTCTTCTCTCTAGCTCATGCCATACGCGCGCTGTGAAGGTCAAACGTCGGATGTAAACCACATCTCTTCTCTCCAGCTCATGCCATACGCGCGCTGTGAAGGTCAAACGTCGGATGTAAACCATATCTCTTCTCTCCAGCTCATGCCATACGCGCGCTGTGAAGGTCAAACGTCGGATGAAGACCACATCTCTTCTCTCCAGCTCATGCCATACGCGCGCTGTGAAGGTCAAACGTCGGATGAAGACCACATCTCTTCTCTCCAGCTCATGCCATACGCGCGCTGTGAAGGTCAAACGTCGGATGTAAACCACATCTCTTCTCTCCAGCTCATGCCATACGCGCGCTGTGAAGGTCAAACGTCGGATGTAAACCATATCTCTTCTCTCCAGCTCATGCCATACGCGCGCTGTGAAGGTCAAACGTCGGATGAAGACCACATCTCTTCTCTCCAGCTCATGCCATACGCGCGCTGTGAAGGTCAAACGTCGGATGAAGACCACATCTCTTCTCTCCAGCTCATGCCATACGCGCGCTGTGAAGGTCAAACGTCGGATGTAGACCACATCTCTTCTCTCCAGCTCATGCCATACGCGCGCTGTGTAGGTCAATCGTCGGATGTAGACCACATCTCTTCTCTCCAGCTCATGACATACGCGCGCTGTGAAGGTCAAACGTCGGATGTAGACCACATCTCTTCTCTCTAGCTCATGCCATACGTGAGTTAAGGAACCCTAATCCCCCTGTATTAGCTTCATCAGCTAATACAAGTAATCATATTAATTTAGCATAGTATGTACAAATCAGCAGATGTTATCTAGGACACACGTGGCTAGTATAGATGATTGGTTAGCAATAAGATCATTAGTTTGTAGAATTAAATAATGTTATGACTGTTATGCTGTAACCGGGTACTAATAAAGTTATTCTTTTAAACTCCTGCGCAGTCGTTTACTTAATTGTCGCGTTGTTAAGCTACATTATGTTCTGTAAACAGTTTTTATACGTCCATGATGTAGGTAAAGTGAAGTCAGTCATCTGAGTAGTAGTGGAGAACAAAGGAAGCTTCCCTCATGACGGCAGAAGTGAGAACAAAGGAAGCTTCCCTCATGACGGCAGAAGTGAGAACAAAGGAAGCTTCCCTCATGACGGCAGAAGTGAGAACAAAGGAAGCTTCCCTCATGGCAACTATATATACATTTTTGGAGAAGTTCAGTACATGTTAGGTATATAGGTTTATTAGCAATATTTTTATTTCTATAATAGGTATTTAAACCGTAATTTTCTTTTCGTTGTACAACTTAGTCTTAGGCCCTTACTTATCCAATTTTTTTTTTTGTTACACAAGTTAATTTTTATAAAAAGAGTTTATAAAAATACATATTATTTCATGAAACTTACTGAATTTTAAAAACATTCGCATCACCTTCGTTATATACTTCTAACCATTACCAATTTTGTAGGAAAGTCAGCTGATCTTTACTTAATTGATGGGGTACCCAAACACTATATTTGTAAATCTTTCCCAAACCATGTAAATGATTTTCTATGGTGCCATGAGAGCACCCGAGCTAAACAGCCAAATCGCGTGTAGTTCTTCGAGGATCTTCTTCGATTAATAGTTTTAATTTATCGATATCTATTTCCACGGGGCGCCCAGACCTTGGTTGATCGGTTAAGGAAAAATCGTTATTGCGGAACCGTTGGAACCAGCGCTTTGCTGTTGCAGCGGAGATTGCATCGTGAGCTATCCTTTGACATATATTACGTGTAGCTTCTGCAGCAGAATGCCAAGATTGAAACTCATGTAATAAAGAATGTCGTACGTGGGATTTAATATCACTCATTTCTTTGTGAACTTTAACGCACTAACAGCCAAACTATCAATAACGCGCATGAGCGCGACTCGCTCTTTATATACCCTCTGCTACAGAACGTTCTCGAACCTTTCCGAAAATTCTAGAAATTATAAACTAAAACGCTCATTACTTATTAGCCAACCCGATACATCTAAAAATGTATTTTTGGAGATACTTAGCATTATAATTTTATTACTCTTAAACGTATCCAGTATAGATTGTAATTTTGATAGAACTTGTTTTGGATTATAGTCATTTTATCCCACACATACTATTAGTTTGTCGTCTGGTTTCAGTTTGAGGTTTTTGCAGTTGTTTAGTATTTCGTATGTTGGTGCGTAGGGTTTTGTTTCGGCGACAATTCCGTATTTCTCTTACTTGATGTTCAGTCTCGAGGAAGTAAGAGCCGCAGCAAGGCCCATACACATACATTGCTGGGTACCATATAAAAATATTGATTTTCCGCATTGTATTTTTATACCAGGAGTCTGTGAATGATCTGGCTATGGTTGCGATTGTGATACTTTATTGGGGTTCGTATTTATATTCGTTGTGTTTATGTTAGTGTTATTATGCAAACGTTGCGTTAAGGATGTTATTTGTAGATTGAGGTTTTTGATTTCTTGTTCTGCGTCTTTTAGCTGTTGCTGTATATTTGCAACTTTTTGTTCCAGGCGTAGGATATGTATAGGGTTCACTCTTTTCCTGAATGAAATTGTGGTAGATACTGCATTGTGTTGTATAGGAGTAGGAGGATGTTTTGTTTTATTTTGTGCTGGGAGAGTTCTCTATTATCGAAGATTATTGCACTTTTCAATCTTTCATCTGATTTTGAAGTGACATCACAACATCACGGCCGCACACCGCTGACCTCTTTAGCAAAACACTAACCTCACGTGGGCTTATGTCATCGCATGCATATACTCCCCTTGCCCCCCCCCCCCCCCCACACATACCCGCCGGCGGGGCGCGGGGGTGCTACTGTACCTACGTAGGTACAAGTGAGGGTGGTTATAAATAGATGTCCTCCGTCAGTGCCAAGGTCGGTGCGGATCGATAAAAGCGGGCAGGGCGGGGGGGGAGGGAGGAGCCTGGAGTCGGCGCACTCTACTGCAACAGACACAAGCACTAGCGGACGCACACACACACACTACAGTACAATTAACTACAGTAGGTATACATAGTTATAGCAGAGCAGTACCTAATTACGGTGATACACAATACCTAAATATTGTAGATTTCCCGCGCAACTAATACATGGAGTACAAGGTTCTAACAGTTCGACAACTGTTTATCTGCCGCGCACTAATCTGCAAACACTCATACTTACCATTAAACATAAGCATAAGAAGAGCGGAAGCGCCATGTTCCACAAACAGCATACACACGACTTTTGCTAAACGACTCTACCTATTTCTAAGCGCCCTCAGTAAATAATAAGTAAATTGAACCAGATTTTGAACCTACATTCCCATAACACATTTCATTGTAAATCTAAAATTGACGAATTTGTTTGACTAAGTAACTAGTAATACAGAAGACTTATTAAAATTTCAATATACATGAGCAATATACGTATACATGAGCAATTTATTTATTTATTCACATAACAATTCGCATTGTGTCTGAATTATGTACTACATTAATCAATTTATTATGGCTAAAAATATTAAATTATGAATTTCAAACAGTATAAACACTAAAGATAATCAATAATTTAAAATAAACTTTATGACAATAGATTGTAAAATAGTTATAATATAAATAATACACATACGCTTTCTAAGTCACAGACCCTCACGCATACATTTAAACTATTCGCCTTACATCACACACCCGGGGACTTGCTGAATACAGAACATAATACTCATCAACTACATCATACTCAAGCACACGTTACACCCGCTCATAACACCAATCTCGCGTAACATCCACCACAGTGATTCATAACAAGACAATACTACACTTTACACTTTAGACGTAGTCCATAATTTTGTTTTGTTATTAGTAACTGATTTTACTTCGATGGTCCTAGTTTATCATCTGTGACTTTGAGTTAGGATTACATGTACGGCTATATGTAAGTGGGCACGCCCTTTATTACTGGAGGCTTTTATTTGGGTATAAAGTTCTGCTTACGTTTTTAGTTTTGTATTTTGTTTCTGCTTGAGTATAGTATTCGATTTTTTTTTTTGGTAAATTGGCGTGTGCTAGCTTACTTATAGCAAATAATTTAAATTAATTATTTATTTATTTACTTATTTATCCTCTCACTGGAACGCCATACAGCAATTACACCAATAGAGCAAAAAATTTCTTCATGTGCTGCTTTCCATCCATCCTGTGCGCGGTGGACATCGAACGGGCGGCGATGGATCACGCACGCTCACGCAGCGTCAAAACATTTCTCCATAATTCTATAACTCCATATTGCGCACATTAATGTTTTGTGTTGCGTAATGTACCTAAATTATTATGCGTAGTGTTATATATTAGGTTGGGGAAAAAGTCTTTTCGCATTATAGTATGTATGAACTTGTAATAAAATTTCTTTGGCTATACTATTTGTATCTGGCTGGTTTTGGTATCATTGAAAGTTTAAATTTTAAAGAACATAATTCCAAATTCAAATTAGGAAAATGTGTGATTTTCATTTGTTTTTCGTATCGTCAATATGAGTGAATCTAATGAAGAAATTCGATACATTTTAAAATTTTACTACAAAAAAGGTAAAAATGCAACGCAAGCCGCGAAAAAAATTTGCGATGTTTATGGACCTAGTGTAGTGTCTGTGAGAGTAGCACAAATTTGGTTGAAGCGTTTTCAATCCGGAAATTTTGATGTCAAAGATGCACGTCGCTCTGGTCGCCCTATTACGGATAAAATTTTTGAAAAAGTGGAGCAAGATCGGCATATCAGTAGTTACGACGTAGCTGAAGAACTGGAAATTGACCACAAAACAGTTTTGGCGCATTTGAAAAAAACTGGGTACACAAAAAAGCTCGACATTTGGGTACCTCACGAGCTCACTGAAAGAAACCTAATGAACCGTGTACTCATTTGTGATTCTTTATTACGACGTAATGAAACCGAATCATTTTTGAAGAAGCTGATAACTGGTGATGAAAAGTGGATCACGTATGACAAGAACGTGCGAAAAAGGTCGTGGTCAAAGGCCGGTCAGGCTTCACAGACTGTGGCGAAACCCGGGTTAACTCGCAACAAGGTGATGCTGTGTGTGTGGCGGGATTGGAAGGGCATTATTCATTATGAGCTGTTACCACCAGGCAGGACCATCGATTCTGAACTCTACTGCGAACAACTGATGAGATTAAAGCAAAAAGTTGAGAGAAAGCGGCCGGAATTAATCAACAGAAGGGGTGTGGTTTTTCATCATGATAACGCTAGACCTCACACATCTTTAGCCACTCAGCAAAAATTAAGAGAGTTTGGCTGGGAGGTGTTATTGCATCCGCCGTATAGTCCTGACCTTGCACCTTGAGATTTCCACCTGTTTCGGTCTCTTCAGAATTCTTTAGGCAGTGTCAGCTTAACATCACGAGAGGACTGCCAAAACCACTTGTCGCGGTATTTTCACCAGAAGTCCCAAAATTTCTATAGCAATGGGATCATGTCCCTACCTACAAGATGGCAAAAAGTTATCGAACAAAATGGTACCTACATACTTTAGTTAAATGTAAATAAACTATATTAAAAAATGTTTTGAATTTTCTTAAAAAATGCGAAGAAACCTTTTTTCCCAACCTATTAGAATCATTTTTTTAACTGAACAGATAGCTGTGCTGCTGGGGAGTTTGTTGAGCCACTTCTTCTCCCCAGCTAAAGCACTAGGAAGTGGTGAAGGGCGGGCGTGCCGGGGGACTGTCTTATGTCATTTTGACGTTCAAAAAGTGCTGATTCTCAGCCTAGTTTGAATAAATTACTTTTGATTTTGATTTTGATAATATACCTGCTTTTCCCTATTTTTTTTATTATTATTATTTGGTTTGCTGCATGCATCCCTTCCTTGCATTGTACTTAATTTATGCTTATTGAATGGGAGAGCGCCTTGACTTCCACAATACAAGACAAGTGTTACTTAGTTTGAAAGTCAAGAGTTCCTTTTCTTGTACATTCATAATAATATATGCAATAAACTTTTTTTTTTTAATACTTAGTGCTTGTGACTAAGTAACAACAACCGCACGGGTCGATCCATTAGGTTAAGCTATGGGTGGATGGGTGAGCATCTTTACATACCGAGACCTCTCTGAGCCTCGGGAGCCGTTGCTCGAAGCTGTCATTCGTGAATCTTTGAAATCGTTACGGATCGTCAGAAGCGCAAAAAGTCTAGCCACAAGGCGTATCGTATTTCCCAGTATCTGTGTAGTGTAGGTCAGATAGGGAGCTACTAGTCGCTCCATGTAATACCAGCTGCATCCGGTTACACTGGCAGCTGACCCCAACCTAGGGAAAAGGCTAGGCAGATGATGACATGACCAATAGGTACAACGACCACTCTATACACGCTACACACACACACACTCACACACGCACTCACCATCTTTTCACACTAGAATTAAGCACATAATTTATTGTGTAATAAAATAAGTACTACTTACTTACCTGTAATCTTGTATAATGAGCGTAACACAGACAACGTCACAAAAACTAATAATGACAAACTTTATTACTTACTCAGGCAAGTATTTGCGCCAAGTTTCAAGTTAATTAAACAAATGCAAAAGATTTTTCATATAATAATATTGTATAATAATATAATATAATAATCATTTCCACGTACAACAATTATAATAGTCCTGCACCAACCGGGGGTTGTCCTTGCGTGCACTTGCATAGTGCATACAGGGATAATCGTCGGTTGGTGCCTCCTTATCATTTAAAATTATCTAAGGGGTCTCTGCGAGTTGTCTTCGGGCCCTCGTATGCCTTCCAAAGGTCCGGGACGCCAGGGTCCCGAGATATGTAAGAAAAAAAAAAAACAAAAATAATAAAACATTTAATATCAGGTTACAATGGCCCATAGATACATACCGTACAAACTACCATATATAAAGTAAAAAACAAAACTTGTGTTAATAAAATATAGCTCAACACTATGTTAATAGCACTACACTTCACTAGCTTGTCCTTGAGCTGTCCTGTGGCACTTGTCCGCAGAAGCGACGGAACGCCACGTCCTGCGGCCAGAAGTGTTCTTTCATGACGACGGAACACCACGTCCTGCGGCCAGAAGTGTTCTTTCATGACAACGGAACACCACGTCCTGCGGCCAGAAGTGTTCTTTCATGACGACGGAACGCCACGTCCTGCGGCCAGAAGTGTTCTTTCATGACGACGGAACACCACGTCCTGCGGCCAGAAGTGTTCTTTCATGACGACGGAACACCACGTCCTGCGGCCAGAAGTGTTCTTTCATGACGACGGAACACCACGTCCTGCGGCCAGAAGTGTTCTTTCATGACGACGGAACACCACGTCCTGCGGTCAGAAGTGTTCTTTCATGACGACGGAACACCACGTCCTGCGGCCAGAAGTGTTCTTCCATGACGACGGAACGCCACGTCCTGCGGCCAGAAGTGTTCTTCCATGACGACGGAACGCCACGTCCTGCGGCCAGAAGTGTTCTTCCATGACGAAGGAACACCACGTCCTGCGGCCAGAAGTGTTCTTCCATGACGACGGAACGCCACGTCCTGCGGCCAGAAGTGTTCTTCCATGACGACGGAACGCCACGTCCTGCGGCCAGAAGTGTTCTTCCATGACGACGGAACGCCACGTCCTGCGGCCAGAAGTGTTCTTCCATGACGACGGAACGCCACGTCCTGCGGCCAGAAGTGTTCTTCCATGACGAAGGAACACCACGTCCTGCGGCCAGAAGTGTTCTTCCATGACGACGGAACGCCACGTCCTGCGGCCAGAAGTGTTCTTCCATGACGACGGAACGCCACGTCCTGCGGCCAGAAGTGTTCTTCCATGACGACGGAACGCCACGTCCTGCGGCCAGAAGTGTTCTTCCATGACGTCGGGCAGGTAACAGTTCGGTACTCGCACCACGAACGCCTTGAAATTGACGCTTCGGCGCATGCAGTTACTGGAGTCGCGGCGCAACGTCACCTTGTCTTCTGGCTCACGTACTCCACGATGTCCTCCGCCTTAGTGCTGTAGTGCAGGCGGGAGATGTACACCGGTGTGTTCGGTTTAGCGGCACGCAAGCTCACTTCTGGCTTCGAAGGAGCTTTGCCGCAGCGGTTCTTGTTGGTTCGCGACCGGCGCTTCCTCCTTTCCACTGTCACAAATCCCTATAAAAATACAAGACACGTGTTTCGGGTTTCGCATATACTAAAACTAGTGTTGTATAAGCCACGACACTTCAAAATACACGATTATCTGTCGTCACGACAAAGTGGGAACGCGGCCTAAGAGTTGCCTATGAATTGTAATAATGCATATTCTCTATTTTACGAAAAAGAGCAAAAAAAGAGCGACAAAGTGCGAAGAGAGATACGAATTTCTCTGACAAGTCTTCAGGTTTAAAATGGATAGCACATAGCCTCATTTTTAGGGTTCCATACCCAAAGGATATAACGGGACCCTATTACTAAGACTCCGCGGTCCGTCTGTCTGTCTGTCACCAGGCTGTATCTCATAGTTAGACAGCTGAAATTTTCACAGGTGATGTATTTCTGTTGCCGCTGCAACAACAAATACTAAAAAACAGAATAAAATAAATATTTAAGGGGCTCCCATACAACAGACATGATTTTTTTTGCTGTTTTTATAGATAATGGTACGGAACCCTTCGTGCGCGAGTCCAACACGCACTTGGCCGGTTTTTTTTTCTTCGGAGAGCACTCTTTCTCTGTTTTCTTCTTTTAACATCTTTTAGGAATACGTGGGTTCCCGGGTTTCTGCAGGCTACAGCTGCCCGACGGGGCATATTAATAAATTATGAGTAACAGAAGTTGGTTGTTCGTTTATTTATTTATTTACTAAAAATGTATGGATATTGACAGCTAGCTGTCAAATTTTAAGACGGGCAATGGCATCGACATCTGAAGTGAGCAAATGGCAGTTTTTATCTTAATTGGACTGAGCGTTAGCCTCACAAAATATTTTTTATAAGTATATATTAGTCTATGCCAAAACTGGCCACTCTCTAAAAAAAGACAAAGTGAATTTGCAGCCAATACCTGTAGTACCAACTACTAAAGAGACAACTACTGGCCACACATTCGCATTGTCTCTCTCGTACCGGTCTTTGTTCCGGTCTGTACTCACTGCACAACTGAATACGGAACGCTCTGACCATTCTCTATGTCTATGGCTTCTGCGCAATCTGTAGTCTACACAAGACCAAAGACTACACGTTGCATAATTAACGGTCAATGAATTGACCATAGACGTTGCAAGGACTCCTGTATTATATTGTGCAATAGTTTACGATACATGAGCGTACCAAATTAACATAGGTACTAATGAATTTCCTGAAGCAACTGAAAGTTATTTAAAAACTCACAGTGTGAGCCACCTGGCTAGTCTAGTCTCGTACGTACGTTGCGGCGACTGATGGCAACGATGCTCACATGCTAATTGGAGTCGTGCCTTTTGCGTCAGCCGACCGCGCCAGACAGTCTGCTCAATACACGACCACTCTCAATATTCAATATCAACCATAACCCACAAGTAATAAGACTGACTTTCCAACAATAATGGTGAATAATGGTCTCGTTCATCCGAACCATAGGTAAATAAAATTATGACGTAAGCAGCAATTTAAGTGTCTTATAAAATATTTTAGCACTAGCTTTTGCCCGCGGCGTCGCCCGCGTGCTGCTCGGAACTTACTCTTCGGGAGCGTGCTACCGGGATATAACAGTATCCTATATCCTAACCTAGGTCCTTGCCTAACATCCAAATCTGATGGATGAAAGGCAATTATAGTTTTATCCAAGTTAAGTCAGACGATTACTTACGATTCCTTGCATTTTTGCTTACTTCGCACTTCGCAAGCGTCCCTGTCTTGAAGCCCTTGTTGAGTAACTAAAGTGGCCATAGTCATAATTATGTAATAGTAGTAACATGAGAGGAGTGCATCCGCAAGCCGAAAGAACAATAAAATCATACCTCCAATTTTTATGAACATCAAAACACTTATTTTCTATTCATTTAATGGAGTGAGAGAATACTTCGAAGTAAACACACTTCTAATACGTGCAATATTTGTGAGGTATATAAGGTGAATGGAAATTATTAGGCGAAACTTTAACAGTCAACGATACTGCACAACTTTCCCAACAAAAACTGAATATTCTGAAAAAAAAAATAGGTACCTATTCATACATTATCCGATGAGCTGTTAAGAGGATTGTGAAGCACCAATACGCGGCGCGATTTTTAGAGGCAATTGCCTACATTTCATACAATTATTTACATAAATATTGTTTCGGGCGATAACGTTTTTACTCCCCTAAACCTTTACGAAATGAGACAATTTTAATCTCATTACATTCAGTACACTTTATTCTAGGTCTGTACATTTTTCGTTTTTAGTATTTCAATTTAATTTAATTAAAAAAAATAAAAATGCTCGAGGATGTTTTTATGTCAAAAATATAGATATTTAGATGCTAATAACTTATATTGTATACAATATTTCTTTATAATAAAAACGTGCGGACCTAGTTTTTCATTATACCAACAACATTTCCAAAAATCATGAAAATTTGACTATGTTTACGGAGAGAAAAACGTTATCTCTTTTTGTATGAAAATTTACAGCTTCACTATCCTCTTAAGGTGGATCCGCAAAGGTAGCTCGCGAAATTCACACACACACACACACATATTTGTTATAGTCGCGAATCATATTTTACCTGCCTACCTGACACTGACCTGCAAATTGCAAAAAATGTAAGAAAATTAAAACTTCGCGGGATACTTTTGCGGATCCACCTTAAGGGTCAATGTACGGGTAGGTGAATTATTATTTTATTCCTCGACCTATGTTCCCTTGAGAAAGTTGTGCAGATCATTGACTTGCTACACTGTCAAAGTTTCGCGTTATTTATCTATTATTTATGTGAGGTATTGTGAGGTTTCGGGATCGGGATTGTTTGACTTAAATGATGCCATGAGACATATCCACAAGTTCCTCAACCATTTCCAGACAGCTCAGATAATTGCTCGTGCAAATTTTCAAGTTCAATCAAAGGAATAAGATTTTTCACAATTATAAACTGTATCCGTTCTTTTCATATCCCCACAGGTGTGGAATTTTTAAAACTCGTTTGGGAAGTTTCCATAACTTTACTCAAAGGTTATTTATACCATGTTTTGAGTTAGTAAAGCCACGCAGTAAAATCCACCCCTTAAAAATGGAATGACCCCTTTTTGCCCCTTCAGGGATCGACTTTCCTTCGAGATCAACATTCGAAAAACCCAAGATCTTATTATTGTTTATTTTCTGTCAATAGTATAAATAATGAGTTTCGAACTATTCGGTACCGCGCGCGCGCTTTAAAATTCTTCCATATAAACTTTAACATCCCTAAACCGCATTTGAGGTGTAGTTTTGAAAAACTAATAATGACAAACTGTATTACTTACTTAGGCAAGTATTTGCGCCAAGTTTCTAGTTAATTAACTAAATTAATAAGATTTTTCATATAAACCCACTCCTGTGGAATCACACCCACCAAACCCCCCCAATCCCCCTTAGAAAACTAAAAATGTCAAACTTTATAATCTACTTAGGTAAGTATTCGTATCAAGTCTAGTAACTCAAGGAATAAGATTTTTCATGCAAACTTTCTTCCTCTGTTTTACCCCCTTAGGAGTGGAATTTCGAAAAACCCTTTCTTAATAGTTATCTACGCTTCATAAAGATCACAGACTCCAAATTTCATGTCTCTAAGATCATGCGGTTTAGGCTGTGGCTGTGTGTGCGTGTGTGTGTGCGGTGTGTGAGGGTGTGTGCGGGTGACAGTAGAGGCTTGGTTAGAGTATTATTTTTTGAATACAAAATTTTGTGAATGAACAACTTAAATACAAAACCTCATCCCCCTTTTCACCCTCTAAAGGGTTGAAATTCCAACAACACCGATATATACATTGCGTTAGTTTCAAACCATAAGCCTAAATAATACTTTACTCTTATTGAAATTGTTGCCACATTGCCATTGTAAAAGAGTACTAAGTTTTTTGGAAATAAATAAATAAATAAAATAAAAAATAAATTTTGTGATTTTTACTTTGTAAATGAAGTCATCTATGTGCGCATCTGCAAACATGCCTGCACCACTGCAGACCGGGGAAGCCGCACCAGAGTCCTGGAAATGTTATTATATTGGACTCGAGGTGCATTATAGGTCCGCTTTGTGAAACTGGCGCATAGACCACCCGTGCAGAAGCTTTGGCAGTACGCCTTAATCAAGTGTAAAACGAGCGAATCTATGAGCCAGCATATTTCCACGGACCGATAGCGCCCTCCGCTCTCTTTCTATGTCCTGGTCATTTGCTAAAGTTTCTGTCACAATATGACCTAGGTACTTAAACTGAGCAACCTGTCTCAACTTGTTCCTTATTGAGGCACAGCGCAGGAACACTATCGGGTTTTTTGTTTTTACCAACAAAAACCATAAACTCACTCTTGAGTTCGTTATACTTTAAACCATGTTGTTCAGCATAGGTCTCACAGGATTTTAATAACTTCCTCAGTCCGCCGATTGAGAGTCTCAACAACACCATAATTCGAGGGTTCACGGGCTATTTGTATTAAGCGACATCCTGGCCGATATTGGTGGTTGGTTTCGTAAAAAATATTGATACTTTTTTTTTTACAATGTTCCTTTTTCCGAATAATGAAACTTTGAAATGCTCTCCTGTAAAGTTCCAAACATGTCGTTTAATACAAATAGCCCGTGAACCCTCAATATCATCCGCACAACTTATGTCATTAACACTTACATCATCTATGCGGCAACCGCCATGCATGCTGCTCAGACCCTCAATAAGCTGACTCACGTACAAATTGAATAACCTCGGGGATGTTAAGCCACCTTGTCTCACACCCGAGTCTAGTTTGTATTCATCCGAAAAAAACATTAGGTCATTTTATTACATTTTTCTGGTTACTGTACCAGATGAGAAAATGCCTATTATTTCTGGAGAGATGCCTACTTCACCTAACTTGTTCCAGAGCATGTCATAGGATACTAGATCGAACGCCTTAGACAGATCTAGGAAACAGGCATACATATATTACAGTATGTTTGAGCGTCGAAATGGCACTTTCTGTTGATAATCCTGGTCTAAACCCAAACTGATCCAGTATACACTGTCCAAGACTACAAGGCAGAAATTTGGCTACAATGGTTGCAAGTGATATGGGTCTATAGTTTGTTTTATCAGCTATATCTCCCGTGTGGGTCTTAACTAGCGGTACTACAACAGTTTTAATTAATTCTGCTGGCAAGTTCGTACTTGCCAGCAGAATTAATTAAAACTGTGTGTCCAACACATAACGTGTACAGCATCGCCAGGAGACTATTTATGTGAGGCAATAGCCCTACCCACCTCCTTACTGGTTATTAATGTTGGTTGATTAATATTACAATAATCAATCTCTCGATTTTCAGATGTTACCAAGGGTGACTTTACCTTAAAATGCTGGGCAAAGCAATTGGCAATACTTTTTGGGCTACTAGTGCCATCCACACAAGCAGGCAGGCCTACCTTGCTTCCAAGTTTTACGCCAAAAATACAGTAAATAGTTCAATACCTATAAATTACAGGAAAACTTATAAGAAGTGTATGATCTTAAAACAACATGGTAAATATCTCAATATTGTGCATACAAACTTACATTTGCAGTTGGAATGTATGGGAGAACATGTTTTTCAACTACAACGTTAAGTTTGTTCTTGGGATTAATCCCAACTACGGACTCCTTCATTGTGCGTAGTCCGACACGCACTTGGCCGGTTTTTATGATTACTGGCCACTGACCCTACCCGTGTGTTGAATTAATGTCGCCATTGTAGCAGCACGTTGTATATTGAATCCACAACTTGGCTTGTTTTATTGCTAGGCACCAATTCCTTGGTGATACTTCTCAAGGACACACTCATTTCTTTACAAAAAACTCATAACATTCAAGCCATTACTTACGATTGTTCGACAAAAGATTAGCATCTTATCTCAACATCTATTCATACTAAACCCAAGTATTGTATATAGTTAGTATATTATCACACAATACATTGTAGTTTTTTGTTCAGTTGCCATTTCTTGACGTCGTATGATCATTATCTGATGGGAGTCACGGTCCGTTTAGTCAGTTTTGGAAAAGTTTAGTTTTGCAGTAGGATTGTTCTTGTATGAATGATATACTTATATCTATCTATACAAGGTGTAACTTAATGAACATTGAGTAGGTACGGCAGTGGTAATGAACATTGAGTAAGTCGGTAGTGGTAATGAACATTGAGTAGGTCGGTAGTGGTAATGAACATTGAGTAGGTCGCTAGTGGTAATGAACATTGAGTAGGTCGCTAGTGGTAATGAACATTGAGTAGGTCGCTAGTGGTAATGAACATGATATTTTGTGCTCTATTGGAACCCCGTTTAATGAATATGTTGGTTACCTAAATAGAAGTTATTTAGGTCTCAAAACTTTTCAAATAATAAAGGTCAAATTAGTGAGTTGTGTAAAGCGGTCCCGGTGGAGTTGTTCCTGCTGGAGCCGCATGTGGAGCGGCGCATGTTCCTGCTGGAGCCGCATGTGGAGCGCCGCATGTGGAGCGGCGCATGATCCCCTTGAGGTCCGCGTAAATGCCTCTTTTTTGGGATTTGGAAGGTCCGAGACCCGAGATTAGGGCTTGTGAGGGCCCTCAACACCGCCATGTTGCTTATATTCACCTGTTTTTTGTTTTATTTACATAAATACCGGGATCCAGCGGTATTTGGGTCGGCTTGCGAATTTATTTTGGATCACTTTTCGTTTCCATATGGAATACTTGCAAAGGGGAGATCAGCCTTGAACAGCCACTCGTGTCCACAAACTATTAAACAAACTTTTTTTTAAATTCAAAAATAAATATAATATTAATGTATGATCATATAATTTATCATCTCCACTTCCACAGTAATTCGTTGTTGCTAAATGTACCGCTTTTTAATTCATCTTTTGTAAACAGGAGTAAGTAGTAAGTTAGCTGAAAACCAGCGCTTAGCAACCCGCTAGGGGACTTAAGCATAATGCAGACGTTAAACCTTTTGCTCCCGGCATTATAGTTTTGTGTACATACCGCTACTGCTAGCTGTAATACTGGAAACAATAAACATTTTCTATTCTATTCAATTCTAACTATACTCAAGCAGAAATAAAAATACGAAACTAAAAACGTAAGCAGAACTTTATACCTAAATAAAAGCCTCGCCGTAACTCGAAGTCAGAAATAACAAACTAGGACCATCGAAGTAACATAAATAAAGAGTTAATTACTGATAACAAAACAAAACCAAGGTCAGCAAGACGACCAGTCACCATAAGCAACTCACGAGCATAACGCAAAGATCAGCCCCTACCGAACCTAGGGAACCCGACCCCCGAGGCTACCGCAAGCAGTGACATCTAAGGGAGCATGACAAACTTGCTGCCGGTAGCTCAGGCAAGAATAATTATGGTCAAGAGTACAACATTGAACCCAACAACGCACCACACAGCTCGAGCCGCGGTATGGTTGTGGATTTGATTGGAGCTACCTTGCTTTTATCGGTAAGGAGATGTACGTTAACCTCGACGTCTCTCGAAACTCTGCGAACATAAACACACGCACCATAAGCTTTTTCGGATACGTCAGTGAATATATGCAGCTGTAGACAGGACGCAGATTCGCATAACACCCACCGAGGTATCTTGAACTCGTTTAAAAGGTGCAGGCTATTTTGAAAGTCATTCCAGGCATACTGAATATGCGTGGGAACAAGCTCGTCCCAAGATCATTTGGCCAGCCACAGTTGCTGCATGATAATTTTGGCTTCCACTATGCATGGGACTACCAGGCCAATGGGAACAAAAATCTGTGCTATGGTTGACAAGATATGACGTTTAGTAGCCTTGTTAGTAGAGCATTCAATTTATAGAAAAATAAAATGTGTCACTTAAGCTTGTTAAGACCATAACACAAAGATCAGCCATTACCCCCCTCGCCATATTTGAGGGAAGGTGGCAACCCGACCTCCGACGCTACCGCAAGTAGTGACATCTAACTCCCATCCATACAAAAAAAAAACTATTGTAAGAAATAAAAAAAAAAACAATTGAAAAATAGAATAAAACTCTTGGGAACATAACAATGTTTAGGTTATGTTGGTATTCTTTTTTCGAAAAGAGGTGTAGTTTAGCAGGAAAACGTAAAAATCACCCCTCAAAACGACTATCCCCCCCCCCCCTCTTCCAGGAATTTCAAGAAGTTCTCTCCATTTTATTATTCATTTATTTATAATTTCTACTAAATTTTCCGGCCAACCACATACTGTTAAGATTTTTTTTCAATTTGGGTTTTCAAAATCGGTTTGGCCCTGCGCTAAACTGTTTTGGCGAGAGTATAAAAAAATTCAAATTCATTTATTGCGAATATAGGTATATAAAATACAGATGTTATCCAATAAAAATTAAATTCTGTATAGTCGTTTTTATCTGGACGACGGTTGTTTGTGGCCATCGCTACTGTTTAAATAAAGATGAGTAAATACTCGCGTACAGAACCACGCAATTACATCAAGTTCTAAAATATAATTGGAGCTAGTTCAAACAGTGTCTTTACAAAAAATATACAATAAGTAACTTGTGCTCAGCCTCTTGTCAAACGTTTTAAATACATTTTCCTGAAATTCTAATTAGCGAACGTTTCCGTAATTATTCTCAGCTGTCAGCGTGTGTTATATACATCTACATGCAGTAGTTATATACCCACGTGGACGTACTAGGTAATGTTTGGAATTAGCTCGACTTGCGTCAACGCCGCACGGTATACGACGGGTAAGAACTCGAAGGCCCATTCTATGGTCTGGTAACTTTACAGTGAATAGACTGTCAATAATGCAGGAGGCGAGCCGTGGCGATTGCCCCACCTCATAGGCAGGCATACGCCAGGTCTTCTACGTTATAACCGTTATAACACGACAGTCGATATAATCGGTACCTTTTATGTTATGTACTGAACCTTCTGCGCGTATCTGTGACGTGATGAACACAATAGTGGCAGGAACGGACACGCGATGATGTAGCTGCGCACGCGCACCTTGAACTTGTCCTCGAATGATGTAGGTACTGGCACCGACTGCCAAAAGAAATGATGGGCCGACGTCCTATGCCAAGGTCATGTCGTGTTACGAGGAAAAATAAAAGATTTAAGGTCATCGCACACATATTATTATCTATTTATTAATACTTCAATCACACAAGTGCGAGTATATAGAGGCGACTGCCCCGGGAGCATTTTCCTACCAGTCCCTTTGTAAGTGAGAGCTTAATACCGTATTCTTTATTTCAAACAGAAACTAGATTATATGTACAAGCTAACACTAAAAGATATATAATATATTATATGTATATTATGTACAAGTAATAATATAAGTAAAATTCGTCCGCATCGCTGTCAATGGAAAATGTGCCCAAAAGGCTGGCAGCATTGCCACGTTGGATAGCAATGCTGATTCTTTGGGCTAAAAATAGGCCAGCCTTCTGCTCCCGTGAAGAGTCGACCAACCGTTTGGCGATGTCCCGAAATACTCGATGAGCACTCGGACCCCAAGGGCCTAGAGTTTCAACCCCAAACGGCTCGAACATATAGCTCCCAATAAGGTTGCTATATTTGCGCCGTTTGAGGTTTTCTGCTCCTGCAGCAGCCGCCCTAGCACAACCCGCCGTGCTAAGAAGATGGGATGGCGCGAGGGTGTCGACACAGGTTGCATCCCACACCAAAGGCCTGCCCAACTTCCAAGGCATTATGGTAATTCCGTCTGGCCTCTTCCCATCGTCGCGTGCCAAGCCATTGGGTTCTAAAACTGCTGGCACCCCGGCGGTGACAAGAGCCCGACGGATGATGTCGTTAATGCTAGCGTGCCGTGCCATCCGACCAGCGCTCTTGCTGCAGGATAGTCCATGGTGTCCGAGGCAGTCGACTCCTTCACCGCATTGACAGCGATGTGGAGCCCCACAAGGAGCACCCACACGCAAACATGTAGCGAGCCGGAATGTGGTGTCACTCAACATAGTGCCTATGTTGGGTGACGGTAGCGCCTGAAGCCAGAGACCCGACTCCCATTCACCCACAGCCAGCAGGCGGGCACGCTCAGCAGTATTGGTGGACGTATTAATAAGTTTATTCCGTACCAACTGCAGAGCGGCTCATCCCACTGTCTCTGGGAAGACGGGTTCTCGGGCTGAACCGTATCCGGGCAAGCCACTTTCCAGGCATTCACCGCGTCGGTCAAACACGGCACTTCAGAGTCAACCTGAGATAGGGGCTTGGTATATCCTTTTATAACAAGCTACCCTCTTCTTTGCTAGATTTGCCTTACAATGCGTTTAAAGCCAAAGTAAAATCTAACCTTTGTTCAAAGGCATACTATTCTATCAACGATTACTTAAACGATAAGAATAGTTGGTCGCTGTGTTTAACTTAAGACAATGTTTATGTTCTTTCTCCAGAATTAGCTTACCTACTGACAGGTTATATGGGTTCATATAATTATTTATTTTCTTTGACTGTAAAGGACAATTTATTTTAATTTTATTTTTATTTATCATTGACATAATCTACTCATTACAATGTTTTTTTTATGAGTGGTATTGCAATATGTGGTTAGCTAGTGACCTCGACAATTGATCATAATTATTCTTGTCTGAGCAACCGTCAGCAGGTTCGTCATGCTCCCTTAGATGTCACTGCTTGCGGTAGCGTCGGGGGTCGGGTTGCTTCCTTCCCTCAAATATGGCGAGGGGGGTAATGGCTGATCTTTGCGTTATGCTCGTGAACGGGTGCTGCTTGTGGTGACTGGTCGTCTTGCTGACCTTGGTTTTGTTTTGTTATTAGTAATTTAACTCGTTTTTTTTACTTCGATGGTCCTAGTTTATCATCTGTGACTTCGAGTTACGGCTATATGTAAGTGGGCACGCCCTTTATTACTGGAGGCTTTTAATATAGGTATAAAGTTCTACTTACGTTTTTAGTTTTGTATTTTGATTCTGCTTGAGTATAGTTTTCGATTTTTTTTTCTTCTTTTTTTAAGTATATTGGCGTGTGCTAGCTGACTTATAGCAAATAATTAAATTTAATTTAATGTTTGTGTTACGTAAAGTACTTGCATGTAATTTGCACAGTTTTTTATAGAATATATATATATTTTTTTATTTAACTGAACAGACAGCTGTGCTGCTGAGGAGTTTGTTGCGCCACTTCTTCTCCTCAGCTAAAGCACTAGGAAGTGGTGAAGGGCGGGCGTTTTGGGGGACTGTCTTATGTAATTTTGACGTTCGAAAAGTGCTGATTCTCAGCCTAGTTTGAATAAATGACTTTTGATTTTGATTTTGATTTTGATTCTTGTGAGTTTGTTTCGGCCTTTCTTCTGAGAGTAGTCAGATAGGAAACGCCGACCTCATCTAGTTAAAAAAAACATGATTGACTTGTAAAAGTGTTTGTACAAACCTACTTACAGAAATAAAAATCATTTATCATCATTTATCATTTATGTGGTTAACTTTTCGGTGCTGTGGACCGAGGACAGGAACGCCGGTAGGCTTACACAAGAAATTTTGCGGACGCCGAGCCCACCAAAACGAATGGGTAGTGTGGCTTGCAGCCACGCGCGGTCGTCCAATGCCACATTTTAAATTGATGATAGGGTATTTCGAATAATATGATCGATTTTGTTTAAAAGTTGTGGCTGCTTCCATAAAGAGGAAGAGCGGAGAAAATACATAAAATTTGGACTAAAACAGCAATATCTGATAAGGGTGAATGCCGAATGTAAATTAATTTTTGAAAGTCTATCCGAAATATCGTTAAAATGTTTAATTTTGTCGTCGACGAAAGATGAGAAACTGTCTTCTAATATTGGGGAACCTAGGAGGTGCAAGGAACTTTTTTCCAAAACTTTGATATCTGGGGCTATGGAATTGAATTTCTGTATAGTTGATTGTCTGTCGGTATTGTCACAAAGGTAAATTTCGCATTTGGAGTTGTTGAGGTCAAGGCCGATGGATTGGAACTGCTGCTTTACGAATTGAAGATCTTTTAGAACGGTGTCTACGTCACCTCCTAGTGTTCCGTCATCTAAGTACCACACATTAAATTTTGAATTTAGTTTTTGTATTATGGTATGGATAGCCAAACTGAAAATGACTGGCCAGAGAGGATCACCTTGTTGGCATCCTACTGCAGATTCCAATACGGTGTCTTTAAATAATAATTTTGATGGGTGCCTGTAGCACTGCCACATAAAACCATACATTTCTGGTAACTCCTTTTTTACTTCAGCCAACAAAGTGTTCCTATTAACGGAATTGAAGGACGGACCTATTGATAAGTACGTATAAAATACTAAATAAATTAGCAACAATGATAAACCAAGTAAGGACAATATCTGTCGAGCCCATTGTCTAGATTAATCACGTATGGTCATTAGTAAGGGACTAATTATGAAGACCATTAAAAATGGCAGATTAGCAGGTAAACTCATTAAAGAGGCAGTAAGTAGCATGTTTTAGACAATAGGCCGAGTGTTAACTACTACTTGTAGGTCATTACATACGTACCGTAAATACTCGGAATAAAATGAAATCATAATAAAAAATACGTTTCATTCTTTTTTCACCTAAAGTCCATCGAGTGCAAGGGTTGTGCGATATGTCAAAAAATAGTAAAAAATAAGGACAAAAATCATACCACAGGATATAACGGGCACTCTCACGAGTCTCGATTTAAATGGATCTTTCTGTTTTCCTCCATACATTTATTTTTCGCCTCAGAATCACCTGACGTACAAATATATGATAATGTTGGGGCTTCTTTAACTGGTCTGCATTGGTTTCCAGCAAGAAAACGTCAAAAAAAAATTGTAAGTGGTCTATGTCTATGAAACTCGATTTTCGTCCCACTGTGCGCCGCACGTGCGTGGCGCAGCCTCCTTGATGATTGTTAGGGATGCACGATCACTGACAAATGCGTGAAGAATTTACGTAAACATCAAAGTAATTTCACGTTTTGACAAGAAAACCGCAGTCTTTCACAATGAATAAATCAGTACACGAAGAGATAATCTCAAAATCCGTAGCTTGAATAAATGGATGTTTCTCAAGCCATTGAAAGAGCTTCATTATTTATTTATTTTAATATTTTAAGATTATTTTGTTCGTGACGCCATACTTGATATCTTCTTTTTCAATAACTTGACAATTGGTCTCTCTCTCTCAATTCGTGTGAAGTGATAGCTTTGATTTGTTCTACACGGAAATAAGAAAACTGGTACAAAATTGCAATTTCAAAGAACAAGCAACAAGATCAGAGATCGTATTGTATTAGGTGTTCAAGATCAGAAATTGCAGATAGAGAAAGCAGATAACAGTTCGAGGTTATATCTTGATCCTAAAGAGCTTACTTAATAAGGTACTAATAAGAAATTATCATTTAATTCCAATACTGGAAGAAATATTAGCTAAGTTGTATAATAAACCTATATTTTCAGTACTTGGCCTATCTAATGGTGTTTAGGGTTCCGTACCAAAATGGTAAAAAGGAACCCCTTATGGTGCGACTTAGTCTCTCTGTCTGTCACAACAAGATATCTCAAGAACTACAAATGCTATCAACTGGAATTTTGGAATAGTTTTAGATGACGTTTGCCCAACTATTTTGCAAATAAGAAAGAAATAAAAATACAAATATTTTTTTTGCAACAGGGACTGACAGGGGGTCTTAAAAATTCGAAGTGGGGCTACTAGGGCACGTGGGGTATCATATGAAAAAGCGTCGTTTGTACATATACAAACATTTTTTTAGGCCGCATAGTTTTCGACTTGATGAAAAACTTAAAAAAATACCGTTCCCTTCCCCCCTTATCTCCGAAATTTGCATAGAGAAAACTCTGAAATTATTCTATGTGATAGAAGTTTATGTAAAGATTACAGGAAAAATAAAACGATGTCTCTAAATAGCACACTTTTTTTAATATATGATGGTACGTAACCCTCGGTGCGCGAGTCCGACTCACTCTTGACCGGTTTTTATAATATTAAATTGATGGAGGAATCAAAAAATCTCTGTACGTTGAGTAGTCCATTCGGTTGCTATAGATTTTTACGGTCTATCCATTGCTCCCGAAATTTTTCAAAAATATAGTGAGAAAACCTTTGGAGATATTCCAGGGGTTGTAATCAGTAATATACTGCGATGATTTACTAATATGTGCAAACAGTGATGAGGAACATGATAAAATATAACACAAGTTTTAGAATGTGCTAACAATTGTAATGTTAGATTCACACACAATTGTAATGTTGGATAGACACATTTTTTTTTCTAAAAATGGTATGAAAATAGATTGACATCGAATAAAAGCCATTATTGAGCACAAAAGTCCAAACAATAAAAAGAATTGCAAATAATATTAGGGATGATAAATTACTTGCGTAGGTTTGTACCAGGGTTCGCCGAGATGGCAGCACCGTTGCAATCGCTACCTACTCAAAAAGATATTGAATGGTTATGGACACAAGTTCATACGCCCATTTGCGACGAAAGTGTGACATCTCGAATATCAATTTTTCGTTTTACTGATTCGTTTTTGTTTTTGATTATTTAATTTAATTATTAGTTATACTCTAATCACTTCATACATAATAAAGCTATATTGACAATAATTTAAGAGTTTAGAGAGAGAGCATCTAAAAGTTCAAAAGTCGTTTTCTGTAAAATTACGGTTTTTGAGATGTCACACTGTCGTCGCAAATGGACGTGAAAAGCATTTAGTAGTACAGGGTGTCTCATGGCAGAGTTAGGGTTTTGAAATGAAATAAAAGTCAATTTGCATATTTTTGTGAAAACATTTTTATTGAAAATTATTGAACTACAGTGCGGATTTTATTTTTTAAAGATTACATCTTCCAGATGTCTCCCATTTCGTAGCACGCTCTCACGGAATCGATTCATCGCATTTTGCGTAACGCGCCTAAGCATAGCCGGATCGATGTCACGTATCTCTCGTTGGATATTTTGCTTTAGCTCAGCGATATTCCTCGGAGTATTGACATAAACTTTGCTCTTAAGGTACCCCCATAGGAAAAAGTCCATGGGGGTCAAATCGGGCGATCTCGGAGGCCACGCAATATCACCAAAGCGGGATATCAATTTCTGAGGAAACAATTCACGAAGTTGGTCCATAGTGGCTCTTGCAGTGTGGCAAGTGGCTCCATCCTGCTGAAACCACGTTCTTGAGCTGTAGGCTGGATGCTCTCGAAGTTGGGGTATAAAATAATTGGATATCATTTGCCGATACGCCTCACCAGAAACAGTTATCGCAGCACCCGTCGCATTTTCAAAAAAATACGGCCCGATTATTCCATTGACCGAAAGAGCACACCACACTGTCACTTTTGGGCTATGCAGCGGTCTTTGATGTTTTTGTCTGGGATTGACATCTGACCAAAAGCGACAACTTTTGTTTTGTTTACATATCCATTCAAATGGAAATCTGCTTCATCACTCCAAAACACAGTAGGTATTCAAAGTGCGAAATCTCTCTATGATTGTCTGGCAAAAACTTTTACGTAAATTGTAGTCATTTTCATTTATTTCCTGCACTATCTGTATTTTATTGGGATGGAATTTCAAATCACGTTTTAAAATCCGCTCTACGGTTAATTTGGTGACGTTTAAAGCCGCCGCTCTTTTGCGTATTGACAAGCGTGGATTGCGTCGAACGCTAGCTGCAACTTCGTTTATTGTTTCTTCCGTCCTTGAAGTTCTGCTTGGGCCTGGACGCGGTTGATTTATAGCGGAACCGGTAGCTCGAAACTTGATAATCAATGGATTACGACGTTTACGCGATGGACCAAGTGAAAATTTGATTCGTAAATGTACGAATCAAATTTTCACTTGGTCCATCGCGTAAACGTCTGATATTGTAGTGAGAACAAAACTGTCTCCGAGCCACGACGTACGATTCTCCACCTTTCAAAAACGCTTCGATAGCGAACGCGCGGTGCTCTCCCGACCACTGCGACATCGTGACTAACGAATCCGCACGAATGACGAAGCTACTGCGCCCCCTACCCCGCGCTTACTTGCAACGGTTTTTAAAATATTCAAATTTAAAATCCTAACTCTGCCGTGAGACACCCTGTATAAATAAAACCGGTCAAGAGCGAGTCGGGCTCGCGCACCGAAAGTTCCGTACCATCTTATTTCCTACTTATCCTACTTTCTATTATACTATCCTACTAAAATTATAAATGCGAAAGTTTGTGAGGATGGATGTATGTTACTCTTTCACGCAAAAACTACCGAACGGATATTCATGAAATTTTGCACACAAAGAGTTTGTAACCGGGCTTAACACATACTGTTTATATCATATTGTTGCGGGTGCGAGACTTACGCGGGTGAAACTGCGGGGCGCTTCTAATCATATATAAAAAAAAATGTGCTATTTATAGATATCGTTTTATTTTTCCTGTAATCTTTACATAAACTTCTATCACACAGAATAATTTAAGATTTTTCTCTATGCAAACTTCGGAGATAAGGGGGGAAAAGTATATTATATATATTTACATTTTTCATCAAAAGTCAAAAAATATGCGGCCTAAAAAAATGTTTGAGAATGTGCAAATAGCGCTCTTTTATATGATACCCCACATGCCCTAGTAGCCCCACTTCGAATTTTAAAGAACCCCTTTCAGTCCCTGTTGCAAAAAAAAAAAAAATATATACATTTTTATTTCTTTCTTATTTGCAAAATATAGTTGGGCAAACGTCATCTAAAACTAAACCAAAATTCATGTTGATAGCATTAGTAGTTCTGGAGATATCTAGCTGTGACAGACAGACAGACTGAATCGGACCATACGGGTTCGTTTTTACCATTTTGGTACGGAACCCTAAAAGTAGCATTAGTCAAGCACCAGTATTACAAAATTTTAATAGCAACTTAGATATAACGATTCAGTGTGATGCATCCAAGGATGGTTTAGGATGTTGCTTGATGCAAGAAGGCATGCCAGTAAGTTATGCAACAAGAAGTTTACCAAGGATGGTTTAGGATGTTGCTTGATGCAAGAAGGCAGGCCAGTAAGTTATGCAATAAGAAGTTTACCAAGGATGGTTTAGGATGTTGCATGATGCAAGAAGGCATGCCAGTAAGTTATGCAACAAGAAGTTTACCAAGGATGGTTTAGGATGTTGCTTGATGCAAGAAGGCAGGCCAGTAAGTTATGCAATAAGAAGTTTACCAAGGATGGTTTAGGATGTTGCATGATGCAAGAAGGCATGCCAGTAAGTTATGCAACAAGAAGTTTACCAAGGATGGTTTAGGATGTTGCTTGATGCAAGAAGGCAGGCCAGTAAGTTATGCAATAAGAAGTTTACCAAGGATGGTTTAGGATGTTGCTTGATGCAAGAAGGCATGCCAGTAAGTTATGCAACAAGAAGTTTACCAAGGATGGTTTAGGATGTTGCTTGATGCAAGAAGGCATGCCAGTAAGTTATGCAACAAGAAGTTTACCAAGGATGGTTTAGGATGTTGCTTGATGCAAGAAGGCATGCCAGTAAGTTATGCAACAAGAAGTTTACCAAGGATGGTTTAGGATGTTGCTTGATGCAAGAAGGCATGCCAGTAAGTTATGCAACAAGAAGTTTACCAAGGATGGTTTAGGATGTTGCTTGATGCAAGAAGGCATGCCAGTAAGTTATGCAACAAGAAGTTTACCAAGGATGGTTTAGGATGTGGCTTGATGCAAGAAGGCATGCCTGTAAGTTATGCAACAAGAAGTTTACCAAGGATGGTTTAGGATGTTGCTTGATGCAAGAAGGCATGCCAGTAAGTTATGCAACAAGAAGTTTACCAAGGATGGTTTAGGATGTTGCTTGATGCAAGAAGGCATGCCAGTAAGTTATGCAACAAGAAGTTTACCAAGGATGGTTTAGGATGTTGCTTGATGCAAGAAGGCATGCCAGTAAGTTATGCAACAAGAAGTTTACCAAGGATGGTTTAGGATGTTGCTTGATGCAAGAAGGCATGCCAGTAAGTTATGCAACAAGAAGTTTACCAAGGATGGTTTAGGATGTTGCTTGATGCAAGAAGGCATGCCAGTAAGTTATGCAACAAGAAGTTTACCAAGGATGGTTTAGGATGTTGCTTGATGCAAGAAGGCATGCCAGTAAGTTATGCAACAAGAAGTTTACCAAGGATGGTTTAGGATGTTGCTTGATGCAAGAAGGCATGCCAGTAAGTTATGCAACAAGAAGTTTACCAAGGATGGTTTAGGATGTTGCTTGATGCAAGAAGGCATGCCAGTAAGTTATGCAACAAGAAGTTTACCAAGGATGGTTTAGGATGTGGCTTGATGCAAGAAGGCATGCCTGTAAGTTATGCAACAAGAAGTTTACCAAGGATGGTTTAGGATGTTGCTTGATGCAAGAAGGCATGCCAGTAAGTTATGCAACAAGAAGTTTACCAAGGATGGTTTAGGATGTTGCTTGATGCAAGAAGGCATGCCAGTAAGTTATGCAACAAGAAGTTTACCAAGGATGGTTTAGGATGTTGCTTGATGCAAGAAGGCATGCCAGTAAGTTATGCAACAAGAAGTTTACCAAGGATGGTTTAGGATGTTGCTTGATGCAAGAAGGCATGCCAGTAAGTTATGCAACAAGAAGTTTACCAAGGATGGTTTAGGATGTTGCTTGATGCAAGAAGGCATGCCAGTAAGTTATGCAACAAGAAGTTTACCAAGTGTAGCTGCTAGGTAGTGGCTGGTGGTGACAACCTAAAGAAAATACGAAACTTGTTGGTAAAATAGACCTCTGGAACGGAATGCGCGGGCGCGCGTTTTATACGCATGTAGTGTTCGCGTGGTTTTTGGACACTGATCCTTCCATCTAATGCAATGGCGGCCGCAGCGGTAGGCGGGGTGAGGGCTTCGCGCTTCAACCAATGACAGCGCCTGTATGCAGTCCGTTGTAGCTGGCCTTCGATTTTATTTTAAAAATATTAAACTATCGTAATAAAAAACATACTTAAGGCTAGAAGTATACATGGGTCCTTAAATACTAAAGTTAAAACTACTACCGTTTAAAAAGACGGGCGGACCGCGACACCATCGTTAACACCAAGGATGGTTTAGGATGTTGCTTGATGCAAGATAGATAGATTTATTTATTTGCCTGAAATATGGTATTGTACAGATTTTATAACATATACTTATACAAATAGTTCTTCATATTCCGCCTACTAAATTCGGCATGCAAATATTGTGACATTATCAATGATTCTAGTTTAACAAAATAATTAAATTCCAATGTCAAAAAGAAAAATAAGTACTAAATCAAGAATTTGTAATTTACTAATTTAGACAAAATTAGCAAATTACAAATGTCAAATAAAAATAATTCAATTACAAATTTTCTAAATATCAACTTACAAAATGATAACCACAGAAATTAAATTACTAAATATGTCAATAGCTTAAAATAAAAATGTCAATTGTAATTTACATGTCATGCAATTTTCCCATTTGTCCTAGAATACATAAATTCCTTAATACTATAAAAACAGTTTTCTATCAGCCATGCTCTGAGATGCTTTTGAAATAAGCTGGTTCGCAGTTCTCTCATAACCTTCGGTATTTTATTAAATATCTGTATTGCCATTCGACTCGTGTTTTTATGTCAGTACGCTGTTCTACATATTGGCATTGCTAATTTTGTTGGATCTCTTGACATTTTGCCCACCTTATAAACATTGACGCTGTCGGCTTTACTGAATAGGTGAGGATGTTTTTTTACAAATACTCCCATTTCCAGTATGTATAAGCCTGCTAATGTTAATAATTTATGTTTTTTATAGATAGGTCTGCACGATTCTAGTGGGTCTGCACCAAACACAGCTCGTAAACATTTTTTTCGTAAGCAAGAAGGCATGCCAGTAAGTTATGCATCAAGAAGTTTACCAAGAATGGTTTAGGATGTTGCTTGATGCAAGAAGGCATGCCAGTAAGTTATGCATCAAGAAGTTTACCAAGAATGGTTTAGGATGTTGCTTGATGCAAGAAGGCATGGCAGTAAGTTATGCATCAAGAAGCTTACCAAGAATGGTTTAGGATGTTGCTTGATGCAAGAAGGCATGCCAGTAAGTTATGCAACAAGAAGTTTAACCACAGCTGAAAAATAATTTTCACAGATAGAAAAAGAACTATTGAGCATTGTTTGGCCAACAAAAAATTTCACTGTTACATATATGGCAGAAAATGTACTATCCTAAATGATCACAAACCATTAGCGACATTTAAAAAAAATGGAATTCATGAAAAACCATCAACACGGCTACAGAGACTGAAGTTATTAAAATACAAACTTAAATTTAAATACTTAAAAGGAAAACTTATGTGTGTTGCGGATTTGTTGTCTCGATCTTTTCTTAAAGAAACTGATGATGATGACTCGCACATGTTTGAAGTAATTCACTGTACTTATAGGTCTGTCTTCACACTTACAGTGTCCACAGGAACAAAAACAAGAATTAACATCAGACTAAAGGATGAGGAATTAGTACAATTAGCAGACATGGTCAAAAATGTGTGGCCAGAAAAAGTAGCCAAGGACTTGATGCGATTAAATATTATTATAAGTTCAGGCAGAATATCACAATTGATAATAACTTAATTCACTTGAATAACAGTTTATACTAAATATATACGATAAAATACCAAAGAATTTAAGAATTTCAATAATAAAAAAATGCATGCATGCATTATTTAGGGATTACTAAAATGAAACAAACTGCTCGAAACTTGTATTATTGGCCAGATAAAGACGAACATATTGAAGAATTCATTAGAAAATGTTTCATTTGTGAAACTTATCAAAATAACAACATAAAAGAGCCACTAATGTCACATGAGATCCCGGACTTACCATTTTCTAAAATAGGAATTGACATTACGGATTTTAGAAAAAAAAAGTTACTTACTGATTTATGATTTGGATTACATCACTAAAAACAGCAAGTAATGTAATAAATAGTTTAATAGATTTTTTTTCACAGTTTGTGGTGCCTACAGAGATTGTGTCTGATCATGTACCATTTGATTCTAGAGAATGCAATGAGTTTGCATCACAATGGGGTAGTCCAATGGTATGGCAGAAAGAGGAGTCCGAATTGCAAAGAAAATTTAACAAAATGCAGTGAGGATAAAATAGATACAGCATTGCTCCATTATAGAGCATCGCCAGTTTCTGGAACAATTTTCTCGCCTGCTCAGTTGATGACGAATAGAAATTTAAGGACGAAATTTAATTACCTACCTGTTACTTACCAATACTTGAAATCAAAACTAAATGAAAATGTAGAGATACAATTTGAGAAACTGAAACATAAAAATGAGAAAATACAATGAAAATGTAAGAAACAAAAATAACTTTAGAATAGGACAACAGGTGTGGTTCAACAAGAACCTAAAAGTAATAAATGGTTAACAAATTTCAATAATAATAATTTCAGATCATATGATGATGTCTTGGATATAAAAGAAGGATATGTGTACACCGGGACCTCATACTTTATACGACCTCAATAGTCTGCTGATTACCAAGGGCTGGGAGTGCTGGCTCGTGGATATACAAGTGTACCAGATAAATATTTTATTGTAATACAGTTAACGTTAATACAAATAGGAAAGTTGTAATGTGAGGCATCAGTGTAGTGAACATGTAATAAATAATTTGTTGTTAATAAATATAATTTAGAAATAGGTAAACGAATGTTACTAATAAGGGTTTATAAATGTAACGTAATAAATGTAATGTAAAAGAACGTTGGAATGAAACTCAACTACTAAAAATTAAACATTGTACCTTTTTGTAGTTTTCTTTAAAATGTATAACTGAAAATAATTCTTACTGTAAGAATAGAATAGAGTGGTTTTCTGCTACTTTAAAACTAGGGAACACCTAGGAAAATAGTTTAGTCTTTTTTTTTGTTTGTATAAAAGGGGATAGATGTCACATATAGCAATATAGGTACCAGTAATGGAACGCGCTTAGCATAGGCTAAATATATTATTATGTGAACAGCATAGGGTTTGAAACGAGGCTTCTACTCGTAGAGGGATCACTAGCCGGTGACGTTTGCATTTGAAGAACCGTAAATATCACTTACTGGAAATAAACGTTATTTTAGATTTTACCGCCCCGTGTTGGTTCTTGATAACTAATATAAACATTATTAAACATGGCTGTTTTCTTTAGCAGTAAGATTTCCAAGGAAAATAAATAAATCTGTATACGACAAAAAATAACTCAAGAATAGTTCAATTTAATAATAAGAATTAGCAATAGGCATCAGTCGCAGTGCTGATTCGCTACATAGTGTGGGTAGTGTAGGTACGTATGTCTAGGGAATCGGCGATAGGTTTCCACGATGGAGCGAGTCTCATGGACGGCTCACTAACCTACAGCGGCTAGTTACCTGTTACCTGGATTGCGTAAGCACCAATAAGTCATTTCCATGAAGGCGCGGCTGTGCCAAGCGCGGCTGGCACAGCTGCTGGCGACGCGCCACACGCCCGGTTGGCGACACTGGCTGGGAGCAAGCAGAAGCACCAGTGTGTACTGACACACTCAGTATAGCTGCACAAGATAACATACGTATAGCTGTACACGATAACATACGTATAGCTGTACAAGATAACATACGTATAGCTGTACACGATAACATACGTATAGCTGCACAAGATAACATACGTATAGCTGTACACGATAACATACGTATAGCTGTACAAGATAACATACGTATAGCTGTACACGATAACATACGTATAGCTGTACAAGATAACATACGTATAGCTGTACACGATAACATACGTATAGCTGTACAAGATAACATACGTATAGCTGTACACGATAACATACGTATAGCTGTACAAGATAACATACGTATAGCTGTACACGATAACATACGTATAGCTGTACAAGATAACATACGTATAGCTGTACACGATAACATACGTATAGCTGTACAAGATAACATACGTATAGCTGTACACGATAACATACGTATAGCTGCACAAGATAACATACGTATAGCTGTACACGATAACATACGTATAGCTGTACAAGATAACATACGTATAGCTGTACACGATAACATACGTATAGCTGTACAAGATAACATACGTATAGCTGTACACGATAACATACGTATAGCTGTACAAGATAACATACGTATAGCTGTACACGATAACATACGTATAGCTGTACAAGATAACATACGTATAGCTGTACACGATAACATACGTATAGCTGTACAAGATAACATACGTATAGCTGTACACGATAACATACGTATAGCTGTACAAGATAACATACGTATAGCTGTACACGATAACATACGTATAGCTGTACAAGATAACATACATATAGCTGTACAAGATAACATACGTATAGCTGTACACGATAACATACGTATAGCTGTACAAGATAACATACGTATAGCTGTACAAGATAACATACGTATAGCTGTACAAGATACCATACGTATAGCTGTACAAGATAACATACGTATAGCTGTACAAGATAACATACGTATAGCTGTACAAGATAACATACGTATAGCTGTACAAGAAAACATAAGTATAGCTGTACAAGATACCATACGTATAGCTGTACAAGATACCATACGTATAGCTGTACAAGATAACATACGTATAGCTGTACAAGATAACATACGTATAGCTGTACAAGATAACATACGTATAGCTGTACAAGAAAACATAAGTATAGCTGTACAAGATACCATACATATAGCTGTACAAGATAACATACGTATAGCTGTACAAGATAACATACGTATAGCTGTACAAGATAACATACGTATAGCTGTACAAGAAAACATAAGTATAGCTGTACAAGATACCATACGTATAGCTGTACAAGATACCATACGTATAGCTGTACAAGATAACATACGTATAGCTGTACAAGATAACATACGTATAGCTGTACAAGATAACATACGTATAGCTGTACAAGAAAACATAAGTATAGCTGTACAAGATACCATACGTATAGCTGTACAAGATAACATACGTATAGCTGTACAAGATAACATACGTATAGCTGTACAAGATAACATACGTATAGATGTACAAGACAACATACGTATAGCTGTTCAAGACAACATACTTATAGCTGTACAGTAAACGCTCAAAAGTCCATAAGCATGCTAAGGATTACATTGCTATGAACTGTGCGAGCACGAACCAGTACGTGTGCGTGTATGAGCCAACATTCCGCAGATAACACACACTAATGAATTGTCGCATGTCGTCGTACTACGCGAAATAACATTATATTTCTGTTGAATTTAGAATAATCGTCATAGTGGCGACCTGTTCTTACCATTGCATTGCTAAAATTCGCATAAACAGAACATGTGCTGGTAGCTGTTTGGGCTAAGCAATGGTTTCACGATCAATGAAGTCTGAGTTCGAATCTTAATCACAATGTTGGACTGTTTTTTGTTTCTTTGGAACCATAATAATATATTCCTATTTTAAGCAAAAACTTGTTAGATGTTTGTTAAATATTAGTTATTGTATTATTATTTAACTATTTTTGTGATTTTTAATTTATCTTTTCGGTGTTGGAAGGTTTAAATAAAAAAGTCGTGCTGAATGGTAACAAAAATGTTTATTCGTTTTATTTAGTTATTTATAAAATTAACAAACTTAAGAGAATTGTGACGTTACATTCCTACTAGATAAAAGAACTTTTTTTTTTAACCGTTCATAGGATTTTTTGTTGTATACCCACTTAGTCAATTCATAATAACATAACAAAGAAATGATATTCTAATAACACATATATAATTGTCAATACATATTTAGTTTTCTATGATCTACCTTTCTAACTTTACGAAATGAGTGACCAAGCGAACAAGATAAAGAATATTATATTTCTGTCCCATTACTTCCAATCAAGTAAAAACTTACAAAAAGTCAAGTACTGCGTGAGATTTGAACTCACGGCTCACTGATTCACGCATCTATCTGCACGCGCTTAACCGCTAGGTCATCTTTACACATGTTATAACTTTGAAATTATGAACTACAATCAGTTGTTGACGACAATAACTTTGCATGTTTATGTTCTTGGAAATAGAAGGTCTTAAGTCGAACTAAACGCCAAGCTATTGCTTTGTGAGTTTGCTTATCAACTTTTGGTCGCGACTGTACAAGACAACATACGCATAGCTGTACAAGACAACATACGCATAGCTGTACAAGATAACATACGTATAGCTGTACAAGATAACATACGCATAGCTGTACAACACAACATACGCATAGCTGTACAAGACAACATACGTATAGCTGTACAAGATAACATACGTATAGCTGTACAAGACAACATACGTATAGCTGTACAAGACAACATACGTATAGCTGTACAAGATAACATACGTATAGCTGTACAAGACAACATACGTATAGCTGTACAAGATAACATACGTATAGCTGTACAAGGTAACATACATATAGCTGTACAAGACAACATACGCATAGCTGTACAAGATAACATACGTATAGCTGTTCAAGACAACATACGTATAGCTGTACAAGATAACATACGTATAGCTGTTCAAGACAACATACGTATAGCTATACAAGATAACATACGTATAGCTGTTTAAGACAACATACGTATAGCTCTACAAGATAACATACGTATAACTGTACAAGACAACATACGTATAGCTGTACAAGATAACATACGTATAGCTGTACAAGACAACATACGTATAGCTGTACAAGATAACATACGTATAGCTGTACAAGACAACATACGTATAGCTGTACAAGATAACATACGTATAGCTGTACAAGACAACATACGTATAGCTGTACAAGACAACATACGTATAGCTGTACAAGACAACATACGTACAAGAATGTTTTAAACTAACGCCGCATCTAGTTTTTTCACGATACAATTTTACAAATGTTTCCCACGGCAATGTTTTTCAAGCGCTAAAAGATCATTGTAGCACTTTAAGTACCCGCGCATGCGCATTAAGTGGCACACTGCACCGACCGCCAAGCGACAAGTCATCGACTGCAAACATTAAGTGGCACACTGCAGCGACCGCCAAGCGATAAGTCATCGACTGCAAACATTAAGTGGCACACTGCACCGACCGCCAAGCGACAAGTCATCGACTGCAAACATTAAGTGGCACACTGCAGCGACCGCCAAGCGATAAGTCATCGACTGCAAACATTAAGTGGCACACTGCAGCGACCGCCAAGCGATAAGTCATCGACTCCAAACATTAAGTGGCACACTGCAGCGATCGCCAAGCGACAAGTCATCGACTGCAAACATTAAGTGGCACACTGCAGCGACCGCCAAGCGACAAGTCATCGACTGCAAACATTCAGTGGCACACTGCAGCGACCGCCAAGAGACAAGTCATCGACTGCAAACATTAAGTGGCACACTGCAGCGACCGCCAAGCGACAAGTCATCGACTGCAAACATTCAGAGGCACACTGCAGCGACCGCCAAGCGACAAGTCATCGACTGCAAACATTAAGTGGCACACTGCAGCGACCGCCAAGCGACAAGTCATCGACTGCAAACATTCAGAGGCACACTGCAGCGACCGCCAAGCGACAAGTCATCGACTGCAAACATTAAGTGGCACACTGCAGCGACCGCCAAGCGACAAGTCATCGACTGCAAACATTAAGTGGCACACTGCTGCGACCGCCAAGAGACAAGTCATCGACTGCAAACATTAAGTCGCACACTGCAGCGACCGCCAAGAGACAAGTCATCGACGGCAAACATTAAGTGGCACACTGCAGCGACCGCCAAGCGACAAGTCATCGACTCCAAACATTATGGCGATACGTAAAAAGCTAACTGAGCGGTAATAAGAAAGTGACAGAGTCAATGACTTCCACATGCGAAAAAAAGAGAGCGCAACAATGCGCTGGAAGCAAAATAAAAGTGCCAAACCAAATAAAAATTGTTTAAAAATAAATTAAGCTATCTATCAAACATATGTTCAGCCAGAGTTTTCAATTACCTAATACGCACATTTTGAATGCAATTTAGCAATGAAATTAATTAGGATTTTAGAATTACAGAAAAAAATATAAAAAAGTAGAGGTATTTTCGGAATTAAATTCTATCGAGGAAATTTAACCCAGTCGTGTTTTCCTTCAGTCAGAGTATTGATCAAATAGTCAATAAATATATATCCAAAAATTAAATCCATACCTAAATTCTGTAATAGTGAAATAAATGGTTACGAAAAAGCCCCCCACTTATTTTGGTATCGCCTTAAGTGGCACACTGCAGCGACCGCCAAGAGACAAAGTCATCGACTGCAAACATTAAGTGGCACACTGCAGCGACCGCCAAGAGACAAAGTCATCGACTGCAAACATTAAGTGGCACACTGCAGCGACCGCCAAGAGACAAAGTCATCGACTGCAAACATTCAGTGGCACACTGCAGCGACCGCCAAGCGACAAGTCATCGACTGCAAACATTCAGTGGCACACTGCAGCGACCGCCAAGCGACAAGTCATCGACTGCAAACATTAAGTGGCACACTGCAGCGACCGTCAAGCGACAAGTCATCGACTGCAAACATTAAGTGGCACACTGCACCGACCGCCAAGCGACAAGTCATCGACTGCAAACATTAAGTGGCACACTGCAGCGACCGCCAAGCGACAAGTCATCGACTGCAAACATTAAGTGGCACACTGCAGCGACCGCCAAGCGACAAGTCATCGACTGCAAACATTAAGTGGCACACTGCACCGACCGCCAAGCGACAAGTCATCGACTGCAAACATTAAGTGGCACACTGCAGCGACCGCCAAGCGACAAGTCATCGACTGCAAACATTAAGTGGCACACTGCACCGACCGCCAAGCGACAAGTCATCTTTTTTTATTTTTTTATTTGTGATGGGTTTGCTCTTGACTCTAGTCTAGGTCAGAGGTGACAGAGACAAAGTCGACGATGGAGTGAGCTTACCCAGAAGAAGCCTGTTCACTCTCACTTTGAAGAGATTAGGGTTGTATACGTTCGGAAACACAGACGCAGGTAGTGAGTTCCACTCTTTTGCTGTGCGCATTATAAAAGACATTTGGAAGCGCTTAGTGCGAATTGGTGGAATAGCAACCAGGTAGGGATGGTAACTGGCAGTGCGTCTAGATGTCCGGTGGTAGAAGGGGGCCGGTGGAATGAGGTCGTGGAGTTCTCAGGCACACTCTCCGAAGTACAATCTGTAGAAGACCGACAAGCAGGCAACCTTGCGGCGATGAGCCAAGCAATGAAGCTTGGCATCCACCAGTTTTACGTCGCCAATGAGCCTCTTAGCTCTGCGTTCCACCGAGTCAAGCGCGGCTAGTTGGTACTTAGCTGATCCATCCCAAAGGTGACTGCAATACTCCATGCAGGATCGGACTTGCGCTTTGTAAAGGGTTAAAAGCTGTCCAGGCGTAAAGTATCGCTTCACCCTATTTAGGATGCCCAGTTTCTTGGCCGCAGTTTGAGCCTTGTACTCGATGGTGGCGCCGAAGTTGAGACCAGATGTCAACTCCATGCCTAGGAGCTCAAGTCGATCAGTTACAGGAACAGATGTACCCCGAAAAGTAGGAGTTTGGGCGAAACGACTCTTTTTAGCGGTAAAAAGACACGCCTGCGTTTTGGTGGCGTTAAAAGAGACCAGATTATCATCACCCCACTGGGAGACAAAGCTTAAGGTCAAATCTGTCCGCTCTACCATGGCCTCTCTCAAGGAACGAACTTCAGCCCCGCTGGTTTTTGCGCTGGACAAGTATCTCTCTGAAACTGTACTGTCATCTGCGTACCCAACAATACTAGGCCGAAGCAGGTCATTGATGTGCAGCAGGAAAAGAGTTGCAGAGAGAACAGACCCCTGAGGAACTCCGGCATCAATAGCCATAAGGTCAGAAGAGCAGCCATCAACAACCACTCTAATCGACCGTTCACTAAGGAAATCTGATATCCAGCTACAAAAATCAGCTGGGATGCCATAAGCAGGAAGCTTGCTGAGCAGAGCAGCGTGCCAGACCCTGTCAAAGGCCTTCGAGATGTCAAGCGATACAGCCAGTGCTTCGCCGTGTTTCTCGATGGCTTCGCCAAAGCAGTGCGTGACATACACAAGAAGATCGCCAGTTGACCGTCCCCGGCGAAAGCCATATTGACGGTCACTGAGGAGATCATTGTCTTCAAGGTAGTTCAGCAACTTATTGTTCAGTACCCTTTCCAAAACTTTGCACAGAATGGAGGTAATGGCGATCGGACGGTAATGGGCAGGGTCTGCACGGTCGCCTTTTTTGGGCACTGGTTGTACATTTGCAAGCTTCCAGGATTTCGGCACCGTTCTTTTTTCAAGAGAGAGGCGGAACAAACGTGTCAATACAGGAGACAGTTCAGGCGCACACTGCCTCAACACTCTCGCTGGAATGCCGTCAGGCCCGCTGGCCTTGTTCACGTCTAGACTGCACAATACTCTTCGGACCTCTTTAATGTGTACTGCGATGTCCGGCATCGAGGAGTCACAATGAGGTACAGTAGGTGGTTGCTTTGAGCCAGCGTCCAGACGTGAATTGCTTGCGAAGAGAGATGCAAATAAATTTGCCTTCTCAGTTGCAGAGTGAGCCAGCGACCCATCAGGTTTCATCATAGGAGGTAAAGTGGGACGACAGAAATTCGTTTCAACCGCTTTAGACAGGGACCAGAACTGTTTACTACCCGGAGGGTGCGAAGCCAGCCTGGCCCCGATATGTCCGACATGGTCAAAACGTGCCCTACGCAAAACCCGCTTGCAGAACTTGGCGGCAGAATTAAAGGCTCTCTTCTTCGCGCGAACCCTGCGCGCTCTAACTTTGCGGTCGTGGGCCTTGACCCAGGCTTGGTAGGCAGTCTCTTTTCGGGCCTCAGCGTGGGCACATTCTGCATTATACCAAGGCCGGGATTTGTGACCCAGCGGGATGTCGGAGAATGGAATAAAATATTCCATCCCCTGCCGAATCACGTCCGCAACCGCGTCAGCACAGCGCGAGGGGTCACCCGAGGAAAAGCACACTTGCCGCCATGGATAAGACGCAAAAAAGTGCCGCATCTCATCCCAGTCTGCTGACCCGTATCGCCATACTCGCCTCGTGCCTCTAGGGCTCTCATCTGGAGGAGAGCAGGTTGATATGGATTTCACCAGACAGTGGTCAGACGTTCCCAGCGGGGCTGAGACCGATACTGAATGACTGTCCGGATCAGATGCCAGCAGAAGGTCCAAGCAATTGGGTGTATGGCCGTCAACATCCGGTACCCGCGTTGCCACATTCACCATCTGGGTTAGATCTAGCGTTAAAGCAAAATTGCGCGCCTCCAACCCAGCATGGTCAGTTTTCTGGTATGGGAACAACCATTCTTTATGATGAGCGTTGAAGTCCCCCAGAAAAATGAGCTTCGCCGTTGGGTACCGTTGCTGGGCTACGTCAGTCGACTCCACGAGGAAATTAAAGAGCGCTGTTGTCTCCTGGTCACCGCTATGCGATCGGTAGATGCCGATGTAGAGAGATTTCTCCACGCCAGTATCCACAAGTAGCCATATGGCAGAGAAACCCGATTTCTCAAAGCAACGGAGACGACGACAACAAATGTCATCGCGGACGTACACACAGACCCCAGCTTGCTTCTTGAACTTGTGTTCAAGAGAGTACCCCGGGTAGTTGAGGTACGCCACGTCCGACGGGGTTGTTATCTTCGTCTCCGTTAGGAAAAACAGGTGCGGCTTCTCGGTCTCAAGGTGGTGATGGACCGAATCGAGATTGGAGTGCAACCCCCTGATATTAGTGAGGTGCACTTTTAGTGGGAGGAAGTGCAGCCGTTGTTTTACCCTATTTTTCTTCGCTTTGTGTGTCATATTGAGTGGAGTTGTTGGGGGAAAAAGTCGACTTGTCGAGGCGCCGCTCAGTGATCCAAGTGGAACACTAGAGCCAACCAAACCTACGGGGAACTCATCTGGAGACTGCGGGGACGCCCGAACCCCCCCGGATATGGCCACCGGGTCCTCCCATCCAGTCGCCGGCTGGCACGGTGGAGCATACCGGGATTTTTCGCGAGTTGGCGGGGCAGCCTTTGGCACGTGGCTGGCGTGCTACTTGGGCCCCCTACTGACTGCGGTCGGCCAACGGCTGGCACCGTGCTTCGGATCCCGCTACCCTCCAAAATGAGTTACCCGGCTAGCTGACTCAGAGACCACAACCGGTGCCAAACAGCGCAACTGACAATCTCCTTCTCCCCCAAAGGCACTGGCACTCCCACACACCGACGGAACACAGCAAGCTGCTTGGCGCCAGACTCCGGTGGGATGGTGGTCGCGAGCCAGGCGGCCCCTTGCGGAGCCTACCACCGCTAAGTGGGATCGTTCAGCCGTACCACAGGCAAGCCTGTGGTGCCGTTGCCCGGGGTGGACCACTAGGAGGTAGATCCCAAAACCACCCCAAAATAGGTAGATCCCAAAACCACCCCCATCGACTGCAAACATTAAGTGGCACACTGCAGCGACCGCCAAGCGACAAGTCATCGACTGCAAACATTAAGTGGCACACTGCAGCGACCGCCAAGTGACAAGTCATCGACTGCAAACATTAAGTGGCACACTGCAGCGACCGCCAAGCGACAAGTCATCGACTGCAAACATTAAGTGGCACACTGCAGCGACCGCCAAGTGACAAGTCATCGACTGCAAACATTAAGTGGCACACTGCACCGACCGCCAAGCGACAAGTCATCGACTGCAAACATTAAGTGGCACACTGCAGCGACCGCCAAGCGACAAGTCATCGACTGCAAACATTAAGTGGCACACTGCAGCGACCGCCAAGCGACAAGTCATCGACTGCAAACATTCAGTGGCACACTGCAGCGACCGCCAAGCGACAAGTCATCGACTGCAAACATTCAGTGGCACACTGCAGCGACCGCCAAGCGACAAGTCATCGACTGCAAACATTCAGTGGCACACTGCAGCGACCGCCAAGCGACAAGTCATCGACTGCAAACATTCAGTGGCACACTGCAGCGACCGCCAAGCGACAAGTCACCCACTGCAATCAGTTCGTTACTTTTACTTGCATCCTACAAACGTAGGTTTGAAATCTAGGAAACGAATCTTTCTAATAGTTACTGAGAGTCAGCGAGCATCCCACGGCAGAATTTGAAATAATGACTCGTTCGCACCTGTTCGGCTAGAAGCTTTGAGCGAGTAGTGGTTCTTCTGCGCTGCGAGAGTGTGTGGTGGTGTATAACGAGTGGTGACGTCGCCGCCGCGGGGATGCCGCGCGCACGCGTTACTATTACACAACGCAGAGGTGACCGACTGTCTTGTGTCGCGGGCGGCGCGCTGCCAGCGTCCGCTTTCCTAAACTGTGCCAGCAGCCATCACTAGCCACGAACCAGAACATAGTGGCCAGCGATAAGTGATCTGTCATTGATGACAGATCTCTTTTCATCATTGATTAGTATCGTTTCGGTTATGCTTGAAGGTTACATCTGTTAGCACGTGGATTTCAAGGATATATTTAAGTCTCCCAGTATGATACTATCATATACTCGTATAGTTTCCCTGTAACAAAGGCTCGGAGCCAATTATTAAATGAGGTGTCATGGACAGTGACACCTGAATCAAAGAAGACCTAAAGGGTTCTTTTCAGTATAATATGAAGATGCTGGATATAAACTGTCCCGGACCGACTTTTTTTAACTTGAGTTACATTTCTTGACTTTTATTATTATACATTATACATTATAGTCCCGAGATTTGTCAAAAATAAAAAATAATATTAATAACCTGGGACATCACACACGATCATCTGATCCCAAACTAAGCAGAGCTTGTACTATGAAAACCAGATAACTGATATACTACATACACTATTTTTTTTTTTGTAAATACATACTTGTTTTATTAATATTCCCCTTAAGTTTAAGGGGAACGTGGAAGTCGCAGATTGTTTCGTGGCAGTTTCGTTACTACAAGAACTATTGTATAACAGAACAATAATGAACTGTGAATTAATTTTTCACCTTACGCCCATGTGACGGTAGCGAAGCGGCCAAGCCACATATTTTGACTAAGGTGTAGAGTTCGTGAAATTAGGGCTTGTAGAGTTAGGGCGTGTAGAGTCAGAAGCTTGGTCTACATGGGATCGGACAACTTTTTGACAGTGCGAGACATATGGTCTCGTCTTGGCAACATTTTACATGAAAAAAATTTTGTTGGGTGGGCGGTGATTTCCTAAAAATCCTGAAATATGTATTTTATTATTAGGTTGGGGAAAAAGTCTTTTCGCATTATAGTATGTATGAACTTGTAATAAAATCTCTTTGTATCTGGCTGGTTTTGGTATCATTGAAAGTTTAAATTTTAAAGAACATAATTCCAAATTCAAATTAGGAAAATGTGTGATTTTCATTTGTTTTTCGTACCGTCAAGATGAGTGAATCTAATGAAGAAATTCGATACATTTTAAAATTTTACTACAAAAAAGGTAAAAATGCAACGCAAGCCGCGAAAAAAATTTGCGATGTTTATGGACATGTCTAGTGTCGTGTCTGTGAGAGTAGCACAAATTTGTTTTAAGCGTTTTCAATCCGGAAATTTTGATGTCAAAGATGCACGTCGCTCTGGTCGCCCTATTACGGATAAAATGGATGCCATTTTTGAAAAAGTGGAGCAAGATATATATATATATATATATATATCAGTAGTTACGACGTAGCTGAAGAACTGGAAATTGACCACAAAACAGTTTTGGCGCATTTGAAAAAAACTGGGTACACAAAAAAGCTCGACATTTGGGTACCTCACGAGCTCACTGAAAGAAACCTAATGAACCGTGTACTCATTTGTGATTCTTTATTACGACGTAATGAAACCGAACTTTTGAAGAAGCTGATAACTGGTGATGAAAAGTGGATCACGTATGACAAGAACGTGCGAAAAAGGTCGTGGTCAAAGGCCGGTCAGGCTTCACAGACTGTGTAACTCGCAACAAGGTGATGCTGTGTGTGTGGTGGGATTGGAAGGGCATTATTCATTATGAGCTATTACCACCAGGCAGGACCATCGATTCTGAACTCTACTGCGAACAACTGATGAGATTAAAGCAAGAAGTTAAGAGAAAGCGGCCGGAATTAATCAACAGAAGGGGTGTGGTTTTTCATCATGATAACGCTAGACCTCACACATCTTTAGCCACTCAGCAAAAATTAATAGAGTTTGGCTGGGAGGTGTTAATGCATCCGCCGTATAGTCCTGACCTTGCACCTTCAGATTTCCACCTGTTTCGGTCTCTTCAGAATTCTTTAGGCAGTGTCAGGTTAACATCATGAGAGGACTGCCAAAACCACTTGTCGCGGTATTTTGACCAGAAGTCCCAAAATTTCTATAGCAATGGGATCATGTCCCTACCTACAAGATGGCAAAAAGTTATCGAACAAAATGGTACCTACATACTTTAGTTAAATGTAAATAAACTATATTCAAAAATGTTTTGAATTTTCTCAAAAAATTCGAAGAAACATTTTCCCCAACCTATTATTTATAACAAGGAGTCCCTATATCAATTTATACACCTCTAGCATCAAAATTTGCGGAAGTCTCATACAAACTTCCTTCCCTTAGTTTAAGGGGTTGGGGGGTAAATGTTCCATATTTTAGAATTTTTTGTAGTTTGTGTAGTAATGCTAGCTTACATACCAAATTTCAGCTTTCTAGGACTTCAGGAAGTGCTCTAAGAGTTTTGATGATCATCAGTCAGTGACGAAATCGTGGTTTTGTAGATATCAATAAAATTTTAGTATATGAGCTATGCAATTGATACTTTAATAACCCTACTATTGACGTCATATCCCGAGAATTTGTTTATCTGGTGTAATCCAAAACCAAGTTATGAGGGTTCAAAAAAACGACGAAGCGCTTCGAGAAAATGTAGGTAGTGCCCTTGCGCTTCGCTTATCTCGTGTTGGCGGGGGGACTACCGTGCCCTCAGATAAACAAACAAGCTTTCTGACAAATGTATAAAAGTAATAAACTTTCTGACAAATGTATAAAGTAACAAGCTTTCTGACAAATGCATAAAGTAACAAGCTTTCTGACAAATGTATAAAGTAACAAGCTTTCTGACAAATGTATAAAGAAACAAGCTTTCTGACAGATGTATAAAGTAACAAGCTTTCTGACAAATGTATAAAGTAACAAGCTTTCTGACAAATGTATAAAGAAACAAGCTTTCTGACAGATGTATAAAGTAACAAGCTTTCTGACAAATGTATAAAGTAACAAGCTTTCTGACTAATGCATAAAGTAACAATCTTTCTGACAAATGTATAAAGTAACAAGCTTTCTGACAAATGTATAAAAGTAATAAACTTTCTGACAAATGTATAAAGTAACAAGCTTTCTGACTAATGCATAAAGTAACAATCTTTCTGACAAATGTATAAAGTAACAAGCTTTCTGACAAATGTATAAAAGTAATAAACTTTCTGACAAATGTATAAAGTAACAAGCTTTCTGACAGATGTATAACCTTTCCTAGATTTCCTTTAAATTTAAAACAGCAAGGGATATTACGGTAATTGTACATAAATTAGAGTGCCCCCCCACCAAACCCCGGCCCCGCGACTCGCGCGCCACTTTGCCGCATTGTCGCAGTGAGCTGATTCAGGACGACAGTATTGTGTCGCTGTGCAAGTTGCCAACTGTCACGCACACACACATACGTGCAGTATACAGTTAGGTAGCTCAGACATACTGGCGAGCCAATATGAGCTCATCTCCTAAAGGGCCAACAGGCCGCCGGCAGTCCGTCGCCAGCCGAAGCAGCGCAGTGTCTGTGGCCGGCCAACTGCAGGCCACACAGCTTCCAGTTGAGGACGATTCGCGTTATACAACGACAGCCGCCAATCGGAACCCTATTAGTAAGCATCCGCGGCCGAATCGTCCGTCCGTCCGTATGTCTGTCAGCGGGCTGTATCTCATGAACCGTAATAGGTAGACAGTTGAAATATTTTCATATGTAGCGGTATGTATTTTTAAATACTATGTAGCCGTTAGGACTGTCTCTCACTCTGCGCATCAACGATGCTGCACTTTTTCTAATTATGGCGTAATAGCCTTACTTATCCTGGCATGGTCTTTGTCTAAAAGTCATTGACTATATACTTGAGTAGAGTACAAATATAGATACACATACATAATTTTTTTTTTCATCTTTAAAAATGAAGAAATAGGAGGCTGCAAGAGTTGTCAGTTTAGTCCATTTTTGTACGAGCTCTATCGCAACAAGTAGGTAAACAAATTAAGAATTTCTAACTTTTGTATATCATGTACCATAATTCTGTATATAATCAACAACTTCTAAAAACGCCGATTCACGAGGTAAATGAAATAAAATTCATAAGGTATTTTGAGTTGAATATGGGCGATTTTCTGCAACTGCAAAGAACAACTTTGTAATTCACAGTATCTTCTATACAAAGTTATCTTTGCGATTGTTAAAGATGAAAAATATTCTTCGTAAGTATAAGTACGTAGTATTTTAATAAAAATAATATAAAGTTAAAAATTAAAGGGGTCCAAGAAACTTTTTTTTTTTATTTTTTTTTATAAACTGAAGTATTTTTATCTATGTAGTGTTAAATATAGTATGGTGGTACGGGGTACAGAACACTTTGTGTCCGAGCCCGACTCGCACTTGGCCGGATTGTTACGAATTTCAAGAGTCCATGTAACAATTCTGTATTATTATTCAACGCTTCGTCAAGTGCGGACTGCGGGGTCTGCGGGGTCTGCGGGGTCTGCGGGGTCTGCGGGCCGCAAATTATCGAATGTTTCGGTTTCCGTCGCTTCCAGTTCGTTGCCTCCTCGCCACATGTCACGTGGACTCTCCACTGATTAACAAACATCACCTCACCGTCCTCTGACAACAGCGCCAATGTATTCTCAACTCTAATACCTCGGCACAAGGATGATCCGCACAGTTGTAGTAACTGCTGTGACAGCACAATGAATATAGTTCACACAAATTCGCCTACAAAAAAGTTGGAATAAAAAATCTTTCTACCTAGGTACTTAAATGAATTATAATTTCTATTTTCCAGCAACAAAGTTCAAGCCCTCTGGGGCTTTTTTTTGCTTTCGCCATTGGTAAAGTTAAAACACGTTTATCTCGTGATAGAAAGACAAAGCTTGTTTCAACCTAATGAAATGAGATGCGCAGTTCATTTCATTAGGCTCCGTGTTGCTACGTGGCCGGTTGGTACAGGGACCGCAGGTAGGAACGTACCGAGACTGCGCACTCTGTTCAGTTTCAGTGCTAGAACACTGCACTAACTTGGAAGACAATACAAGATCTTCCTATATGGATGACAATACGATACTCGTAGTACGGAGGTCAACGGCCCGCTGCAAATTAACATGAGTTTACAAAGGACTCCCACGCGACGCGGCACTCCATCACTCCACGCGATGAGCACTATATTCATGAACTTAATTACTGTTTGTTAAGCGCATGTTTCCCTTGACTGATGTCTCCTCAGAACTCACTATAAATAGCGCAGCTTCGCTTATTACTCGGCTGTCCCCCGACCGATCACCATGTTCGGCAAGCCGATCCCTTGGGAGACGCGAGCCAAATACCTCGGTGTGACCCTCGACCACCACCTCTCCTTCGCTGAGCACATAAAGCAGGTGCGTTCGCGCGCCGCTTTCGCTCTCGGTAGACTCCACTCCGTTCTGAATGCACGTAGCAAATTGTCACTTAGGTGCAAATTGCGCATTTATACAGCGTGCATTCGCCCCATCATGACCTATGCGGGTTCAGTGTTTGCGCACGCAAAACCTCACCTCATTCATAGGATGCAGGCCCTCCAAAACCGTTTCCTCCGAAAGGCAACGGGAGCCCCTTGGTTCGTTCGGAACGAAATCCTCCATGTCGATCTCGACATTCCCACCATCTCCCAGTTCTTGAAACGCAATTCCAAGCGTTTCTTCGACTCAGCCACCAACCATCGCAACCCTCTGGTTGTCGAGGCGGCTAGCTATGTCCCCTCTCGTATTAGTAAGGTCCGCCGCCCCAGGCTTGTCCTCTCAGATCCCGACGACCCCATAACTCTTCTCCAGGAGAGCAGTAGGGACCGTAGGAACAAAATCAAATCGACATTCCGACCTCGCCGCCGAGGTCCCTCGCGACGACCCCGTAATAATGGTCCTCCCCCCCCGTCCCTTGCTCGGGTATGATGTGCCAGCTGGTGGCGTAGCTGAGCCTGTAGCTTTAAACTCCCCTGATAATAATAATTCAAATCTGATCCAGCCTGTCCCATCTTGCTGTCCTCCCCCCAGCGACGCCCTAAGCCGAGGCCCGTTCCCCACAGGGGGAGCCCTTAGCGTGTAGTCGCTTAGTCTGTAAGTTTTTTGCCCCTGGCTGGAGGCTTTGAGTTTTTCTTAAGGCAGCCACAGGATAGTCCGGTTAAGTAGTCTCGACCTCTCTAGGTCAACTACGAGATGCCATTCACAAAAAAAAAAAAAAATATTACTCGGTGAGTCGCTGCCGTCCCTTCACATTAGTTGCTATAGGCACAGTAAATATTACACAGATAATATATTTATCTACTGTGCTATAGGTTGCTATGCTCATCAGCTGTTCTTTGGTACTTTTCTTCTATCGCCACTAGTAGCGCCATCTAGTTGGAGTAGGAGTAAACGGCGCAACTTCGGAAACTCTGAAATCCGCGTTTCTTGAAGCTAAATATTCAAAGGTAGTTCCCGAATTATGGAAGCAGCTTACTGTACATAGTTCACGTACATAGTGTACATAGTTAGTACATACTTATTGTACATAGTTCACGCTATATATACAAAGCATAGCTATACAAAGCACAGTTACTGTTTTGACATTGTGCAATTGTGAATAATCAGTTCCTTTTCTTACCAATAACTTTTTTAAGACTTAGGGACAAGTGGGGTACAATGAAACGAAAATAGCATTTTCATTTATTAAAAACAAGTGTATTATTAAACTCGACGTATTTTGTCTATTTCGATATAATTTACGCGGAGCATGCCCCGATATGATTGCAAGTATTATTTTCTTATATTTCATAACACACGGTAATTTCTACTAAACTTTAGAGCCACATTATGGTTTAATAACTTATATATCATAAGAAATAAATATAGGAAAATAAATGTTTCAACTTATGGTTTACGAAACAGCAATAAAAAAATCCATTTTTTTACAAATTTTTACAAAACATTAATAACTCCGAAACTAAAAAGCACCATAATAAGGTACCTTTTCCATTGGAACGCCACACATTATGTTCTGCGTTGTGCTCCAAGATATTCCCTTTCCTTGCGAACCATTTCCGCACAATGTCAAAACAGTAAGTGTGCTTTGTATAGTTATGCTTTGTATATGTATATAGCTTGAAAAATCTACAATAAGTAGGTACCAAGCTGCTTCCATAATTCGGGAACTACATTTCAATATTTAGCTTCAAGAAACGCGGATTTCAGACTTTCCGAAGTTGCGCCGTTTACTCCTTCTCAAACTAGATGGCGCTACTAGTGGTGTACTTGGGCTTATGCCCATATGAAGGTTTTGATTTGTAATACAGAACTTATCGCAACATTTTTTGAAGGACAGAAGCCTAAGGAATTAGTTTCCATAGCCCACTATGTAACTTACAACGAGAATATTGTTTTTGAGGTGGCTAAACTTAAATCGTCTGTTTTGTAAAATTGCAGTTTCCAATACACATCGTAGGAGCTTGATCTTTTTTTTATAACGACAGCTTATTAATTCCTTATTACCATGCTATGCATAACTCCATTCTCACCACCTTACGTACCACGTACGTACCTTTACCCGTCTAACGTCACTTATTAATAAGACAATGTTAATCAAGGTTGAGAGAAGGAGGATCTCGTGGCTAAGTAATAACAGCCGCACGGGTCGATCCATCAGGTTAAGATACACTTGCCGGGGTTGGTCTGTGGATGGGTGACCGTCTTTTCATACCGAGATTCCTCCGTGCCTCGGAAAGCACGTTAAGCCGTTGGTCCCGGCTGTCATTCGTGGATCTTTGACAGTCGTTACGGGTCGTCAGAAGCCCGAAAGTCTGACAACCAGTCTTACCAAGGGGTATCGTATTACCCAGTAACTGGGTTGTGGAGGTCAGATAGGCAGTCGCTCCATGTGAAATACTGGTATTCAGCTGCATCCGGTTAGACTGGAAGCCGACCCCAACATATTTGGGAAAAGGCTAGGCAGATTGAATGTTAATCAATCCGATCGAAGGCGCAGGCGCAGTCTCGAGCTCTGGGCAACATGATGCGCGATCATTATCCACCTAGCGAGCGTCTCAAGTGTAGGTAGCATCGAGTAGAAATAATGGTGAATGCAAAAAAGTATTAATCAATTAGTATATTTTTAGTTACAATTTTATTTTATGTTACTAAACACGTGGATAAGTGACTCGTGTGTGTGTACTCACGACTCACTTCTCCACATGTTCAGTTTTAGAAAATAGGAGAAGTAGTTCATGAAATGTTAAGAAGGATGGGCTTGCGCAGTACTCGGAGGGTTGGCTGTTCTGCTTGAAGCACTGCTGGTGCAGCCGCTGAGAGTCATTGATACCTTCTGGTGAAACGCCTTTCTTAAGTGTTAAAAAATAGTTTCCAATTTATTCGTGCTCTTCAGACATATTCATCTCCAGATCTGCCTTTATCTTTTGATGATACAACATTTCTTCCGCGTCGGTTACGATTTTGAAAGCTTCGCGCTTAACATGAATCCTAACACCTTCGGGAAAGTCCTTGACGGATTCTCCGAGCTCAACAAAGAAGTCTACGACGTCGTCATGTTCGAGCTGCGACTGTTGCTGTCCCGCAGCCAGAGCCGCTCCTGCTGCCTGTCCAGTGCGAGGGGAACCCTGAACGTCATCACTAGATGAACTGTCACTAACATCACTACTATATTTTTCTACAGACAAGCTATTATCGGCATCACTTGAATCGTCGCTTTCCGATTCCGGTGCTTCTTTATCGGAATCAAGCACAGTCGTCGCAATTTTGTCTCCTCTCTTGAATTTTGTCAACTCTTTTTTTGTTTCAAAAGCTGGGTTGAGGAATGACATCAACTTCTCATGCGCTGGTCTCTCTACCTGATGTGCCGTTTCGTTGGCATCTTGCTTGGCCCGCTTCAGAAATCCAAAGTAATTTTCTCGGATTCGTGTCCATCTTTTCTTGCAATCCTCAGCTGCACAAACAAAAGAAAATTTAACATTACCTACATTATGCGATTTTTGTTAATTTATAAACTAAAACAATTTGTCAACTAATCTCCGAAACTACTGAGCCCAAAAATTTGAAAAAAAAAATAAATAAAGAAAATAGTTCTACGTATACCTATAGATTACAGCATAACTTATAAGAAGTCTATGGTCTTAAAATAACATGATAAATCTGTCAATCCTGTGCGTACAAACTAACATTTCGCGAACGCAAGAAGGCGTACAGAAACCTAGGTTTCGTACTGAGGCAGTCACAGGGGCTTACGAACATTACCACTAGTTAGAAGCCATCTTGAGCATAGTGCGGTCATTTGGGCACCACATGAAGCCAAATACAGTGTCATGTTGGATCGGGTACAGAACAAGTTTACAAGGCACTTGTATTTTAAACTGTATGGGGTGTATCCGTTCTACCCGTTGATGTACCCCACACTATTTGTATTGGGTATGGTGGGGTATAATGAGCTCAAGGTTCGCCGGGAGTTGTCTTGCTGCATATGTAGTGAGGCTACTGCGTGGCGTAGCACATAACCCGGGAGTGCTGCGTCATCTGGAACTAGCGTGCCAGACCGGTACGTGTGGAGGCGGCGGCGGCCGCAACTGCTAAACGTGCCCGCGGCCAGAACCAATCTACTGGCGAAAGCATGCCTCACCCGAACAATCCGTGTGGTGAACGAAGTCCATGAAAGACTGGATATTTTTTCTTGCTCTTTGAGTGAATTCGCAAGAGTTTTGTTAAATGTAGTTAGTTATATAAGGTAATTACGAGTAAATAGTTATATTTGTTGTTAGGTATGTAAGGTTAGATAAGTTATTTTTAAGTTGAATATTATTGTAAGTACCTATGTAGGAAATTAGGATTTAGATTCTTTTATTTATTATAATACTGTACCTTTAATTATCGGGTTGGCTAATAAGTAATGAGCGTTTTAGTTTATAATTTCTAGAATTTTCGGAAAGGTTCGAGAACGTTCTGTAGCAGAGGGTATATAAAGAGCGAGTCGCGCTCATGCGCGTTATTGATAGTTTGGCTGTTAGTGCGCAGTTTCACAAAGAAATGAGTGATATTAAAACCCACGTACGACATTGTTTATTATAATATATGAGTTTCAATCTGGGCATTCTACTGCAGAAGCTACACGTGAACCACACTTGAAACAATACATAAAGGACTTCTTCAATTCAAAACCAACGAAGTTCTATGCGGACGCCATTCACTCTTTGCCAGATCGATGGCGAATAGTAGTAGAAAACGACGGTGAATATATTATTAATGATTAACAATTATTCATTTAATAAATAAATACAAATAAAATAGTTGTATGTCGCTCATTACTTATTAGCCAACCCAATACTACCTATATTGTAATAATTACAAATATCACTTGTATTTTAAGGTTTTTGGCCTTACCGGTGAAAAGAAATCCCTTCTTGGGCTACACTACACACCTGGCTTCTTTTACGACACGTTATAATGGCGCAAGACGGCATAATTTGTATTTTTTTCGCGGATCTTCGTATGCTGTCGCAACAAGAGCGCGATTGTTCGCCGATGAAGCAAATTTTGGTTGACTTTGAGCATTTGCTCATAATTGCGGCGCGCCTGCCCCGACCACAAGGCCCTTCTAACCTCTTTTACCTGTTCTAAAGCTTTACCTCTTTACTCTGTTCTGTGCTAAAGTATTTTCCTAAAAATAAAATAAAGTTTAAAATTACAGGAGGTTACCATAAAAGAAAGGTGTTTTTTTAAACTGAAGTAGGTATTTAAAAAGTTATGTAGTATTACATAGGTATTGTACTGTGGTACAGAATCCGATGTGTGCGAGTCCGACTCGTACTTGGCCGGTTTTTATGTTAGTTACGTATAATATATTTTAATAATTGACTCACCTGGTTGATTCACGATGGTGCCGATCTCCTCCCAGACGTGTCGCCTCCTCTGCCGGTCGCGGTATAGGGGGTGGTCGCACATGTACAACTCCTCGTAGCCGCGCACGATGCTGACGAAGTGCATGTCCACCAGCTCGGGCACTGGATTAACACGTTTATACAAAACCCATACATAAAGTTTGGTTTACGCTACAATTTCAAATAATTTTATGATTTTTCAGTAGACATTTTAAAATCAACTTAACTATCATTCCCATGAAGCTGATATTCGTTTAAGTGGAAGTAACATCAATTGGAAACGAGGATTTGAATAGACTAGAAACCACAAGCTAACGGCTCTGTTTGCAACAGCTCACAATACACACCGTCAAGTTCTCCAGCTCTAGACGTGTCGCCCGGGGTCGCGCGCCCCTTGAGCGCCCCCTCCTGGCCGCCACATGGCGCGGCCTCCTCAGTTTTGTTAGATGACATACCTACTTGAAAATAAAACCATAGATACAAACCTTAAAAAAAAAAACTGACTTCCAAAAAAAAAAACACGACAGAAAATTAACTTTCTTCGTCTTCGGTTTTGTATTTTCGTTTTTTTGCCACCGACTTCCGAAATTAATGTTATTTTTCTCTTTGTAGTGTTTTTTTATTGGATGCCAGTATTTTTTTTTTTAACGTTTTTTTTTCACTTTTTAGTTGTGGTACCTACACCACAAAATTTCGAAAACCACTACCTGCAAATAAATTTTGAACATTCCACTTATTCCGCCGTCATAAGGAAAAAAGACGTATCTGACATTTTTTTCGAAGTAGAGTTATTTACATATTCGGGATCAGCAAAAAAAAAAACGCATTAAGGTACTTGTATTTTTAAATTTGCGTAAACTTAACAAAAGCTAATAATTCTTACTATTAAAAGACGCATCTGCCTATGTATGTTATAGTTTAAACCGGACAAAATATTTTTTTCTCTATTTCAATAGTTCTATAGATAGTTTTCCTTACGGCGGCAGTATTATACCTACTAAGTGGGAAAATGCGTATTATTGAAGCTAACTCAAAAACTATCCAAGCAAAGTTAATACATTTTACATGGGAACAACTTTGAGGTATACCCTCCCGAATAAAACAAGAATTTTTCAAATCCGACTGCACTGTAAAAACTTATGCGACATACATAAAAAAAAAAATTTGTCGACTGGAGAATCTCCTTTTTTTTCGAGAGTTAAAAGAAGGAGAAAACTACTGTCAAGCATATTACATATTACATGGGTGTTTCGCATATTTCGTGCAAATTCTCAACGATTCCAAATTTCAAATTTATTGATGAATTATTTGGGTTTTTTTGCATATAATTAATCTTTGAACATTTAGTAGTTTCTACTTTCTTTTAATTAGTATCGATGAAATTATAATCATTTCTAAAATCGAAGTAAGACGGTAATGAGAACCAAAACCAAAATACCTATTTCTTTTTTATGTCTGTAGCGTAATTTTCTCAAAAGAACGTCTTTTTTTAGACACTGTTGACAAGAATTACTATTACCTAAACCATTTTGTGATGTACTAGGCATGGGGCTTGCAGCTCGTCGAGCGAGAGGATCTTGTTCAGCTGGTAGTGTTTCAGTATCGCTATTTGGTGGAGAATTGTCTATTAATAATTGTTGAATAACTTTTTCTTTCTTTTTGTTTTCATAATGACGTTTTGAATTAATTCTCCACATTTTTCTCCGATTTCTTAACTGTCTAGGTGTCATATCTTCCGCGTTTTTAATTTTTTTGTTTTCTTTTTTTTTAAGATATCTTGCTCTTTCTTTTTCCTTTGCCTCTGCGTACTTTTCGGGATCTTTCTTAATTTCTGCATACTTTTTTTGTTTCTGTAGTCGATCGCGCTCCCGCTTCTGCTCTATTGTTTGTTTGGTTTTCTTTGGCATTCTTAATTATATTTATTCTGAAAATATATAAAAATAATAGTTAATAATCAAAATCACAAGATTTTTATCCACAAGGTAACTTAAATGTAGGCAACTTATTGTACTTATTCATTTATTTATCTTTATATAATAAAACACAACAATAATAGATATCAATAAATTTATATATTACTTATTTATGTATTGTTTAACACACAGACATATATAAATCGCACTTACATTCATTCACATTTCAAAAACACAAACTATACCTAATTAAAATAATTGACAAGCATCGCCGGATGACACTCGGTAGTATGCAGCGGGCCGGCTAGATTCACATAACATACGCATAGCTATGAACCGCCGCGCCGGCACGCCGCGCTCGCGGAGACGCCATACCTACAGTCTTAATTGACCCATCGTCGCGAAGCCCGCATTGCTTGTATGCAACTGATTACTGTGCACCTTCCACTATCATTCTTTCTAAATCTTTCTGTTCTTAAATCTTCTTGCTACTGCTGTGATTTCTCTTTCTACCTAGCCACGAAAATAAACTGTAATGTGACTATTGAAGTGGGTGTTTATCTTTCTAAATCTTCCTAACCAAAAAGCATCTACATAAAATATAAAATAAAATAAATAAAATCACAAAATAGATCCTAATTACCATCGTTTCAACCTCATCACCATCGCTAAAAGAAACGAGGGTAAACGAACGGAATGAGGAAGAAGGTAATGAGGTTTGAATACTTTGTCCAGTTTTTCTTCAAAAATATCACAATTACAAATCTAATACATGTACTAAACTTCGAAGGTAATCATTAAAATTGATAAAAAGCTACGTAATAAATGAAATCATATATACTCACTTTCTAATACGGACGATAGGAAAGAGAACGAATCCAGAATAATCACCTCCCGCGACACTTAACACGAAAATATTTTTTTTCCACGAGCAAGCATGCATCCGCTACGACGTTTGCTGCCAGACTGAGACGTGCGCGGAGCTAAACATGGCAGCAGAGTAGCATTTAAGGTCTAGCGCAAACTACAATATAGATTTCTTCTCATAACGAAGGTAATCAGAAAAAAAATTGAAAAAAATATTTACCAGATATAATTTTAGTATATTTAAAAGATACCATTATTTAATTTAGACGTAAACGTTGCGTTTATTAATATATTACATTTATATAGTTATAATTTTTCTATTTACTTCGTTTTATTCGGATAAAATACAAATGTATTAAGGATAGTAGTAAATGGACAACGACGGAAATGAGAATAAGTAAAGTTTTTAATTTATATTTAACTAATTACGTTAATTTATACAGTCAATCTTACATGCATGCAAGCATAACTCTATTACATTTAGTTTTCTATGGAAAAAATTTAGAAGTTTATTGAATAAACATTTTTTTTCTTACTGGATTTGTAATATGCACGAAAAAAGAGAAACACCCACATACAGCTTTCAGAGCGCTACACGGATGTGTGCAAAAGTGAAACTGTAGAAGAAACAAGATGGCGGCATTTATTCTGATTGTGTTCGCGCATCAAAAGATCGTTGTACCGTTCGATGTTTAGTTATATTTTTTACTAAATAAAATAATAGACAACCTTGAAGCTACAAAGTTCAAGCAAAAGCTACGAAGTAATAATAAAGTAATAATAATATATTGTTTGCACTAATTACCTTCTTTCAAAATTTGAAAAGCTTGTAAACGCGTTTGACAAGCACGATGACTGGTGGCCACACTCAGCAGCATACTGCTAGGGACTGGTGAGTTCAGGCGACAATGGCGACGGCGGGGCGCGGGCGGCGCGGTAAGATAGTGCACTTGGGGGGAGCGGGGGTACCGACCGCGGCGAGGGTCTAGATCTAGACTAGTCGATACTCGATGGTGATTGTAATTTGTGCTGATTGTAAACGGTGCAGGTGCAAGTACTGCATGTAGTGATGTGTCCAGAGAATATTATTCATTCACGGAGAATGTTCGTTCTCTCCGATGGAAAATATTCTCGGAACATGGAGAATTAAAATAACAGTTAATTATGATGGGTAGGGTAGGCAGGCCAAGTAACGACCAGAAACCTGTTGAATTACAAAATATACCTATGTCTGTCCGAAGGAAATCTGATTATTTTTTAATAATTAATAATTATTACCTATTATTATTTTTTACATTTTATTAAAGCTGATTATCTAAAACTAAGAAACTGGCGTCCGAAACGTATTTTTAATATGTATGGGTCAAATGTGCATAAATCCATGTGAGGAACATGGACTCCACCCCGGTTATGATGGTGAAATCAGAAAAGCATCTCTTATCAAAAATTATCTAATAATAACTATTAACTTTAACACAACCGCGTGACTGATAAAGAGTCATTATAGTATTACTTTTACATTATAGCATTAGTTTTACAATTTTCTATAAATCGGTTGAAAAGATAATGTATTGAAATTGTGAACTCCAAAATGTCTGAAACGTCGGCAGTACAACGTTGAGTATTTGAAATATAGATTTACGCAATCTCCAACAAACCAAGGTGATATGACCTACATATTTATGTGTTTAATTTGCCAAAAAGTATTTACAAATGAAGCCTTCTAGGCTCCAAGCATTAAAATTTTTCATTAGCATTTGAATAAAATGCATGCTGATAAAAAGCACAAAGATTTAGGTATCCTATTTTCGAGGACTTGAAAATAAATTTAAAACAGTCAACTTTATCAAACCTTTTCGCATCGTGTAGGTACTGAACAAAACGATGATGGACTACGAGCTTCATATAATATTTCATTATTAATCGCAAAAGCGGGAAAACCACACACATTTGGTGAGACAACTCAATAAATCAACTTTACCAAATAACGAAGCACTACTCTTGGCTTACGTCCGATTCATAAAATAAGAAAAAAATTGTCAAGAGCTATTAAGTATTTGAAAAAAGTTGGGAACCGATACAAGGGGAGAATCCATATTTCATAACCTACACCCGTTCCCCGGCTATAGAATCCATATTTAATACCATGCACGTTTTGATTCTAAGCACCTGTGTTTCTCTTCCACCTGTTCCCCGGTCATAGAATCCATATTTCGCCGTCATGCTGCCAAAACCGATTATCTGCAATTTTAGTCAATTACGTGTTAAAAATATCAATCGATTCAGTTTTTCAGTTCTGTCATCTGTCAATATCGGTTAAATGCAGAAACCCGTTAGTTGCAGAGATACTCTGTGCATAATAAAGGGTATTTACCAATTTCTGTAAAAAGTCGCCAGACAAAAACGATTAAATTTGTTAAACGATACGTTTTTTGATATTACGCTTGCCAAATAATATTAAACTTGTTTAGTTGATTTTCTCATTTACGCACTGGAGCAGGTCCACAGATGATTTATTCTGCCATAGTATTTCAAATGTTAGCCGGTTTTGGAAAAATATTTACTTATTGAAAACTATCATAACATACGTCAGCAAAAATTAAATTATTGACTTTAACTCATTTTGGCTCGCGCCCTTAAGAAATGTAAGATGAAGTAAGGTTTTTGTGAAAAAAATAATTATATGCAATTGATTTCGGGTAAAGTTACTACGGGTTCTATTAGATAAACGTCTCTGCAGCCAGAAGCGATTAAATGATGATACGATGATGTTTCAAAATAACTGTAGCAGTTATCATTAATATACTGTCTTACTCGATTACTAAGTAGTTATGTATGTACATTGATCTTTTAAAATCAAGCTCAATAGCAATGTCCAGCAGTGGGTTACAAAGTAGCCTATGTGTTAATCCTGTGCCTTATCTATCTACCTACCAACTTTCATTTAAATCCGTTCCAGTAATTCCAGAGATTAATTTTGAAAGAGACCTGTGTCCAGCAGTGAGATACACAAGTTGCCTATGTGTTAATCCTTTGCTTTATCTATCTACTTACCGAATTTCATTCAAATCCGTTCAGTAGTTACGGATATTAATGTGTACAGACAAAATATATGCAAAAATAGATGAGTATAAAATGAATAAATGAAGTTCTTAATTTTTTCGTCAGGTAGAACTAGCTAAAATTATGTCTAACTCTTTTTTTCTGTTCTTCTGATAACATTCAATAGACTCAACATTTTCTACATATGTATAACGGTGAAATTTCTACTTCTATGCATTATTAAGATTTTAAGACTCGAAAGGTTCAAATTTAACAAAAAACAATTTTTGATAATTGGCAGCCAAAAGTGATTAAAAGCACTCCTCTCGGAGATTTTTTTTATTTTTTATCCGTTTCTATAAGGATAATCGAATCGACTAGTCTTACTTTCTACAGAAGGATAAATAATGCGTCGGAAAAGAACTAAAAATATTAATGAAAGCTAGTATTTAACAAAACAATCTACAGTAAACTTTCAAATTGATTTATCTCAAATTGCATTATTGTGCATTTAGCTAACTTTGGCAGCATGACAACGATTTAATACCATGCACGTTTTTTTTTTCAAGATAAAGAAATTCCTATTCTATACAGGGTTATTGGTAAAACACCAGCAACCTCTTAAGGGGTCATTCTACTCATTATATTATTATGAACAACTTTTACAGGTTGCTGATGTTTTACCAATAACCCTGTATTGTGTCAGGTGTTACAGCTGGTGCTCCAACAATGAAGGGGCGTCATAAGGGTTTCATTGCGCTTTTAAAACAAGTAGTACCAGTACATTGCGTTATTCATCGCCAGCAATTGGTTTGAAAAAAAAAAATGAACGCCTGCATACGTCGCTCCATTGCGTTATTAAAACTGTCAACAAGATAAGAAGCAATTCATTAAATGACAGATTATTTGGGCAACTTTGTAGGGAAAATGATGGACTATAATCGCTTGCGAGCTGCTGCACACAGAAGTACGATGGCTCTCGAAAGGAGTTTGTCAGAATCACTTTTTCAATATATTTGACTCAGTACGGGACTTCCAGATAACAGAGACGATGAACTGCGCGGAAACTTGATTGCGTAAAAAATGACATCGCTTATTTGACAGACCTTTTAAAATATTTAATGACGTTAATTTACAATTGCTAGATGATGAGTTGAATTTAATTAAAACGTTATAGGTAGCTTTTGTGGGAAAACCAAACGAAATCTAGGAAGAGGTGAATACAGCAACTTTCAGACATTACAACCCGCGTAATTTCTGGCAACATATTTCCAGTTTACGCTCAAAAGTTGGTTTTGAGCCGAGTGTTACCTACAACGGTGAAAAACTCTCAGGTGTTCAAGCGGCTCACGCTACTTGATGCTGAAAAGGTTTCCTCTGTGATACTAATGTTAGCAGTAATTATGTAAATATATTTAAGTTCACTCCTCAGGATGTCATATCAGGAATAGATAAACTCAAACGTAGTAGTTCAGTAGGGCCTGACAATATTCCTCCAGAAATTTTGAAAAGTTGTACTTCTGCTTACCTATATTTCATATTTTTAATCTATCCTTAAAAACAGGAATATATCCACCACATTGGAAGATTTCAAGGGTCACTCCTATTCCCAAGAGTCTGAATAAAACATTAGTAGAAGAATTCCGCCCCATTGCCATTTTATCATCACCAGCTAAAGTTTTTGAAAACATACTGCATAATTATATTTATTCCCAAGTTGAAAAGTATTTGTGTAACGAACAACATGGTTTCAGAGCAAAAAGATCAGTAAATACTAACCTTCTTATCCTAGTAGACTATCAAAACGCTTGGACCGTGGAGGCCAAGTCGATGTCTTGTACTTTGACTTCCGGAAAGCGTTTGATAGGGTCAATAATGATATTCTGCTAGCAAAACTGTGTACCATCGGATTTCCGTCAGGTCTCTTACGGCTCCTTGCTGACTACCTCCATTATGAATGACTGGGCCATTATGAATCCCAACCCTATCATACGTGTTCCGGAGTCAGCCAAGGATCAATCCTGGGATCGCTTCTTTTCTTGATAATGATAAAAGACCTTCCTTCAGTTATTCATCACGCCAGAAGTCTATTGTATGCAGATGATTTAAAATCTCTTTTCCGAAAATCACTCTGGAGCCGATTGTCAGGCGCTGCAGCGTAATATCGAGGCGATATTCATGGTATCGGTAGGAAAAGATTCATTTAGGCGATTAGGTTTCATACTGCGCAATGCTAAGGATTTCAGCAACATCAGCGCTATTAAATCTATTTTTAATGTACTTGTTCGCAGCAAACTGGAGTCCAGTGTTCAGGTCCAGGTTCCAGAATGCGTCTGGAACCCGCACGAAAAGAAGTACACTTTACTCTTAGAAAAGGTACATAAAGCTTATCTTAGGTATGTATTATATATACAGTATGTTAACCAACAGAGGGCGTTCCCGTTAACCCGCAATAGTATAGCATCCATACATGCTAAAAAAAATATTACCATTCGAAAACAAAATGGTTTTTATTTTTTTTTAATATTAAAATATTCACTAAAATATTCAAAAAAATATAAAAATATTCACTAAAAATAAAAAGTAAATTGCGATGTTTCCGTCCTTCAAGTACGCGTGTACAGAGTGTTTCTTTTACGTATCAATTTAACATTTTCAGTGACTATACTATTTCTTCTTCTTCATTTCTTTGGCTATACTATTTGTATCTGGCTGGTTTTGGTATCATTGAAAGTTTAAATTTTAAAGAACATAATTCCAAATTCAAATTAGGAAAATGTGTGATTTTCATTTGTTTTTCGTACCGTCAAGATGAGTGAATCTAATGAAGAAATTCGATATATTTTAAAATTTTACTACAAAAAAGGTAAAAATGCAACGCAAGCCGCGAAAAAAATTTGCGATGTTTATGGACCTAGTGTAGTGTCTGTGAGAGTAGCACAAATTTGGTTTAAGCGTTTTCAATCCGGAAATTTTAATGTCAAAGATGCACGTCGCTCAGGTCGCCCTATTACGGATAAAATGGATGCCATTTTTGAAAAAGTGGAGCAAGATCGGCATATCAGTAGTTACGACGTAGCTGAAGAACTGGAAATTGACCACAAAACAGTTTTGGCGCATTTGAAAAAAACTGGGTACACAAAAAAGCTCGACATTTGGGTACCACACGAGCTCACTGAAAGAAACCTAATGAACCGTGTACTCATTTGTGATTCTTTATTACGACGTAATGAAACCGAACCATTTTTGAAGAAGCTGATAATTGGTGATGAAAAGTGGATCACGTATGACAAGAACGTGCGAAAAACGTCGTGGTCAAAGGCCGGTCAGGCTTCACAGACTGTGGCGAAACCCGGGTTAACTCGCAACAAGGTGATGCTGTGTGTGTGGTGGGATTGGAAGGGCATTATTCATTATGAGCTGTTACCACCAGGCAGGACCATCGATTCTGAACTCTACTGCGAACAACTGATGAGATTAAAGCAAGAAGTTGAGAGTAAGCGGCCGGAATTAATCAACAGAAGGGGTGTGGTTTTTCATCATGATAACGCTCGACCTCACACATCTTTAGCCACTCAGCAAAAATTAAGAGAGTTTGGCTGGGAGGTGTTAATGCATCCGCCGTATAGTCCTGACCTTGCACCTTCAGATTTCCACCTGTTTCGGTCTCTTCAGAATTCTTTAGGCAGTGTCAGGTTAACATCACGAGAGGACTGCAAAAACCACTTGCCGCGGTATTTTGACCAGAAGTCCTAAAATTTTTATAGCAATGGGATCATGTCCCTACCTACAAGATGGCAAAAAGTTATCGAACAAAATGGTACCTACATACTTTAGTTAAATGTAAATAAACTATATTAAAAAATGTTTTGAATTTTCTTAAAAAATGCGAAGAAACTTTTTCCCCAACCTATTATATCGGCGCAACTACTCATCGTGTTCGTCTATTTAAATAATTAAAATGATAATTTGATTGTTTGAAATTAATTCACAAAATAATGATTGATTATTACGATGTAAAATTAACATTACTACTTAAAACGTTCACAGAATAATTGTAATTTACATAGTTCAATACTTAACCTAAAAATGTGCACGTGCAACGATCCCTATAAATACGGCCGCACTGTAAGCGATCCAGCCTGTCCCATCTTGCTGTCCTCCCCCCAGCGACGCCCTAAGCCGAGGCCCGTTCCCCACAGGGGGAGCCCTTAGCGTGTAGTCGCTTAGTCTGTAAGTTTTATGCCCCTGGCTGGTGGCTTTGAGTCATCTTAAGGCAGCCACAGGATAGTCCGGTTAAGTAGTCACGACCTCTCTAGGTCAACTACGAGATGCCATACAAAAAAAAAAAAAGCGTTAAGATCATTCTTGTTCGAGCCGCCGGACAGATACCTCTCTGGGACGTCGTCACGCTGTCAGTTGAATAAACGAAGCCTTGAAACAAGTCGTGAAGTTTTGTTTTGGAAATCGAAGATGAGTGATCACCACGAAGACGATATCAGTGACGTCAGCATAGCTGACGTTACACTTTTGAAAATACTATGGAGGTTCTTCCTCCGTCATATAATATTATATAATCGGATATTATCCGTTTATGTACCCTTCGAACTTTCTGTTAGGCTGTTTAGGATACAATTCTCTCGAGGTCAGAAGAAAAAATGACCAAATTATTAATATGTGTAAGATCCTTCACGGAAAAACAGATGCACCTGAACTGCACGACGAACTGTCCCATCCTTTTGCTCCAATAAACTATAGCCGTAACAGGAGGCACAGATTGTTCGCCGTGCCTCGGAGTCGAACTGTCGCTCGAGCCCAGTCTCCTGTCCCTCGCACACTCACTGCGTTCAACGCTCTCTCGGACGCTAAGCCTGAATGTGATGTGTTCGCAGATGAATGGAAGAAGATCTTGTCAGTGTGTCTGGAGTATTGTAAGAAGAGCGTATGACTGTCGAGTAGTTGTATACTTTTATTATTGTACTTAAATAATGTTTTAATGTCTTAACTAATGTAATTGGCCTTGGCCGTTTTATGTTAAATAAATAAATTATAAACATTATCGGTTAAACAGGACGTATAAACATCATGCTATGTGGGGAGGAGGGGGGTTGAATAAACACTACGATGTGTACTTCGTCATTACTACACTGAACAGTTTTGTCCCTTTAATTATTATGCTCTCCTCAATCGGACGTTGCACTGGCTACTTATTGTGCCCCCCCCCCCCCCCCCCCCTGTCAACCTCCTCTTCAACAACATGATTGGACCGCGGCGGGATTGCATCATTTGAAGCTTGTGCCGCGGTTTGTGTCGAAGTTGGGGCGATATGGTTGTTCAGTACCTCTGAGCGCAGCCTATCAAGTGCGGCATCGTCCAACCTACGATTGCGTTGGATGACCCGCACCTGATCCGATAGTCGTTGGGCCGAGACGTTGACGCTTGGCTCTAGTTCCTGAAACAGAGACAGCATCCTAACACGATACGCAGTGAGGTTAGTTTATTTAGTTATTATTATTATTCATAATAACTTGTATTTTAATAAATTAGTTTTAGGGTTCCGTACCAAAATGGTAAAAAGGTACCCATATGGTGCGACTCAGTCAGTCTGTCTGTCACAGCTGGATATCTCAAGAACTACTAATGCTATCAACTTGAATTTTGAAATAGTTTTAGATGATGTTTGTCCAACTATTTTACAAGTAAGAAAGAAATAAAAATGTATATATTTTTTATGCAACAGGGACTGAAAGGGGGTCTTAAAAGTTCGAAGTGGGGCTACTAAGACCTGTGGGGTATCTTATGAAAGAGCGCTGTTTGCACATTCCCAAACATTTTTTTTAGGCGACTCGACTTTTGATGAAAAATGTAAATAAAAATACCGTTCCCCACCCCCATATCTCCGAAGTTTGCATAGAGAAAAACGTGAAATTATTCGGTGTGAAAGAAGTTTATCTAACGATAACAGAAAATAAAACGGTGTCTCTAAATAGCACACTTTTTTATATTTAGTACGAAACCCTCAGTGCGCGAGTCCGACTCGATCTTGACGTTTTTTTTATATAATCGAATGCGTCTCTTATTGATTGTTTACATCGTTTACAACAAGAAAGAATCACTATAAACAGGATTAGGAGGTTATGACCGCTCGTCTTTTGGCGCGGAACCACCGTGGTATGGAGGAACAGGTTGGCGGTATGGAGGAACCGGTTGGAACGTTGGTCGCAAACGCCAAGTTCGTTCTTCTCCAGGTGGTGGACAGGTCACCTGTCAAAACATATCAAAGTGTCCCTTGTGAGTCCGTTAAAATGGAACAGGCGGTAGACTACCACTAGGTATAAAATGGGACAGGCGGTAGACTACCACTAGGTATAAAATGGAACAGGCGGTAACTACCACTGGGTATAACATGAAACAGGCGGTAGACTACCACTAGGTATAAAATGGGACAGGCGGTAGACTACCACTAGGTATAAAATGCAACAGGCGGTAGACTACCACTAGGTATAAAATGGGACAGGCGGTAGTCTACCATGTTGGATATTTCGGCAGAAATAAAAACATTTAAACGGAGATTTTATGGGATTTATTCGTGACAACGATTACAATTTCAAGATGGCTATCCAGAACAATATAACACCCATTAGACACAGCTAAAACCTCTAGACAGAAGGTATCAAACCCGAATGACACATGTCATGTCACACGTTGTCGTTTTAGGTTGCGTTTAGAAACCCGTATACAAATTCCAATCCAACATACCATTAGGTATAAATGGAACAGGCGGTAGACTACCACTGGGTATAAAATGGAACAGGTGGTAGACTACCACTGGGTATAAAATGGAACAGGCGGTAGACTACCACTAGGTATAACTATTCGTATTTAAAATTAAACTGAACATTCAAATCCCTAAACTCATCAACTTCTGTTGCTGAGTCTTTGCTTAAGGAAAATGTTAATGCTTGCGATTCGGAATTTAATTTTGAACATATTACCTGTAGAGACATAATTAAAACCTTTCACACTTTAAATGTAAAAAAGACAGCAGATCTGTGGGGTAATTCTGTAGAAGTTGCTAAGTCTATTATTGACATTGTAGCACCTACTTTAGCTCTTATCTTTAATAACTGTATCGACTGTGGGGAGTTTCCTGACCTCATGAAATATAGTAAAATAATACCTTTGTTTAAATCAGGCAGTACATCAGACCCCACAAATTATAGACCTATTTCAGTACTACCTACGTTTAGTAAAATTTTTGAGAAATTAATTTTAGACCAATTGCAAAGATTTTTTAATAAACATAAATTATTACATAACAAGCAGTTCGGTTTTACAAAGGGTCGTTCAACTACTGATGCCGGTGTTGAACTTTTAGGACATATTTATAATGCATGGGAAGGCAAATGCGATGCCTTGGGCATCTTTTGTGATTTGTCCAAGGCATTCGATTGCGTTCTTCATGAAACGTTAGTCAGGAAACTCCGCCATTACGGGATCCGGAACACCGCTCTGGATCTTCTTACTTCATACTTGAGTAATAGGATTCAGAGCGTTGACGTCAATGGAAAAAGATCGCCCGGATCTAGAGTAACAATGGGGGTCCCACAGGGCTCGATTCTTGGTCCTTTCTTGTTTCTTATTTATATTAACGATTTGCCCTACCTCATTAAGGATAATCATGATATAGTTTTGTTTGCGGATGATACTTCACTTTTGTTTAAACTTAAACGTCAGCAGCTGGTTACTGACGATGTAAACAGAGCGATCTCAAAAGTAGTTCACTGGTTCAGTGTTAATAATTTACTCCTTAATGAAAAAAAAACCAAATGCATTAAGTTTACGCTACCTCACGTTAGGCAGGTGAAAACTAACGTGTTGATAAAGGGCGAAGAGTTGAATCCTGAAGATAGCACAGTATTCTTGGGCTTAACTTTGGATGCTAAGCTTCAGTGGGGCCCACATATAGATAAATTGTCAAAAAAGCTAAGCTCCGCTGCATACGCTGTTAGGAAAATTCGTAATTTAACCAACATAGAGACAGCCCGTTTAGTGTACTTTAGCTATTTTCATAGTATAATGTCGTACGGTATTCTGTTGTGGGGAAATGCAGCCGACATTCAGACTATCTTTGTTTTGCAGAAAAGAGCTGTTCGATGCATTTATAAATTAAGTCCGAGACAATCTCTCAGAGAGAAATTTAAGGAGATTAATATAATGACTTTGCCTTCTCAGTACATTTTTGAAAATCTTTTATATGCCCATAAAAACATTAAATTGTTTAAAAAATACAGTGATATCCACAATATAAATACTAGGAACAAACACAAATTTGTTGTACCTCCAACAAGGCTCAAGAAAATAGGTGGGTCATTCAGGTGTCAATGTATACGCTTTTATAATAAACTTCCAAGCCACGTTCAAGATCTGAGCCTTAATAAATTCAAATCATTCATTAAACGCAAGTTGTGTCAGAAAGCTTTTTATACCGTTAAAGATTATATTGAGGACAAAAAGGCTTGGGATTGAACTGCTCCAAATTTTATTTTATATTATTTTTATTTTTGCATACTGAATGTTGACATGAATATTTACTTTGTAAGTATTATATTATTTTACTTTATTGTGAATGTGAAGACTATGTAGGTCATTGCTTTTTTTTTTGTTTGTTTTATTTTTTCTCTCAGTTATTTTTAATCATGGTCTGGCAGTTTGAGTAATCTATGCGGCCTACCCCAATGTCCTTTCTTTGGTATTGTTCGTCGAATCGTTGAGCTCCTTAAGTTCTGAGTTGAGCTGCGCGATTACTGACAAATGCGTGCACTGACTGGACAGGTCCTCTCAATCTGTGTGGTTCTTTCCTCAAAAGACCATTTCAGACACCAATCTACATGGTCTTCACATGAAGTGACCAAGATTATGTCTGGACTTTATAAGAGACTGTGACCTCTGAGTTTGTTTCGGCCTTTCTTCTCAGAGTAGTCAGATAGGAAACGCCGACCTCATCTAGTTTAAAAAAAAAAATATTGACTTGTAAAAGTATTTGTACAAACCTACTTACAGAAATAAAAATCATTTATCATTTATCATTTATCAAACGTTTATTTATTTTTGCTTACTTTATATTAATTCAAATAATCATATCATTGTATCTAACTCATATTCTCAGATTAAATAAAAAACCCAGACATAGATAGCGCTGTGAAAAATACAGTAAAGAATGAGCAAAACTACACCTCGCTCTGTGCATACTCGCTTGCGCTCACACGCACACATTTACAAAACTACATCTCGCTCTGTGCATACTCGCTTGCGCTCACACGCACACCTTTACAAAACTACATCTCGCTCTGTGCATACTCGCTTGCGCTCACACGCACACATTTACAAAACTACATCTCGCTCTGTGCATACTCGCTTGCGCTCACACGCACACATTTACAAAACTACATCTCGCACTGTGCATACTCGCTTGCGCTCACACGCACACATTTACAAAACTACATCTCGCTCTGTGCATACTCGCTTGCGCTCACACGCACTCATTTACAATTAAAGTACACCTCATTACGAACACACATGTTTACGAAACCCGGAACGTGAGGGCTCACGTCACTGTTGACAGCGATATGTCTTGGTTTTTATTTAGTCTGAGCTCACATCTTCTATTTAGTATACATTCGTCCCAGTAGGGAGTTGCGTTCTAATGATTGTTGGTAGAGTCAAGTAAGTTCAACACTCGGTTTAGACCTAGTTTGATCGAGGACTGTACAAGTCTGCGCTCCATTTTATTTAACTGCAGTAGGTTTATCATTAAACCGGCACGACCGGGAGTACCTGCCTGCTGTAGTTTGCAGGCTAGCAGTACGCGGCGCCCGGCTAGCAGTGTGGCACACGGACGCGGCGGCCGGCTAGCAGTGTGGCACACGGACGCGGCGGCCGGCTAGCAGTGTGGCACACGGACGCGGCGGCCGGCTAGCAGTGTGGCACACGGACGCGGCTCCCCGCTCGCCTATGCTCACAGTCACTACTAAGTACTGTCAAGTACTCGCAGAACAAGTCCACCTGCGCACTACTACGTGTGGTCAGCTCTAGTGCGGCAGGATGTCACTGGAGAGCACGATGTCGCCGCCGCCGTTGGAGTCGTCCCTGTGGAATATGAGTGGCTTGCATTCTCTCTCGTCGTCCGTATCAGCAGAGTTGCTGAGATTGAGGGCGTCTTGCTGTTCTTGAGGCTCTTCCTCGTCCAGCAACCGATGCAGGAAGGCGAGACACTCACGGCGGAACAGCCGCTGCTTCTTAGCAGGCAACTCTTGGTAATCGTTGTGGATACCGCGGAAGAAATGGAAGTAGGCGGAGTTCTCGTCAGGCTCGAAGGAGTGCGGGCTGGGAGAGTCCGAGGGTCGAAGCTGCGGCTCCACCGTAAGCTGCAGTGGCGCGGCGCGCGGCGGGCTGCTCAGCGCGAGCCAGGGGTTGGAGATGAAAGGCTCCAGGTCGCGGTCGGCGCGCGGCTCTGGCTCCGGCGCTGTGGCCCCCGCCGGCTTCATGTCCAGGAACAGCGGCGCGTACGAGTAACGCGATGGCCTCCTGCGGAAACACACGACACGCTATCAGTAGACAGACAAGATGAGGACGAATGTCCTGTCAAGTCTTGCCACGGTACTCTTGCATGAATGTCCTGCCAAGTCTTGTCACGGTACTCTTGCATGAATGTCCTGCCAAGTCTTGTCACGGTACTCTTGCATGAATGTCCTGCCAAGTCTTGTCACGGTACTCTTGCATGAATACCCTGTCAAGTCTTGTCACGGTACTCTTGCATGAATGTCCTGTCAAGTCTTGTCACGGTACTCTTGCATGAATGCCCTGTCAAGTCTTGTCACGGTACTCTTGCATGAATGTCCTGCCAAGTCTTGTCACGGTACTCTTGCATGAATGTCCTGCCAAGTCTTGTCACGGTACTCTTGCATGAATGTCCTGCCAAGTCTTGTCACGGTACTCTTGCATGAATGTCCTGCCAAGTCTTGTCACGGTACTCTTGCATGAATGCCCTGTCAAGTCTTGTCACGGTACTCTTGCATGAATGCCCTGTCAAGTCTTGTCACGGTACTCTTGCATGAATGCCCTGTCAAGTCTTGTCACGGTACTCTTGCATGAATGCCCTGTCAAGTCTTGTCACGGTACTCTTGCATGAATGCCCTGTCAAGTCTTGTCACGGTACTCTTGCATGAATGCCCTGTCAAGTCTTGTCACGGTACTCTTGCATGAATGCCCTGTCAAGTCTTGTCACGGTACTCTTGCATGAATGCCCTGTCAAGTCTTGTCACGGTACTCTTGCATGAATGCCCTGTCAAGTCTTGTCACGGTACTCTTGCATGAATGTCCTGCCAAGTCTTGTCACGGTACTCTTGCATGAATGCCCTGTCAAGTCTTGTCACGGTACTCTTGCATGAATGCCCTGTCAAGTCTTGTCACGGTACTCTTGCATGAATGCCCTGTCAAGTCTTGTCACGGTACTCTTGCATGAATGCCCTGTCAAGTCTTGTCACGGTACTCTTGCATGAATGTCCTGCCAAGTCTTGTCACGGTACTCTTGCATGAATGTCCTGCCAAGTCTTGTCACGGTACTCTTGCATGAATGCCCTGTCAAGTCTTGTCACGGTACTCTTGCATGAATGCCCTGTCAAGTCTTGTCACGGTACTCTTGCATGAATGTCCTGTCAAGTCTTGTCACGGTACTCTTGCATGAATGCCCTGTCAAGTCTTGTCACGGTACTCTTGCATGAATGTCCTGTCAAGTCTTGTCACGGTACTCTTGCATGAATGCCCTGTCAAGTCTTGTCACGGTACTCTTGCATGAATGCCCTGTCAAGTCTTGTCACGGTACTCTTGCATGAATGCCCTGTCAAGTCTTGTCACGGTACTCTTGCATGAATGCCCTGTCAAGTCTTGTCACGGTACTCTTGCATGAATGCCCTGTCAAGTCTTGTCACGGTACTCTTGCATGAATGCCCTGTCAAGTCTTGTCACGGTACTCTTGCATGAATGCCCTGTCAAGTCTTGTCACGGTACTCTTGCATGAATGCCCTGTCAAGTCTTGTCACGGTACTCTTGCATGAATGTCCTGTTCACCACCAACCAATCTACTGGCGAGAACTCCTCTCACTAGAGCCATACGTGTAGTGAACGAGGTTCACGAGAGGGTTGATGTTTTATGGTGCAACTTGAGTGAATTCGCAAAAGTTACGTTGTATATAATATGTTATTTCGATTTAGGTTAAGATTTAGGATATAGTATGTAATTTTATAGGATGTAGATTAAGGAGTTAGCATGTAAGGCCACTCTATCGCATTGGATCGCAAATCTGTAATGGTAGTTGTAGGTAAGATTTACGTAAATAAATAAATAAATGTGTCGCCATGAGTGAGTGAGAGATGTACGTGTCGGTGGCCATGTGTCGCCATGAGTGAGTGAGAGATGTACGTGTCGGTGGCCATGTGTCGCCATGAGTGAGTGAGAGATGTACGTGTCGGTGGCCATGTGTCGCCATGAGTGAGTGAGAGATGTACGTGTCGGTGGCCATGTGTCGCCATGAGTGAGTGAGAGATGTAGGTGTCGGTGGCCATGTGTCCCCATGAGTGAGTGAGAGATGTACGTGTCGGTGGCCATGTGTCGCCATGAGTGAATGAGAGGACGTACGTGTCGGTGGCCATGTGGTCGCGCAGGAAGTCGAGCTCGTCAGCGAGGTACCACTTGGACACCATGCGGCCGCGGCCCGTGCGTACGCCGTACATCTCGTTGCGCAGGTGGCGCGAGTACGAGTTGCGCACGTGCGACCACTTGCGCCGCACGTCCGCCACTGGAACAGACACCAACGAATTTTATTTAAATATTGTTTTGTTTGGTCTAAAGTAAGTAGTTACCTAAAATAAATGAATATTTTCCCACATAAAACATTTTCATGTAAAATGCTGCCAAGACGACACTATATGGCTCGCACTGTCAAAAAGTTATCAGATCTCATGTAGAGCCAAGCTTCTAACTCTACACGCCCTAACTCTACAATCCCTAACTTCATAAACTCTACACCTTAGTCAAAATATGAGGCTTTTGAGAAAAATTTTAGAGAGTGCGAGCCAATATTATACACAAGATGTGTTACGTTCATAGAAACCAACGTTTAAAACAGAGGAGACGCCTCAACTCGATTATTTCTAACACGAGTTAGAGCGCACGCACTCCAACTCACTTAGTCTGTGCCAAGCGCTTGCTGCAACGTGACACGTTTGATCGAAGTTTTGTTTATTAAAATTATGCCTTCGTGTGCATTGAGATACTGTTCAAACAACTCCAGAAACATAAGTAAAAGTCAAGGAGTGATTTTTCACCAGTAAGTTAAACCACTATCTTTAAAACACGCGTAATTTGACTTGACATTTTCGACGTATAATTTTAATAATTATGAGCAATAAAATAATATATTAATATTTAATCACGATAGTATTGTTGTAATAATATTTTTTATTATTATTATTTGGATTTAAAGGTTTCCTCGGCCGTGTCATGAAACAAGAGAATCATCAAATTTGTTCAGAAAAATCGCAGCGAAGAAACGTGGTTACCTTCAGATTATTCACGAACGATAAATACACCACAAAGACAGGAAGAGTGTACTTAAAGAAATCTGCAATACCATGCGATAACGTAATTTATATTATTGCTGGGATTTTTGTTTTATTTTATGATTAGAAAAACTAACTTTTTGATGTTCAGTATATTTACGGGGTTTATGAGAGGCGAAACCAGTATATGGCGATTTTTTTTTAATACTGTAACGCTAGAATATCTACAGGCTTCCAAAATAACGATTTATTTTTAACTATACCAAATGGCAGAAACTAACTAAACTTTTTTATTTAAAGGAAATTAAAATATTGTTACAGCTTAAATACTTTTTTATTTATTCTCTAAGTACCCACGTAGGCAGAATAATAAAATTATGCCGCCTCTGCGCGCATTGATTGTTATCTATGAGAACATAACAACCCCCGCTTGCCCCGCGCATGCCCCGCTAACATCAAGTGCGTGCGCAATCTTTTGTTTGAAATAGCTTCTCTAGTACGTAGTACATTATAACTCAATGGTTTAAAATCTGGTCGTGCACAATGACCCAAAAAAGAGGGTCGTGTTTTTTATTATTACGCCTTGCTTGACGCGGACTAAAGACAATACCCTAATGTGCCCCAATTGGGACGCTTTCGAGTCTTCACAAAACGCGCGGTAGTCTGTATATCTGCCTCATTTAAATCATATAACTCATCGGTGCGAGACGTATGCTCCCGGCTTGCCAACATCGGTGCGAGACGTAAGCTCCCGGCTTGCCAACATTGGTGCGAGACGTAAGCTCCCGGCTTGCCAACATTGGTGCGAGACGTATGCTCCCGGCTTGCCAACATCGGTGCGAGACGTATGCTCCCGGCTTGCCAACATTGGTGCGAGACGTAAGCTCCCGGCTTGCCAACATTGGTGCGAGACGTATGCTCCCGGCTTGCCAACATCGGTGCGAGACGTATGCTCCCGGCTTGCCAACATCGGTGCGAGACGTAAGCTCCCGGCTTGCCAACATTGGTGCGAGACGTAAGCTCCCGGCTTGCCAACATTGGTGCGAGACGTATGCTCCCGGCTTGCCAACATCGGTGCGAGACGTATGCTCCCGGCTTGCCAACATCGGTGCGAGACGTATGCTCCCGGCTTGCCAACATCGGTGCGAGACGTATGCTCCCGGCTTGCCAACATCGGTGCGAGACGTATGCTCCCGGCTTGCCAACATCGGTGCGAGACGTATGCTCCCGGCTTGCCAACATCGGTGCGAGACGTATGCTCCCGGCTTGCCAACATCGGTGCGAGACGTATGCTCCCGTCTTGCCAACATTGGTGCGAGACGTAAGCTCCCGGCTTGCCAACATTGGTGCGAGACGTATGCTCCCGGCTTGCCAACATCGGTGCGAGACGTATGCTCCCGGCTTGCCAACATTGGTGCGAGACGTAAGCTCCCGGCTTGCCAACATTGGTGCGAGACGTATGCTCCCGGCTTGCCAACATCGGTGCGAGACGTATGCTCCCGGCTTGCCAACATCGGTGCGAGACGTATGCTCCCGGCTAGCCAACATTGGTGCGAGACGTAAGCTCCCGGCTTGCCAACATTGGTGCGAGACGTATGCTCCCGGCTTGCCAACATTGGTGCGAGACGTAAGCTCCCGGCTTGCCAACATTGGTGCAAGACGTAAGCTCCCGGCTTGCCAACATTGGTGCGAGACGTATGCTCCCGGCTTGCCAACATCGGTACGAGACGTATGCTCCCGGCTTGCCAACATTGGGTGGGGCGTGATTTCCTAAAAATCCTAGAATATGTAGGTATTTTATAATTTATGACAAGGAGTCACTATAACAATTTTCAGACATCTAGCATCAAAATTTGCGGAAATCTCATACAAACGTTTAAGGTGTTGATGAGAATCTAATGGACCGATTAAGTTGCAATTTGGTACACGTATGTATTTCTGTGTCTGTGCTTTTTGACTTCATTCATTAATGTTCATGCCTAGTTTAAGGTAGATTGTACAAGGATCACAATTATTTTTTTTAAATACCTTATGTCATGTACCTACAATCTATGCAAATAAATAATCTCTTATCTCTTATCTTATCTCTTTGACATAATTATCTCGGGACATCTGGGGTCCCGGACTTGTGGAGCGTACGAGGGGCTAAACACCAACTCGCAGAGGCGTGTTAGACGCTTTTAATCAAAGATAATTAAATCATTGCTTTCAATTAAATGAGGCACCGCAACCGGCGTTTATCCCTGTATGCACTATGCAAGTGCACCCAAGGACAACCCCCGGTTGGTGCAGGACTATTGTAGAACGTGGAAACAAAACATATTGGGCTATGGGTTAGGGTGGCTATGTCCCCTGCCTGACCAATGTTATATAATTCCACCGTCCCAATTAACAATGTCGGATATACATTTTTACCAATATTCCGTTTTTTACATATATCGAAATACAATTTTTAAAAAATTCTTCACTGTCAAAACAAACTTTGAACTAAGGGCAGTTCAAAGTTTGCCCTAACGATAAAAAAGAATAAATCTTTATGATATTAACCACGTCAGTTCTGCGAAAAAGACCACTGTTCAGTAAGGACTAAACAGTAGTCTCCCTGCAGAACCGGGGACGGTCGAATTATACACGGATAAAATGGCAGGGGGTGACTTGCACACTCAATAATTGGCCCCCGGAAACGGCCGCTAGCACATAGTGACGTAGCGACAAGGGGACAACACCTCCTGAGCTGGCTCGTCACATGCTGACCTGCGGGTTTCTGTATCTCTCTTGGCCAGACCTAAATTCTCCTTCATCCTAGACCTGTTCCGCCAAAGTAAACTACCGGCACACACACAGACATAAAGATTATTGAAACTTTGTATATTTAATAAGTCCACTATTGACAACATATCCCGAGAATTTTGTTTAGTATATGGTATAATCCAAACCCAACTTATGAGGGTTCAAAAAAACGACGAAGCGCTTCGAGAAAAGGTAGGTAGTGCGCTTCGCTTGGCTCGTGTTGGCGGCCGCACTACCGCGGCCCCAGATAAACGGTAGGTAGTGCCCTTGCGCTTCGCTTGGCTCGTGTTGGCGGCCGCACTACCGCGGCCCCAGATAAAAGGTAGGTAGTGCCCTTGCGCTTCGCTTGGCTCGTGTTGGCGGCCGCACTACCGCGGCCCCAGATAAAAGGTAGGTAGTGCCCTTGCGCTTCGCTTGGCTCGTGTTGGCGGCCGCACTACCGCGGCCCCAGATAAAAGGTAGGTAGTGCCCTTGCGCTTCGCTTGACCCGTGTTGGCGGCCGCACTACCGCGGCCCCAGATAAAAGGTAGGTAGTGCCCTTGCGCTTCGCTTGGCTCGTGTTGGCGGCCGCACTACCGCGGCCCCAGATAAACGGTAGGTAGTGCCCTTGCGCTTCGCTTGGCTCGTGTTGGCGGCCGCACTACCGCGGCCCCAGATAAAAGGTAGGTAGTGCCCTTGCGCTTCGCTTGGCTCGTGTTGGCGGCCGCACTACCGCGGCCCCAGATAAAAGGTAGGTAGTGCCCTTGCGCTTCGCTTGGCTCGTGTTGGCGGCCGCACTACCGCGGCCCCAGATAAAAGGTAGGTAGTGCCCTTGCGCTTCGCTTGACCCGTGTTGGCGGCCGCACTACCGCGGCCCCAGATAAAAGGTAGGTAGTGCCCTTGCGCTTCGCTTGGCTCGTGTTGGCAGCAAAAAAATAAATGGCCACGTTAGGAATATCCCCCACCGCAGGTGACGCCCGGGGCGTCGGGAATCGATAGCCGATTCCCGGCCGCCGAAGGCGCGGGCTTGCGGATGGCGAGCAATGGGTAGCTCGTCGTCCGGTAAGGACCAGGGGGGCGATTCTACTAATTTGCAACGTTACACGTTCAATTGTGTTTCAACAACAGTTCAGTTTCGATCGCCGTTCGTTAGTTACCAAAAAAGTCATTCTACTATTCTATAAGCAAAATGGAAACTAACCTTAAACCGAATCGTAACGAGAACGCAACAGCGAGTAACCTGTGTGACCAACAATCCAAATAGTATGTTTTAATAATACCACAGAAAAAAAAGTTGAATCTAATAATATTACTAAATACGAATAAGTACTACTAAAAGTATTTTTAATACAAAAACATATCTAGACCATACTTATACTTTTAGCCTGTATATTTTTTTGTAACATTTCAACTTTATAAATAATAAAAACTCAGAAGAACGTATCGTTTTCGGCCCAGCTTGCGAAATCTGTGAAACGAAACGTTTCAATTATGTCAGAAAGATAATGATGCGACTAAACGTCACGCTCATGTTCGGTTTTGTTAGCAGAATAGCTTTTGAGATTGTTTCGATCGATCGGTGACTGAACTGAAACGTAACCGCAGTTGGATCGTTGTTACATTAGTGGAATGCGAAAACGCTCAAAAGCCGTGGTTCAGCTGCCATTCAATTGCAATTTTTTAACAATTTTGTTAGTAGAATCGGCCCCCAAGCCCGGGTCGACGGCGCGTTGTGTTCCACGCGCCGCGCGCCTCAAAGAGATGTAGGTAATACGTGCACGTTATGGCATACGTGGGTGGTTAAAAGCGTCTTAATATTTCCATACATTTTACTACCCGGTGTTATCGTGATGTCGCGACGTGGACGTCCACTATAATATAGTCCAGTTAAATATTACAAAAGTGCACATTAGGTGACGTCAACCTAACATATCGTGTTTGTAACGGTTATGGTTTGGCGGTAATCGGCCAAGAGCGACGCGGACTAGCACACGTAGGGTTCCGTACACAGAACAGATGAAAGTATCTGTTCTGTGGTTCTGTACCACCGCAAAACTAAACACTAAGTACCTACTTACTTATTTTTATTTTTCTTCTTATAGCGGTCACATAGTACTTAGTGCACAATGAACATTTCAAGTGTCTACCTATTACGGTTTGAAAGATGACAGACAGACAGACAGACAGACGGGCGGACGGACAGCGGAGCCTCAGTAGCAGGGAGCCGTTGGCTTCCCTTTAGGTGCGGAATGGAGCACGAGTCCACGACACACTCTGCCCCTACATTTAGTAGGTAGCGAAGTGATCAATTGTGCTTATTTAGGTATAATAGCGAGTCATCCACGATCTTGTTATAGGCTCTACAAGTTAAGGATGGACCTTTTCATGTAGCTGTTCACGGGTAGACAATGAGACATGTTGCTAGGCAGGCTCCGCGTGCGCAATCTATCACAGTATAGAGTCGTGTTCGTACCGGACCAGCCCATTTGGTCGGCGACCTGTTGCCACAGCTTCTTGACCTGCGAGTAGTAGCTAGCGACGGGCATGTTGTTGCGCGCGAACAGCAGCGGCCGCGCGCGCACCAGCCGGATCAGGCGCCGGTCGTCGGCCTGGCTGCAGTCCACCAGGCGGCCCACCTCGCCGCCCGCGTCCCCCTCGCCCGCCGCCACGCTCGCACCGGCGCCCCCCGCCACCGACACTTTCTTACGTTTGCCGGTTGACATTACTATCAGAAGGCTACATAATTATTTACATCACAAAACATTACTTTGTAACACTAGAGAGGTACCTCCACTAAAAATTCGTAACGTACTAAAGTTTAAACTTCGAATGTCATAGTTTTTATAAATATCTTGATTACACGTCACACCACTCCGAGGGCACCGAGCAAACGCCGGCAAACAAGTCGTCGTGCACAGTGGCAGACAGACACGCGCAGAGAGAAGCAAGCCCGCAAACATGACGGTCTCGCTCGCTCCGGCAGCAGCGACGCGCGTGCGAGCGGCGCAGACTTGGAAACACGTGAAAAAGCAAGAGCGCAGACGCTCTGCGGCCGCCGCCCGCCGGACGCGCGGACACTTTATAAATTCCACTTCGTTGGTTATCGATTCACCTCAGCCTGGAGCTCGGACGCCGCGCGCTCCTACTTTTCTATAGTCGAGTTAGTTCTACAATCATGTTGAGTTTGATTACTAGTAACATCAACATACAGTAGGTACAACTTGTCACTCGGCAATCATCGCATTTCCGAATACAAACGAATACTAATTTCCTTGTCCATCAATTATTAGATTTATCGTGTAGGGATGATGCCTGGGTAAAAAAAAGAAATTCTATTTAGTCCGTCAGTCAGATAATAAAAAAATATTAGATACGTATTTTTTGCTTTATCATATTAATAAAAAATGACTTAGATAACTCTCATTAAAGTTGGGGAGTGGGGGCTTGCTACGTCACTTCTACGTATAAAATCTACGAAGGCGTGACGTCATGCCACATTTTAACTCAATGTGTCGCCGTAATCTTTTGATTACCTACTTATTTATTTATTTAATTAAGAAAAAAACAAACAGTAGCACAATAAGAAATACACATAATATCTTAATTATTACATTTTTTTTTTAATTATGCTACCCACTACGTTCTCCACAGATTACAATTAAAACTACAGTATTTAAAACTACCTAAGAACACAGATACAATACCTATATAATAGTAATTGTCCTAGAACTCATATTCCGATTATTAAGTTTATACAAAATAATAATAATAATAAAGTAAATTTGTGTGCGTACATTATTAGACATTACGTTATTATAAATGTATTGCTTGCTGATCCTTTAGGGTTGCTTGGATTTGCTTCTTAAATGCATTTTTACTGAGAAAAAGAATGTCAATTGGATTAAACTCATTGTTATAATATGTCTCAACCAAACGATGAAGTGGTGAACGCGAGCCAGCGTTGGATTTACAGAGACTACGAGTAGTAGCAAATAGACGTCGAGTGCGTACCTCACGTACATACATGAACTGTTCGAGGAACCAGATAACACAGACTCCTAACTAAGTCTGGACCATCAAAATGATTGCGGCACACATTGAACAGAGTCATAACTTCCAGAAGTTTCCGTCTTGATTGTAAGGTCAGAAGATCATACTTTTTAAGAAGTAAGTGGTATGACATTTTATTCCGATAACCACCCATCTACGGACTAACCGCGGCAAGCGTAGCTTAACCTGATAGATCGACCCGTGCGGCTGTTATTACTTAGCCACGACCTCCTTTTTTTCTGTAATGTAACCATGAATAACACTTATGTAAATTACAGTTTAAAATTAAAACATAGGTAGAGAGAGAGAGAGTTTTTTATTTGCTTAACATGTGTGTGTACATACATAGAAAGTGCATACAAGATGATACACTGAATTAAGTGCAAACCAAATAATAGATTAATAAAATATAAATAAAATAACAAAATATTAAAAGTGGTCTTACTTATTATGAATGGGTTATTAAAATTATACAATAAATTAACATTATTACAGAAGTAGCTCCAAATTAATTTAATTACTTATGTCAAGACGAATTCCTTTTCATTAAGGAACTCAGTAACGCTATAATATGCTCTGGCGGTCAAAAAAGTACGAATTTTATTTTTAAACATAGATTGAGGTAGTTCTCTCCAACTTTTAGGTAGTTTGTTATAAATGACTGGAGCCATACAGTACACACTTTTACGCATTAGGGTCGTCTTAGCGGATTGGAGACAAAGTTGACCATTAGGTAACTGCCTCAGTTTTAAATAAAATGTAAGATTTTTGCCCAACATTGAATTCCAAATAATTACATCACCCCCATGACGGGCACATTACATGACGGGCGTATTTTCTCGAGACAGACATCAAGACATCAAGTCTTCAGCGGCTTCCGCAATTATTTGTCAATGTGTAAGAAGAAAAACCAAACAAGCTATTACCAAATAAAGCCGAGCAATTAGTAGTTTTGCATCACAACTTGCTACTAGTATAAATATTGATTGATTGTTCTCGGTAGATTAAACTGATTGATTTCTGACTACACGTGAATGTCACCAAACACGCGCGCAATACTTCCAATAGATAAATAAGATTTATTGTGTTGCATACTTTTATTTGCTAATTATAAAAATATGGTGCTAACGTAGTTTTCAAAGGCTGAATAATGTTGAATAATAATAAGATTAATACAATACAAACTCACCCCTTTCATTTCTTCTATTAGACGATAACTGCTTCTAATCGAAGCAATGTAATACTACGTATATGTATCTCTTTACACAGACAGAGTACATTATAGGACACAATTTGATCATGAAAGACATGATTGAATCATTCTCCTGCCCTTGTCCCAATTTATTTGGGGTCGGCGCAACATGTCTTTTTCTTCCATACTTCTCTATTAGTAGTCATCTCGGTAGTCACTCCCTTTCTGGCCATATCATCTTCCACACAGTCCATCCATCGTTTCTTTGGTCTTCCCTTACTCGTATAGCCCTCCACGTTCATACTCAACACTTTCCTGACGACATTTTCCTCATTCCTCCGCATCACATGCCCATACCATGACAACCGATTTCCACACAACTTTTCAGTCACCGGTGTCACTTGCAGACTTCCTCTTACATACTCATTCCTTATTCTATCCATTCGCGTAACACCACACATCCCTCTTACATTCTCATCTCGGCTGCTACAATTATATAATTGTGCTACTTCATATTACTCGTATATGCTCCTGCTAGTTCATATATTTTTTTAATACAATAGGTATTCGGTAGAATATTCGGCATTTTTACCGAATAATCGGCCGATTACGAATGTTCGGTAAACCTGCCGAATATGCCGAATCCCGAACATAAAACAAATATTCGGCCCATCCCAACTCATGATAACAAACAACTTTTAAGCGGGTTGCAGACCAAAAACTAAGTTAATTTAGTTTACCTTAGCTCACATAGCTGGCGTAGTTTCTCATACTTGCACCAACAACTATGCATAGTTCAATCAAATCAAATCAAAAGTCATTTATTCAAACTAGGCTGAGAATCAGCACTTTTCGAACGTCAAAATTACATAAGACAGTCCCCCAAAACGCCCGCCCTTCACCACTTCCTAGTGCTTTAGCTGAGGAGAAGAAGTGGCGCAACAAACTCCTCAGCAGCACAGCTGTCTGTTCAGTTAAATAAAAAAAATATATATATATATATATATAATATTCTATACAGCACTGTGCAAAATACATGCAATTACATTACGCAACACAAACATTAAATTTAATTTAATTATTTGCTATAAGTCAGCTAGCACACGTGATGTGTATGTGTGTACCTACGTGTGCGTGCCTGCACCATTGCAACGGTGGTTTTCATTCGGTAGCCGACAGATCACTGGCGACGAGTTACCCACGTTTATAGAAATATAAAAGTTTGTGCAAAAATGTCTAATATCATCGGAAATCTATCGAGTTTCGATCACGACGCCCAAGAGTGGCCTATATTTAAAGGTCGGCTACTGCAATACATAAAATTGAACGGTGTTAAAACCGAAAATAAAAGTGCTTTGTTACTGACTCATCTTTCGGATAACAGCTACCGCCTTGCACGGAACTTACTTCACCCAGATGTACTCGAGGAAGCTAAGTTCGAGGATCTAGTGGAGAAATTAGACAAGCATTTCACACCGAGACGTTGCGTTTTTGCTGATAGAGAGAAATTTTATGAGGCGAGGAGATCTGATGGCGAGAGCGTCGAAGAATGGGCGGCTCGTGTGAGAGGTTTAGCCGTTAACTGTCAGTTTGGTGAGGCATTGGATATGCTGCTGCGAGACCGTTTCATACTCGGGCTTGCACCGTGTCGGGAACGTGACCGGCTGTTTGAAGAGGATGCCAACAAACTCACTTTTGCTAAGGCGTTGGAGGTAGCTCAACAAGCTGCGTATGCGCGATTGGCGCGATCCGGGGCCACTGCAGCAGTTGACAGCACGGCGACAACCTTCAAGGCCACGCAGATCAAGGAGGAACCTGTGTACCGGCTGAGCGGGCAACGCGGGCAGCGCGCGCGCGCCGAGCCTGCCGCGGCCACCCGCAGCTCGAACGTTTCCGAGGAGAATCGTCGGTGTACAGTGTGCGGTCTCAGAAACCACGACGCTGAAAAGTGTCGTTTTAAAAACTATCGGTGTCAAGTGTGTGGTGTGAAAGGTCATCTAAAAAAAATGTGTACTGCTAAAAAGGGTGAATCACGATTACATTGCTTGAACACAGAGGAAACAATTTCGGAGCAAAGTGACTGCGAGGAATGTGAACTATTTAACATAAGGTTTGTTAGCAACTCGCCTATAATAATAAATGTGTTGATTGACTCAGTAAGATTAAATATGGAGTTGGATTCGGGGTCAGGGGCTAATGTAATTTCCGAAACGATTTACAAAAAATATTTTCCCGAACGTATTCTGATAAAATCTAATTTAAAAATGTGTCTTTACAATGGTCATAAAATCTCGCCTCAGGGATATTTTCAAGGTCGAGTTACGTACTTAAATAATACCCATGACATTAAGATATTTGTATTGCCAAACGGAGGTCCAGCTTTGCTGGGACGAGATTTTATGTCGAGGTTTAGGATATATTTTGCCTCGGATATCAATAACATCCAAACTCAGTCAATAACCGAGTCTGACACGAAAGAAGTGAAGCAACTTTTATCTAAATACTCCGACTTGTTTGCTGACGAATTAGGTAGATTCAACAAATTTGAAGTGAAACTTGTTTTAAAAGAAGGCACCCAACCAAAAGTTTTTAAGCCACGTTCTGTGCCTTTCGCCTTAAAGGAAAAGGTGGAAGATGAGATAGACAGGCTGATAGGTTTAGGGATATTACAACCGGTTAAATTTCCTAAATACGGAACCCCTATTCTGCCGCCGTAAGCAAAAAGGGCACAACTAACATTAAAAAAAAAAATGAGTTACATACATATTTAGAATCAGAAAAAAAAGGCTAATCTGCTCAATTTTTTGTAGATTTTTTTTTTAAATGTTAGTTGTGCCCTTTTTTCTTACGACGGCAGTATTGTCCCAGTACTAAAAGAAAACGGGAAGGTTAAGATAGCCGGTGATTATTCAATAACATTAAATAAAGATTTAGAAATAGATAAATACCCAATGCCTAGAATAGAAGAGGTTTTCGCAAAGTTATGTGGAGGGGAGTGTTACAGCAAAATAGACCTAAGTAATGCTTATAACCAATTTGTCCTGGAGGAATCGTCGCAAGAACTGACCGCGATAAGTACATCTAAAGGTTTTTTCAAATATACCCGACTTGTATATGGTTTAGCAAACGCCCCAGCTATATTTCAAAGAGCGATGGAAGCGTTATTAATCGGCATAGAAGGTGTTAGCATTTGGTTGGATGACGTTTGTGTAACTGCGCCGACTAGACAATTACATTTTAGCAGGTTAAACGAAGTACTAAATAGAATGAAAGAAGCCGGCTTAAAATTACATAAAGAAAAATGTTGTTTTCTACAGGATAGTGTGACATATCTAGGCTACATTATAGATAGACATGGACTACGAACTTGTCCGAAAAAACGGAGGCCATTACAAATGCGCCGCGGCCAACAAATGTCACAGAAGTTAAGCGATTTATAGGTATAATCAACTATTATCGTAACTTTATACCGAATGCATCAGCTAAGTTACATCCACTGCATGAATTATTGCGTAAAGGAGCGCAGTGGGAGTGGGGTGAACGTCACGAACGTGCATTCAATAGTGTAAAGGTCGAGCTATCTTCAGAAAGAGTGCTAGCACATTTTGATCCAGCAGCACAGCTGGTGTTGACAGTGGACGCGGGCCCGACCGGGCTGGGCGCGGTGCTCGCGCAGCGCGACTGCGACCGCGTGAAGCTCGAGCGACCGCTGGCGTTCGCCTCAAGGTCACTGTCCACAAGTGAAAAAAACTACAGTCAGATTCAGAAGGAGGCGACAGCCATAATTTTTGCTGTCAAATATTTTCACCAACACCTGTATGGACGTCAGGAACCATTCGTCCTTAAAACTGATCATCGTCTTTTACTTTCGATATTCGGGAAGAAAACAGGTATTTCAGTTATGGCAGCATCGAGGTTACAGCGTTATGCGATAATATTGTCTGCATATAATTATAACGTACAATACATTAAAAGTGAAAATAATGTTGCGGCAGATTATTTGTCGCGCTCGCCTTTACCTGAACCTGACTGTAGAACGGATGAACAAAGTGATCTGTCTTTTCTCAATTTCTTAGATGCTAACGTGGCCCCGCTAACTTTTCGCGATATAAAAAAAGAAACGGGTAAGGACGAAATTTTACAAACAGTGATTAAATACGTGCAGAACGGCTGGCCGCGTAAAATTAATTGTAAACTGATTCTGCCCTATTTTAACTGCAAAACAGATTTAGAGGTTGAAAACGGTTGTATCTTTCGAGGCCACAGAGTCGTTATACCAGCAGTGTACCGGAAAAGGCTATTGCAAGAACTACATTCAGGTCATTTCGGGGTGGTAAAAACAAAGAGTGCAGCTCGTAGTAGATTTTGGTGGCCATCGATCGATAAAGACATAGAGGAATGGGTGGGCGCGTGCCACACGTGCGCCGGCACACGCGCCGCGCCGCCGCGCGCGACCCCCGCACCCTGGCCGCGAGACTCTGCTCCGTGGCGACGCCTGCATATCGACTACATGACTATAAATCAACATGTATATTTGATCGTCGTAGATTCATATAGCAAATGGTTGGAGTGTTTACATATGAGTTGTGGTACAACAAGTCGGGCGCTTATAATAAAATTAAAGGAATTGTTTTCCAGGTTCGGTATACCGAGTGTCATAGTTTCCGATAATAATGTCAAAATTAAGTCTAATGAATTTAAATTATTTTGTGAAATGAACGGTATCCGATACATAACGTCTCCAATTTATCACCCTTCCAGTAACGGACAGGCCGAAAATTCTATAAAAACATGCAAGAAAATGATAAAATGTATTATTAGCGACAACAGTCAGCAAAATGTGATTAACGAAAAACTGTTAGGATTTTTATTTGATTACCGCAATACAGCACACTGTGCAACGGGCGAACGCCCAGCAAAGCTTATGTTCGGCCGAAATATAACATCAAGGCTAGATCTGTTACTAAAAAATAGTCATAACAATGAAACAAATGATGATAATCTAACAACTAAAAGAACATTAATCATAGGCGATAGGGTATGGTTAAAATGGTACATAGCCAGGAAAGAGATATGGATTTTAGGTAAAATTATTAAAATAGTAGGAAAACGCATGTTCGAAATATTAGTAAACGATTATAATGTAAATTGTAGAAGGCATATTGACCAGATAAGGAAATATACAGGCGCAACCGTAACAACAAGCGAGACGAGCGGCGCACGTGCTGATGTCGTGAGCCCCACGCATTCAGCGCCGCCACGCCCACGCACCCCGCCGGCGGCGGAGTCGCAGTCGCCTCAGACATTACCTTCTGTTACTGAATCGCAGGCTATAGCAGGCGAGGGAAATGGTATTGGGGAGGAGGATGAGTGGGCTGAGGCTCAAAGTGAAGTCGATGCTAACGATAATAATAATGCTGAGACTAATCAAGAGTTAGCAGAGGATCGTGACGATCGTTCTGTGGAACCACAGCCTATAAGACCGACTCGTAGTTGTAGACGTAAGATTAATTATAAGGTTTGAATTGTAATTATATCGCACACCCCGCATTTAAATATCTAGATCTAGATCTATAAAGAAAAACACTTTAATCGGGTTAAACACTTAATCGTTATATGTGTCTATACTTCTATAGTTTGATAACGAATGATGTACGGTGCGTAGTGTGCGACCAGCTGAGTGTTATGACCTCTTGTCGTTAGTAGTTATATAAGTAAAATTATTATTTATACCTACTTACTTAGTGTTTAGTTTTTTATTTTGAAAATAGTGTCGGAGGAGTGATGTGTATGTGTGTACGTGTGCGTGCCTGCACCATTATGTTGTGTCGCTATACCAGTAATAAACTAGGATCCAATTGCAACGGTGGTTTTCATTCGGTAGCCGACAGATCAACACGCCAATATACTTAAAAAAAGAAGAAAAAAAATCGAAAATTCGAAAACTATACGGGTAGTTTGCGGTCTGCACACAAGTATGAAAAACTACGCCAGCTATGTGAGCTAAGCTAAACTAACTTAACTTAGTTTTTGGTCTGCAACCCGCTTTACAATGGGACCAACCCGAAATCGCGAAAAAAAAAATCAACAGCTCCCTACATTTTGACGAGTTATATGCGAACACGAATGTATGGGACAGCTGATTTTTTTTCGCGATTTCTGGTTTGATCCCATAGTAAAAGTTGTTCAAAATGATGGTCTAATTAATACCCTATAGTTATGGTATATAAAAAAAAAACACGTATAACGATTCAAGGGCGAGATTTTGGGTAATTCAAAGAAAAAAACCGTATCTCAGTTACCGTCACACTTAGGACATGGGAGTCTTCGGATGAAACCTAGCAAAATACCCCGCAAATCCCCCAAAAAACTGTGTCGGTCTATGCGCCGAACACCCTGTATAAGAATTTGATTTTAGAACTAAGTACCTAAGGTTAGGCGGGCGCAAGTGCGTCATACATTTCTTCTATTGCAAATATCAATATTTGTTTAGCTTGTCCACTTACGCGTTCTATAAAAATAAACATATATAATGTACTTATTAGGGTATATGATTGTATGTTATTGTTCATAAAAAAAACCGTTAAATCCCAGTATTTTTTTTTTTGTATACTTGGGATATAGAAGCACTACGCAAACCAGCAAAAGGGGGTAAGTGCATCTACGCGAAAAAAAAACCTTAATAAAGGCACGACTTACAGACTATTTTAAGATATAATGTTTCAAACTAGAGGTGATGATGCAAATAAATATAGCAAAATTTACATACATAGTTTTAGAGATATTTGCGAGTAACTAATAATGTGTAGATATATATAATAGGGCTATGGGTCTGGGTGGCTAAAGTGGATTGGATAACTTGAACTATGGAAGAACTATGTCCCCTGCCTGACCAATGTTATATATTATACACGGATAAAATGGCAGGGGGTGACTTGCACACTCAATAATGGGCCCCCGGAGACGGCCGCTAGCACATAGTGACGTAGCGACAAGGGGGCAACACTTCCAGAGGTGCTTGAGGAGTGGAGAGGTATTCCACGGCTATCAGGACAATCCCGGAAGTACGGTCAAGATCCCTACCAGCACCTTACTGAAATACTTCCTTCCTCCGAGCACGTTTGCTCTTGCGAATCTCCACTCCAGCCGGCCAATAAAGGCAAGAAAGAGGTGGGAGCTCTGTTCCTCGTCAGTGTTCACTCCAGCCGGCCAATAAAGGCAAGCCAAAGATGAGGACAAGTTTTCTCCCGGGAGATAGGGTCCGTGGGGTCGCTACTGCCCAACAGCTCACCACATGCTGCCCTGCGGGTTTCTATATCTTTCTTGGTCTGGCTCCTCATCCTAGACCGGTTCCGGCAAAGTAAACTGTACCGGCACAGACCTAAAGTTCGGAGCACGCAAGCCCCACCACGACGTCAACCTAGAGATACAGCGATGGGGTTATTATTATTATTATTATTGCAGGATATGGAAACAAAGATATTGGAATATGTGTTTGGATGGCTAAAGTGGACTGGTTACCTAGAACTATGAAAGGACTATGGCCCCTGCCTGATCAATAGATAGATAGATAGATAATTTATTCAATCAATGGTTATTATTAATATTATTTACATTTTAAAAGAAGAATACTTAGTATATAAATGTATTTTGGGTAGGTTTTGAGAGAAAGTAATATGTTTGGCTCACATCTCAGGCCGGAGGCGTGATTTCAGAAATTATTCATAATAGTCTAAGATCCGAACTAGAAACGACCTTCACCCATCTGTTTAATGGATGAAAAGTATTTTATATCAAATTTAATATATTAGAAAATATATCTCGAGTGGGTTGTCTAAAAAAATCCTGGCCAGACTGATTAATTAAAAATTGAAAACTAACTTTTTATTAAATATTTCACTCATGAGTTTTACGAATAAAATTACCAACCGAAAGTATGAACATACAAACGTTGGGTTGTCTTTTTTTTCCTGGCGTAACTACTGGGTTGGCACTGTTGGCAGGTATAAACAAGGAACTTATAAGTTCCTTGTTTATATATTACCGGCAAACTTGCACCCCGCACATATTGTTGTTCAAATCAAAACAAAACAACAATAAAGTACTTAGTTCTGAATTCAAATTACTGTACACGATAAATCTAATAATTGATGGACATGGAAATTAGCACTCGTTTGTATTCGGAAATGCGATGATTGCCGAGGGACATTAAGAAAATAGTTGTACTGTCTTGGTGTCAGTAAGGGTAAAACGAGTTGCCTCTGCACAAAATATGACAAAAGTAAAGGAATATAACTGAAGCATGCATGACGGTTTAGCTGTTTATTAAAGACACTGTCTCTAAACAAGACAAACAGTGACCAAAATTCTATTTTGCTGCAAGCGTGGAGCAAAATAACATTTTTTTTTAATTCCGAGAACAGTGCTGGGTCTACTCACAAAATTCGAAAGTTTTGAACTTCACTTTGGTCACCATCACTTCGATGCGAAAAAAGCGAGATAGAAACAAGTCGATTCGAAGTTCGATTTTCAAGTTCCATACCTAGTAGGCCCAAAAAAGCAGGGCTCGGAAACGTTATTTAAAATTAAAATAAAAATTTAAAATACTGGGGGTATTTTAAATTTTTAGTTTAATTTCAATGCCAATAAGAAAAGCGAACATTTAAAAGTCAAAAATAATACCTATCGTTGAGCAATCAAATTCGATTGAGTAATACCTATATTTATGTATATTTTTACCCGGCTACGGCGAAGCAAAAAGGAGGTTTATGACTTTGACCGGTATGGATGTATGTAAGTTCATCTGTTCCCTCATAACTTCTAAACTCCTTATCATAATTTGACAAATGAGGTATCGTTGGAAGCGTCTTGACTGTTCGCTAGTTATAGGCTAGTCACATTCAATCATTGAGATAGGAAAAACGAAAGGAGTGATACGAAAAAAATATATTTATACCAATGCATTCAATTGAACATGGCGCCCTCTACAGAATATAAAGTTATACGTAACTATATAAGGTTTTTTTATTCTTACTGATGACGTGTTGCATATCAAATGAAAGGGCTTAATTAGCACTTTCCAAATATAAAAGGTTGGGGAAAAAGTTTCTTCGCATTTTTTAAGAAAATTCAAAACATTTTTTAATATAGTTTATTTACATTTAACTAAAGTAGGTATGTAGGTACCATTTTGTTCGATAACTTTTTGCCATCTTGTAGGTAGGGACATGATTCCATTGCTATAGAAATTTTGGGACTTCTGGTCAAAATACCGCGACAAGTGGTTTTGGCAGTCCTCTCGTGATGTTAACCTGACACTGCCTAAAGAATTCTGAAGAGACCGAAACAGGTGGAAATCTGAAGGTGCAAGGTCAGGACTATACGGCGGATGCATTAACACCTCCCAGCCAAACTCCCTTAATTTTTGCTGAGTGGCTAAAGATGTGTGAGGTCGAGCGTTATCATGATGAAAAACCACACCCCTTCTGTTGATTAATTCCGGCCGCTTACTCTCAACTTCTTGCTTTAATCTCATCAGTTGTTCGCAGTAGAGTTCAGAATCGATGGTCCTGCCTAGTGGTAACAGCTCATAATGAATAATGCTCTTCCAATCCCACCACACACACAGCATCACCTTGTTGCGAGTTAACCCGGGTTTCGCCACAGTCTGTGAAGCCTGACCGGCCTTTGACCACGACCTTTTTCGCACGTTCTTGTCATACGTGATCCACTTTTCATCACCAGTTATCAGCTTCTTCAAAAATGGTTCGGCTTCATTACGTCGTAATAAAGAATCACAAATGAGTACACGGTTCATTAGGTTTCTTTCAGTGAGCTCGTGAGGTACCCAAATGTCGAGCTTTTTTGTGTACCCAGTTTTTTTCAAATGCGCCAAAACTGTTTTGTGGTCAATTTCCAGTTCTTCAGCTACGTCGTAACTACTGATATGCCGATCTTGCTCCATTTTTTTCAAAAATGGCATCCATTTTATCAGTAATAGGGCGACCAGAGCGACGTGCACCTTTGACATCAAAATTTCCGGATTGAAAACGCTTAAACCAAATTTGTGCTACTCTCACAGACACTACACTAGGTACATCGCAAATTTTTTTCGCGGCTTGCGTTGCATTTTTACCTTTTTTGTAGTAAAATTTTAAAATGTATCGAATTTCTTCATTAGATTCACTCATCTTGACGGTACGAAAAACAACAGACAACCGTATATCATCGTATTCGCAATTAAATAGCGCTCATTTGGATATAAGATTTATATATATTAAACAAATAGGTGAAAATAACTATTATCGATTTACCTGTTTATACCCAAGGAACTTATAAGTTCCTTCGAACCATCGAAGTAATATAAACAAAGTTAATTACTAATAACAAAATAAAACCAAGGTCAGCAAGACGACCAGTCACCACAAGCAGCACCCGTTCACGAGCATAACGCAAAGATCAGCCATTACCCCCTCGCCTTATTTGAGGGAAGGAGACAACCCGACCCCCGACGCTACCGCAAGCAGTGACATCTAAGGGAGCATGACGAACTTGCTGCCGGTTGCTCAGGCAAGAAAACTATGATCAATTGTCGAGGTCACTAGCTAACCACATATTGCAATACCACTTATAAAAAAATAAACATTGAAATGAGTAGATTATGTCAATTATAAATAAAAATTAAATAAAATTAAATTGATCTTGACAGTCTAAGAAAATAAATAATTATATGAACTCATATAACCTGTCAGTAGGTAAGCTAATTCCGGAGAAAGAACATAAATATTGTCATAAGTTAAACACAGCGACCAACTATTCTTATCGTTTAAGTAATCATTGATATAATAGTATGCCTTTGAACAAAGGTTAGATTTTACTTTAGTTTTAAACGCATTGAAGGGCAAATCTAGCAAAGAAGAGGGTAACTTGTTATAAAAGGATATACCAAGCCCAACAAATGAGTTATGAACCTTATGAAGCCGGTGAATTGGAGCACGTAATTTGTCCTTATTTCTGGTGTTAACATTGTGAATATCACTGTTCTTAGTGTATAAATATATATTTTGTCTATTATAATATAAGATGTTGGCGAAGATGAATTGTGATGCCACCGTGAGAATACCAATATGTTTAAACAAAATCTCTCAGAGAAACTCTGGCACCGAGCTGGTAAATTGCTCGAACAGCTCGTTTCTGAAGAACAAATATATTTTGAATGTCAGCGGCTTTGCCCCAGAGCAGAATACCGTATGACATAACGCTATGAAAATAACTAAAATAGACTAACCGAGCTGTATCAACGTCAGTGTATTGTCTTACTTTCCTGACGGCGTAGGCGGCTGAACTGAGCCTTCCCGTTAGGCTTGATATATGTGGGCCCCACTGAAGTTTGGCATCTACTGTTATACCCAGAAAAACTACCGAGTCTACAGTTTTAAGCATCTCTTTATCTAAAACGACGATGGGTCCTAGATTTCTAACATTCGGTAAGGAAAACTTTATACATTTCGTTTTCTTAGCATTGAGAACTAAGTTATTTGTCGTAAACCAATCCGTAACCATTGCGAGTGCACTGTTTACGTCGTCAAAATCTTGTCTATTCCTATCTACTTTAAAAATAAGAGAGGTGTCATCTGGAAATAGTACAACGTCACAGATACCCTTTAAACAGAAAGGTAAGTCATTGATGTACACTAAGAACAAGAATGGACCCAGTATTGAACCTTGAGGTACACCTAACTGAACTGGTAGCCCGGAAGATTTCACACCATTTACATCTACACATTGAAACCTATTATGTAAATATGAATTTATGTTTTGTTTCCACGCACAACAATAGTCCTGCACCAACCGGGGGTTGCCCTTGGGTGCACTTGCATAGTGCATAGAGGGATAATCGTCGGTTGGTGCCTCCTTATCATTTAAAATTATTTAAGGGACCTCTGCGAGTTGGCTTCGGCTCCTCGTACGCCTTCCAAAGGTCCGGGACCCCAGGGTCCCGAGCAATGTAAAAAAAAAAAAAAATGATTTATAATCAGTAGTGAGTAGTATTCTTAAATCTAATTTACATAGCAAAACATAATAAATTTATTAGCAACTTTATTAAGAACTTTCGTCAGGTTATCTGTCGACATAGGCCTCCCCAATTGTTTCCACGTCTCTCTATCCTTGGCAGCCCTTCTCCATCCTTTTAGTAAATCGTCCTCCCATCTTTTGATTTGACCTCCTCGTTGTCTTTTTCCGTTTCTCAGATACCACTCCATTACATCCTTAGTCCATTTTTCTTTGTTAGTCCTCATTATATGTCCAGTCCAGTTCCATTTAAGTTTTCTTATTTTTTGTAATACGTCACTGACCTTTGTTATTTTCCTTATTTTTGAAGTTGTCCATCGATCCTGTAGTCTTATGTTAAGCATGCTTCGTTGACAAACTACTAGTTTTTGGTTGCTTTTGCTCGTCGCAGGCCAAGTTTGACATCCATAAGTAAGACATGGTAGAATACATGTGTTATATGTCTTTTATTGAAATAAGTTGTCCTAAATATACATACAGTATGTTAACCAACAGAGGGCGTTCCCGTTAACCCGCAATAGTATGGCATCCATACATGCTAAAAAAAATATTACCATTCGAAAACAAAATGGTTTTTATTTTTTTTAATATTAAAATATTCACTAAAAATGCTAAAAATATTCACTAAAATATTCAAAAAAATATAAAAATATTAAATAAAAATAAAAACTAAATTGCGATGTTTCCGTCCTTCAAGTACGCGTGTACAGAGTGTTTCTTTTACGTATCAATTTAACATTTTTAGTGAATATTTTAATATTAAAAAAAATAAAAACCATTTTGTTTTCGAATGGTAATATTTTTTTTAGCATGTATGGATGCTATACTATTGCGGGTTAACGGGAACGCCCTCTGTTGGTTAACATACTGTATATTAATCTACATATTCACTGCGTTTTGGGGTATGGTATGGGGTGATGCTGGAAAAACCCATATGATTGAAATAGAGCGTTCACAGCGTGCGTCTTGAAGGTACTGCTTTGCCTAAACTTCAGAACCCCTACCACTTTGGTGTATGAGCAGGCGCGAGTGCTTAGCATCAGATAAATATTTATATTTGAGTGCCTGCGGAGGTATCACCGGCACACAGTCCCCTACTTGCCAAAAACTAATAAAAGAACGGATAGATTTCCCGTTCCATGGGCAAGGAGCAAGTTTGCCAGAAAGCACTATAATAGTATAGCGCCACGCCTTTACAGCAAATTTAGCCAGTTCAAATTAGTTAGAGACGTGAACAATTTTCTCATAAAAAAGGAAATCTTACTTTGGCTTTAAAGCTATAGCTATGATGATACGGAAAACATTATCAGTAATCTAACCTAGTGGGCAGACTCGGACAAAACACACTCACACACCTACATTCACACACCCATCACACATATCACCATACACATGCATAATCGAAAAAATAAAAAAATATTTATTATGTGTTTGCCATGTTTTTTTTTTGTTCATTTTTATTCCAAGTTTGTGTTAAAAGTATAGTAACAATGAAGTACAAATTGTATCTAGACTAAGCCCATAATACGTATATATGTTACTGTAAAAGCCCGTATACAGGTAAATCTTAGGTTTTTTCAGAAAATCTTAGGATTTACCGGCATGGGTTGGTTAGTAAGGATTTATAAATAATTGACGATTTTTTCGGGCTTTTGCCATTAGAATTTAGTACAAGCTAGGTTTTGCCACTGACGGCTGGTAAATGTTGGTTTTGGGAATAAAACAGAGTAATTCTTATTAATCATATATTTTTCAGTCAAAACCTTATCTACATATTTTTATATAGGTTTCATAATTATGAGAGTAATTAATTAACTAAGTAATAAGTCAAATCCTTACCTATTTTAAATTATTTTCATTTGGTAAGTATTTTTATTTATAAACGTTTTAAACTTTTATTTTAAATAGAAAAAAACAACAAAAGTAAAATTATTTTCTCACAAACATAACGTTTACGCTTACTTAATCTAACTGAATCAGTATTTTTCTTATTACTTGGTACTGGTATTTAACAAACAAACAAAACTAAAGCTTACATTGGACAATCTAACTGAATCAGTATTTTTCTTATTATTTGAAAGAATTGAAAAAAGAAAATTAATAAATTGGTACTAATAGGTACGGTAAAAAAAACCATGTTACTTGTTACAACACGGAGTGCTATTGTGGCATTTAGAATTACAAAGTAATCCTGATGACTTGCAAGCGCATTTCTTCGACAACTTCTCGAAGACTCACTTCTTTTTCCTTAACAACTTCTTCTATCTTTATAAAATCTTCAGAGCATGAGGTAAACTGATTCTTTGTGTAAAGCTGCTTTAGCACTCCAATTTTGGTACCCAGGTTGGTAAAACTCATTGTCCTTTACATCTATCACAACTGCAATACTGCTTTTTGGGTCAGTTTTAGCTCTGTCAATGTCAGGTACTTTCAGTCTTACATTTTGGCCAACTTTCACATTTGGATATTTATCAGCAGACATGGCTTTCATTTTTTCAGCTTGGTTTTCCAAATTCAATTTTGCTTTTGTTCTAATTGTCTGGACTGATTCTATCTTCTTCTGTATTGGATCTGCGTCAGCTTGAGTTGTGTTTCCTGTCTCTGAATCGGTATGTCTCTGAAAAGCTATATCAGTGTCATTGGTTATTTGCTTTTTCTTCATGTTTCCGGTAACAATAATTTCGTTTTCTTGTGTTTTGTTCCTCATATTGTCACTGTTTATGTCCTCTACTGGCTCATTATCAACAACTTTGTCTTTCTTGTCCTGTTCAATTACATTTTCGACGTTAATATTTTGTAATAGTCTTCTTCAGATCTTAATAGTCCAATCATATCTTTCGGAATTGCTGACGTCGCAATGCCCATTTTCATTGGACTCCCAAACATTGCTTCGTAAGGGAAGCATTTAATTCCCTCGTGATATGCTCTATTTTTCATGGCCTGGATGAATTTCAAGCCCTCTGACCACTTTGACAACTGATTGGTTTCCATCCACGTACTAAGCATATTTTCGATGTCTTGATTGGCACGTTCCACTGATCCTTGACTTTGACTATGTCTTGGCTTTCCATGTACGATTTTAACATCTGGCCACATAGAGCATAAATTTTCAATTACTTGGTTAGAAAATTCCCGACCATTATCAGAATGAAGAATGTTCGGCGCTCCAAAAGTGGTGAAAACATCCAATAGATGATATGCAACTTCTGTTGCGCGTTTAGTTTGAAGTGCACGAAGGATCACAAATTTAGTAAGATGGTCTTGATAAACTAATATGAATTTATAATTTCCGTCAGGGTTGGTTTGTAGGTCTATGAGATCTATTTGACAACGTGAGTTCATTTCACTATGAAGTATAGGCTTGATGACAATACCCTTTTTCAAAGTCTTATGTTTCTTTTGACAAGGTTGGCATAGCTTCAAATATGTCATGATAGCCTCAACTGTTATATTTTTATACTTGCGGTTACATTCTTTAAGCATCCTTGTCCTTCCCCCGTGTCCAACAGCAACATGCGTTTCTTCGAGAATGTTGAATAAATCGTCGTAACAAACGTAATACTTGATTTCTCCATTCTCTTCCTTCATCGGCGCAATAAGCTTTTCCTCGCCGCCTATAGTCAAAATATCATAGCGCTTTATACGCCTGTAATGAACAACTTCCTTCTTTTTCACGTTCTTTGCAGTTTTTACTTCCTCTAAACACTTTGCGTATTTGGCCTTATCGAGATAAAAGTTATTGTCTTTCTTGTTTGCAACAAGGTCGTCCATTATTTCATAAAATCTATGTTTTACACTCATTTTGATTCACCATCAATTAGACATCAAAAACATATACAGAAATAAAATTAACGAGCGTGTGCAAACGTGTCAAACGATCGACTGAGGTGCGCGGAGACGGTGCGGGTAGCGGGGGTTGCAAGCCGCCCACGAGTACGAGACAATGCGCCGAACACGAAATGACATGTTTTTTTCAACATTTACCGTGCCTTTGATGTAAATCCTAAGATTTACCAAGTGAATGGTGATAAAAGTTCGATTCGCAAAATTGTTCGGACTTTTACCATTAAGAGTTGGTAAATCTTAGGTTTTACTGGAATATCTTAGGATTTACCGTAGTTCGTGCTTTTACAGTAACATATATACAGGGTGTCCGGTAATGAATGGATAACCTTGAAATGTCTTATAGTATAACTTATGGCCGTTCAGAAAAAAAATTGAAACAAAATATATCATAAGTAGTACCTAAGTTATGATTTTTTTAAAAGAAAGGTCTAATTTTTTTACCTTGTTTTACTTTTATGAACACTACGATCAGAAATGAATGGATTCCATCGGTTTGTTGTTATTTTATTATTATACACGAACTATGCTAATAGATAAACAGTCAATAGTATGACTAGCTATTGCACTTTTTTATTAAAAAATTAGCAGATTAATTAATTTTAGAAAAACTTTGCAAAATTTATTTTTTAAACTATGTTTAAACATCTTGGGTATAAAAAAAATGTATGAATACATGAGTGGCCAATAATTTTAAAATAATGTCACTTTCAAGTAGATTTTATAATGGTACAATTCATAAATGTATCTACAATAAATAGTGAATTATTGCGATTAATGTAGAAAAGGAGAAAATTTTACTAAATATCAAAATTTGTAATATGGGAACATTTTTTAAATTTAATTGTACCTGAACTTTGGGGATTAATAAAAAACAACATTTAACATAAACAACACTTTATTATCATTCGTTTATAATAAATGTTCAAACTGCCGGCCTCCCACTCTTATGCAGGCCCTACATCTACGGATAAATGATCTACGGAGCAGTCTTGTGTACCGTCGTTCACTAATTTTTGATGCGGCTGCTCTGACTCGTCTTCTTAATTCTTCTAAAGACCTTATAGGCTTACAGTATACTTCCTCTTTAAGGCAGCCCCAATAAAAAAAATCCAATGGATTTAGGTCCGGTGAACGTGGAGGCCACAAAATTGGCCCTAGCCGCCCGATCCATCTATCTGGGTACGTGTTATTTAAAAATGCACGAACAGATACAGCATAATGCGCAGGACAGCCGTCATTTTGCAACCAATATGACTCCCTCAGCTCCTCGGGCACTTCTTCTAATAAATTGGGGAGATCATTTTGAAGAAACTCCAAATAACTTTGCCCTGTTAAATTCCCCGGTAATTCAAATGGCCCGATTATTATTCCACTTAATATTCCAGTCCAATAATTGATTTTAAATTGGTATTGGGATCTATCTTCACGCATAAGATGGGGATTTTCTAATTCCCAACCGTGTAAATTATGAAGATTCATGTATCCATCTCTTTTGAATGTTGACTCGTCGCTCCACAGAATTTTATTAAAAAATTGCGGGTCTTCTTCGATTTTTGCCAGCATTTGTCGGCAAAAACGCAATCTAGCTGCATAATCTCTTGGTTGGAGAGTTTGCACGCGTGTAACGTGGTAAGGGTGGAATTTATTTTTTTTCAAAATATCGTGCACGGTCGATTTTCCGATACCTGTGCGTCGAGCTATTGTTCGTGTAGAGGTAGAAGGATCGTTTTCGACTTCCTCAAGCACGGCTTCTTCTACATCAAGACGAGCGATTCTTCCACTGCTTGTACCACCGACACCACTACCAGGCAATCTTCCTTCGGAGTAACAACCGTGGACACGAATAAATACGCGGTAGTCTGGGTGGCGCGCATTAGGGTATCTCTCCCTATAGAGCGCTGCAGCTGCATTTGCGTTACCTCTGCATTCTCCATAAATGTAATGCATATTTGCATATTCTTGTGCCGTATACTGACGTGGCATTTTGATACACAAAAACACAAAAGTCCAGTTTAGTCCAAAAACAAACCAAATCGTCGCAAATATCACCAAACAAAACAAGTCCAAATCAGTAAGCAAAACGAATAGTCCAATAAAATAGCCACGTGGTCGTTTTAACACTGATTCAAAGTAAATCACGATAATTGCAAACAGAAACTAAATAAACACATGCGAAGTCGAGCAAGTCGAGAAACGCACTAAAAGTATGAGTGCTTACCTAATGTTTTACATTTATTTCCTCTCTCTCGCACCTAGCCGATTCAGACCCTCTTTGTCTAACATAACACAAAAGAATGACAGCACGGCGTGCGCGCAGGTAGCAAATATGAAGGTCACACGACCCATTTCACGCTTTTAAAGTAACTATTTTAATCATTATGAGTATTTGTAAATTTCTGACAATTTGGTTTCAATACGCAATTTTTATTCACTACAAATTCCTTAAATGTATTTTTGATTAATCTTCAGTGGTCAGAAGCAATTTAATTTAAAAAAAGTTCCTACATTACTTTTGACATTTGGTAAAATTTTCTCCTTTTCTACATTAATGGCAATAATTCACTATTTATTGTAGATACATTTATGAATTGTACCATTATAAAATCTACTTGAAAGTGACATTATTTTAAAATTATTGGCCACTCATGTATTCATACATTTTTTTTATACCCAAGATGTTTAAACATAGTTTAAAAAATAAATTTTGCAAAGTTTTTCTAAAATTAATTAATTTGCTAATTTTTTAATAAAAAAGTGCAATAGCTAGTCATACTATTGACTGTTTATCTATTAGCATAGTTCGTGTATAATAATAAAATAACAACAAACCGATGGAATCCATTCATTTCTGATCGTAGTGTTCATAAAAGTAAAACAAGGTAAAAAAAATTAGACCTTTCTTTTAAAAAAATCATAACTTAGGTACTACTTATGATATATTTTGTTTCAATTTTTTTTCTGAACGGCCATAAGTTATACTATAAGACATTTCAAGGTTATCCATTCATTACCGGACACCCTGTATAATACACAGTCTGGCCATAAATACTGTTACAATTAAAAATAAGAAAGATATTACATTTGAATTTTGAATCTGTCATTTTAATACGATTGTTCTTGAGTTTTCTATTTTTTTTAAAAGTTGACTTAGGACTTGCAGCCTATAAGATACGCACTGGTCATTTATTAACTGATAATTAAAAAAAGAATAGGGTGGTAAAATCGAAACAACTACTGAAGCGGTACGCAAAGGGAGGTCACAGAAAAATTTTGTTTACGGATGAGAAAATTTTTACAATTGAGAAACATTTTAACAAACAAAATGACCGTATTTATGCTCAAAGCTCTAAGGAAGCTTCCCAATTAGTCGACAGAGTGCAACGTGGGCATTATCCGACTTCAGTGAGGGTTTGGTGGGGTGTTAGCTATGAAGGAGTGACTGAGCCATATTTTTGTGAAAAAGGTATCAAAACATCGGCACAAGTGTATCAAGATACCATTCTTGAGAAGGTAGTTAAGCCCCTTAACAACACCATGTTCAATAACCAAGTATGGTCCTGCCAACAAGACTCGGCGCCGGGTCATAAAGCTCGGTCCACGCAGTCTTGGTTGGAAGTGAACGTTTCGGACTTCATCAGAGCTGAAGACTGGCCGTCGTCTAGTCCCGATCTTAATCCGATTATGATTTATGGTCAGTTTTAGAGAGTACGGCTTGCTCTAAACGCCATGATAATTTGGAGTCCCTAAAACAATTCATACGATTGGCAGTGAAGAATTTTCCCATGGAAAGAGTGCGTGCTTCTATCGATAACTGGCCTCAACGTTTAAAGGACTGTATTGCAGCTAATGGAGACCACTTCGAATAAGCTTTTTATAATTTAAATTGTTTTATATTTATGTATTAAACTAACACACTGTAAAAGTAATAAATATTATTTGCAATAATTTTTTTTTTCTTCGTGACAATATTTATGGCAAGACTAAGTAATTCACGTTTTATTTTATTTCAACAGGTTGCTTTTCTTTTTTAGAATAAGAATAGAATAAGAATAATTTATTACTTCAGAAATTGCATTCAAAGACGTTGAATCCTGGAACTCACACTAGAATTCCCTGTGTCGTGAGATCCAGGCTTCTTGGTTCCGTTTACATTTTTACGCACACATGTTATTACATAATTATACGTTACAGTAAATTCCTTAATTTTATCAAATCCACTCGCAATATACTAGAAAAAGAATATGCAATAAAATCGAATACATTATGAAAACTAATAGTAATACCAAAAAGAGTAGATAGCCTAGTATGGTATGCATGTATGTTGTGTGTAATTGTGATGGTGTGTGTGTGTGTGTATGTGTGAGTTGGTGTGTGTGTACTAAGGTAGTGGTGTATGTATTGTGTGTATTGAGAAAGTGTGTCTGAATGTTATGCCTGAGGAGGAGACCACTTCGAATAAGCTTTTTATATTTTAAATTGTTTTATATTTATGTATCTAACACACTGTAAAAGTAATAAATATTATTTGCAATAAAAATGACAATGTTTATGGCAAGACTAGGTATATACGTATAATGATCCATGTAACTGGAGAAAACTCGACCCCCGTCATACAGGATGCCTTAGTTCAGGGGTCGAGACCTCATTGATGTAACGAACGCTGAAGTTTTTGAAAAAAAAAAATACTTAAGTACTTACTTAATTCTATAATTTCTTGTCCTATTACTGTATTTTCTATTACGGCATTCGTCAATACTTTAGTCTTCGTTGGGTTCATTGATAAACCTGCTTTCCTGCACATCACACACATCTAATTGTTGTAACATAGTTTGTAGTATGCTTGGTTTTTCAGCGATTACTATGTCGTCGGCAAATCTTAAATGATTTAGGTTCAATCCGTTAATATTGATTCCAAAATATCCCCAGTCTAAGTTCCTGAATATATTTGCTGTGAAGAGTTTTGAGGAAAGTGGATCGCCTTACCTAACGCCTTTTGGAACTCTAAATTCTTCGCCTTGTTGTTCAAGTTGGACTGTTGCTGTGGTGTTTTTGTAATTTTGTTTATGACTTTTATGTATTTCCTGAAACTAAAATAACGAGCAAGTACGAAAGTTCGGGGTATCGGAATCGTTACCAAAGTATCGAGTATACTCAACTTTACTCAAAACTACTCAAGTATCGATTCTTTTTTGTATCCCTACTAAGTCTCGCTCAATAGTACAGTCGCGCTGTGTGCATGCTTTTAAAAACGGTTGTACACATACGAGTACGTTGTATTATAGCTAATAGATTTATAGAATTTCGTTTAACATAAAATTTTTCTCATATTTTCGTTTCATAGAATACCTAATCAATACACAGAATACTTATTTTGGAGATTTTTAAATCATTGATTTTTGTTTCACATAAAGTTTAATGATAGAATAATCATGTCTAACATAACAAATCAAATATTCTTTATCCTTATATTGTTTATTTAATATAAAACTTATTATATACTCTGGCTGAGGTAATTTCTGTTGGGGGCTGAGACCCCCAACAGAAATTCCTACCTACCTTCTAACCAAACCTATTGCTTCCATGCTGCAAGTGAGCATTCAGCATTCAAGCAAGCATGCAGCATGCAAGCAAGCATGCAGCATGCAACATGCAGCGTGCAAGTAAGCATTCAGCAATCAAGCAAGCATGCAGCATGCAAGCAAGCATGCATCATGCAACCGAGCATGCAGCATGCAAGCGAGCATGCAGCATACAGCGTGCAAGTGAGCATTCAGCATTCAAGCAAGCATGCAGCATGCAAGCAAGCATGCAGCATGCAAGCAAGCATGCAGCATGCAAGCGAGCATGTAACATGCAGCAAGCATGGTTTCTGTTAAGGCTCCGACGCTGCGGGGCTCCGGCAGTCCCACACGACGCGAGCTTATCGTCGCAGATGGTATTCACGCTCACCACCGCATCTTCGGCTTGCTGGTCGAAAGCCGGCCAGCCTCAGCCATGGCGGCGGGCGTTAAAACCACCTGCTCCTCAGCGCGCGGGCCACCTTGCCCCTCCGCGCCTACTCGGATTTAAATTACACTCTAGGGATAGGGCAGACAAAACTACGTGGAGTCGGTTTTGCAGCGATTCGTTTCTGTTACTAACTTTTGTAGAACAACATATCGACTTTTTAAGACAATATTTAAATTTTAATTTATGTATTATATATATGACTAATAATTTGAAACAATATTCGTTAAATTTAATTCTACTGTTTGATAAGTTTGTTAAACAAACAATGTGATTAAAAATTCATTGAATTGTGTTTCTGTGAAATATGTTTCATTCAAGTAAATAGTCTTTGAAACAATAGTATTCGAAATGAAAATACAAGGATTAAATATTATATGAAACATTTTCGGGGAAACGAAATTCTATGAAATTTCTGTCTGCGAAACAAGACACCCTTTGTCAGTAATAGTATACAACTCCGTACCTGAGGAACTCAACGACTCGACGAACAAAGAATGGACATTTGGGTAGGCCGCCTACAGTACCTACTCAAACTGCCAGACTATGTATATTATTTATTAGTACCGAGTTTCTGGTTAATCCGACAGCGCGTTAACATGTTTCCTTACTAATTTTGACACCTCCTAAAATGTCCTCTGTGAGAGGTTGTTTTAAAAAACTAAAAGTGTCAATCTTTATGATTTACTGAAGTAATTTTTTTTTATTCATTCCTAAATCTTGCCAAAAAAAAATATAAAAAAGTATTGCCAAGTTTCAAGTTTATTAACCAAAGGAATAAGATTTTTCATATAAACTGTATCCCCTCTTTTCACGCCCACAGGGGTGGAATTTCGCTGGATTATGATTTATGGTCAGTTTTAGAGAGTACGGCTTGCTCTAAACGCCATGATAATTTGGAGTCCCTAAAACAATCCATACAATTGGCAGTGAAGAATTTTCCCATGGAAAGAGTGCGTGCTTCTATTGATAAGTAACTGGGGGCCGATTCTACTAACAAAATTGTTAAAAAATCGCAATTGAATGGCATCTGAACCACGGCTTTTGAGCGTTTTCGTATTCCACTAATGTAACAACGATCCAACTGCGGTTATGTTTCAGTTCAGTCACCAATCGATCGAAAAAATCGCAAAAGCTATTCTGCTAACAAAACCGAACATAGCGTGACGTTTATCTTTTTGACATAATTGAAACGTTTCGTTTCACAGATTTCGCAAGCTGGGGCGAAAAACGAAACGTTCTTCTGAGTTTTTATTATTTATAAAGTTGAAATGTTACAAAAAAATATACAGGCTAAAAGTATAAGTATGGTCTAGATATGTTTTTGTATTAAAAATACTTTTAGTAGCACTTATTCGTATTTAGTAATATTATTAGATTCAACTTTTTTTTTCTATGGTATTTGGCATGTTGGTCACACAGGTTACCCGCTGTTACGTTCCGGTTATTTCCATTTTGCTTATAGAATAGTAGAATGACTTTTTTGGTAACTGTCGAACGGCGATCGAAACTGAACTGTTGTTGAAACACAATTGAACGTGTAACGTTGCAAATTAGTAGAATTGGCCCCCTAGTCTTAACGTTTTGCAGCCAATGGAGACCACTTCGAATAAGCTTTTTATATTTTAAATTGTTTTATATTTATGTATTAAACTAACACACTGTAAAAGTAATAAATATTATTAGCAATAAATTTTTTTTTTCTTCTTGACAATATTTATGGCAAGACTAGGTATAATATATAATATGTTGATTAGGGTCAGAAGGGGTACAGTGCAACGAGGGGCACAGTGCAACAGTAGCGATATTTACGTGGCTTTTTAGCAATTGTCTTTACTTTTTTTTTAGTATTGGCAACCCCACAAGCCGCCATCTTACTACACTTGTCATTTAGCGGTGCGAGTGCGCACGACATTTTTATTTCAAAATTATTGTAATTTGAGGATATTTTGAAGAAAAAAACTGTGGTTGTGTTTCGTTTTCATTCCGTCGTTTTACGGCTCTTGGTGAGTGATTGATTTTTTATGTATTACTTGTTTCATAGTTACTTTAAATTGCAAAACCATTCACCGGCAAACACAATCGAAAATTAGAAATTTGTCTTTTTAACGGCTTGACTTTAGTTTGGTAGAGCAGGATATGGGGATTAAAAAGGGCCAAATCTGATAGGGCTTGGGTCCCCGATTATAACGCTACCACTCTTTTTACAAGGTAATGCATATTTTTCGAGAAATTTATAAAATAAGTTTCTAACCTCAAATCCGATAAAAGGTAGATTGGAACGTTAAAATGGGTCATTGACAACCAAAGCTGTCACAATATATTGCCTTGTGGTGTAAAATATCGTGCTACATCGGTAAAACGCTCAGACTAAGTATCCTGTAGACGGAGCTATAACTTGTTGCCGCTCTTGTATCCGTGTGTCAAACAAAGTATTGTTCTCTCTGTCTATTTCACAGAGTTCACGAACGAGTAAAGGGTACAGCACATGTAAGTTTGGCAACGTCGCACTGTCTGTGTAAATCGTGTCAACAAGTGACCGACTTAGTCGGTCAAAACATTGCGGCTTGGTGCAGTTTAAATGCGAAATATTAAATAATATCAGTAGTTTGGCTAGGACAAAATTAGTAAAGTGAAAATATGCTGTGTGCGGCTGTATATTATTCCTCAAGAATAACGAAAGAAGGCGTAATAGACCCAGAATTATGATTTCACACGTAAGTCTATGACAACAATTTTATCGTTAATTACAGAGGTTAACTGTTAGAAAATCGATAAACATTGAAGATTTACATATTAAGACTAAGATTGTCTTATATCATATTGATAAAAAACCAACTTTTATAGTCTAAATTAATGTTTAAACTAGGCATTGTTTTATGCGTGAACTGCAGGGATGTGTACAATATTATCGATAAAATCTATCGACGTTTGTTGTTGATATGGTACAATAATTTTTGCTTACTGTTGCAGGTTTTCATAATATTGTGAATTAATAAGAAGAGAGTGGATTAAAGCTGTTAGACGTCAGAACTAGGAACATGAAATATTCAAGGCTCTGCTCCAAAGAAAGCCACAGCTATCCTGCTTCATAACGGGTTTATCTATAAAAAAAAACTAAAGTCTGTTTCGGTGCCAACAGTATTCGAAGGATATCCAGAATATTGCCAACATCCAATTTGCAAAATAAAAAATTTCGTTTCATTTCATTGTAATCCAAGATAATGTACCTGTGTAAATATTACAATAAATAAAATCGTAAAAATATACGTATGATTATTTATTTAAGTTGTACCCTTAATTGGTAATAAATTGTTACATTAATTTTACATAATACCATATTTTATGTGCCCATAATTTTTATTTAACAAAACACACATTTTATTATAGTAGGTAGGTACTAGCTTCTATCCGCAGTTTCACTCCTGTGCATTTTTCGTTAAGCAATAAATCGATGTACTACAGATTCCATAGTATGCTTTGAAGCGTCGACCCTTCCCTAGTCACGCACACTAATACTACTCTAGAGCCGCACACTAACAAGAAAAAGACACGCGTCTCTCTTAAAGGCTCCGTCTACAGGATATTTAGTCTGAGGTAAAACGAAACGTAAAAAAAAGACGCCATTTGTGTCTGTGTCACTGTCATTCGTTTCGGTCATTCATTCCGTTTCTTCTTGAGTTTCGTGAATGTGCTTTTTGTGGCTTTTTTCGACGACCTTGGCTTCTCTCCTGGACTTGTATTGTTTGCCTTTACGATTGACTGATCATATGCGAGTACAAAAGGTTATTACTGTTACGAGGATAACTTAAGATGCGAGAGCGAGCGAAGCGAGCTCAAGACATGGGGGCACCCCGACTCGGATAGATTTAGGTTAGAAGGAGCCCCTCCTTCGAAGTTATTTTTTTTTAAACCACCCAGAAGTAGGAGCCCCGCGTAGCGGGGCTCCGTCGACTATGCCTTTTAAGCAATTTTGGAGTGTTTTGAGGTTAGGTTACAAAAGATCGTTTTTCTCGGAAACGGTGAGTGACCTCTTCATGGGAGTGGTGCCAGGGGGAGGGGGTCACCCCACCCCCCCTCCCCCCAACTACCAGCCCCACCCTCCTGCTCTACTATTCTAAAGTTATACCTTTTTAATTGTCCGAGGTGACATGGGGGTACACTGCAACGGGGCACATTGCAACATGTTTTACTGTGCCCCATGTTTATTGTGAGAATAAATTGTGTAGTGTTCTATTGCATTATTTGCTTTGGTTTTTTAGGAACAGTAAGTCAAGATGGTGCGGAACAGAAAAAGAAAGACGGAGATAGGATTACACAGCGAAAATAATATGAGAGCTGCTATACAGTTGGTGGAGGAAGGTATGAGTTTGAGAAAAGCAGGAGAGATTAAGAATGTCAATTACTCCACACTGTGTAGATATGTCAAAAAGAAAAAATCATGTCAAGGAGAGGAAGCTGAAAATATGCGTCTCACGCCTAATTATTTGGTGCGCAAAGTTTTTCAACCAAATCAAGAAGGTAGGTTGAAAGTGTATTTAATAACTTGTGCGAAAAAGTCATATGGGTTGGACACTATAGAAACAAGAAAACTCGCTTATGAGTTAGCGAAATACAATAACTTGGCCATTCCTGAGTCATGGGAACGCCACAAAATGGCGGGATTGGATTGGTTACCAGGCGCTTTAAATGTCGCTAAAGATAACGGAGTTACATTGCTCACGATTCCACCCCATACTAGCCACAAACTCCAACCTTTGGATGTGTCGGTATTTGGCCCGCTGCAAACGTATTACAACGCAGCTGCAGATTCATGGATGATGCGGAATCCTGGGATTCCAATTTCTATTTACAATATTGCGGAAATATTAGGACTAGCATTTGAGAAAGCTATGACACCTGCAAATATTAAATCGGGATTCTTGAAAACAGGAATTTTTCCGTACGATAGAAATATTTTTTCTGATGATGATTACATGCGGAGTGAGGTGACCAATCGTCCTATTCCTATTCAAGCAGAACCTTCAACAAGTGAAATGAATCGAGCAGACGAAGTACTAGAAAATGCGACACCTGGAATGAGTAATGACAGACCGGTTGCAAATACTAACTCATTATCGAACGCTGAACCTCGTCCGATCAATTCTGAAAGACAAGAAGAAACGAGGACGATAGAAAATATATTGAAAAGTCCAATCGAGTGCCGTGATTATCCAAAGGCTAAGCCTAGAGTTGGTTCAACAAGAGGTGGAAAAAGAGGGAAGACAATTATTGCGACAGATACTCCAGTTAAACAAGAAATTGAGCAACAAGCTAAATTAAAGGAAAACAAGAAAAATAAAGTTAATGCCAAAGTTGTCAAGAAAACCCAAGAAAAGCTGGAAAAAGTGTCTAAAATACTTTTTATAGATTCTACCGACGTTTCCGAAGATTCAGATGTTACAAACTATTCTACAGCTTCGTCAACTACGAGCAGCTCCACTGATATTCCTTTATCTAGTTATGGCACTCCAAAACAAAACGATTTTGTTATAGTCAGGTTCAACACAGATAAACAAGTGAAATATTTCATAGCCCAGATATTAACAGAACTTGATGATGAAACAGATGAATACGATATAAGTTACCTCAGAAAGAGCCACAAATCAAATGGTTTTTGTTTCCCTCTGGAGCCAGATATGGCAGTTGTTGCAAAGCATGACATCGAAATTGTTTTGCAACCCCTTATAGGGCAAACAAAAACCAAACGTCAAGCAAATATTTTCTATTTTCCTGAAAACTTACTAAAGATTTATAGAATAACCTAATTTTATTGTTTTGTTAATTAATTTTGTTGATTTTATAAGAATTTATAGTGGTGTTGCATTGTGCCCCAGTTTGTTGCACTGTGCCTCTATGGGTGTTTTATTGTACCCCAGCCCTGGGGCACACCGCAACATAAAATTGATCTCAGTAAAATGCAAACTGTTGTGAATTGTTATGTTGTTCCATCAATCTTTCATTGCCATTTAGTAAAACAAAGACTGCCTAATGCATAAGTAAAGAAATTATGTTGATTTAATAAATACTTTTTTTCTAAAATTTAAAAACACTTTTTCGTTTTACTGTGCCCCACCTGACCCTACTCATATTTGTACCATGACCTTCATCGTTCAATATTGTTTTATTCCTGCTTAGTGGTGGGATAGGCCGACCAATTTATTTATTATACTGGATTTTGTCTATAATAGAAAAGAAACAAGGCTATATGGGTATATTAGGTCATTCGGATCAAACCCGCCCACACTAAAATTCAAATAAAACAAAAACTGTTTTGTTTCATTTTATATTTATAGCAACATAAGCTAGAGGTATTCGCCTTTAGAATTTATAACTGCTTGCCAGCGCTCAGGTAATTTTCTAACGAACTGGTATCTTCCATATTCTTTGCCAGCCTTTATCTCCATGTCTAGGGCAGCGCGTAAGGATCCAAGGTCAGAATAAACACGGCCGCCTATGTTGCGTTTTAACTGCTGGAAGCACCCATAGTCACACGGACTGATGTCGGGAGAATAGGGCGGCTGAACCCAACGCTCAGTGTGGCGTGCACTCATCCACTCGTCCACAGCGGAGTGACGGTGAGGCCGAGCATTGTCATCCAACAGCCACACTGAGTGCTTACTGTTCGGAGCCCAACTGTTCATCAAATTGTTTAAAAATTGAATATAGCGTTGGTGATTCATTTTTTCGTTGTGACCCAATATTTCATAATAGCAGATGCCGTTGTAGTCCCACGCTAGCACCAACAGGAACTTAGGTCCAAACATTTCTGCTCGTGCCTCTGTTGGTTATGGTTCGCCCTGGTGAAGCCATAGTTTGGCTTGGTCCTCAGGTTGTCGGTTAGGCTGATCCAGGTTTCGTCAATAGTCAATGTATGCTTTAAACGGCTTGGTTGCTGATTATATTCACGTAAATTAATTTTTGCGTAGTCCACACGCTGATCCATCTCACATCTCACATCTGGTCTCGAGTCAATTCACGCGGTACCCACTTTGTGTTAATTTTGCGCATTTTGAGTATTTTCGTCATAATTTCATATTCCAATTTCACAATTGGACGCTGCGCGAGGATGTCGATGGAGTTTGTTCCTTCTGTATTTACGTTCGAAGCCATAACAACAGTGATTACATTTTATGCACAACAAATGACCACGCTACTAGCCGGACAAATAATTATGACGCAATAATTACTAACAATTGCATAATACAGTATGTTAACCAACAGAGGGCGTTCCCGTTAACCCGCAATAGTATAGCATCCATACATGCTAAAAAAAATATTACCATTCGAAAACAAAATGGTTTTTATTTTTTTTTAATATTAAAATATTCACTAAAATATTCAAAAAAATATAAAAATATTCACTAAAAATAAAAACTAAATTGCGATGTTTCCGTCCTTCAAGTACGCGTGTACAGAGTGTTTCTTTTACGTATCAATTTAACATTTTTAGTGAATATTTTAATAGGTATTAAAAAAAATAAAAACCATTTTGTTTTCGAATGGTAATATTTTTTTTAGCATGTATGGATGCTATACTATTGCGGGTTAACGGGAACGCCCTCTGTTGGTTAACATACTGTATATTTTTTTGAGCGGGCGAGTTTGATCCGAAAGACATTAATACATATAGCGTTGTTTCTATGTTATTATGAACTGCACAGGTAGAGCGCTGTCCCCTTCACACGTTACTTGCTCCGAATGACATAATACATATAGCATTGTTTCTATGTTATTATGAACTGCACAGGTAGAGCGCTGTCCCCTTCACACGTTACTTGCTCCGAATGACATAATACATATAGCGTTGTTTCTATGTTATTATGAACTGCACAGGTAGAGCGCTGTCCCCTTCACACGTTACTTGCTCCGAATGACATAATACATATAGCATTGTTTCTATGTTATTATGAACTGCACAGGTAGAGCGCTGTCCCCTTCACACGTTAGGGTAGACTGGGTACGGTTGAAACAATTTAGCTTTTATCGTTTATAATTTTGTTGTTTATAAACCGAGTGACGATTATGATACATTAAATTCAAAAGTGAAGTTTTGGCTACGATATGGCTGTATCATTATAGTTCCCGGGTTATTATTTTTAGAAATATATGAAATTTAAAAAAAAAACGAATTTGTTGCAACCGTCCCCATGCCAGGGGCGGTTGAAACAGCGATTGGGGTCAGTTGAAACTCATACAAATAATACAATAAATACTAAGGAAGCATGTTTTATTTATTATTAAAACTAATTAAGGCACCACATAACAACATTAATCAGTCTTCAAGGTTTCATCAGCCTTTAACGAGTAGTAAACAATTAAAGAATTTCTAAAATCAAATAAAAATTAATAACAAAATTAACATTTTGAATAAACTAAATAAAAACTTTTTTTTAAATCAAATAAACATTCCAAATAAACTAAAGAAAACACTTCTTAAATCAAATAATTCAATAATCAAATTGCCGGACGCATCTCGCTTTCGAACGTATCTTAACAGGGAACAGTGGTTTATACCATGCTTGTCCGCCGCTTTCCGTAGTGAATCTCCAGCTTTTACCTCCTCATATGCATTACTATAATAGCTCGACAAGTTAATTTCCCCTCTGGAAGTCTTCCTCACTCGAACTCTCGGCATCTACAAAAAATAAACATTTTGTTTCAACCGTACCCACAAAAAATGTTTCAACCGTCCCCAACACCACTTTTGGTAGAATATATTTTATAGTTACGACAGTAATAATAACACAGTAAAAATAGTCACTATCCCTTATTCTACAAGCTTCATAATAATCACAAACACACACTCAATACATTCACTTACAAAGAACAGATAATATAAGCGTTAATGTCAGAAGAAAAATACTTACTTTTGGGTAATAAAAAACAATATGGCGTCCTGCACACAACAACAACGCGCGGGGAGCGGCGCGCTACTAAATTCGCGTTCGGAACTGCCATCCGCTTCGTTTTCCCCTTGCCTCCCTCACTCCCCGCGTAACCGTTTACGAGATATTTGCTCTGTTTCAACCGTCCTTTGTTTCAACCGTACCCAGTCTACCCTACTTGCTCCGAATGACATAATACATATAGCGTTGTTTCTATGTTATTATGAACTGCACAGGTAGAGCGCTGTCCCCTTCACACGTTACTTGCTCCGAATGACATAATACATATAGCGTTGTTTCTGTTTCTATGTTATTATGAACTGCACAGGTAGAGCGCTGTCCCCTTCACACGTTACTTGCTCCGAATGACATAATACATATAGCGTTGTTTCTATGTTATTATGAACTGCACAGGTAGAGCGCTGTCCCCTTCACACGTTACTTACTCCGAATGACATAATACATATAGCGTTGTTTCTGTTTCTATGTTATTATGAACTGCACAGGTAGAGCGCTGTCCCCTTCACACGTTACTTGCTCCGAATCGCTACTATGAAGTATGGTCTTAAAAGAGGTGAAATATGGACTCAAAAAAAGGGGAAGAGCTCATTGGGCATCAAAATATTCGTCCGCATCGATGTCAATGGGAAAAGTGGCCGAAAAGGCTGGCAGCATTGTCACGTTGGATGGCAATGCTGATTCTTTGGGCTAAAAATAGGCCAATCCTCTGGTCCCGTGAAGAGTCGACCAATCGTTTGGCGATGTCCCGAAAGACTCGATGAGCACTCGGATGCTCCTACAGCAGCCGTCCCAGCACAGCTTTTTTTTTTTTTATTTGTGATGGGTTTGCTCTTGACTATAGTCTAGGTCAGAGGTGACAGATACAAAGTCGACGATGGAGTGAGATTACCCAGTAGAAGCCTGTTCACTCTCACTTTGAAGAGATTAGGGTTGTATACGTTCGGAAACACAGAGGCAGGTAGTGAGTTCCACTCCTTTGCTGTGCGCATTATAAAAGACATTTGGAAGCGCTTAGTGCGAATTGGTGGAATAGCAACCAGGTAGGGATGGTAACTGGCAGTGCGTCTAGATGTCCGATGGTAGAAGGGGGCCGGTGGAATGAGGTCGTGGAGTTCTCGGGCACACTCTCTGAAATACAATCTGTAGAAGACCGACAAGCAGGCAACCTTGCGGCGATGAGCCAAGCTATGAAGCTTGGCATTCACCAGTTTTACGTCGCCAATGAGCCTCTTAGCTCTGCGTTCCACCGAGTCAAGCGCGGCTAGTTGGTACTTATCTGATCCATCCCAAAGGTGACTGCAGGGTTAAAAGCTGTCCAGGCGTAAAGTATCGTTTCACCCTATTTAGGATGCCCAGTTTCTTGGCCGCAGTTTGGGCCTTGTACTCGATGGTGGCGCCGAAGTTGAGACCAGATGTCAACTCCATGCCTAGGAGCTCAAGTCGATCAGTTACAGGAACAGATGTACCCCGAAAAGTAGGAGTTTGGGCGAAACGACTCCTTTTAGCGGTAAAAAGACACGCCTGCGTTTTGGTGGCGTTAAAAGAGACCAGATTATCATCACCCCACTGGGAGACAAAGCTTAAGGTCAAATCTCTACCATGGCCTCTCTCGAGGAACGAACTTCGGCCCCGCTGGTTTTTGCGCTGGACAAGTATCTCTCTGAAACTGTACTGTCATATGCGTACCCAACAATACCAGGCCGAAGCAGGTCATTGATGTGCAGCAGGAAAAGAGTTGCAAAGAGAACAGACCCCTGAGGAACTCATAAATAGCCATAAGGTAAGAAGAGCAGCCATCAACAACTACTCTAATCGACCGTTCACTAAGGAAATCTGATATCCACCTACAAAAATCAGCTGGGATGCCATAAGCAGGAAGCTTGCTGAGCAGAGCAGCGTGCCAGACCCTGTCAAAGGCCTTCGAGATGTCAAGCGATACAGTCAGTGCTTCGCCGTGTTTCTCGATGGCTTCGCCACAGCAGTGCGTGACATACACAAGAAGATCGCCAGTTGACCGTCCCCGGCGAAAGCCATATTGACGGTCACTGAGGAGATCATTGTCTTCAAGGTAGTTCAGCAACTTATTGTTCAGTACCTACCCTTTCCAAAACTTTGCACAGAATGGAGGTAATGGCGATCGGACGGTAATGGGCAGGGTCTGCACGGTCGCCTTTTTTGGGCACTGGTTGTACATTTGCAAGCTTCCAGGATTTCGGCATCGTTCTTTTTTCAAGAGAGAGGCGGAACAAACGTGTCAATACAGGAGACAGTTCAGGCGCACACTGCCTCAACTCTCGCTGGAATGCCGTCAGGCCCGCTGGCCTTGTTCACGTCTAGACTGCACAATACTCTTCGGACCTCTTTAATGTGTACTGCGATCTCCGGCATCGAGGAGTCACAATAAGGTACAGTAGGTGGTTGCTTTGAGCCAGCGTCCAGACGTGAATTGCTTGCGAAGAGAGATGCAAATAAATTTGCTTTCTCAGTTGCAGAGTGAGCCAGTGACCCATCAGGTTTCATCATAGGAGGTAAAGTGGGACGACAGAAATTCGTTTCAACGGCTTTAGACAGGGACGAGAACTGTTTACTACCCGGCTTTTACAGCTCGCCGTGTTACGAAGATGGGATGGCGCGAGGGTTTGACACCCTCGCGCCATCCCACACCATCGTCACAGGTTGCATCCCACACCAAGGCCTAGCCAACTTCCAAGGCATTATGGTCATTCCCTCTGGCCTCTTCCTATCGTCGCGTACAAACCATTGGGTTCTAAAACAGCTAGCACCCCGGCGGTGACAAGAGCCCGACGGATGATGTCGTGCCGTGCCATCCGACCAGCGCTCATGCTGCAGGATAGGCCATGGTGTCCGAGGCAGTCGACTCCTTCACCGCATTGACAGTGACGTGGAGCCCCGCAAGGAGCACCCACGAGCAAACCTGTAGCGAGTCGGAATGTGGTGTCACTCAGCATAGTGCCTATGTTGGGTGACGGTAGCGCCTGAAGCCAGAGACCCGACTCCCATTCACCCACAGCCAGCAGGCGGGCACGCTCAGCAGTATTGGTGGACGTATTAATAATTTTAGGCTCGGCACAAACGGGCCACCGATGGCTGTCGTGCGCTACCGCCACATTTGTAACAGTGGCAGAAGTGCTCGACAGCCACCGGTGATTGGTAGCCGCCACGTTTTATAACACGTGACCGGGTGGAGCAGCGTGACAGCGGCGGGTGTCGGCGTCTGTGTGGCCCGCAGCGACCACATGTGGCGAGTCGCGGACACTGCTGTAGCTCGAGGCCGCCACCGGCTCTACGTGTGCGGTGCGTCTATACAAAGTTTATGAAAAAGTGTGTTAAGTTGCTGTCGCTGGCCACCGGTGGCGTTTGCACCGAGCCTTATTCCGTACCAACCTGCAGAGCGGCTCATCCCACTGTCTTGGGAAGACGGGTTCTCGGGCTGTACCGTATCCGGACAAGCCACTTTCCACTACTTTTTAGTTCATTAGAAGCATGTTTTTAAAAGATTTTTACTTAAATTTTTGCAATGAGCTGCGGGTGCTGTGCTGTGGCCCTCCCCAATCTGTTAGCCCCACTATTAGGTATTCGTTCGCCCGGAGCGCCGCCGCGGCTGCCCGCGACGCGACGCAGCTCCAACATTCGGCCACCCCTCGCTCTCGCCACAATATCATGCGGTGCTCTCGCTCCGACTACGGACCGGGAGTCCGGGACCCCTCGATATAGAACACAACCCTCTCGTCATTATGTTACGACACAGCTTTCTTTATTAAACGAAGAATAATAATAACAACTGCACTGGAGTAGAAATTCTTTTTATTTCATACGACCGACAGCTTAGTTTACAAAATATTATATATTTATTAAATGCATACAAATCTGAATCATACAGCGACGACGTGAACTTAGATACTTAATAGCTAAACTTTACTTAATAATTTTTATTTTAGTCTTCATAATAACTTTATTATGTATTCATCAAAGTATTACTATCTAATAATACCTCGAGTTGCCACACAATGGCGACATGTGACATTATTATACAACGTCGAACAACATTCTGCTATAGTTATTTAAAATACGTCGCATAATTCACATACATATTATAAGTGGAATTTCAAATACTTGGTAATCAACATAATTCAGTCAAAATCTAGGTTAAGAGATAGTCTTCGCAGTTGCTCCAAAGTCAAAAGAAATAACCAGCTCACTACCTATGTCATTTTCTAAATGTGTGACTTCAGGTCAATGCTTCAGGTAGAACATTTTTTACATTGATTTGATTAAAAATAAACCTCAAATGTGAGAACGCGCACTGCAATGTGAGAACACGCACTGCAATGAACGTCAGTAATTACTACAACATGCAACAGTCGGCAAGTTCTGCACATCCTCCATCGTATTCTGACTGCTACTAACACTCACTAAAAGTAAAAATGTTTTGATATGGACGCCGCGCGTGTTGTATCACTGCGCGCGGGCGCCGGGCGCGTATGATGTGTCACTGCGCGCGCTCACTCACTGTCGTGCTCGTCGTCATCGGCGTCGTCTTCGTCCTCCGACGCCTCCTTCTTCACCTTGCTCCGGCTCACCTTCACGGGTTTGGCCTTGGCCACGCCTCTCTTCAGCGCCTTCTTGGGAGGAGGCGCACCGCCGTTGGCGTTGAAGCACTCCAGGTCGCGCGCGTACTGTTCCTTAGCCTCGGCCGCCTTCTCCTCCCACGCGGTCTTGTCGTCCATGGAGCGCCAGAGCTCGCCCGCCTTCTTGGCCACCTCGGTCACCTTCAGGCCGGGGTGCTCCGCCTTGATCTTCCCGCGCTCGCTGTTCAGCCACAACAGGTATGCTGACATCGGTCTTTTCGGTTTTTCCATCATTTCCTGGAGACAATGAAATTTAAATTAGGTATTTCTGAAATTATATACCGCAGCTCCTATGACTACATAACAACACGACCGCAGTACCTATGTAAGTACTCATATAAACTAAATAGGTAATCGCTGTCATTCAGTTTTTGGTCGATTTGCATTTTATAAAACTTCATCCCAATGTGATGATTTTTTTTTAAATCACGTGAACAGTTGACTTGTAAATGCCTGTGAAGGTGGCTTTCTCACTGATTTCCTTGTTTGTAATGATTTGTTGTTGCACTTTTGCCACACGTTCTGGCGTTGCTGCGACGCGGACGTGGACCGTCCTGGACGCGTAGGCGGTCTAATAACTGGTCTTCCTTTTTGTCGGAATCTTTGTACCCACGACCAGATAAGCTGCGTGCGTGCTCGAGCCATCGATATCACAGTGTGAACAGAAAGCGCGACGGACTCGAATCGACGAATCAATCAATATGCGACGATGCGCTCACGACAAATGACATCTAAAATTCCTGCTGGACACTCGTTACATACAAAATCCTAAACTACGTAGAGCACAAGCACACCGGAGCACCGGGAGCACACCGGAGCACGCCGCCCCGCGCGCCCGAGAATGTAAACATAACATTCCAATATTTTATCGAATGCGTCTCGCGGCGCGCGGCGCTCCACGCTGTGACGCGACGCGAGACGCTACGATGACGTGTTGAATATTCAGCCATCAATTAGAGACTTAGTTGAATCCTTATAAACAAACATTACACAAATACACACAATAATGAATACAAAAGATACTTACGATAAGAATATTTGTGGTTTCTCGGCAACAAAAACAAAATTAACAACGTGTATCGCGTCGCACGGGCCCTACTCGTCCGAGTCTCGCAGAGGCACTGGCCGCGGGGCGGCGGGGCCCGGGGCCGCGGGGCCCGGGGGCCGGGAAGCGCGGCGAGTCGAGTGCGCGGCCCGTACCGCACCGTATCACCGCACGCAGCGCGCCGTAGGGCCGCGCCGCCGCCACCGCACCAACGACTTCACCCGCTCTCGTAAACAAACGCTGTCTATTGATTCGATTTCGGCTTTGATTAGGAATTCGGATTTTGTACGTTAAAATAATATAGGTAGGTAGTTTCAAACTTGTTTTGTTTTTGTAAGAGACCTACTGGAAGTGATACCGCGAAACGTGCCAACTTTGCCCACTTTTCTCGAATAATTACAATTTAATACGATTGTTCTATGGATACGTAAAAAATTTCCTTCATCAGCTACAACTGTAGATCATGTGCATGTGTTAGTATCACAGAACAGGTACAAAAGGTTTTATCTGTTCTGTGGTTAGTACCTATAGCTAAATTTACTATTATTCAACATTTAATTCAATATTTGTTGGATTATCTTGGCGGGCAAACTTATCTGGACTTTTAGCCAACTTTGCCCACACTGATTTTTGACGCAAATATGGCCTTTATGCATATGGCATAAAAACTAGTACAAGAATTTTGGTAAAGATGGCGTTTACTTTAGGAATGTAAGTGACACTATGAAAACTTTCTTACAAAAATGACTGGGCAATGTTACCCTGACATATTTTGTCTTTTTCATACATCAACATTTCGCCTTTTAAAAGTGCTAGGGTTGGCACATGGTAAATTATTCTGATTTTTTTCCTTTCTACAAAGAATATTTGTTTAGGTAAATAAAAAGAAAAACATAGAAAAATGTTTCACGCTTATTAGTATTTATTAATGTTTGAAATTACAATTAACACTTTTTTTATAAAGTAGATACTACTAATAGAGATCAAGTCAAGTAACTCGTATGTGACAGGTAAATAGTGATCAAGTCGAGTAACTCGTATGTGGCAGGTAAATAGAGATCGAGTCAAGTAACTCGTAAGTGGAAGGTAAATAGAGAGCAAGTCAAGTAACTCGTATGTGGCAGGTAAATAGAGATCAAGTCAAGTAACTCGTATGTGGCAGGTAAATAGAGAGCAAGTCAAGTAACTCGTATGTGGCAGGTAAATAGAGATAAATCAAGTAACTCGTATGTGGCAGGTAAATAGAGATCAAGTCAAGTAATTCGTATGTGGCAGGTAAATAGAGATCAAGTCAAGTAACTCGTATGTGGCAGGTAAATAGAGAACAAGTCAAGTAACTCGTATGTGGCAGGTAAACAGAGATAAGTCAAGTAACTCGTATGTGGCAGGTAAATAGAGATCAAGTCAAGTAACTCGTATGTAGCAGGTAAATAGAGATAAGTCAAGTAACTCGTATGTGGCAGGTAAATAGAGATCAAGTCAAGTAACTCGTATGTGGCAGGTAAATAGAGATCATGTCAAGTAACTCGTATGTGGCAGGTAAATAGAGATCAAGTCGAGTAACTCGTATGTGGCAGGTAAATTGCAAGTTTTAACATTTATTCAGTGTAGTTTTTATACATATAACTGTAGGTTTTATAGTTACATCTTGACTTCCTCTGTCAAATTAGAGATTTGTTTATTTTAACCATACAACTCTTAACAAAAACTATTAGAATTAAAATAAAATAAATACTTAAATATGTGGGGACATCTCACACACGGCCATCTGACCCCAAACTAAGCAGAGCCTGTGTTACGGGTACCAGACAGCTGATGTGAGCCCAATAGAAATATACAAAAATATGTGTCAATCTAAGTTAACACATTATCTGCTTAATTCTTTATGCAAACGCTTCTTTATGCTACACCCTTACCGACCCTTATTTTACAAAACAATAGAGATGCACAACGAACGCACAGGTGCGGCGCGCCGCACTCGAAGAAAGTTATGTAAATTGTATGGACGCGCATACGCGCCGTCAAGCACCTGGTGAACGTCCGAAAACGCGCATGTGCGTCTGCCGCGCCTAATGTATTAAGGGAAATGCATTTCCCATTAGAGTTTAAGGAATGTGCTGATGGGTTTTGTGGGGATACCAGTCACAAACTCATACTGGACAGTATGTATAAAAACATTGTATCTACACTCACGGAGGCTACCCAATGTCCCAGTAATGAGGAGCCGAGTCAGGGTAGGAAGGGTAAACGGGTTGTCGGTTGAAATAGGCAGTTCAGCAGGCTCACGCGGAGGCCCGGCTTGCGTTCCAAGTATGGAGGGAAACCAAGTTGTGGTTCTGTGTATAATCAAATGTCTGGGACGAGAAAAGCATTTAAATCAAAGCTAAAATGGTGCCAAAACAATCAAAATAAAATAAAAATGGACATATCATATTAGCTGAAAACCGTAAATCTAAAGACATTTCAAGATTTTGGCAAAATACGAAAAGATTGAATCCCTGGCTGGGCGTCCCCGTAAGCGTAGCGGGGCATCATGAGTCTGTGGCTATAGCTAATTTGTTTGTAAAACATTTTAAAGCTGAATCTCTTCTATCAGCATCAGAGGGGTTCGATGCTGAGGAATGTTTGACGGATTTGAGTATCAGGTTCTCAGCAAAAAATGTCGCTACTGTTATAAACAGTAAGGGGCAAGTCGCCGGGACATGACTTCCTCAGCATCGAGCACTTGCAGCATGTAGGAGTTCACCTGACAAGCGTGCTGGCGACGTTCTTCTCGCTCTGTCTGAGCCACACTTATCTGCCCAACGACCTGATGAAAACTGTGGTCGTGCCTATTGTGAAGAATAAGACTGGGGACACATCAGATCTTGTAAACTACAGGCCAATTTCACTTGCTACTGTCATTGCTAAGGTGCTGGACAGTTTGCTGGATAGGCATATGGCAACCCGCATCGATCTGCATGATGCGCAGTTTGGGTTCAGGCCTGGTATCTCCACGGAAAGTGCCGTACTGTCTCTCAAGCATACTGTCCAGTACTAAACGCACAGGAAAACGCCTGTTAACGCGTGTTTACTGGACCTATCCAAAGCGTTCGATCTGGTGTCGTACGACCTGCTGTGGCAAAAATTAATGAATGATACCTCAGTGGATAGGGAAGTTATATCAATATTACGATATTGGTATAACAATCAGATTAATTGTGTAAGGTGGGCAGGCTCATTATCGGATGAATATAGACTGGAGTGCGGTGTGAGGCAGGGCGGCCTAACCTCCCCGCGCCTCTTCAGTCTGTACATAAACCGGTTGATCCACACTTATCAGGGTTGTTATGTTGACGGAATATGCGTCAAAAATATCAGTTACGCGGATAACATGGTGTTGCTGAGCCTATCGATTAACGCGATGAAGAGTCTGCTCAAGACATGTGAGAGGTATGCGGATGCCCATGGGCTCAGATACAATGTGAAAAAAGTGAGGTACTAGTCTATAAAGCAGGCACTAAAACATACCCGATTGTACCACAATTGAAACTATGCGGTAGTCCCTTAAAGCAAGTCACATCCTTCAAGTATCTGGGCCACTGGGTTTCCGAAGACCTTAAAGACAACCTGGACATTGAGCGTGAGCAGAGCGTTGGCTGTCCGCTGTAATATGTTGGCTCGCAGATTTGCGACATGTTCGACTGGCGTAAAGGCTGCGCTGTTTAGAGCGTATTGTCAGTCGTTTTATACGAACAGTCTGTGGGTCAACTTTACGCAGAGCACATACAGCGCTCTGCGCGTCCAATATAATAATGCGTTCAGGGTGTTGATGGGGCTGCCGCGCTAATATAGTGCTTCCAGCATGTTCGCTGAGGTGGCAATTGATGTTTCCACGCAATAATGCGTAAGCGATGCGCCTCCATCATACGCCGGGTACGCGCCAGCCCCAACAGCATCCTGAAAACCATAGCGGACAGGTGGGATAGCCCCATACTGGGACATTGGATATGCCTACATGCCAGTGGGGCGCAGGTGTAATTAGATACTTAAACTAACTACACTAGTTTATAGCTGAAATACAAGATTTTATATATTATATACATATATATATATATATATATATATATATATATATATATATATATAGATAAATAGATACTTATATAGATATACAACATCCATACACAAGACAAACACAAATGCTCATCACATGCATGTTTACGCTGGGCGGGATTCGAACCCGCGATCCCGTGTTTCGGAGGCAGGAGGCATACTACCGACAAGGCTACGAGGCCGACCAGTATAAGAATAATAAAAAAGTTCAAATTCTAATGTAGTGTGGAGCTCACTCAGTACCCAATAACGAAAGTCATCTTTGAATTGTATTCATTAAATTCTAGTATTATTATAAATGCGAAAGATTGAATGTTTGTTACTCAATCACGCCAGAACGGCTGAACGGATCTAGATGAAATTTGGCACGGAGATAGATTATAGTTTGGAATAGCACATACGACACTTTTTATCCCGGAAAAATGTACGGTTCCCGTGTGATAATATACAACATCCACGCGGGCGAAGCAAAAGCTAGTAGAGGGAAAGGATAGTAATTAGGAATACCATTTTGTTTCAGACCTGCAACTTTTATTCCGTGAGGTATGAAGAAATAAAACCTTGATTAAATTGAAGCAACATTAGGTATCTTACTATCAATGTGCAAGCTATCAATAACAATTAAATATCCCTACAGGTTTAAATTTTATGTTGAATGCAAAATGGCACAATTTAGTTTTGGAGATGGAGTGCAGGTATTTTGGTATAGGAGTATTCCAAATTATATTCACCATGCTTAACTTAGTTATTTTCGCTATTACTAAGTCAATGTTTAAGAAGAAAGTGTAAGGTTTGTGATAAACCGACTGAAGGTAATTTGACATACCATTTTGGTATTTAGATGATTAAACGGACTTACCTGAAGTGAAGTTCGATCACAATTATCCTGTCTTCGCCGAAGAGATTTAAACCTTGACTATGTAGTGGTAGCCCTGCTACGCGCTAATCATATCGAACAAGTTTTTAGAGTAGTAATTTTAAATCCTACTCTGGCAACACTTTCTTTAAACCAGTAACGGCCGGAGGCCCTGGCAACCCTACCCAGCGATCGCCTCATTCTTTTTAGAGCAAGGAGCAATCTTTAGTAACATCCAACATTATGGGAAGAGGTTTAGGTCTTGAACTAGGGTTAGGGTGGGACCTTAAATCTCTTCGGCGAACACAGGATAATTATGATTGAACTTCACTTCAGGTAAGTTCGTTTCATCATCTAATTATCCTGTCTTCTTCCGCAGAGATTTAATCCTTGACTATGTAGATGTTTACAGTATAGTACTCAATGTTGCTAGAGGAACATGGGAACAGCGCTCAATAAAAATAAAAATGTTTATTACAAACAATTTGTGTGTTTATTACAGGATATTAAACATAAATATGGTAATAAATTACAATTGTATTTCCTTATTAATTAAAATGTATAAAGTAAACCAATTTCGGGATCGGTTAACGTCCTATTATAGAAATTAGCGGAGACAGCTGATTGCGCAACCAACCAGCTGTCTTGCGAATCACATCAACACCTAAACCAGCACGCGAGGCAGCAGAAGTGGAGGCATGCCTCGTGCTGTGCGCTGTAAAAATGGAAGTGTCGACACCACTCTCGGTAAGGGTTTGCTTTAATCAGCGTCCAATACTTTGGGAAGTTGCTAGTATATGAGGCTTTTTATGTGTCAGAATCCACCGATCCTCAGAAATGGATCGTAACGAAGATGTCACCAAAATATATTTTTGTAACACTGATGCTAGGCGAGCAGGGCGAGGACGGAAGAAAGGCAACTTTAATATAAGCTGCGCTTTCCCAACTGCAGAAGTCTTTATTAAAGGAGATGGCCAAAAATTGTAAGGACCTGTACCCCAGAAGGTACAGAGATGAAATTTAGGTCGTTCAATAGGACGGATTTTCAATAATTAAGAACATGAACTTGGGTCCTTAACATAGGGTCCGCTATACGCAGAAGGCTTTCAGTGCCCTACTATTATTATAAAAACAAAACCATATTCTTACGTAAAAGTTTATTTTTTTTTTCTTAGAGATCTTTTCGTATAGGTAGGTAAATACATACTTATACATAATATACAAATACAAATGTACGCATTATCATCCTTATTATAATAATTTCAGTCATTTTCCTAAACTTACCTACATCGATCTATTACACTGTATACGTCACTGCGGTACCTATTCTAACTTGCATATAATTATGGCTAGTATCTGGGAGGCGGGAACCTACTCTAACTGACCGTGTCTGGGTGGCGGGAACCTACTCTAACTAACGGTGTCGGATTATTCCGATCTGTCTCCCTGCTTTGTCCCCTTAGAGGAACAGATCGGAACAGAAAAAAGTTTGATCTCTCCCATTGTTAGCAACTTTATTCGATTATACAATAAAGTTCGATCTGTCCTCTCGTTGCTAACAGGGCGACAGATCAATTGTTTTTTCCGATCTGTTCCTCTAAGGCACTCGTTCCCAAAGTGGGCGATAACGCGCCCTTGTGGGCGCTGGATCTTGTCGTGTGGCACGATTACAGAGAGAATTAATTTTTAATTTGTGATTATTAATAGATAATAGACAGACATATAAAATTGGTATAATTAACTATTATGTAAAGGGGCGGTAGTCCATAAAAGTTTGGGAACCTATGCTCTAAGGGGACAAAGCAGGGTGACAGATCGGAATAATCCGCGGTGTCTGGGTGGCAGGTATCTACTCTAACTGACAGTGTCATGTGTTGCAAGATGTGCGTAACAACTTGATTACTTAGCAAACTGACTATCGTCCGTTCAACTTTATTGTATTCTTGGTCAGGCGTATCAAATGGCTAGGTAGGTACTTAACGCTTGAAATCGTCGTAGTGTCAAGGATTCCCTATGATACCCTGCGCATGCGCAACTGTCAAGTTCTCTGACTGTGCATACTATACTGCGGAGCCTGAGTATTCCGGGGTAGGTTACTTACTAAACATGTACAAAATAACTTAGCTAGTGACTTACAGATCTGATAGATACTGAACTTATACCGTCGGACATGGAGCATCTCGCCGGGCACTGGGCAGTCTCCGCGAGGTGACACACACACGTGTGGCGGCAGGTGCCTCAGCCGCAGCTATAAGATCAGCAAGCCACACTAAAGGACACGCTATAACATCGTTGCACATTGTTCAGCATCACTAGCTGTTCACAATTTAGGTACTCACTGTTTCGTTCAACTTATCCTTGATCACTATATATTTCGAATCGTAACTTGAATACTTTTAATTGTTCACTGAAGCCCACAGAGATCGTAAAGCCCAACAGGCCATCAGTCCATCACACAAGCTCCGACTGCGACTTATGACGTCATCATCCTCCACTCCTTTTCCCAATTTATTTGAAGAAGGCGAATAGGCGTACGTAGCATTGTCATCTTTTCCATGCAATTCCATAGTCCGTTATCTATTGCTGTATACAACCCAATAGGTAACAAATAATATAAAGAGGGAAGGCCGTACAGCCGACCGATGAAGTACAAGCATAATTATAGCCAAACTACGTCACTCGTCGTCGGTGTTGCCAGCAACTGACCGAGTTGAAAGTTTTGGTAAAAATTGTGTAGTGAAGGTGTGATTGAAGTGTGGTGTTGTGTTTGGTCGATTGGTGACGGAGTCGCGGCTGATAAGGCGAGGTTGGTGACGGAGTCGCGGCTGGTAAGGCGAGATTGGTGACGGAGACGCGGCTGGTAAGGCGAGGTTGGTAACGGAGACGCGGCTGGTAAGGCTAGGTTGCCTGCAACAGCATGGCGTGGATATTCGGGCTTTACGTCTGTGCTTCCTGTTAACTAAAGCGAGCGGTATTGTCCAGCTGAAACCGTTTATCAATCGCTCCATGACGCATGTGTGTTGAGCTCAGGCGCTGTGCGCGGCGGCCGCGGCGGCCGCGGCGGCGTACTGTGCGTACTGCGCGTACCGTGTGTAGAGCAGTGCGAGCTGGCGCCGGCGCGCGCGGCGGGCTCAGGACGGCTTGCGCTCGTCGTCGCTGGGCTCGCTGGAGGACGACGAGCCCGCTTCTGCCGCCCACAGGCTGGCGTAGCTGGCCTGCTCCGCCAGCAGCGCCTCCTCCGCCTCGATCACCGCGTTGAACAAGCTCTTCTTTATCTGCACACAAAACGACTCTTCTTAATAAAACGCGTACTGCCTACCAACCGCGTAATACCTAGGTACGGCTTATTTTACTTAAGAGGATTGTGAAGCTGTAAATTTTCATACAAAAAGCGATAACGTTTTTCTCCCCGTAAACATAGACTAATTTTCATATTTTTTGGAAATGTTGTAGGTATAGTGAAAAACTAGGTGCGTACGTTTATTATAAAGAAATATTGTATATGATATAAGTTATTACTGCCATGGGTTGTCCAAATATAAACCCGCCATCTTATTTATAATTTCACGAAATCGTAAGAGGGTTCTGGAAACGTCCATAGTTCGGCTATATAAGAAGAGCAGGCTCGCGCGACCTCTACAGTCGAACAATAACTTCGATACGATTCGGACGATCGACAAAAATGAACATTTCTCGAAGAGAACTTAGGCTACTTCTACTTCATGTGTTTCGTCTGGGTCACAAAGCGACGGAAGCCGTGCAAAATATTTGAAGTATGATGGGAGAGAATGTCCTCTGTTACGACGCAGCAAAACGATGGTTCCAGAAGTTTCGTGAGGGTAACTTTAACCTCGACGACGAGCCCCACCCTAGAAGACCACCAGCAATTGTTCTAAAAAAAAAAAATTAAAGATGAACCAAGATCTACGGTGCGTGAACTGGCAGAGCGTCTTCAGTGCTCCCATGGGACAATAGATAATTATCTCCACAAACTTAATAAAACTTGTAAATATAGAATGTGGGTGCCGCACGACTTAACTCCTTCTCAACAACAACAGCGAGTCGACATATGCATGCAAAACTTGACATCATACAGGAACTTCGAGTGGTTACGCAATCTTATTACCGGCGACGAGAAATGGGTCTTCTATGTAAATCATACCCGCAAGCGTCAGTGGCTTAACGTCGGTCAGAAGGCAGTACCAACACCGAAACAAGACAGTCGCCAAAAAAAGGATATGCTGTGCGTCTGGTGGGGAATTAGGGGAATAATATTATACTGGGAACATGTACCACCGAATACTACAGTTACTGCGGATATCTGATCTACTGTGACCAGCTTGATAGAATTTACTTTTAGCATGACAATGCCAGAGCACACATTTGCAAGAAAACTCGTGAGAAAATAACGGAACTTGGATGGACCATTATTGCATATCCCCCTTATTCGCCAGACATTGCGCCAACCGATTACCACCTATTCAGGGCTTTATCTAATTACTTACAAGAACAAAAAAAAATTGATGACGAACACCAACTAAAATGTGACCTGACAAACTTTTTTGACGAAAAACTGAAAGCCTTCTAGGAGCGCGGGATTCTCACACTGGCAAAACGTTGGCAAGTTGTGGATAACGACGGTCAATACATTAATGAAAGGTAGTTGTTAATTTAAAAATAAAATTTATAATAATGTTTTCTGAATAATGGCGGATTTATATTTGGACGACCTAATAGCATCTAAATAACTAATAATAATAGCATCTAATAATAATTTTTGATATACAAACTTCAAATCAAATCAAATCATTTATTTGCATAAAACAGGTTCAGTGGATGTTTCAAAAGGTAGAACGGTACACTGTTAATAACCATATGAGGTGTGCAAATATATACAAGAATTTTACAGTTAATTTCACAATTAAAGTACGATGCCATTGAAAATAAAAACTATCGTTAATACAGATCAGTCAACAGAATAAAGAATTAAAAATAATAATGTCATGCAATATATATATATATATTACACCTTTGCTGTCATTAAAATAACATATTTTTGTCCCCCAAGTAATCTTTGACATCATAATAATATTTATTTATTAAGAATGTTTGTAATTTCTTTTAAAATTGGAGAATAGGTAATTGTTTTGTGTCGTCAGGCAATTTATTATAAATCAACGATGTCATGCATAAAATACTTTTATTGAATAGTGCCGTTTTACCATAGGGTATTTCTACCTCTAGTCTTTTTTTATCTCTTAACTTTCGATAATAGCTTTTGAATGCAGTCTTATTGTACTCTAGATTCGATTTTACAAAAATATTAGCTTCATAGATGTACAGGGAGGGTAATGTAAGAATTTTGAGATTTTTGAAGTGAGGTTGACAGCTTGTTGTACTATCTATTTGGCACATTGCTCTGACGCATTTCTTTTGTGCTTTAAATATAATTTCCTTGTCTACCGAATTTCCCCAGAATATTAAGCCATATCTGAGTAATGGTGCAATAAGTCCGTGATAGGCCGTTGAGACGGCTTTTTTACTAACTAAATAGGAGTTTGTATAGAGCGAATGAAGATTTGTTAATTCATTTACAGAGGTTGTTTAAATGGGTTGTCCATGACATGACATGGCTGACTTTTTTGTTGAGTTCTTTGGTGAAAGTGCATTATATTTGTTTTGCCCATATTTATTTTCAGATTATTGTTTATTAACCACTTAATTATTATACTTATTGTTTCATTGATTTTATTTTCGTAGTCGTTTTGTTCGTCACATTGTATTATTACCGTGCTGTCATCTGCGAACAGTACCATTGGTTCCTTAATATGTCTGGGGAGGTCATTGATATACACTAGAAAGAGTAGGGGGCCTAAAACACTACCTTGTGGAACTCCTAGTTTTATAGTTCTAGTGTGGGATCTAAATGTCATCTCATACCGCGTTTTGTGGCATATTCTAGTAATTTCTGTAATTTGTTTTCACTCATGCAGATATGATTGAATGAGGTCGAGTGCTGTATCTCTTATGCCGCACATATTATATTTTTAATTTTTGGAGCAGTATGCTGTGGTCAACACAATCAAAAGCTTTACTCATGTCCATGAATATAGCACATATTGGATTTTTACTGTCCATACTAGTCAATACCCTGTTTACAAGTTCATATATTGCAGCGTTTATAGATTTACCCTTGCGAAATCCTTTTTGTTCGCTAACCAGGATATTATATTTTTCTAAAAAGCTGTATAGACGACTATGTATGACTTTTTCAAATAGTTTAGAGAAGATAGGGATCAAAGCTATAGGTCTATAGTTTCCCATATCTTGTTTGTTATCTTTTTTGTGAAGAGGCATAACAAAATAAAAAAAACAACAAAATATTTGCACACCATAGCATAATGGTAGAATGTAAAGGGGCCACTATTTTTAAGATCATACATTGTATACCTACATTCTAGCAAATAAATGAATTTGAATTTGAAAACAGATGTTTTGAGTTTTTCGGGGTAAATTCCAGCTGAAACGCATAAGTTTATGATGTGGCTTAAATGAGCAGCAATTGAATGCGACACGTGTTTTATTACTTTGGTACATATACCATCATAACCCTCGCTTTGGGTGTTCTTAAGCTGTCTAATTTCTCTATCTATCTCCATTGGGGTTGTGGGGATAAGAAAAATTTAATTTAAGTTAGTGTTAATATTTGGATTTGGGGGTGCTTTACCAGCACATTTATTTGTTTGCATTGATTTTGCAATTTGGTCGATAAAATAGTCATTACAGCTATTCGCAATCGATGTTGGATCTGTAATTTTCTTATTATCTCTCAATATTTCACCGATTGGTTCTCTTGGATATTAAAATTTAGAGTTATTTATAATTGACCAAGTTGCTTTTGATTTATTTTGTGTTGTGTTTATGTGATGGGTATTTTGTGCCTTCTGTGTTAGGCGTATAATTTTTTTTTATTTGGCAGCGTATTGCGTAAATATATGTTTGTTTGTTTTTGTCCTGTGTGTCCTATATTGCCATAGTAATTTTCTTTTTATTTTGCTGCATGTTTTGATCCCTTTTGAAACCCATTTAGTTTTTTTAATTAAACTAAATTGAATTACTAAAAAAGAAAAACGTACAGACCTATATTAAGGAGTGTGTAAGGTGAATGTATGAGACCAAAATTGTCTCATTTCGTACGTGTGCCCCCCCCCCCCCAGAATTTGCGTTTTAGGTGTGCACCAATGCAATGTACTCGCCTCTAGGAGTATATGTACCTGTTTCTTTTTCTGTACTTTTGAAGAAGTATGCAACAAAAGGCGGCTGTGCGCCAGCCAAACGTGTTCAGCACGGCCCCCGTGTAACTTGAAAAATATACAGTATGTTAACCAACAGAGGGCGTTCCCGTTAACCCGCAATAGTATAGCATCCATACATGCTAAAAAAATATTACCATTCGAAAACAAAATGGTTTTTATTTTTTTTTTTCACTAAAAATGTTAAATTGATACGTAAAAGAAACACTCTGTACACGCGTACTTGAAGGACGGAAACATCGCAATTTAGTTTTTATTTTTAGTGAATATTTTTATATTTTTTTGAATATTTTAGTGAATATTTTTAGCATTTTTAGTGAATATTTTAATATTAAAAAATAATAAAAACCATTTTGTTTTCGAATGGTAATATTTTTTTTAGCATGTATGGATGCTATACTATTGCGGGTTAACGGGAACGCCCTCTGTTGGTTAACATACTGTATAACATTTTAAAAAGTTTCTTAAACTCAAGGAATGTACTCTATTAACAAGTTATATGTGCCGCAACAGATATTGTGAATTCGTAATAACAAATACTAAATAGATGTGGACAGGGCGCCGCGCTGGAAAAAAAATATAAGAAAGTATCTAAAAAAGACAAAACAACAGTTGGCAAGTAACAGATGTAACGCATTGGTTTCTCATACAACTTGCTTTTGAAAAATAAACCAATTTTAGTTCATTCAGCACGGCCCTTTATAGTTGCTTTGTTTGTTCACAAAATTCGACTTCCTGAATTATGTACATACGTATAGGAGTACATTCGTTCCAAATAAATTGCTATTCTGCTGTATGATAATACGATCAAAGATAAATTGGATCCAATAATAATAATTCTTTCTTGCCTTTATTGGCCGGCTTGAGTGGAGATTCGCAAGAGCAAACGTGCTCGGAGGAAGGAAGTATTCCAGTAAGGTGCTGGTAGTGATCTTGACCGTACTTACGGGATTGTCCTGATAGCCGTGGGATACCTCTCCACTCCTCAAGCACCTCAGGGCCGGCAGTCTCGACATAGGTAGCGATCGCTATACGACCGAATTCGGTCGCTAAGTCCTAGTGGGGTACCTATACAGTCAAAATTGCTTGACAAGCAAGTGATTTTTTCGTGTTTGTCATGCAATTTGGACCGTCTAGGGACCCCACTAGGACTTTGCGACCGAATTCGGTCGTATAGCGATCGCTATCTATGTTGAGACTGCAGGCCCAGGAAACAGGACAAATGGGCAACACTTCCTGAGATACTTGAGGAGTGGAGAGGTATTCCACGGGTATAAGGACAATCCCGGAAGTACGGTCAAGATCCCTACCAGCACCTTACTGGAATACTTCCTTCCTCCGAGCACGTTTGCTCTTGCGAATCTCCACTCAAGCCGGCCAATAAAGGCAAGCCAGAGATGAGGACAAGATTTCTCTCGGGAGATAGGGTCCGTGGGGTCGCTACTGCCCAACAGCTCACCACATGCTGCCCTGCGGGTTTCTGTATATCTCTTGGTCTGGCTTCTCATCCTAGACCCGTTCCGGCAAAGTAAACTCTACCGGCACAGACCTAAAGTTTCGAGCGCGCAAGCCCCACCACGACGTCAACGTAGACGTAGAGATACGTATTATTATTATTATTTTTCTATAAATTATTATTATTATATTCTATATCATATCTATTAAAGAAAATATGTGACTACATCGAAATAAACATTATTTTTTACAATTGTATTTATTTTTTCTTTGAAATTAATATTAGCGATTACATCTTCTAGAGGAAATAGATCAGTTAAACTTGTCGTGTGCGGTTGCTATTAGTTCACTGATGCTGCAGTAAGTTTTGAAATACTATTTCGTAAAGGATTAGGGGGGTGAAAACGTTATCGCCTGAAACAATATTTATGTAAATAACTGTATGAAATGTAGGTGATTGCCTCCCAGAGTCGCGCCGCGTATCGGCACTTCACATTTCACAATATTCATAAATACACCGAGTGAATGACAGATTAACGCTTACCGACACAAGCTGCCACAACGGAACACCTGTGTTAAACTGACTAAACGCACACAAACTTCACTAAGTTGGTAAGTACCTACACACAATGTATATAACAAACTGTTCCACCCGGTAAGCGAGCCCAGGAGTCAGGACGTACCTTGATCTGCGTCGGGAAGGGGAACCGCTTCGTGGACTGGCACATGCTGTTGAAGAAGATGTCGAGCGGGTCGGGGTGCGCAGGCGCAGCGGACGCGGCGCACGCGGCGGACGCGGGCGCTGGCCCGGGCTCTGCGCAGGCGCGCTTGGCGGACTGTGCCTTGCACAGGTAGTCCAACTTGCGGTCGATGACGGTCAGCTGCGAGCAATTCTTGCGCTTGGGCGCCGACTCCGCGTCCGACTCAGAGTCGGACGAGGAGTGCTCGGCGTGGCCGTTCTCGGCGGCCGGCTGCGGCGTGGGGTAGCTGGGCGAGCCCGCCAGCTTCTTGCGGTTGCTCATGTACGGCTGCAGGAACTGCATCAGCCCCATGTACTTCCACGGGTAGTTCTTCTTGGCGGTGTTGGCGGGCTCCTTCGCCAGCATCTCGCTCTGTCGCTTGAGCGCGTCGCGGTAGCTGTCGCGCAGCTTCTTCCACTTCAGCTTCACCTCTTTCACTGAAAGGGATTTAAAAAGTCACTTAAGAATAAGAATAAATTTATTTTATTAAGTTAACATTCAAGTGGATTGAATTCCTAGAGCTCCCACTAGGATTCCCTGTGTTGTGAGATCCAGGCTCCTTCGTTCCGTTAACAAGTATATATAAAAAGGTACATTTTTAGAACTTAACATTAAAATAGGTATAAGTAGTGTATGATATAGTGTTTGCATGATGTGCATGACTTGTTTATTAAATTTGACAATTTCTTAACGTGATTTCTTACACGTGTAGTAGCACTGTGCATGTGCTGAGTGTAGTAGCACTGTGCATGTGCTGAGTGTAGTAGCACTGTGCATGTGCTGAGTGTAGTAGCACTGTGCATGTGCTGAGTGTAGTAGCACTGTGCATGTGCTGAGTGTAGTAGCACTGTGCATGTGCTGAGTGTAGTAGCACTGTGCATGTGCTGAGTGTAGTAGCACTGTGCATGTGCTGAGTGTAGTAGCACAGTGCATGTGCTGAGTGTAGTAGCACTGTGCATGTGCTGAGTGTAGTAGCACTGTGCATGTGCTGAGTGTAGTAGCACTGTGCATGTTCTGAGTGTAGTAGCACTGTGCATGTGCTGAGTGTAGTAGCACTGTGCATGTGCTGAGTGTAGTAGCACTGTGCATGTGCTGAGTGTAGTAGCACTGTGCATGTGCTGAGTGTAGTAGCACTGTGCATGTGCTGAGTGTAGTAGCACTGTGCATGTGCTGAGTGTAGTAGCGCTGTGCATGTGCTGAGTGTAGTAGCACTGTGCATGTGCTGAGTGTAGTAGCACTGTGCATGTGCTGAGTGTAGTAGCACTGTGCATGTGCTGAGTGTAGTAGCACTGTGCATGTGCTGAGTGTAGTAGCACTGTGCATGTGCTGAGTGTAGTAGCACTGTGCATGTGCTGAGTGAACACAATGTGGACACAGACAACCAACACTTACACGTGTAGTAGCACTGTGCAACAAGAAAGACATGAAAGAAGAGCTGCTGCCAAATGCTGAGATACTGTGAGAATACGGAGACGAGTCCAGGGTATAGCCCGGCCAGAAAGAGAGGAGTCCATGGAAATCCCGGCCTACGGAATCCAGGGTATAGCCCGGTCCAATCACCTAGCTTGATGTCCACACCGTCCTGCCCCACATGGCATCACCTGCAAACCAGGTCGCAGCGACTCAGCACCTCATGACCTCGGCAACGTGCATCGGTCATCGAGACGTCGCGTCAGCGAAATGAACACCGGCAATTGTTATAGCTAAGTGTTTTAATATTTGATTTAATGATTTCTATTCTGTTCTATATTTTCTAATCATTTTCTTTAAGATATTTTATTATGTCAGATAATTTAATAGAAAATCGCGATAAGTTGCAAAGTATTGCACAATTTTTTTTAGTAAAGATAAGTGCAGAGCGTCGGGAAAAACAAATTGCATAAACAAAGCTAGAAGAAGCTAATGCATTATTTGCGCAAGCGAAGGATATTTTGTCTCAGATTGAACAGTCAAAATTGAATAGTAAAGATACGGAATTTCTCAATAAAATAATAGAGGAAATTAAGTATTTTTATTACTATAAAATACAGGATTTAATAAAGCTTGTAGATGCGAGTAGTCAGACCCAACAATGTCTGAATTCAATATCAAAACGGCTATATCCTTGTTACCTGTGGACAAGAGCATATTACCCAGGAATTGATCGATTCAATTTTGTCATGATTAGTGATTCCTCACAAGTATTCTAACAAATTTTATTCTAAAAACAAGGCTTTCAAGTAGGGCTAAACTTATATAAAATCATCCTATGATAATGAAAGATTTTAGTCAATGACATGCGAAAGTCTTTGCTTCCTAAAAAAAACCGGCCAAGTGCGTGTCGGACTACGCACAATGAAGGGTTCCGTAGTTGGGATGAATCTCAAGAACAAACTTAACATTGTAGTTGAAAAACATGGTCTCCCATACATTCCAACTGCAAAATTAAGTTTGTATGCACAATATTGAGAGATTTACCATGTTTTTTTAAGACCATAGACTTCTTATAGGTTTTCCTGTAATCTATAGGTATTGAACTAATTTTTGTATTTTATTCAAAATTTTAGGCTCAGTACTTTCGGAGATAAGGGGGGAATGGTCAATTTTCGTCTATTTTCTTAAATAACTTTAAAATTATATGATTTCAAATTATAAATAAATATATATTTGAATCCCTCACAGTGAGACGTTTCTTTTGATATGTCACACACGGTACAGTTTGCTAAACTTTTTTTTTAATTTACTTATTTTCCACCCAAAATTTACCCCATTTTGATTTGCAGGCAATCCTCTTGGAGCCCAAACTGACGGAAGGCGTGGTGCTGCTGGAGGTGACGGCCGGCGTGGTGCTGCTGGAGGAGGCGGCCGGCGTGGTGCTGCTGGAGGTGACGGGTGGCGTGGGTCTGCTGGAGGTGACGGGCGGCGTGGTGCTGCTGGAGGTGACGGCCGGCGCCGGCGGTCAGGAAGCTATGTTAGTCGCGCGTGAACTATTCGATGTGTACGAATCATATGCCAAGTACATACACTGGGGGGTTGGCGCTGTCTCTCTCGAAAAGTCTGACTTCCTCCAGCATTAAGAAGGCATCGTTGATTGTTGAGGGTGTGGGTGTGCCTGAACTAATACAAATGCCTGGTGTGCACGGCGTACATAGAAAAGCCGCTACTGAGCGGGATGGACGCATTCACACAAGCACTGTTTCCGTAGCTGTTCTCCCTTAGCCAATTGATATAGAAGCCAATAACCCTGATCGCGACCTTATCATTGAAATCAAACGTTCGAGTGGTGTGTGTTGCCAGCCACAAGCTTGGGGCTTGTGGCTAAGTAATAACAGCGGTTCGGGTCGGTCCATAAGGTTAAGCACTCTTGTCACGTTTGGTCCGTGGATGGGTGACCATCTTTGCATACCGAGACCCCTCCGAGCCTCGGAAAGCCGTTGATTCCGGCTTTACAGGTTGTCAGAAACCCGAAAGTCTGACAAATAGTCTTACCAAGGGGAATCGTATTACCCAGTAACTGGGTTGTAGAGTGTGGAGGTCAGATAGGCAGTCAGTCGATGTAAAATACTGGTATTCAGAGAGAGAGAAAGAGAGAGAGAGAGTTAATTTATTTGTCCGAAACATGAGTATGCACACACAAAGCATGCAAGATGCAGTACATCGCAGAAAGGATCACAGTCATGTTTTACCTTAACGGCGTACAAATATGTATTATAATAACATTTGATCACTTATTTAATTAATTGTAACTATTAATTTTTATACATATAAAAAAATAATATTTAATAATTTGTTAACGATTACATTAAATTAAATTTGAATTGAATGTAGGTACAGCATAAGCAGTTCAAACATTGATTAAATTAGATAAGTATTTAACGGAACAAAATATTATCGTCTTAAGAAAATTCAAACGTCAAAATAAAATAAAATACAATAGTTAACAGAACCAAACTTCGCCCCAACATTCTTGACTGGCCTGTTGGTCTAGTGGTTAGTGGCCCTGACTCCTATGCCGGAGGTCGTGGGTTCGATTCCCACCCAGGACAAATGTTTGTGTGATGAGCATGATAATTTGTTCTGTGTCTGGGTGTAATTTATCTATATATGTATGTATTTAGAAATATATAAGTATGTTTATCAGTTGTCTAGTACTCATAACACAAGCTCTGCTTAGCTTGAGGCGTTGTGTGATAGTTGTGGAATATTATTATTATTATTTCCTTTATTTATTTTTTAAACTTATTTTATTACATTTTTAAATATTTTTATAAAAACATAAAAAAAAAAAAAACATTTAAAAATATAAAAAATAGTGATCCGCCGGTAGCGGGTGCAGGGTCCAAGCTACCGGTGGTTAGGGCCCCAGAGACAGGAACCTCCTCACAATACGCGCCGTATCAAGGAGGACTGCCTTCTGAATCAGGCCCTTCACCCAGCCACCCAACGAGAGCCTCTTGAGATGTTGGTCGAGGCTCTTAGCGATAAGGCCATTGACCGTAACGACTATCGGCACAATGATTGCCGAGTCCACATTCCACATAGCGACAACCTCGTGGGCTAAGTCGAGATACTTCAATTGTTTCTCCTTCTCAGCCTTCACGAGGTTCTCGTCATGCGGGATAGTGACATCGATTATCATTGTGCGGCGCACTGATCGATCTATGACCACTATATCAGGCTTATTGGCTACAATAGTCCTGTCAGTGATAATAGATCGATCCCAGTATAACGTGACATGGTCATTCTCGAGAACTGGGTCGGGCACATACCTGTAATACGGTACCTCAGAGTCCACAAGGCCGTATTTCAGAGCAAGTTGCTGATGGATAATCCTGGCTACTTGATTATGCCTGTGCAAATACTCGCCGTTAGCTAAACGAGAACACCCAGAAGTAATATGTCTGATAGACTCACCGGGACAATGGCATGCCCGACATATGTCGATCGACCCGTCTTTCATTATATACTTCCGGTAGTTATTCGTTAGCATAACTTCATCCATAATTGCACAGACTGAACCTTCGGTTTCCCCAAAGAGGTTACCGAAGCGTAGCCAGGCCACGGACGCTAAGAAATCTACGTCGGGCCCATGAAGGGCCCGGAAAAAGCGTCCGTGAAGCTCCTTGCTTTGCCATACTTCCTTGCGGTCATTGGTACTAAGCACCACAGGTTTGCGCCAGTTCTCTTTAGCCAAGGACAACGGGGTGAGTCCCTTGTCCACTGCAACCACATCTCGGTGCATACCCACGTCAGCCTTGAGAAAATATTCTCTGAGACTGCACACCTCGCGGTTGTGGAGGGTCTTAGCATTTAAAAAACCTCGACCCCCGCACTTCCGCGGTATGTACAGCCTCATGACAGACGAACGTGGGTGATGCATCCGGTTTGCGGTCAACAGTGACCGGACTCTCCTATCCAGGGCGTCTAGTTCCGTCTGGGTCCACTTTAGTATGCCAAAGGAGTACATTAGGACCGGCATGACCCAACCGTTAAAGGCGCGCACCTTGTTGCCGCCTGACAAAGAACTATTAAGTACCTTTTTCAGGCGACCGAAGAAGCGCTCCTGCAACGATTGTTTCACGTCAGGTCCGTTAATGCCTAACCCCTCTGACATACCCAGGTATTTGTAGGTATCAGTTGCGGAGAGTGATCTCAGGTTTATAGAATCTGAGAGTTGTAGTCCCTCAGATTCCACAATCCCTCCCCGCTTTACATGCATGACTGCACATTTATCTACACCAAATTCCATCCTGATGGAATCACTAAAAGTTTTAGTTACTTTTAGTGACTCCAGCAGTTGCAATTTGTTGGTGGCAAACAGTTTCAAATCATCCATATAAAGCAGGTGGGATATTACCTGACCCCCTTTCCGCAAAGGACAGCCCAGCCCTGTACCCTCCAGCAGAGTGCTAAGAGGGTTCAAGGCTAAACAAAACCACAGTGGACTCAGACTGTCGCCCTGGAATATTCCCCGCTTAATCCTAATAGGTTCGTTGCTCCCCTGAATTTGTCGGCATCCTGGATAGCGAAGAACCGTCCTCCACTGCCCCATACACGTCGTTAGGAAGGTGCTCAGAGTTGTATCAATTTTGTACAACTCTAACACCCTCAAGAGCCATGTATGCGGCACCGAATCAAAGGCCTTCTTATAGTCTATCCAACATGTCGACAAATCCTTTCGGGATCGACGGACCTGTTGGCTTATGGCCATGTCAATGAGGAGTAGCTCCTTGGTGCCGCGGGACCCATTCCTACATCCATTTTGAGAGACAGACATAATAGAATTCTTTTCTAAATGAGAATTAATTTTCTCTCTCAAAATGGATGTAAGAAGTTTATAGACCGTCGGCAAACAAGTGATCGGCCTATAATTTTTGGGTTCCGTGGCATCACCTGACTTATGGAGCAGGCGGGTAACTCCTGTTGTAAAGAGCTGTGGCAGCGACCCAGACTCTAAGGCCGACTGGAATTGCGATGCTAAGCACGCGTGTGAACTTTGCAGCCATTTAAGCCAAAAATTGTGCAGTCCGTCCGGTCCCGGAGATTTCCAGTTCGGTATCGGGCGGGCTGCACTGGCTACATTATTATTATTATTATTCGAATCTACATTACAATTATTATGTTGTCTCCGTTAGAAACTCAGCAATACTACAGAAACATTTGGCTGCTAAGTACTCTTTTAGTTTTTTCTTAAATAAGGTAACAGATAAATCTCTGAGCGCTTGTGGTAGATGGTTAAATATACGTGGTGGTGCCATACCGAAAACACCTTTACTCCATTAGTGCTGTATTGGATGGTTTCACAGTTTCACACACAATCTGTGCTTATATTTATGGCGCCGGTTGCGGGTTATACATATTTATCAGCTGTATCCGGTTGGACTGGAAGTGGACCGCAACATCGTTGGGAAAAATAAGAAGATGATGTTAGATAAAGTTACACTATTATAAAAAAAAAATGATAGGTAAGTAATATCTATGTAGAGAAAATGGAACTGTAGCAAATATTTGACTGCTACCTGACAGTACAATGTAGCAAACATTACCTCTGTTGGGTACCGTGAACATGCCAGCGTTGCCCACTTTGAATTACAATTTAATACGATTGTTCTATGGATACGTAAAAAATTTCCTTCATCAGCTACAACTGTAGATCATGTGCATGTGTTAGTATCACAGAACAGGTACAAAAGGTTTTATCTGTTCTGTGGTTAGTACCTATAGCTAAATTTACTATTATTCAACATTTAATTCAATATTTGTTGGATTATCTTGGCGGGCAAACTTATCTGGACTTTTAGCCAACTTTGCCCACACTGATTTTTGACGCAAAATATGGCCTTTATGCATATGGCATAAAAACTAGTACAAGAATTTTGGTAAAGATGGCGTTTACTTTAGGAATGTAAGTGACACTATGAAAACTTTCTTACAAAAATGACTGGGCAATGTTACCCTGACATATTTTGTCTTTTTAACCGACTTCAAAAAAAAGGGGGAGGTTCTCAGTTCGTCGGAATCTTTTTTTTTTTTTTGTATGTCGCCTGATTACTCGAAGACTGCTGGACCGATTTATATTTTTTTTTTTTTTTTGAAAGGGTATACTTTCTACTTGGTCCCAATTGTCATCGAGTCAGGATCTGATGATGGGATCCTGGAGAAATCAATGGAACTCTTCAAATATTATAGGCACATCTGTAGCGATTTGGGTACTTTTTACAGTAACTCGTGCATTTGTTCTTACGTTCTTGGAAAACATGATTTGGTCAAGTGGAACTGATGATGAAGATCACAGATGGCCACCGAAACTCAGATTACTAAATAGTTACTGCCGAAACTACTCAATAATAAGTATTTCGAGGGTTGCGATTCGATTAGGTACCTACTTTAATAATGGTTAAGTAATTTATGCTCGTCACAATGCTTATGGTGATGTGGAGTTCTCCTGGTACTTACCAGGAGAACTCCTCAACAATTAACGTCCCTGCATCGGGAAAGAAATATTTTGTAAAAGGTGATGACCAGTTGACATTAGGATATTGTAACTTAGATAAATTACAAACGGACCCACTAAAAAGTGAAAAATGAAACTTTATCCAAAAATATCAACCGACGTCCAAAAAAAACCCACAAAGTGAAAAATAACTTTAATTTCGGAAGTCGGTGGCAAAAAAGTAAAATACAGATCCAAAGACACCGACTTTCGTAATTAAAGTTATTTTCCACTTTGTGGGGTTTTGAAAAAAAAAAAGACTATCTGGCTCTAGAACTTGACAAGGGTAACCATACAATAGGAATTTTCCTGGACCTCGCCAAGGCTTTCGATACAGTGTCTATTCCTATTCTGTTGCGCAAGCTTGAGACAGTGGGCATAAGAGGCATTCAGCTGAAACTCTTCAACAGTGAAGATTGAAAGTGAAGAGGCAGTGTTCTCAGCGCAGACCAAAAAACACGTCTTTTGGTGTTCCCCAAGGAAGTATTTTAGGGCCCACTTTGTTCCTGATATACATAAATGACCTTTGTAATATAAAGCTAAAGCATGGCACAATATTATCTTACGCTGATGACACTGCTCTTCTTTTTTCGGCTGAATCGGAACATGATGTCTACAAGCTCGCCCAAGACGGCTTCAGTGTTGTAAATAAATGGCTTCAGCATAACTCACTAACTCTAAATGCAGACAAGACAAATTATATAAAGTTTTCGATGCGCAAACAAGCTTCTAATATTCCTTCAAAGTCATACAAGTTTGAAGGAATATTAGAAGCTTGTTTGCGCATCTCATTGTTAATATAATATAATAATTGCCCTTGCACACTCTGTGATAGTCTACTGTATACCGGTATGGGGTGGGGCAGCGACATCAAAATGTATAGACGTAGAACGAGCGCAAAGAGGTCTGATAAACATTATGTATTTTAAGAAACGGAGATTCTCTACTGTAAAACTTTATGAGATCTGTGGCCTGCTATCTGTTAGGAAATTATATATCTGTGCCACGATCTTAAGAAAACATAAAACACTTACGTATGATAAAAACATAATATTAAAAAGAAGAAATGATATTATTACGCAAGTCCCACAATCCAATACCAAATTTGCTGCTATACAATATGATAAGCAATCAGCACGGCTATATAATAAAATAAATAAAGACATATATATATACACTGAACATCCACATACAGCTAAGAAAATGCTAATAGAATGGTTAAAGTCGCGCACTTACGAGTATACAGACATTGAATTATTTGTACAATAAGTGGAAATTAGTTATACTGGCACCACCAAACCTACGTGCATCCTCCCTCATACACACATCCACACCACCCACACACTTCTCACACCCCACACACCTCACACATCCCACACACATCACACACCACACACACTCGATACACCTTACACACCCCACGCACATCACACACTTCACACACCCAACACATTAATTTATTCATTCTGTTTATTAGTCTAGTCATAAAAATTTAAATTGTAAGATGTACAAACAGCCATAGGTATGGAAGTGCGGAGTCTCCTAACACAGGCGTCATCATGCTTAAAAGGAGACTCCAATCGAAACTAATGTAAACGAGTTGGTACAAAAATAAACATGTTATTATTATTATTTTTACATTTCTCGGGACCCTGGGGTCCCGGACCTTAGGAAGGCGTACACGGAGCCGAAGCCAACTCGCAGAGGCTCCTTAAATAATTTTAAATGATAAGGAGGCACCAACCGACGTTTATATGACGATTGTATGCACTATGCAAGTGCACCCAAGGACAACCCCCGTTTGATGCAGGACTATTGTTGTACGTGGAAACAAAACATATTGGGCTATGGGTCTGGGTGGCTAAAGTGGATTGGGTTACTTGAACTATGGAACAACTATGTCCCCTGCCTGACCAATGTTATATATTATACACGGCTAAAATGGCAGGGGGTGACTTGCACACTCAATAATGGGCCCCCGGAGACGGCCGTTAGCACATAGTGACGTAGCGACAAGGGGGCAACACTTCCAGAGGTGCTTGAGGAGTGAATCCCGGAAGTACGGTCAAGATCCCTACCAGCACCTTACTGGAATACTTCCTTCCTCCGAGCACGTTTGCTCTTGCGAATCTTCACTCAAGCCGGCCAATAAAGGCAAGAAAGAGGTGGGAGCTCTGTTCCTCGTCAGTGTTCACTTCAGCCGGCCAATACGGCTTCGGGGGTGGAATTATCAAAAACGCTGAGACACGTATAAATTAATTTTCAATCGTTAGCCTAAAAACTGACGGACTTTCATACAAACTTACATCCCCTTTTTTACCCCGTTAGGGGTGGATATAAGGTACATATGTACAAAATTTCAAGTCTCTAGGTCCAGCGGTTTGGGCTGTGCGCATATATATCACCCAATCAGTCAGTCAGTCATTCAGTCAGTTTACCATTTTATATATTATAATCATAGATATTATTATTATTATTATTATTAGGGATGGGCGGAATATTCGTTTTATGTTCGGTATTCGGCCGATTATTCGGCAAAAATACCGATCATTCTACTGAATAATACCTATAGTGTTAAAAAGTTGCCTCTATCTATAAGCATATGAAACTATATGAAATAGCACAAATTATATAATTGCATCCATATCAAGTGTATCTTGTAATTTATTCTGTCTATGTAAAGAGATACATAGTATCTTACATTGCTTCGATTAGAAGCAGTTAAGGTCTAATGCGTATATATCATCTAATATATGAAAAAAGGGGTAGGTTTCTATTGTATTAATCTTATTATTATTCAACATTATTCAGCCTTTGAAAACTACGTTAGCACCATATTTTTATAATTAGCAAATAAAAGTATGCAACACAATAGGTAAATCTTATTTATCTATTCGAAGTATTGCGCGCGTGTTTGGTGACATTCACGTGTAGTTAGAAATAAATGAGTTTAATTTACCGAATAGCTCTTAAGTACCCTCAATTGTAAAAAAGATATTTCAATATTTAAACTAGTAGCAAGTTGTGATGCAAAACTACTAAATGCACCGCTTTATTTGGTATTAGCTTTTCGTTAGTTTAATAGTGTTTCGTTTTTTCAAACACATTGCCAAATAGTTTCAGAAGCCGCTGAAGACATCAACTCGAGCATGTTACTGATGGGTGGAATAATGGTGGAAAAATCTAAAATTTTATTTAAAACTGAGGCAGTTGTTTTAATTTTAAACTGTAATTTACATAAGGGTTATTCATGGTAACATTACAGAAAAATAATCGAAGAAAATTTCATATTTGTAGTCACAGAACTTTAAATCAAATCAGATCAAATCAAATTTATTTATTTTAGGACAACTAAAAGATCCAAAGGTTAGTATACAAACAACTTAAAAACTATTGTTAGTTCATACACTTACAAATAGACAATCACATACATCTAATCCTCTAAGTACACAAAATACATAAATACCCCTGCGCTGAGACATCCCGCCCCGTCAAGATAACCAATAGGGAGATACCTCCCTAGAGACCACCTAACGAGCGAAATGCCTCAACACAGGTGCACGTACATCCTCAGTTATCGTTTTCAGGATGCTGTTGTGACTCCCCCGTACCCTCCTCATAAGTGAGAAGACTCTTTTCCGAATGACGGCATGAAAACCATCAGTCTGAGTCTGCGTGAACATCCCGGAGGCACTGCAGAAACGAGGAAGTCCCAACATCATTTAAAGATCATCATAGGGTGTCAGTTTTTCCGATTTATTTTTTGATACTTATAATTTGAAAAGTACATGACCACGATTGTTTTTTTTATATTATTCTGATAACTGTCACGACTTGGTCTGTCACCTGTTTCCGGCTTGACGTTGATTTCTGCGACACCCTGTATATGTATCTATCAAGTTCAATAGCCATAGGGCTTTTCAGTTCTCCTGCCGAATATTCGGTTTGGTGAACTTTTAACCGAATATTCGGCCGATTATTCGTATTCGGTAAAACCCATATTCGGCCCATCATTAGTTTTTTTGGAAGTCGGTTGATATTTTTGGATTTAATAAAAGTTTTTATCATACAATCCACTTTTGCGCCTTTTAAAAGTGCTAGGGTTGGCACATGGTAAAATTATTCAGATTTTCTTTCTTTCTACAAAGAATATTTGTTTAAGTAAAACAAAAAGAAAAATGTTTCAAGCTTATTAGTATTTATTAAAATTTGAAATTAAGATTAACACTTTTTAGGGTTCCGTACCCAAAGGGTAAAACGGGACCCTATTACTAAGTCTCCGCTGTCCGTGTCTGTCCGTCTGTTACCAGGCTGTTACTCATGAACCGTGATAGTTAGTTGAAATTTTCACAGATGATGTATTTCTGTTGCCGCTATAACAACAAATACTAAAACACAGAATACAATAAATATTTCAGGAGGCTCCCATACCACAAATGTGATTTTTTGCCGTTTTTATAGATAGTGATACGGAACCCTTTGTGCGCGAGTCCGACTCGCACTTGGTCGGTTTTTTTTAAGTTCACTTTTCACGCAATCTGGGTTTTTGATTTTTATTTTATTTTCCTTTTATTTTTTGTTTGCACACTATGCAAACAAAAAATACCCGTAAACATATAATATCCCGAAAAAAATACCCGTATATAGCCTACATATTATGTCACTCCCACAATTAGGTAAGACGAATCTAACGACACTTCATTATGTAGAAATCCATCAATCCGTTTAGGCTACAGAGCGTGCCAAAGAAATAGACATACGAGTAAGTACTCTTGAAAATCATTTCCTTCCTTCTGGGGCAGTCGGGCAAAGTTTGGGCAAAAACTAACGACTTCCACAGAACACACAACAAAGTGAATAAAACTTAAAAAAAAAGTAAAAACAGAATTCAAAAACCTAAAAGGAATAAAATAACATTAATAACAAACTTAACAGCTTCTGAAGTCCGTGCCAAGCTCATTCTTCAATAAAAGGTGGATTGAAGAATAGAAAACACCGACTTTAGAAGCTGTTAAGTTTTTTATGAATGTTATTTTATTCCTTTTAGGTTTTTGAAGTCGGTTTTTACTTTTTTAAAGTAAGTAAATTTATTTTTCCATTTTTAGTTAAATATACAATTACATAATCCCGAGACGAACGAAACGAAGAATCATCAAAATCCGCTTAGACATGCCGGAGATACAGTACATTTATGCATATAACTTTGTATATAAGAATAATTACCTAATGTATTATATACTAAAACCTTCCTCAAAGTATGTAGCTCACGTTAGTGAAAGATTCATCAAAATTGGTTCATTCGTTTTTGAGCAAATCGTGGACATACAAACATACATACGGTTCGAATAGAGGAACTCCTTTTTTGAAGTCGGTTAAAAATAACTTTAATTTCGGAAGTCGGTGTCTTTGGTTTATTTTCGTTTTATGCCACCGATTGGAAAGGTTTAGGTAGTAGTATATCAATGGAAGATTATCTATTGTTTGATTGTTGGCCTATTATAGGTACTTAGTAACAATGACTTCTTGTTCTTAGAAGGGCATCCTAAATAGGGTGAAGCGATACTTTACGCCTGGACAGCTTTTAACCCTTTACAAAGCGCAAGTCCGATCCTGCATGGAGTATTGCAGTCACCTTTGGGATGGATCAGCTAAGTACCAACTAGCCGCGCTTGACTCGGTGGAACGCAGAGCTAAGAGGCTCATTGGCCACGTAAAACTGGTGGATGCCAAGCTTCATAGCTTCGCTCATCGCCGCAAGGTTGCCTGCTTGTCGGTCTTCTACAGATTGTACTTCGGAGAGTGTGCCCGAGAACTCCACGACCTCATTCCACCGGCCCCCTTCTACCACCGGACATCTAGACGCACTGCCAGTTACCATCCCTACCTGGTTGCTATTCCACCAATTCGCACTAAGCGCTTCCAAATGTCTTTTATAATGCGCACAGCAAAAGAGTGGAACTCACTACCTGCGTCTGTGTTTCCGAGCGTATACAACCCTAATCTCTTCAAAGTGAGAGTGAACAGGCTTCTTCTGGGTAAGCTCACTCCATCGTCGACTTTGTCTCTGTCACCTCTGACCTAGACTAGAGTCAAGAGCAAACCCATCACAAATAAAAAAAAAAAAAAAAAAAAAAAAAAAAAAAAAAAAAAAAAAAAAGTGCAGGTAGCTGGTAGGTGGGAACTCTAATTGTAGAATGCACTTATAAACCACAGGAAAAGGTGCTTTTTAGTTTCGGAGATATTAAATGTTTCGTAAAAATATAGATTTTTTTTATTGCTGGTTCGTAAACCATAAGATGTAACATTTATATTCTTATGATATGTAAGTTATTAGCCCATAATGTGGCTTCAAAGTTTAGTAGAAAAGGTAATGGCCGTGTGTTCTTATGATATGAAAAATAAGAAATTAATACTTGTAATCATGTCGGACATGCTCCGCTTAGATGATTAAGTGAATTATAACGAAATAGATAAAATACGTTGAGTTTAATAATACAGTTTTTTTTTGTAAATGAAAATGCTTTTTTCATATCATTGACTCACACTTGTCCCTGTCTCATCACACTTGTCCCTGTCTTAAAAAAAAAAGTATAGGTAAGAACACAGAACAGACATATGTTCTGTGGTTAAGAAGGAACTGATTATTTTGTAGCAGATTATTATTAAAATAATAGTTAAAATTAATAAAAATACCATTTATTGTCCTGACATATTGTTTGTTACGTAATTTCCATAGAGTACCTTTTCTTAAATGTATGGAACAAAGACTGTTATTGTGATGTAGGGTAAGTTTAAGAGTCTCTAAATGCGATATTAATTGTTTTATTGCATACTAATGAAATAATATTGCTGTTTTGTGTGCAAGAATTTATGTTGTTTGTTAAATTAAAACCTAAATCGTAAGTTTTGTGATTTTGCATGAACATATTAAAAGATATTCTTACCTCTAATTCTTGTTTTTTTTTTTTTTTTGTCAATATTTTATCTAGTAATTGTTTTCTAATTGATCAGTAAAAATTCTGGCGTTCTCGACGTAAAAAATGGTGAAAATTAAGAAAAAAAATATTTTTTATTAATTGGTTATTAGGCTCATTAGCCCATATCAAGGTTTTGATTTGTAATACAGAACTTATCGCAACATTTTTTGAAGGACAGAAGTCCAAGGAATTAGTTTCCATAGCCCACTATGTAACTTACAACGAGAATATTGTTTTTGAGGTGGCTAAACTTAAATCGTCTGTTTTGTAAAATTGCAGTTTCTAATACAATCTTTAAACAAATATATCCCAGTAAATACACAATGACATCGTAGGAGCTTGATCTTTTTTTTATTTATGATGGGTTTGCTCTTGACTCTAGTCTAGGGCGGACGCGACAGAGACAGAGTCGACGATGGAGTGAGTTTGCCCAGAAGAAGCCTGTTGTGGAAACACAGAAGCAGGTAGTGACCTCAACTCTTTGCTGTGCGCATTATAAAAGACATTCGGAAATGCTTAGTCAGCTTAGTGCGAATTGGTGGAATAGCAACTAGGTAGGGAGCCAAGCTATACTAAGCTACTGTTGTTGTTTATCAATCAACAGTTAAATTTATTTTTTGTATCCAAACAATATCCACCCGACTTTTTTGAGTCAACATTGTTAATTGATTGAGATTAAACAGAACCATTCTGAAAACGCAGTAAGTTATAGATATGTAGGTACACTAGGCAGGTACGTACCTACTATAGGAGGACTGTTACCGGAGTATCTATTATTGTGGTTACACATTTCCATAACGAAGTTGTTACGGTAGGACCGCGCAGCGAGACCAGTGGACTCATACGAGTAGCCTGCGCACTGTGCACTGTGCAGTGCGGGCGGAGCACACGTGTGCGCAACCGTGAGTCGTGACTAACTACCGCAACATTGTAAGCACGGACTTAGATTTTTTTTGAAAAATATAGTTGGTTCACATTGTTATTGTTATGATTTTATTTTTATCCTTATACTACTACTATTATACTATTATTATAGGTATTAGTTTGGTATAAGGTTACGGGACGGGCGGTGAACAGCGCCGACCGCGCCCGCCGCTTGGATGTCGGCTCTCGTCGCGTTAGGTAATGCTTTCCTTGTTGTGTGTGCCTCTAGATATGACGCACACAGCAACATAGCGTGCGGGCGCCGGGCGGGGCGCGGGTCTCACCTGACGACAGGTCCGTCTCCTTCATGACTTCGGCCCAGGCGGCGTCCTTCAGCTCCTGGTCGCGGTACTCGATGGCCGTGGTGTTCCACAGGCACGGGTACTTGCGCACGGTCTCGATGAAGTGCTCCATGGCGCGGCGCGCGGCAGGCTCGGCGCGGTCGGTGCAGCGGCGGCGGCGGGCTCCCGCGCGGTACTGAGCCGAGCGGCGCAGAGCGGCCGGCGGGGGGCAGCTCGCAGCCGGCGGCGCAGAGCGGCCGGCGGGGGGCAGCTGGCAGCCGGCCGGCGCCGCGCCCGCCAGCGGCGCCGCCCGCTACGTCACGCTGCTCGCACTCGGATGAGCTATCAGAATGACAACGTTACGGTTAACTAGGTACTGGCACATCAAAGTTGAAAGCTCTGAATGTCTTATTTTACTAAAGTGACGCAAACACTTCTGAGACTTCACAAAATCTAAACGATTTGGCTGTTGGAGTATAGCAAAAACAAACGACCCTACTTCAACACTATTAGTGTTTCTGTTTCTAACTCATAAATATAATTTACGACTATCCGAGCCCTCCTCAGCACTTGACTGAAATCCATACTTTCTCATAGCGTCACTACTCTTCTATTAGCCTTGCGTGGGAGCACACGTCTCACGTAATATTAGTATATCACACCTTCCAATATATAAAGTAAAGGATAATAAACATACTATTGAAATCCTTAGAACGGTCTTTCCTTTGGCTTTCCCCTTTAACCCCAACATTGGCTAAGTCAGTATAATAATAAAAAATATTGAAGCGCTTTTAGGGTTCCGTAGTCAAAAGGCTAAAATTCACATATCTCATTCAGCACAATATAACCTTCAAATAGCATTGGAAATGAACTTCGGTAATAATTAAAATATGTAAGTACCTAGTTACGCATAGCCAACCCTTAGCCCGGCTGTGTTGGTAGGTACACTGAGAGCACGCCGTGCGACCGTCTGTAGCAGCCGTTACCCCGGCTGTGTTGGTACACTGAGAGCACGTCGTGCGACCGTCTGTAGCAGCCGTTACCCCGGCTGTGTTGGTACACTGAGAGCACGCCGTGCGACCGTCTGTAGCAGCCGTTACCCCGGCTGTGTTGTTACACTGAGAGCACGCCGTGCGACCGTCTGTAGCAGCCGTTACCCCGGCTGTGTTGTTACACTGAGAGCACGCCGTGCGACCGTCTGTAGCAGCCGTTACCCCGGCTGTGTTGTTACACTGAGAGCACGTCGTGCGACCGTCTGTAACAGCCGTTACCCCGGCTGTGTTGTTACACTGAGAGCACGCCGTGCGACCGTCTGTAGCAGCCGTTACCCCGGCTGTGTTGTTACACTGAGAGCACGTCGTGCGACCGTCTGTAGCAGCCGTTACCCCGGCTGTGTTGGTACACTGAGAGCATGTCGTGCGACCGTCTGTAGCAGCCGTTACCCCGGCTGTGTTGGTACACTGAGAGCACGCCGTGCGACCGTCTGTAGCAGCCGTTACCCCGGCTGTGTTGTTACACTGAGAGCACGCCGTGCGACCGTCTGTAGCAGCCGTTACCCCGGCTGTGTTGTTACACTGAGAGCACGCCGTGCGACCGTCTGTAGCAGCCGTTACCCCGGCTGTGTTGTTATACACTGAGAGCACGTCGTGCGACCGTCTGTAGCAGCCGTTACCCCGGCTGTGTTGGTACACTGAGAGCACGCCGTGCGACCGTCTGTAGCAGCCGTTACCCCGGCTGTGTTGTTACACTGAGAGCACGTCGTGCGACCGTCTTTAGCAGCCGTTACCCCGGCTGTGTTGTTACACTGAGAGCACGCCGTGCGACCGTCTGTAGCAGCCGTTACCCCGGCTGTGTTGTTACACTGAGAGCACGCCGTGCGACCGTCTGTAGCAGCCGTTACCCCGGCTGTGTTGTTACACTGAGAGCACGTCGTGCGACCGTCTGTAGCAGCCGTTACCCCGGCTGTGTTGGTACACTGAGAGCACGCCGTGCGACCGTCTGTAGCAGCCGTTACCCCGGCTGTGTTGTTACACTGAGAGCACGTCGTGCGACCGTCTGTAGCAGCCGTTACCCCGGCTGTGTTGTTACACTGAGAGCACGTCGTGCGACCGTCTGTAGCAGCCGTTACCCCGGCTGTGTTGGTACACTGAGAGCACGCCGTGCGACCGTCTGTAGCAGCCGTTACCCCGGCTGTGTTGGTACACTGAGAGCACGTCGTGCGATCGTCTGTAGCAGCCGTTACCCCGGCTGTGTTGGTACACTGAGAGCACGTCGTGCGATCGTCTGTAGCAGCCGTTACCCCGGCTGTGTTGGTACACTGAGAGCACGCCGTGCGACCGTCTGTAGCAGCCGTTACCCCGGCTGTGTTGTTACACTGAGAGCACGCCGTGCGACCGTCTGTAGCAGCCGTTACCCCGGCTGTGTTGGTACACTGAGAGCACGCCGTGCGACCGTCTGTAGCAGCCGTTACCCCGGCTGTGTTGGTACACTGAGAGCACGCCGTGCGACCGTCTGTAGCAGCCGTTACCCCGGCTGTGTTGGTACACTGAGAGCACGCCGTGCGACCGTCTGTAGCAGCCGTTACCCCGGCTGTGTTGGTACACTGAGAGCACGCCGTGCGACCGTCTGTAGCAGCCGTTACCCCGGCTGTGTTGGTACACTGAGAGCACGCCGTGCGACCGTCTGTAGCAGCCGTTACCCCGGCTGTGTTGGTACACTGAGAGCACGCCGTGCGACCGTCTGTAGCAGCCGTTACCCCGGCTGTGTTGGTACACTGAGAGCACGCCGTGCGACCGTCTGTAGCAGCCGTTACCCCGGCTGTGTTGTTACACTGAGAGCACGTCGTGCGACCGTCTGTAGCAGCCGTTACCCCGGCTGTGTTGGTACACTGAGAGCACGCCGTGCGACCGTCTGTAGCAGCCGTTACCCCGGCTGTGTTGGTACACTGAGAGCACGCCGTGCGACCGTCTGTAGCAGCCGTTACCCCGGCTGTGTTGTTACACTGAGAGCACGCCGTGCGACCGTCTGTAGCAGCCGTTACCCCGGCTGTGTTGGTACACTGAGAGCACGCCGTGCGACCGTCTGTAGCAGCCGTTACCCCGGCTGTGTTGGTACACTGAGAGCACGTCGTGCGACCGTCTGTAGCAGCCGTTACCCCGGCTGTGTTGGTACACTGAGAGCACGCCGTGCGACCGTCTGTAGCAGCCGTTACCCCGGCTGTGTTGGTACACTGAGAGCACGCCGTGCGACCGTCTGTAGCAGCCGTTACCCCGGCTGTGTTGGTACACTGAGAGCACGTCGTGCGACCGTCTGTAGCAGCCGTTACCCCGGCTGTGTTGTTACACTGAGAGCACGCCGTGCGACCGTCTGTAGCAGCCGTTACCCCGGCTGTGTTGTTACACTTAGAGCACGCCGTGCGACCGTCTGTAGCAGCCGTTACCCCGGCTGTGTTGTTACACTGAGAGCACGTCGTGCGACCGTCTGTAGCAGCCGTTACCCCGGCTGTGTTGGTACACTGAGAGCACGCCGTGCGACCGTCTGTAGCAGCCGTTACCCCGGCTGTGTTGGTACACTGAGAGCACGCCGTGCGACCGTCTGTAGCAGCCGTTACCCCGGCTGTGTTGGTACACTGAGAGCACGCCGTGCGACCGTCTGTAGCAGCCGTTACCCCGGCTGTGTTGTTACACTGAGAGCACGTCGTGCGACCGTCTGTAGCAGCCGTTACCCCGGCTGTGTTGGTACACTGAGAGCACGCCGTGCGACCGTCTGTAGCAGCCGTTACCCCGGCTGTGTTGTTACACTGAGAGCACGTCGTGCGCCCGTCTGTAGCAGCCGTTACCCCGGCTGTGTTGTTACACTGAGAGCACGTCGTGCGACCGTCTGTAGCAGCCGTTACCCCGGCTGTGTTGTTACACTGAGAGCTCGCCGTGCGACCGTCTGTAGCAGCCGTTACCCCGGCTGTGTTGTTACACTGAGAGCACGCCGTGCGACCGTCTGTAGCAGCCGTTACCCCGGCTGTGTTGTTACACTGAGAGCTCGCCGTGCGACCGTCTGTAGCAGCCGTTACCCTGGCTGTGTTGTTACACTGAGAACACGTCGTGCGACCGTCTGTAGCAGCCGTTACCCCGGCTGTGTTGTTACACTGAGAGCTCGCCGTGCGACCGTCTGTAGCAGCCGTTACCCCGGCTGTGTTGTTACACTGAGAGCACGCCGTGCGACCGTCTGTAGCAGCCGTTGCTATCATGTGACAAATGAGCAATTACAATAAAAATGATGACCAAAACCATTCGACATAAGATCGACAGCCTGTTGCTTACCACCTGTGAGGTTCAGCCACACACACACACATGTAAACCTTTCGGTAGTATACAGGGTTATTGGTAAAACACCAACAACCTCTTAAGGGGTCATTGTACTCATCATTATGAACAACTTTTACAATGGGACCAAACCTGAAATCGCAAAAAAAAACAGCTGTCCAGTACATTTTGACGAATTATGCGAACAAAAATGTGCTGAACAGGTGATTTTTTTTCGCGATTTCATAATGATGAGTACAATGACCCCTTAAGAGGTTGTTGGTGTTTTACCAGTAACCCTGTATAAGTCAATGTAATCTAGATTTAAGGGTTCTATTGTATAATAAAGCTCATGCTCATTAAATAAATATACATATTTTTTAACTAGTCTTGCGCGTTCATATTCCACTACCTAGTTTTAAAAAAAATCCAGTCAAGTGCATGTTGAACCACGCACAATTAAGGGATCTGTTGGGACAAATTTATCCCAAGAATAAACTCAACATTGTAGTTGAAAAACATGTTCTCCCTATTCCAACTGCAAATGTGTGGAACTCACTACCTGCGTCTGTTTCCGAGCGTATACAACCCTAATCTCTTCAAAGTGAGAGTGAACAGGCTTCTTCTGGGTAAGCTCTCTCCATCGTCGACTTTGTCTCTGTCACCTCTGACCTAGACTGGAGTCAAGAGCAAACCCATCTAAAAAAAAAAAACCTCTCAGCGTGCTGTTGCCATCGATTATGGGACTGTTCTGGTGTCTCCGCAGCCCGCTGAGACCCCAGATACCCAGCGTGCTGTTGACACCAATTTTGGGACTGTTCTGGTGTCTCTGCAGCCCGGTGAGAGATCAGATACTCAGCGTGCTGTTGCCATCGATTTTGGGACTGTTCTGGTGTCTCCGCAGCCCGCTGAGACCCCAGATACTCAGCGTGCTGTTGACACCAATTTTGGGACTGTTCTGGTGTCTCTGCAGCCCGGTGAGAGATCAGATACTCAGCGTGCTGTTGCCATCGATTTTGGGACTGTTCTGGTGTCTCCGCAACTTGTTGAGACACCACCTACCTACTCAGCGTGTAGTTGACACCAATTTTGGGACTGTTCTGGTGTCTCTGCAGCCCGGTGAGAGATCAGATACTCAGCGTGCTGTTGCCATCGATTTTGGGACTGTTCTGGTGTCTCCGCAACTTGTTGAGACACCACCTACCTACTCAGCGTGTAGTTGACACCAATTTTGGGACTGTTCTGGTGTCTCTGCAGCCCGGTGAGAGATCAGATACTCAGCGTGCTGTTGCCATCGATTTTGGGACTGTTCTGGTGTCTCCGCAACTTGTTGAGACACCACCTACCTACTCAGCGTGTAGTTGACACCAATTTTGGGACTGTTCTGGTGTCTCTGCAGCCCGGTGAGAGATCAGATACTCAGCGTGCTGTTGCCATCGATTTTGGGACTGTTCTGGTGTCTCCGCAACTTGTTGAGACACCACCTACCTACTCAGCGTGTAGTTGACACCAATTTTGGGACTGTTCTGGTGTCTCTGCAGCCCGGTGAGAGATCAGATACTCAGCGTGCTGTTGCCATCGATTTTGGGACTGTTCTGGTGTCTCCGCAACTTGTTGAGACACCACCTACCTACTCAGCGTGTAGTTGACACCAATTTTGGGACTGTTCTGGTGTCTCTGCAGCCCGGTGAGAGATCAGATACTCAGCGTGCTGTTGCCATCGATTTTGGAACTGTTCTGGTGTCTCCGCAACTTGTTGAGACACCACCTACCTACTCAGCGTGTAGTTGACACCAATTTTGGGACTGTTCTGGTGTCTCTGCAGCCCGGTGAGAGATCAGATACTCAGCGTGCTGTTGCCATCGATTTTGGGACTGTTCTGGTGTCTCCGCAACTTGTTGAGACACCACCTACCTACTCAGCGTGTAGTTGACACCAATTTTGGGACTGTTCTGGTGTCTCCGCAACTTGTTGAGACACCACCTACCTACTCAGCGTGTAGTTGACACCAATTTTGGGACTGTTCTGGTGTCTCCGCAACTTGTTGAGACACCACCTACCTACTCAGCGTGTAGTTGACACCAATTTTGGGACTGTTCTGGTGTCTCTGCAGCCCGGTGAGAGATCAGATACTCAGCGTGCTGTTGCCATCGATTTTGGGACTGTTCTGGTGTCTCCGCAACTTGTTGAGACACCACCTACCTACTCAGCGTGTAGTTGACACCAATTTTGGGACTGTTCTGGTGTCTCTGCAGCCCGGTGAGAGATCAGATACTCAGCGTGCTGTTGCCATCGATTTTGGGACTGTTCTGGTGTCTCCGCAACTTGTTGAGACACCACCTACCTACTCAGCGTGTAGTTGACACCAATTTTGGGACTGTTCTGGTGTCTCTGCAGCCCGGTGAGAGATCAGATACTCAGCGTGCTGTTGCCATCGATTTTGGAACTGTTCTGGTGTCTCCGCAACTTGTTGAGACACCACCTACCTACTCAGCGTGTAGTTGACACCAATTTTGGGACTGTTCTGGTGTCTCTGCAGCCCGGTGAGAGATCAGATACTCAGCGTGCTGTTGCCATCGATTTTGGGACTGTTCTGGTGTCTCCGCAACTTGTTGAGACACCACCTACCTACTCAGCGTGTAGTTGACACCAATTTTGGGACTGTTCTGGTGTCTCTGCAGCCCGGTGAGAGATCAGATACTCAGCGTGCTGTTGCCATCGATTTTGGGACTGTTCTGGTGTCTCTGCAGCCCGGTGAGAGATCAGATACTCAGCATGCTGTTGCCATCGATTTTGGGACTGTTCTGGTGTCTCTGCAGCCCGGTGAGAGATCAGATACTCAGCGTGCTGTTGCCATCGATTTTGGGACTGTTCTGGTGTCTCCGCAACTTGTTGAGACACCACCTACCTACTCAGCGTGTAGTTGACACCAATTTTGGGACTGTTCTGGTGTCCCCGCAGCCCATTGAGATATCAGATACTCAGAGTGCTGTTGACGCCGAATTTGGGACTGTTCTGGTGTCTCCGCAGCCCGTTGAGACCCCAGATACTGAGCATGCAGTTGATGTCGAGCTTGGGACTGTCCCGATGTCTCTGTAGACCGTTGAAACGCTAGATACTCAGCATGCTATTGACGCCAATCTGCCAATCTTGATACTGTTCTGGAGTCTTAGCAGCAAGTTGAGATGCCAGATACCTACTCAGCGTGTTGTTGACGCCGATCTTGGGACTGTTCTGGTGTCTCTGTAGTCCGCTGAGATAATAAATACTCAGCGTGCTATTGACGCCGATCTTGGTACTGGTCTAGAGTCTTAGCATCTCGTTCAGACGCCAGATACTCAGAATGGCGTTGACGTCGATCTGGGGACTGTTTTGGTGTCTCTGCAGATCATTGAAACGCTAGATACTCAGCGTGCTATTGACGCCAATCTTGGTACTGTTCTGGAGTCTCAGCAGCTCCTTGAGATGCCAGATACTCAGCGTGTTGTTGACGCCGATCTTGGGTCTTTTCTGGTGTCTCAGTAGCTCTGAGCAGCGCCTCACGTACCGCCTACTCAAACCTTCGCAGCTCGGCTTGTTGAGACGTCTCGTTATTTCTAGCTATTTGCAAATCTCGAGCTAGGAAAAATTACAAAATCAGTAGTAATTTTCAAACTATCAACTAAAACGATTTCAATATTTAATTAAAAAAAAAAAAACAAATCTACCTTCTTACTACTGACAACAACACAACCTATTACCTAAACCTAACCGTTATTCTTATACTAACGAAAAAAAACCAATTGTAAAAATATAATGAAAACGAAACTGTCTACTATAAACTTACAAATACAACCTATAAAAAAAAACCGGCCAAGTGCTTGTGGGACCACGCACAATGAAGGGTTCCGTAATTGAGATGAACTTATCCCAAGAACAAACTTAACATTGTAGTTGAAAAAAAAGTTCTCTAGGTACTCTATAAAACACCAGTCCGCTACTACCTCATTCCTGTAATTTTTAGTGATTACTTTCTATTTTATTTTATCTGAAAATGTGACATATTATAATGTAAAACTAATCTATTGACATTAAATTAACTGAGATAATAATGACATTTAGGCTCATTGCAAATGACATAAATTGTAGTAAGTATGAGATTATAATGTGAAAATGATAATTTATTTATTTTATTTAGTTTATAAGAATGACATAATGTATAATAATAATTAATAATTTTTAAATTAATCTATATTAACAAATTATATGAATAATGATAGCATGTTAAATTAATTAAAACCTATCGCCTATACATTGCTGTGCCCTAGCAGGGTTCATTGTTTGGAACTATCATAATGTAACAACCTGTAAACAACATGAAATGCAATAAATGAATGATGATGATGATGAATTCCAACTGCAAATGTAAGTTTGTACGTACAATATTGAGAGATTTACCATGTTATTTTATATATATATATATATATATATATATATATATATATATTATCTATATCACCGCTGTATCTCTAGGTTGACGTCGTGGTGGGGCTTGCGCGCTCCAAACTTTAGGTCTGTGCCGGTAGAGTTTAATTTGTAGGAACAGGTCTAGGATGAGGAGCCAGACCAAGAGAGATACAGAAATGAAATGAAAATATTTATTTCAGACTTATAAGGTCCGTAATTATGTTGTTAGTAGATATACTTAAAGCTATGTTAGTAGAATTTAAAATTATTATTATTAGTTTGGACATGAATGGACGACCAATGCCTCAGAATTTGGCCGCCCACTCCGTCCGACACCACGTTCAAAAGCGTGTTGGTGCTCCGCTTTACCCTAAACCACAGGGAGGCCGATCTTTTGCGAAGCACCGCTTGAAAGCCGTCCGTACCGTGGTCGGCGAACATGCCGGAAGCACTGCACCGCCACGGAAGCTTCAACAAACTCCTGAACGCGTTGTTATACTGGACGCGCAAGGCATTGTAGGCCTTTCTAGTGTAATTGCTCCACAGGTTGCACGTGTATAACGTTTGGCAGTAGCTTTTAAATAGTGTGACTTTAACGTCACTTGAGCATCGTGCAAACCTGCGAGAAAGCATATTACCCCTTACCGACAATGCCCTGCGCTCCCTGTCCATGTCCATGTCATCATTTAGGTTCTCATTGACCCAGTGACCCAAGTACTTAAATTTGCTCACTTGCTGTAGGACGGTTCCATTTAGTTTGATCGGAGGAACAGGGTAGGTTTTCGTCCCAGCCTTAAAAACCAGCAACTCGCTCTTTTGAACATTGTACTTGAGCCCATGGGCCATTGCATACCGTTCACAAATTGTCAATAGTGATCTCACAGAACTAATTGAGGGGCCCAGCAGTACCATGTCATCAGCATGGCTGATATTGTTCATAAAAACCCCCCCACTGAACAACCGACACCGGCACTGTTGAGCTCCTCAATCAGTCCGTTTACATATAAATTAAATAGAGTCGGAGAAGTCAAACCCCCTTGTCTTACTCCGCACTCCATTTTATATTCATCAGAGCATACGCCAATCCACCTGACATAATTGCTTTGGTTATCATACCAGTATTTAAACAACCGAGTGATTTCTGGGGGCAAGCTGGATTTAAGTGTCATCTTCCTCCACAGGACGTTGTATGACACCATGTCAAACGCCTTTGACAGGTCTAGGAAGCAGGCGAATACGGGTGTTCCTCTATCAGTATAATACTGGACAGTATGCTTAAGACACAGTACAGCCGATTCTGTGGACAGCCCAGGTCGGAATCCGAACTGAGCGTCGTGCACAGGGACGTGCTGGTTTAAATGTCTGTTAAGCACACCGTCCAGTACCTTGCCCAGAGTCGTGGCCAAAGAAATAGGTCGATAATTACCCTTGTCTGATGCGTCACCAGTCTTATTTTTCACTATAGGTACTACTATGGTCTTCATGAGATCATCTGGTAGGTAGTTATGACGCATACAGAAGGTAAATAACATGGACAGGAACCTAGGCAGATGAACACCTGCATGCTGGAGATGCTCAATGCTGAGACCGTCGTGTCCCGGCGATTTCCCTCTGGTCATCTGCTTAATAGTCCTGTCAACCTCCGCATAAGTTATTTTAACTGGAGGGTCGCCGGAATCGCGCTTCCCATCATCAAGCATCATTTCGCCCACTTCCGGTTTTAAAAGGGGTTCCACTGTAAAGTGCTTCCTAAATAGGTTAGCCACGTCACGGGGCGCACTTATACCCTCCACACTGGCTGGGAGACTCACCTTTGGCTTAAGTTTGTTCGTAGATTTCCAAAACTGCCTGAAGTTTTTAGATTTGTGATGCTTGGCGATTATGTCCATCTTTATTTGATCTTTATGATTAAGGCAATATTTCAGTTTGGATTTGAATAGTTTCCTAGAGTTATGCATGGCCTCATAGAGCCTACCCGACTTAGGCTTACCATACGTACACCACTCTTGGAAATGAAATCTAGCCTTTTGATGTGCATCACGAACATGTTTGTTCCACCCCGTGATGTGGCGCCCCCTCACACGTTTGCTGGATACAGACGCTTCTGTAAGCACTGTAATAACAGCTCGATACAATCTATTAATCACATTTCTATGCTCAATATTGTTACACAGGTTATCTGCACACAAATTTAGTTCCTCAGGAAAATTAATATGTTTTAATTTATTGTGACATATTTTATGGTAGTTATCTATTTGTAACTGATCTCTATCCCCCCATATGACACCGTTCTCTAAATTATTGCTATTACTCATACAACAGGACTCCACAAGCGTTTTGGGTGTGTATTTACCTAGGTTAATTACAATTTCTATAGGTAGGTGATCAGACCAAAACACATTATAATGAATTTTCGCGCTTTCAACAATTTTCCTAGCCGCTAATGTGGTCACACAGTGGTCAAGCCACCTCCTACATCCGTGACTGTCGCTAACATAAGTATACGACGCTGCTGGCAAGAGTTCCGTATCCACTATACACAGTTGTTGTTCACTACAATATTCCTGAAGCTCGTTGTAAAAGGGCATATCAGGATGCGCATTAAAATCACCCAACAAGTAAACCAAATCCACATCGTCATTTTCAATAATCGCATACATTTCACCTAGGCATGATGAGAACTCCCCTATATTTTCACGTTCATCAGTAGGCATGTACACCGAAAGTATTATCAAAGATTGATCACTCATTGTGACCTTGATACCCGTTATACGAACACTTTTGCATTGAATTACGGACACACATGGAAACAAGCTCCTACGCCACAGGAGCGCGACACCCCCGTGCGGCCGGCCACGCAGAACTCCCGTAGAAAGGTCCACAGCCGTATTACCGGTGAATGAAAATTCTGAGTCTATTGTCCCTAGCATTGGTAAGTCGTGCTGTAGTAACCAAGTCTCTTGGAGTGCAACAATGTCTGCTGACTTACAAAGTTTCCTTACACAATCCAATGAGCGCGCAAGACTTTTACAATTAAAACTTAAAAGAGTACAGTACCTGTTTATTAACGCACTATCCATTGTTTGAGTCCTGATCTGCCTTGTCTTTTACTTTGGATTTCGAGAAACCCGCAGGGCAACATGTGGCGAGCTGTTGGGCAGTAGTGACCCCACGGACCCCCTATCTCCCGAGAGAAATCTTGTCCTCATCTCTGGCTTGCCTTTATTGGCCGGCTGGAGTGAACACTGACGAGGAACAGAGCTCCCACCTCTTTCTTGCCTTTTTTGGCCGGATTAAGTGGAGATTCGCAAGAGCAAACGTGCTCGGAGGAAGGAAGTATTCCAGTAAGGTGCTGGTAGGGATCTTGACCGTACTTCCGGGATTGTCCTGATAGCCGTGGAATACCTCTCCACTCCTCGAGCATCTCAGGAAGTGTTGCCCCCTTGTCGCTATGTGCTAGCGGCCGTTTCCGGGGGCCCATTATTGAGTGTGCAAGTCACCCCCTGCCATTTTATCCGTGTATTATATATTAGGTTGGGGAAAAAGTCTTTTCGCATTATAGTATGTATGAACTTGTAATAAAATCTCTTTGGCTATACTATTTGTATCTGGCTGGTTTTGGTATCATTGAAAGTTTAAATTTTAGAGAACATAATTCCAAATTCAAATTAGGAAAATGTGTGATTTTCATTTGTTTTTCGTACGGTCAAGATGAGTGAATTTAATGAAGAAATTCGATACATTTTAAAATTTTACTACAAAAAAGGTAAAAATGCAACGCAAGCCGCGAAAATATTTGCGATGTTTATGAACCTAGTATAGTGTCTGTGAGAGTAGCACAAATTTGGTTTAAGCGTTTCCAATCCGGAAATTTTGATGTCAAAGATGCACGTCGCTCTTGTCGCCCTATTACGGATAAAATGGATGCCATTTTTGAAAAAGTGGAGCAAGATCGGCATATCAGTAGTTACGACGTAGCTGAAGAACTGGAAATTGACCACAAAACAGTTTCGGCGCATTTGAAAAAAACTGGGTACACAAAAAAGCTCGACATTTGGGTACCTCACGAGCTCACTGAAAGAAACCTAATGAACCGTGTACTCATTTGTGATTCTTTATTACGACGTAATGAAACCGAACCATTTATGAAAAAGAAAAGTGGATCACGTATGACAAGAACGTGCGAAAAAGGTCGTGGTCAAAGGCCGGTCAGGCTTCACAGACTGTGGCGAAACTCGGGTTAACTCGCAACAAGGAGATGCTGTGTGTGTGGTGGGATTGGAAGGGCATTATTCATTATGAGCTGTTACCACCAGGCAGGACCATCGATTCTGAACTCTACTGCGAACAACTGATGAGATTAAAGCAAGAAGTTGAGAGAAAGCGGCCGGAATTAATCAATAGAAGGGGTGTGGTTTTTCATCATGATAACGCTAGACCTCACACATCTTTAGCCACTCAGCAAAAATTAAGAGAGTTTGGCTGGGAGGTGTTAATGCATCCGCCGTATAGTCCTGACCTTGCACCTTCAGATTTCCACCTGTTTCGGTCTCTTCAGAATTCTTTAGGCAGTGTCAGGTTAACATCACGAGAGGACTGCCAAAACTACTTGTCGCGGTATTTTGACCAGAAGTCCCAAAATTTCTATAGCAATGGGATCTTGTCCCTACCTACAAGATGGCAAAAAGTTATCGAACAAAAAAGGTACCTACATACTTTAGTTAAATGTAAATAAACTATATTAAAAAATGTTTTGAATTTTCTTAAAAAATGCGAAGAAACTTTTTCCCCAACCTATTATAACATTGGTCAGGCAGGGGACATAGTTCTTCCATAGTTCATGTAACCCAATCCACATTAGCCACCCAGACCCATAGCCCAATATGTTTTGTTTCCACGTACAGCAATAGTCCTGCACCAACCGGGGTTTGTCCTTGGGTGCACTTGCATAGTGCATACAAGGATAATCGTCGGTTGGTGCCTCCTTATCATTTAAAATTATTTAAGGGGCCTCTGCGAGTTGGCTTCGGCTCCTCGTACGCCTTCCAAAGGTCCGGGACCCCAGGGTCCCGAGAATTGTAAAATAAAATAATAATAATAACTTTGGGGAAACCGAAGGTTCAGTCTGTGCGATTATGGATGAAGTTATGCTAACGAATAACTATTACGATTATAACGAAGTATACAATGAAAGACGGGATGATCGACATATGTCAGGCATGCCATTGGCCCAGTGAGTCTATCAGACATATTACTTCGGGGTGTTCTCATTTAGCTAACGGCGAGTACAGCGAGGCACAGGCATAACCAAGTGTCCAGGATTATCCATCAGCAACTTGCTCTGAAATACGGCCTTGTGGACTCTGAGGTACCGTATTACAGGTATTCTCGAGAATGACCATGTCACGTTATACTGGGATCGATCTATTATCACTGACAGGACTATTGTAGCCAATAAGCCTGATATAGTGGTCGATCAGTGCGCCGCACAATGATAATTGATGTCACTATCCCGCATGACGAGAACCTCGTGAAGGCTGAGAAGGAGAAACAATTGAAGTATCTCGACTTAGCCCACGAGGTTGTCGCTATGTGGAATGTGGACTCGGCAATCATTGTGCCGATAGTCGTTACGGTCAATAGCCTTATCGCTAAGAGCCTCGACCAACATCTCAAGAGGCTCTCGTTGGGGGGCTGGGTGAAGGGCCTGATTCAGAAGGCAGTCCTCCTTGATACGGCGCGTATTGTGAGGAGGTTCCTGACTCTGGGGTCCTAACCACCGGTAGCTTGGACCCTGTTCCCCATGCCGGTGGATTTCTATTTTTTATATTTTTAAATGTTTTTTTAATTCTAATATTTAAAAATATAACTTATATGTAAAAAAATTAATAAAGGAATAATAATAATATCCTACGACATTTTTCACACACGGTCATCTGATCGCAAACTAAGCAGAGCTTGTACTATGGAAACCAGATAACTGATATAACACATACACTAGATACTTACTTTTTTTTTGTAAATATAATACATACTTATATAGATGATTACACCCAGACTCAGGACAAACAGACATGTTTGTAATCTATAGGTATTATATATCGTCGTTGTAGTGCGAGAGATAATTAAGTGCAAAAAGCTAGTTACGAGATATCCGCGATTTAAAGATTTTTTTTCCTAATAATCGGTATAAGTAACACATTAACGCTTATCGTTACAAAAAATATTTTTATGAACAAAATATTGACATGTTTACCCTGCACTCTAATATTCAGAAAATTACGTAAATATTTTTACCGTTACTGAAAAATATAATAAAAAGTATGATAGTTAATTCTAGCATACTCAAAAAATGTAATTTGGTGTTAGTTAATTAACTTTTTGTGTTACTAAGTAAGCAATTACGACTATAGCTCAAAGGTGGGTTAGAAAGAAAAATCGTAAGTTCAAGGCATTGTACGAGTATGCATTGCTCGTTATTTTTGCATTCAACCAGATGTGGAAGTTTATGCAGTGAAGCATTATTTGATCTTTTTTTTCAGAAAAATGGATCCATTACTATTCTACGGCCTTGATCATAGATATATTTATATTTCTGTGGTCTTGATATACCAAATGAAAGCGAAAATGATGATGTTTCATCTTACGTAAGGTGAAATGCTGAGACTGAATCCACGCTACGCCACGCCGCTGGTGAATTGTTAGCCTGTAAGTCAGTATTGTAATCCAGTATGTTGCAAATAAAGCAAAGCTAATTCGTTTAATACTAATATTACACTTTCTAAAATACACCAAATACATCTACACTTTACGAGTGTTCATGCTAGACTGTCATGTTCCCAAGTGAGTTTATCCACGCTGGCTACAGTTTGACAGCTATTGGGCGTCAACCGGCAATAGTCAAGTGAGTTTATCCACGCTGGTTACAGTTTGACAGCTATTGGGCGCCAACCGGCAATAGTCAAGTGAGTTTATCCACGCTGGCTACAGTTTGACAGCTAGTGGGCGCCAACCGGCAATAGTCAAGTGAGTTTATCCACGCTGGCTACAGTTTGACAGCTATTGGGCGCCAACCGGCAATAGTCAAGTGAGTTTATCCACGCTGGCTACAGTTTGACAGCTAGTGGGCGCCAACCGGCAAGTCAAGTGAGTTTATCCACGCTGGCTACAGTTTGACAGCTAGTGGGCGCCAACCGGCAAGTCAAGTGAGTTTATCCACGCTGGCTACAGTTTGACAGCTAGTGGGCGCCAACCGGCAAGTCAAGTGAGTTTATCCACGCTGGCTACAGTTTGACAGCTAGTGGGCGCCAACCGGCAATAGTCACTTGGGCACATGGTTACAACTTTACGAAATGAAATCTTAAAACTACAAATAACTACTTGTAAAAATGAAATAATATTTAGAGCATTGCTTATTATAACAAAAACAAAATAATAATAATGGCTGACAGTATAAACACTGTGTAAAATTAGAAGTTCCTAAATGCAACAGATCTCAATATATACACTTCTGGACACATCTATTGGCCCACCTTAGAGTTTAGGTTTCGATGGCCCCTACCGAAATATGATTGCTAGATTGAACAAAAACTGTTGATGCAGTTTTAAACCTGATACATTTTACCATCTTTTTCGATCGTATTGTTTTAAATTTGAATTCAGAATACCATACGACATGGAGCTAAGCCTAACAAGTCGGATATGCGCCTTGTTAAAGGCAATTGATTTTTGAATAAAAAACATGTTTTATCAAATAAAGGTTTAATTTAATAACGCGTGTTGCCTCCATGGGCATCTACCACAGCTCTCATACGATTAGGCATAGAGTTTATCAACCGCTCTATGAAATTTTGAGGGATCATCTCCCATTCCTCTTCTATGGCAGTTTTCAACTCCTGCATCGTCTGGGCAACTGGCTGACGAGCCCTAACACGTCTTTTTAGCTCGTCCCACATGTGCTCAATGGGGTTCATGTCTGGGCTTCTGGCTGGCCAGTCCATAACTGTGATGTTCACATCCCGAAGATATTGCCTGACGATGCCGGCCGCATGGGCTCTTGCATTATCATGCATAAAAAGGAAATTTGGGCCCACATAGTCCGCGTATGGTATCACGTGAGGTTCTAAGCACTCACGAATGTACCTTTCAGCATTTAATGTTGGCAGCCGTGGTCCTGTAACAACCTCAAGTTGAGTTTTGCCGCTCGCGGATATACCGCCCCAGACAGTCCATGAGCCACCGCCATAAGCAACCCTCTCTTCAAAGCAGCATTGTGCGAAACGCTCTCCCTTACGTCGGTAGACCTTCTTCCTTCCATCATTGCCATGTAACACAATTTTAGACTCATCAGAAAAGAGTACACGGCTCTAATCTTGCTGTGTCCAATTTAAATGACTGCGTGCGAAATGAAGGCGCGCTGTTCGGTGGGCTCGCGTTAGTTTGGGCCCATTAGCTGGCTTGTGTGGTACCATATCGCGTTCTTTTAACCTTCTCCGAACAGTTCGAGCGCTCACAGATACTCCGTGGAAGTCGCGAAGTTGGTTTTGTATCTCAATGGAGGTAAGGTGACGATTTCTAAAGCTGGTCGTCACGATGAATCGATCCTGCCTTTCAGTTGTGACCCGAGATCGTGGCCTTCCTTGGCGACGAACAAAGCCGCCAGTCTCTAGGTACCTCCGATAAACATTTCGGATCGCAGATCGACTTAAATTAAGTTGAGCACTCACGTTTCTTTGGCTGTGTCCGGCCTGAATAAGTGCCACAGCTTGGGCGGCGACTTCAGTATTCGATTGTTTGATATCAACAAACAGGCTTCAAATTGTCTTTTGTTTCTTTAAATTCTGTGTTCGAAATTCAAAAAAAGACTATTGAATGAAATTGTGAATGTGCCAGGTTCAAAACTGCATAAAAACTTTTTGCTCGACCTAATATAAAATTTTAGCTAGGACCAAACGAAACTGAAAATACAAGGTGGGCCAATAGATGTGTCCAGAAGTGTATTTTCATTCAAAATTTTGTATCTTATTTTCTGAAGCCTTATTTTGTACTGAGGATTGATTTAAAGTTACCTTTAGCACAGATATTATAATACGAGTACAGTGCATGCGATGCCAAATATGGCAATTAGTTTCAGTCGCCTTTACTTCAACGAATATTATGCCATGTACTCTGCCATATATGGGAAATATAAGTTTCTTATAATATGACGAAAAGTAATTGGATTTTGGAAAACAGTCTGAACTAATTTAATAGTCAGTACGTGTCAAGGACTATCAAATATTTTTATTTCTGGGAAAAATAAAAATAAAAACATATGCGGCAAGGGGCTAATACAGTCAATCTGCCTAGCATTTTCCCAACTATGTTGGGGTCAGCTTCCAGTCTAACCGGATGCCCTCCACAACCCAGTTACTGGGTAACACGATACTCGTTGGTAAGACTTTCAGGCTTCTGAGTCAAAAGTTCTGACTACCCGTAACGACTGTCAAAGATCTACAAATGAAGCCGGGACCAACCGTTTAACGTATTTTCCGAGGCACGGAGTGCTCTCCATATGTAATGGATGGTCACCCATCCACGGACAGACCTTGGTAAACGTAGCTTAACCTTCGATCGACCCGTTTTCTTCGTCTATGGATGATTCTCTTTTATTAGAAGATCGACCCGTGCGGCTGTTATTTATATATACCTAATTTAAAGAAACGGGTTTTTAATACTTATAAGAATTCAGCATGACTTTACCAGCCCGATGACACCACAACAGCTAGAGTCTGCCGCAGAACTTAAAGCCGCTGTTCTATCTCCTCCGATACGCACAATGACTCCACAGCCAAGTTCTTCTATCATGCCTGTGTCAGCTATACAGCACGACCTTACCATTTCGACGACGCCACAACAGCCAGAGTCTGCCGCAGAACTTAAAGCCGCTGTCCCATCTCCTCCGATACGCACAATGACTCCACAGCCAAGTTCCTCTATTATGCCTATGTCAGCTATACAGCATGACCTTACCATTCCGACGACGCCACAACAGCCAGAGACTGCCGCAGAACTTGAAGCCGCTGTTCCATCTCCTCCGATACGCACAGTGACTCCACAGCCAAGTTCTTCTATCATGCCTATGTCAGCTATACAGCATGACCTTACCATTCCGACGACGCCACAACAGCCAGAGTCTGCTGCAGAACTTGAAGCCGCTGTTCCATCTCCTCCGATACGCACAATGACTCCACAGCCAAGTTCCTCTATCATGCCTATGTCAGCTATACAGCATGACCTTACCATTCTGACGACGCCACAACAGCCATAGTCTGCCGCAGGACTTGAAGCCGCTGTTCCATCTCCTCCGATACGCACAGTGACTCCACAGCCAAGTTCTTCTATCATGCCTGTGTCAGCTATACAGCACGACCTTACCATTTCGACGACGCCACAACAGCCAGAGTCTGCCGCAGAACTTAAAGCCGCTGTCCCATCTCCTCCGATACGCACAATGATTCCACAGCCAAGTTCTTCTATCATGCCTATGTCAGCTATACAGCATGACCTTACCATTCCGACGACGCCACAACAGCCATAGTCTGCCGCAGGACTTGAAGCCGCTGTTCCATCTCCTCCGATACGCACAGTGACTCCACAGCCAAGTTCTTCTATCATGCCTATGTCAGCTATACAGCATGACCTTACCATTCCGACGACGCCACAACAGCCATAGTCTGCCGCAGAACTTGAAGCCGCTGTCCCATCTCCTCCGATACGCACAATGATTCCACAGCCAAGTTCTTCTATCATGCCTATGTCAGCTATACAGCATGACCTTACCATTCCGACGACGCCACAACAGCCAGAGTCTGCCGCAGAACTTGAAGCCGCTGTCCCATCTCCTCCGATACGCACAATGACTCCACAGCCAAGTTCCTCTATCATGCCTATGTCAGCTATACAGCATGACCTTACCATTCTGACGACGCCACAACAGCCATAGTCTGCCGCAGGACTTGAAGCCGCTGTTCCATCTCCTCCGATACGCACAGTGACTCCACAGCCAAGTTCTTCTATCATGCCTGTGTCAGCTATACAGCACGACCTTACCATTTCGACGACGCCACAACAGCCAGAGTCTGCCGCAGAACTTAAAGCCGCTGTCCCATCTCCTCCGATACGCACAATGATTCCACAGCCAAGTTCTTCTATCATGCCTATGTCAGCTATACAGCATGACCTTACCATTCCGACGACGCCACAACAGCCATAGTCTGCCGCAGGACTTGAAGCCGCTGTTCCATCTCCTCCGATACGCACAGTGACTCCACAGCCAAGTTCTTCTATCATGCCTATGTCAGCTATACAGCATGACCTTACCATTCCGACGACGCCACAACAGCCATAGTCTGCCGCAGAACTTGAAGCCGCTGTCCCATCTCCTCCGATACGCACAATGATTCCACAGCCAAGTTCTTCTATCATGCCTATGTCAGCTATACAGCATGACCTTACCATTCCGACGACGCCACAACAGCCATAGTCTGCCGCAGAACTTGAAGCCGCTGTCCCATCTCCTCCGATACGCACAATGATTCCACAGCCAAGTTCTTCTATCATGCCTATGTCAGCTATACAGCATGACCTTACCATTCCGACGACGCCACAACAGCCATAGTCTGCCGCAGGACTTGAAGCCGCTGTTCCATCTCCTCCGATACGCACAGTGACTCCACAGCCAAGTTCTTCTATCATGCCTATGTCAGCTATACAGCATGACCTTACCATTCCGACGACGCCACAACAGCCATAGTCTGCCGCAGGACTTGAAGCCGCTGTTCCATCTCCTCCGATACGCACAGTGACTCCACAGCCAAGTTCTTCTATTATGCCTATGTCAGCTATACAGCACGACCTTACCATTCCGACGACGCCACAACAGCCAGAGTCTGCCGCAGGAATAGCAGCACCGTCTTTCCCTTCATCAAGACTCTCCATGACTTCACAACAAAGTTTTGTTGTAGAAATTGATACTCTTGATGTTACCAACTTACTTGTCAACTTACTTGTCTTCTTGTCTTGTTTTTAACTTGATGTTGACAAAAAGTAAATTTTTTCGAGAATGCATCAGACCATTTCCTAAAGTGCCACCCACGAAAACTGCAAGAAACAACAAAAAGGAAATCTACAGTTTACACTGATACTCCGGAGAAAGAAAACATCAGAATACAAATCGAAGAAAGGGACAGAAAAAGAAATGCCAGTTTAGCAGCAATATAAGCTTGGAGGTACTTTGAAATAAAAGGCGTGTCCTTCAAAGTGAACTCCTTAAGATGAACTGACTTTTTATTGAGTAACAAACATCTCCTTATATATTGTTCTCCGCGCATGCGCGAGCGCGTGCGCGGCGCTTCGAGAAAACGCGGAGTAGCTGGTCTTCCATCTAGAACATTCAGCGGCGCGCGGCGTTCTTCGAGAAGATGTGGTGACACGGATCGTTGTTCTAGAAACAGTCTCGCTGGCGTGCTGGCGTCGGCCCTGCTCCGCGGCGGCGCTCAGTGCGCGCGCACTCAGCGTGCGGCGGCCGTCTGACGTGAGACGCGCTGTATGTAGGTATGTCAGCGGCGCTACACCAGCAAGATAAAGACAAACATGAACATGAAAGAAAATAAAAAAAGACGAATAAAACCACCAAGAACCAAAATAAATCATCAAAACGAACCCCAAAGATTTCTAGCTCAGAAGATGAAGACACTGACACAGAAATTCCGCAATCTCCTGATTCTACATACGACGTCACAGAAGATCTTCAATTTGATTCTTCAAGTTATGAATCGTCTGCATCAGAAAATGAGAATGAGCCTCCATATCTTCAGATAGAAGATTGGGTGATAGTGAATATACTATCCATGAAAAATCTTGTACACCGATACCACAGTATAAAAATCATATTTTAGACTGTGCCGATACGTAGGGCAGATTAAATCAATAACCGACACGGATACATTGTAAGATTTGCTAAAAAGATTGATCATTACAAAAAGTGGCCCGTAAACGATGACATTTCTGAAATTGCTCGGCTCCAAGCTGTAAAGAAAATTGACCGACCTACTATTAAATCTAACAGTAGGCGTGTTGTTCTTGAATTCAAAAAATCTTTGCGAAAGTTGAGTAACTTGAAGTTGATTTAAACTTGAAGGCAGAGCGCAATTTCCGTACTATAAATTAGTAACTCTGCAGCTATGAAACATAGGTACAGACGCCAGCTCATCAAGCTACTACAATCTGTCAGATTTCTTTAATAGATTTTCGACTTTATTGCTAAAGCACTAGGTTCAATGTTGATTGGGAAAATCCGACAGTTTCGGGTAGGTTGACCTGCTGGCGTCTGTACATACTTTAAGCCAAAACTTGGCATAGTTCCTTCTCTAAAAACTATGAGACTGATTCTCCCCACTAACTATACTAGAGGATAGATTTTTTGATAAATTATGTAAGTTTGTATTTTTTTAGAAACGGTGTTTCATTTAATTTGTATTATTTAATGGAGATTACACATAGTTTTTATAAATACCTAGTTTTGACTAGTTTTAGGGTAGAAATTCCCAGAAAATTATTTTAAGTTTAAAGTGCCAAATGTTAGCTAAGTTAATTGATTTTCTCTGAAATTAATTTTGACAAGAAGTCAAGCCTATACGGGTCAATAAACTATTGATAAGATGGAAAAATTGTCATGATTGAAACATTGTTATGGTTGAAACAAGCTATTTTGTATGAGTCTGGATTACCTTTTTTTCTCCCCCATGTCGTGCCATTACAGCATAATAGGATAATAAGTCTGTCAACTATGTGTAATAGTATTCAATAGCACAAATTAGAGCACTAAAATTATATAAATAAAAGATATTCTGAGTTGTCTATGTTGAAGATGTTTTCGTATTTATAATTTTCGAAATATTAATGTTACTTTGGCGGACTTATCATGATCTCACTAAATAAGTTGGTGGTAAGGTATGTTGTTAAAACTGATTAAAAACCTTCATTACCTAGTTCCTTAAATATTTCCAGTGTTTCAATTATCCCTACATACTGTTTTAACCGTCCTTGTGGTGGGTCACTGTGCCCAGTCTTCTTTTATAGGCGATTGTAGGTTAACTATTCGATATAGAGGTATAGATTATGTTTAGGAACTACATAACGACCCTTTCAACGTAGCGTAACGTAATAAATATGAAGGATGTGGGTACTATAGACACTTCTCTACACAGTCTCAGTAAAATGGTTTCAATTGTCCCCGGTCTACCCTAATTATCGTGATATTCTTAACTTTTCCATCGTGCGTGCCCAATTTTCTTTCTAAGTAAATGTATGGCCACCTTATTAGAAAGGACACTTATCAGTAACGGCTTTCTCTTTCATGACCAATTTTTGGGTGCTTGTAAGCTTAGTGAGCATTCCAGTTGAACGTTTCAAGTAATTACTAATTCCATAGATTGTGCAAATTGTGACAGTTGAGTTGTGTGACGCAAATCTGAACTGACAGCGACGAGCGAATCACACCGAGCGTAGTTTGACATATTGTCATTGTCTTAATATGTTTAGCAAGTTTATTGGTCAATAAATTGAACTTAATTATCTACTTTACTTAATAATTAGGAAATAATAAAGAAAATTTTGATCTTTTGTTTTATAATTTCATAACTTCTTAATAGGAGTAAGTGACAGTGTTAAGTACTTGTGATTGAACGTTAGTGCAACCCAGGCGTTATATATGGTGGAGACGGGTAAGCGGTGAACTGTGGGCAGTGAGCGGGCAGACGGGCGCCAGGACACTGCCACCGGCGCCATGGAGGGCCAGGCCGACTCCGATCGCGACAGAGCCCTGTGAGTGGAACCTGATACCTCGTACGACCACCACAATTTCCGCGGGGTCGATAGTATTGCATTCTGGATCATAAGAATCGAACGTCCTCTTTGTAGTGTCGCTCATTGAAATACTGACATTTAATAATATTTCCCACAGCACACGCATTTCTTTTCCCTGCAGCCCAGGCATTTCTTTATAATAACAATATTTTAAGAGCACAGAATGCAATATAATGTTTGCAGATCAGGAGTGGACAACAGTGCTGCTGAGGGTGATGGAGACAGGGGACGGTACAGGTTAGCCTGACTCTATTCATACTCATACTAATATTAAATATACACCTGACTGTCTGTCTGTTACCTTTTCACGCCTTAACAACTCAATGGATTTGGATGAAATTTAGCACATGGATAGTCCACAACCTGGATTTGGACATAAGATACTTTTATCACGGTAGTATGCCTCCGTGTGATCATTTCTGACATCCACACGGGCAAAGCCAAGAGCAAGAGATCTGTTGTAATTTTATAAGGAATGGGTTAAACTGAATGTTAGTTTCAAGCATTGCACAGTGTTGCTCGCTTTCATCTGTAGCAAGCTTAACTTGCGTGTCACTATAATCTTAAATAGATTAAAGGAAAAGGAATTAAAAAAAAAAGAAAAACTACAAAACCTAAGGGGAAGCGCCAGGTAGCAAAATTAAATTATTCTTATGTTTTTTGCAATTTGTAAGTCAGTATTAGATTGTATGTTGATTAAAGTATGATTCGCGACCATTACTATGCATTTACAAAATTATAATCATTGGAATCAGTAATACAACTCCTTAAGTTAGTTAATCCTAAATGTTGAAATTTCATGAAATAGTCATTCATTAGGCTGCGTTTCCACTGAAGCGGAGCTGGGCGGAGGGGAGCGTAGACGTGCACGAATCGTCCAATCACAGACGAGACGAGTGACGCGATGAAGATTTCAACCGTTGTGATTGGTCGATTCCTGCACGTCTACGCTCCGCTCCGCCCAGCTCCGCTTCAGTGGAAACGCAGCCTTAGGATTATATGAACTTAGAGTGTTGTATTGATGATTTTAGGGTGCCGTACCTCAAAAGGAAAAACGGAACCCTTATAACCCTTAACACATTCAGTGCGGCAGACACACATGCGCGTTTTCATAACTTTCTTCGAGTGCGGCGCGGCGCACATGTGTGTTCGTTGTGCATCTCTATTGTTTCGAAAACATCGTAAAAAAAGGGTCGGTAAGGGTGTAGCATAAAGAAGCGTTTGCATAAAGAATTCAGCAGAGAATGTGTTAATGGAACGGAACGGAACAGACACTCCTGTGTCTGTCTGTTTATATGTCTGTCACAGCCAATTTGCTCCGAATCGAATGGACCGATTAAGTTGAAATTTGGTACACATATGAATTTCTATGACCCGAACACGGACATGTAACATAAATAAATGAATTTTGAATATGGAGGTCAATTTAGGAAGCCTATAAGAAAATTTAAAAAATAGTTTTGCTAACTGTACCATGTGACATATCAAATGAAAGGGCTTACTCTGAGGGTCTCAAATATATTTTTTATAATTTTAAAATAAATTGTTTTAAAGTTATTTAAGAAAATAGACGAACATTGACCATTATTTCCAAAACTACTGACCCTAAAATTTTGAAAAAAATACAGAAAATAGTTCCCTACCTATAGATTACAGGAAAATCTATAAGAAGTCTATGGTGTTAAAATAACACGGTAAAGCTCTCGATATTGTGCATACAAACTTACATTTGCAGTTGGAATGTAAGGAGAACATGTTTTTCAACTACAATGTTAAGTTTGTTCTTGTTCTTGGGATTGATTCATCCCAACCAACTTGGAACCCTTCATTGTGCTTAGTCCGACACGCACTGGTTTTTTTTAAGCATTATAATTGTATATACAAATTTGTTACGGTCGCAAATCATATTGAGATCAATTTACAACCTGATACTGACTTGCAAATTGCAAAAAACACAGTGAATGCAAATAAAACATGGTAGCATTCCTAGCTCTAGAATGACCCAATGCAGATTGCGCTGCGGTAGGCGGGGCTTACCGATTGCGCTGCGGTAGGCGGGGCTTACCGATTGCGCTGCGGTAGGCGGGGCTTACCGATTGCGCTGCGGTAGGCGGGGCTTACCGATTGCGCTGCGGTAGGCGGGGCTTACCGATTGCGCTGCGGTAGGCGGGGCTTACCGATTGCGCTGCGGTAGGCGGGGCTTACCGATTGCGCTGCTCACGTGTTTAGTTCATCCGCAGTAGGCAACAGCGGCAGTCGACTATTGTTACTTATTTACCGGTTTTTGTGTGTTCAATATTTAAAAATGCCTTCTTGTGCAGTGAAGTGGTGTATATGTTACGGGTAATGCTAGAAGATTGGGTAAACCTAGGTTTACCCAAGTATTTTGGGTAAAGTCCGAATAATCTTGTGCGTTGTGTGGTCACAGTTCTAACCTAACCTAACCTACGTTTCAGCCTACACCTAAGTTTAAACAATTCTAACCTAACCTACCTTTCAGCCTACACCTAAGTTTAATCATTCTAGCATTACCTGAGTCGACCTGTATGGGGAATTAAAATTTATTTTAATTATTATTCGGACTTTACCCAAAATGATTGGGTAAACCTAGGTTTACTCAATCATCTAACATTACCCGTAACATATAAACCAAACACATTAGCATGAAAATAATGTTTGGAATTAGTTTTCAAGTATCATTACATTTAATACATCGCTATATGTGACGTTCCACAGGAAAAGGTACCTTAGGCTTTTGATTCGTAAAAATATGTAAAAAAATAGATTTTTTTTATTGCTGTTTTTTATGATATTATGTAAGTTATTAGCCCATAATGTGGCTCTAAAGTTTAGTAGAAAAGGTATCTTATGGCGTGTGTTATGAAAAATAAGAAAATAATACTTGCAATCATATCGGGGCATGCTCCGCTTAGATGATTAAGTAAATTATATCGAAATAGACAAAATACGTTGGGTTTAATAATACAGTTTTTTTTTATATGTAATTAAAATCCTTTTTTCGTTTCATTGTACCCCACTTGTCCCTAAGTCTTAAAAAAAGTATAGGTAAGAGAGAACTGATTATTTTTGTAGCAGTTTATTATTAAAATAATAGTTAAAATTAATAAATAGGTCATTTATTGTCCTGACATATCGTTTGTTTCGTAATTTCCAGAGTCATGTATGAAACAAACACTGTTATTGTGATGTAGGGGAAGTTTAACTGACTTAGAAAGTTAAAAATAGTCTGTAAATGCGATATTACTTATCAGTTTTATTATATGTTAATGAAAGAATATTGTTGTTTTGTGTGCAAGAATTTATATTGTTTGTTAAATTAAAACTTAAATCCTTAAGTTTTGTGTTTATGCATGGAAATATTAAAAGTTATTCTTACCTCTAATTCTTGTTTTTTTTTTTGCCTAAATTTTATCAAGTAATTGTTTTCTAATTGATCAGTAAAAAATCTGGCGTTCACATCGTAAAAAAAAAACCGGCCAAGTGCGTGCGGACTACGCACAATGGAGGGTTCCGTAGTGGAAAAGAATTTATCCCAAAAACAAACTTAACATTTTAGTTGAAAAACCTGTTCTCCCATACATTGATATACGTCACAGTCAATTCTCCAACTACAAAAAGTTTGTAACGCCCATTTTTTTTTATGTGACAAAATTACAAATTAACAATTTCCGGACTTTTCCCCTTACTTGTGCTGTGAGACCTTCCTTCTTGGCAAATTCCATGGTTCTAGGTGAACGGGAAGTACCCTATAGGTTTGATTCCCTTGTGAAATCGCAAAATATGTGATATAAACGGTTATATCTTTTGATAGCGTTGACTTACATGTTTTTTCACAGCTGAAAGAGACCATAAACCCGAGTATTTGATATGAATTTCAACTTGATACCTCTACGCTTTCCTGAGAAAAAGGGTCTTGACAGACAGACAGACGGACAATAAAGTGATCCTATAAGGGTTCCTTTTTCCTTTTGAAAATATATTTTTTAGAAATTGGTGATTAGGCTCCAAGGTTTTGATTTGTAATACAGAACTTATCGCAACATTTTTTGAAGGACAGAAGCCTAAGGAATTAGTTTCCCTAGCCCACTATGTAACTTACAACGAGAATATTGTTTTTGAGGTGGCTAAACTTAAATCGTTTTGTAAAATTGCACAGTTTCTAATACAATCTTTAAATAAATATATCTCAGTAAATACACATCGTAGGAGCTTAATCTTTTTTTTGATATCGACAGCTTATTAATTCCACATTATTATGGTATGCATAACTCCATTAGCACCACAAGGTACCTTCACCCGTGGAATGTTACATATTATATCTATATGAAACGTTCTGGTTGGCCGCGCAGTCTATGGGGATGACATTATGCCAACCAAACAATTTACTTTTCTGCCTAACAATAACGACAATTTATTTTTATTTTTATTGTAATGTAAAGATACAATACACAACATTTCTTTTTCTATGGGACGACACTATGCAAAATATACAAAGATATTGTAGGTACATAACAGTAAGCAAATAAGCAGTGATATAATGTTATTTTGCAATACCTATATAATACTTAAATACTGATATGATATGATATGATGTTTACCTAAATTGTAAATTTAAAATAGACCACACATTATTTTTTTATTTACCTTATAATTTTAACATACATGACCTTAGAACAACTGTTGCCTTACAGTTCATAAAACATATGTTTTATCATAATTCTATATGTTAATACCATCAATATCAGGCTGCGGCAGGCGCCGAGGGCACGGCTTTTCGACGTCCAGGTGGCTCGCACTAACGTAGGCAAATTCGCACCCGTTGCAATCGGAGCCATACGGATACTAAACAGCGTCTCGCAAAGGCTTGACATTTTTAATTGTACGTTGGCGGAATTCGTGAGGGTGACTATCGAATTACTAACGAAGAAATGATAATCAGGTAATCACGTATGACATTATCGCATTGGGTGTCAACCTGTTAAGATAGTGTAAGATTGTATTAATAAATAATTAATATCACGATTAACTATTTACTTTGCACCTTATTACATAACACATCCCGGGCGACTAGTGGTGGGCGCAGAGGCGTCGTAGAAATGTCGTTAGCGGCCTATACGTTAGATGGCAATTTAAACCCAAACTATAAGGAAATGTGCTTGTTTTTTGACTGTGCCTTCTGAGTGGTAATATTTTTTGGCTAATCAGTTGCGAGCGACGGAGTTTCGATGTGTGTTTGTTTGGGATGTTTTGTCAAGATGCGCGCTTAATTTCCTTGAAGTGATGCGTTTATTCTCGTTCACTGAAAAAACATAAGAAATTTTGAATTTCACGGGCTACCTGGAGTTTTCGCGTTAAAGACAATGGACTCTAAACTCTAAACTGAAAAAATACTTTTATTTAGGATGTTGGTTTGGTATTTGTGTGTTTTACTTTTATTTTTAACTTTTTTTTTTGGAAAAAAAAGGTTATTTTAAGTTCCACCAACCTTAAACTTTCCACCGTATTCTTGAAAACTTAAAGGACACATTTTTTGAGACTCCCAAATTGCATACCGTGTGTTTGGAGTATTCCCGATTGAGCACCTATTTTTAGAGCACCTATGCATTTTGTAATTTGAGAATAACTTACATATAAAGTGACTTTAATCTAACTTAAATATAAAGTGACTTAGAAACATCTGTTACGGTACTACTACTACCTACTACTAGACTACTCCTAGTACCTATCCAACATATCTCTTAAACTTCTAAGTTATGGTACCTATCCAACAAAACTCCACATGCTTATGTGCAGTGAATTTATTTTTCATTCCGCTTATATGGATTCATAGAATACACCTTCCTTCCAAATTTCCTTGATACAATCTCTGAGTAACATAGCTGTGCTAGGGGCGCATGAACTGACTGCCAGACGGACGGTCGAAATTACAATTTCCTTGATACAATCTCTGAGTAACATAGCTGTGCTAGGGGCGCATGAACTGACTGCCAGACGGACGGTCGAAATTACAATTTCCTTGATACAATCTCTGAGTAACATAGCTGTGCTAGGGGCGCATGAACTGACTGCCAGACGGACGGTCGAAATTACAATTTCCTTGATACAATCTCTGAGTAACATAGCTGTGCTAGGGGCGCATGAACTGACTGCCAGACGGACGGTCGAAATTACAATTTCCTTGATACAATCTCTGAGTAACATAGCTGTGCTAGGGGCGCATGAACTGACTGCCAGACGGACGGTCGAAATTACAATTTCCTTGATACAATCTCTGAGTAACATAGCTGTGCTAGGGGCGCATGAACTGACTGCCAGACGGACGGTCGAAATTACAATTTCCTTGATACAATCTCTGAGTAACATAGCTGTGCTAGGGGCGCATGAACTGACTGCCAGACGGACGGTCGAAATTACAATTTCCTTGATACAATCTCTGAGTAACATAGCTGTGCTAGGGGCGCATGAACTGACTGCCAGACGGACGGTCGAAATTACAATTTCCTTGATACAATCTCTGAGTAACATAGCTGTGCTAGGGGCGCATGAACTGACTGCCAGACGGACGGTCGAAATTACAATTTCCTTGATACAATCTCTGAGTAACATAGCTGTGCTAGGGGCGCATGAACTGACTGCCAGACGGACGGTCGAAATTACAATTTCCTTGATACAATCTCTGAGTAACATAGCTGTGCTAGGGGCGCATGAACTGACTGCCAGACGGACGGTCGAAATTACAATTTCCTTGATACAATCTCTGAGTAACATAGCTGTGCTAGGGGCGCATGAACTGACTGCCAGACGGACGGTCGAAATTACAATTTCCTTGATACAATCTCTGAGTAACATAGCTGTGCTAGGGGCGCATGAACTGACTGCCAGACGGACGGTCGAAATTACAATTTCCTTGATACAATCTCTGAGTAACATAGCTGTGCTAGGGGCGCATGAACTGACTGCCAGACGGACGGTCGAAATTACAATTTCCTTGATACAATCTCTGAGTAACATAGCTGTGCTAGGGGCGCATGAACTGACTGCCAGACGGACGGTCGAAATTACAATTTCCTTGATACAATCTCTGAGTAACATAGCTGTGCTAGGGGCGCATGAACTGACTGCCAGACGGACGGTCGAAATTACAATTTCCTTGATACAATCTCTGAGTAACATAGCTGTGCTAGGGGCGCATGAACTGACTGCCAGACGGACGGTCGAAATTACAATTTCCTTGATACAATCTCTGAGTAACATAGCTGTGCTAGGGGCGCATGAACTGACTGCCAGACGGACGGTCGAAATTACAATTTCCTTGATACAATCTCTGAGTAACATAGCTGTGCTAGGGGCGCATGAACTGACTGCCAGACGGACGGTCGAAATTACAATTTCCTTGATACAATCTCTGAGTAACATAGCTGTGCTAGGGGCGCATGAACTGACTGCCAGACGGACGGTCGAAATTACAATTTCCTTGATACAATCTCTGAGTAACATAGCTGTGCTAGGGGCGCATGATCTGACTGCCAGACGGACGGTCGAAATTACAATTTCCTTGATACAATCTCTGAGTAACATAGCTGTGCTAGGGGCGCATGAACTGACTGCCAGACGGACGGTCGAAATTACAATTTCCTTGATACAATCTCTGAGTAACATAGCTGTGCTAGGGGCGCATGAACTGACTGCCAGACGGACGGTCGAAATTACAATTTCCTTGATACAATCTCTGAGTAACATAGCTGTGCTAGGGGCGCATGAACTGACTGCCAGACGGACGGTCGAAATTACAATTTCCTTGATACAATCTCTGAGTAACATAGCTGTGCTAGGGGCGCATGAACTGACTGCCAGACCGACGGTCGAAATTACAATTTCCTTGATACAATCTCTGAGTAACATAGCTGTGCTAGGGGCGCATGAACTGACTGCCAGACGGACGGTCGAAATTACAATTACTCAAAATCGTACAGATACATGGGGCTATACGAAAACCTGAAAAATTTACTTTGATGTTGTTTATTTATATCTTTTTTGTTTTATTTCAATTATTTTGATGAACCTGATGATTATAGGAGGGATTGGTCCAAACTGGCTCAATATCGAGTTGAGTGGAAAAAGGAGAGGGATGGCTTTGCCGCGCAGTGGGGCAGTACACGCTGAATAATATTATGTCCTTGGTTTCATTTACAAACATTAATATTTATTTTGGGTTTGGGATTTTGGGGCACGAGAGCAAAAAAATACACCGATACCCCCACTTTTTTGGATGTACCGTCCGTCATATTTTGTTTGTTGAACATGTTGCTTGTCACCGGGGCCCGGGGCGGCCGGACCATGATAATAACAAATCGATTGACACCTCAATCATCAAAATTGGATGAGAAGTTTAAGTGCTACGGTGGACAGTAAATTCAAATATACACGAGTGCTAAAACATAACCCACGCGGTTTTGCCGCAGTCGGGTAAAAATTGAATGTAGTTAGCAAAATCGATTTAAGCAGGTAGCCTATAGTAAAAGAGTATTTATATAGTAAGAGAGTATTTATATAGTAAGAGAGTATTTATATAGTAAGAGAGTATTTATATAGTAAGAGAGTATTTATATAGTAAGAGAGTATTTATATAGTAAGAGAGTGTGGGTGTGTACTCGCAGCATGATGGTGCGGTGCGCGTCGCAGTCATCGCTGGACGAGTCGTCGCAGCGGCCGGCGGGCGGCGGCGCGGCCGCGGACGCGCACGCCGCGCACCCTGCGCGCCTGCTGGCGGCGCTGGCGAGACTGCGGCGCGACGCGGTGCTGTGCGACGTGCGCCTGCACGCGCGCGCCGCCCCCCACCTGTCGCCCTCCGCCGCGCTGCCCGCGCACCGCGCCGTGCTGGCGGCCGCCTCGCCCTACTTCCACGCCATGTTCACGCAGTTCGACGAGAGCACGCAGCCCACCATCACCATACAGGTAGCTGTCCCGATCACGCGTGATTTTATAGATAAATATTTTCTTTCTTTCTTTGATTTTGACGGATCGAAGCGAAACTTTATACAAACTTTCATTACTGTTTCTTAACCAAAAGTGGTTCATTTCATGGTACACTCGGGTGAAAAAATTATTTGTAACTATTGTAGATGTAAGTATACCTCCTAGAAACAAAATTGATGAGACAGTTGTCCATCGTTACTTCCTTCTTGTTGCGAGACGTACGTGTTACCGTTGTAATAGTACCCATAGATGGAACCTTCCTTGAAAGAGCATTTGGTTATTTCATACTTGTAATAACCTGCACCCTTATTGCGTAACATACTATCAATCGGAATCTGAATCATTTTGAAGCAAATTGCTAATCCATTAGTTCATATGTTCGAAAAATTTGCCTGCTAAATAACGTAAATAACGCAATGAATGTTGTTGAACTGTCAAAATGAAACCGATTCCGATTGATAGTGTCTTACGCAACTGCCCCGCAGTTTTCCATGGTTCCACCTTTGATGTAATGAATTTGAAACGGTACAAATCTTTGAACTTGCGGAATCACACATCGAGGAAACAAAAAGTCTGTTTCTCGATCTTACAAAGGCATTTGACACAGTCTCGACTTGCCTACTTAAGAAACTTGAAGTTTGAAGAATTTGCCTTGTATGATTTAAGAGCTACCTGACAAACAGGAAACAGTATACCAAAGTTGGATTGGTATACTGTTGGATCCTTCTCAAGTGACCAACTTCCTATTGATTTCGGAGTCCCTCAAGTCAGTGTACTTGGTCCCACGCTTTTCATTATTTACACATTTTAAATTTTACTGACATCATCAGGTACGCGTGTTGTACTTCGTAGCACGACCATGAACGCATTCATTATAACTTTAGATGTTAATAAAATCCTTTTAATTTGTACTAATTTATAAAAAAAATAAATTAAACTTATTTTATAAGAAATGTTATACCTCTCAATTATCGCAGATATACAGGTCGTGCTGGCAAGATTCCTTCCCAGCACGACTTCGTTAAAGTTCCAGCTGACATAGAAGTTGATGAAACGGGAGCATGCCTAAAAATGTATACTCATTATGTACTCCTATTTCATTACTGGTAAATTTTAGAAAAAATCATATAGGTACATATAGGCTGAAAATGTTTTTTGCTTTCTTTGCCTTGCGATTACTCTTAACAGAAATGTTTTGCTCATGCAAAACAATAATCTGAGCTTTTTGGAATATTGTTAAATGATCATTGTCTAAGTTAATCAATTGATCGCAATCCCAAACTTCGTAAAAGTGCAAACGAAGAAGTATAGGTGTAGTTGCTCTCATACACAAGTTCAGAATTGAAGGCAAGAATATATTTTTAAAGCGGGTAGTTAGCTTCTAAACTGGCAAATAATTTTAAGTCGGCGAGAAACTTGCGGCAGATTCTCGAACCGGTCAGAATTTCGCTTTATTCAGTTAGTATATTAACTCTAAATTACAAAATCTCTAAAATAATATTTTAGTAAACTCGTGGCTCGACCTCGAATCACTGGTCACTGCAGGTTGAATGGGTACCTGTTGCGTCACGAGAGCAACTATCCTATGTTGCAAAAGCCTATTATACTATTATTCTATTATTTAGAAGAAATTAGCGCACTCACTTTACGAAAGCGATGTGTGCGTGGCTGTCATTGTAAGCAGTACGTACAGTAGCGATCTAGTATTGTAGTGTGCGCACCTGGTTACTTAACTCTTTTGGCGCGAGACATATTTATATATTTTCATATGGAATTAAAAATGATCATAATCATAATGATAAATCGTCTTCCCCTCTCACAGAGAGACCTTTCTCCCATCAGTGGGAACATTAGAGGCTGATCATTCTACATTCTCCTGAGACGTACCCTCTCTTACTACTTTACACAAGTAATAACTCTGTAAGCCTAGTGGCTCTTCCAATTTAATTTCATCTGGTGAACTATTTTCCAGCCAGCCTTCCGAAGGCTACCACAGACGTTATACTTCCTTCCAGGAAGGAGGCTCCTCCATCTTAATCTGTTTAAACATATTTCAAGCAACCTTAGCCCACCTGTTATTGAAAACCATATCAATAACAACGATTATGGTACTTATATTTTAAGTAAACTTCCTGATTGTCAGAATGTTTGAGCTACACTTTGGCTGCACTGTTATACAACATTTAAAAGTTGTGAGATATTAGGGTATGTAAGTCTCTGCCAATCAAAGGGTAGTTCCCCTCCCATATGGGTAACTTTCCTGGCAGTTGTTTTGACTATATTCAGCTGACAGTCCGTGGTGCCTGTGTGTTGTTGACAATCCGTCAAATCTTTAACCTGTTGTGACAGGAGGGAAAAGTGTTGGAGTGTTTGTGCACGCGAGATTGTTTTGGTAAAAGCACGTTCGATTTTAGAAACTATTTTGGGGAGCAAAAGCGAACAAAATATACTTTTTTTCTGTTTTTCAAAGTAACTACGAGAAATGGTAAACGGTATTATTATGAACTCGTATATTACAGCCATTAGTAAATATTCACCGCACGTCGGATATTGTTGCTCTTTCTGTTCTGTAACATTAATTTTTAATTACGATAACAATGCTCTTGAATCTTCTAGCTAACATCTGTCGGTACAGTACTTATGTGTAAAATAAATACATTGAAAAAATTAAATCGACTTCAAAAAGAAATTAACTCAAAATTATGAAATAGGTAATTTTAATTTCGGAAGTCGGTGTCTGTATTTTAATTTTTTTGCCACCGACTTCCGAAATTAAAATTATTTCATAATTTTGAGTTACTTTCTTTTTGAATTCGATTTAATTTTTTAAATAATTTTTTATTTCGTAATTTTTAGTTCTTAGTAAAAACTGGAATATTTGTTTGTAATAAGTAGTTAATAGTTTTGTTATAAATATTGCACTAGAATTTGACCAAGGTTTTGAGATGTTTTCTCTTTGACACCACACCCGTAGCTCGTATCAATAAGCCAGGCCGTCACACTTACACGTTGAAAGCTAGGTCATCCTAACTATTGCCATTACTGAGGACCAATAAGCACTTACCTGGTCATCATCAGACCTTCAGAAAGTATCATGCAGTAGCATCCGTGCTCAATTAGATAAATGTTGAAAGCTAGGTCATCCTAACTATTTCCATTACGGCGGAAGAATAAGCACTTACCTGGTCATCATCAGACCTTCAGAAAGTATCATGTTATAGCATCGGTGCTCAATTAGATAAATGTTGAAAGCTGGGTCAACCTAACTATTTCCATTACTGAGGACCAAATAGCACTTACCTGGTCATCATCAGACCTTCAGAAAGTATCATGTAGTAGCACCCGTGCTCAATTAGATAAATGTTGAAAGCTAGGTCATCCTGACTATTTCCGTTATTGAGAACCGATAAGCACTTCCTGGTCATCATCAGACCTTCATAAAGTATCATGTAGTAGCATCCGTGCTCAATGAGATAAACGTTGAAAGCTGGGTCATCCTAACTATTTCCATTACTGAGGACCAATAAGCACTTACCTGGTCATCACCAGACCTTCAGAAAGTATCATGTAGTAGCATCCGTGCTCAATGAGATAAACGTTGAAAGCTTGATCATCCTAACTATTTCCGTTATTGAGAACCGATAAGCACTTACCTGGTCATCATCAGACCTTCATAAATTATCATGTAGTAGGTCCCGTGCTCAATTAGATAATTGTTGAAAGCTAGGTCATCCTAACTATTTCCGTTACTGAGAACCGATAAGCACTTACCTGGTCATCATCAGACCTTCAGAAAGTATCATGTAGTAGCATCCGTGCTCAATGAGATAAACGTTGAAAGCTGGATCATCCTAACTATTTCCGTTATTGAGAACCGATAAGCACTTACCTGGTCATCATCAGACCTTCATAAATTCTCATGTAGTAGCTCCCGTGCTCAATTAGATAATTGTTGAAAGCTAGGTCATCCTAACTATTTCCGTTACTGAGAACCGATAAGCACTTACCTGGTCATCATCAGACCTTCAGAAAGTATCATGTAGTAGCATCCGTGCTCAATGAGATAAACGTTGAAAGCTGGATCATCCTAACTATTTCCGTTATTGAGAACCGATAAGCACTTACCTGGTCATCATCAGACCTTCATAAATTATCATGTAATAGCACCCGTGCTCAATTGGATAATTGTTGCAAGCTAGGTCATCGTAACTATTTCCGTTACTGAGAACCGATAAGTAGAGTTGCCGCGAATAGTTATAATAGCGAATAGTCGAATACCGATTAATCGCCATTCCCTATGGCGAATAGTCGAATAGTTCGACATTAACATAGGAATATAAAAAATAGTTTATTTGTTATCGAATGTACAGACGCCAGCACATCAAGCTACTACAATCTGTCAGATTTCTTTAATAGACTTTCGACTTTATTGCTAAAGCATTAGGTTCAAGGTTGATTGGGAAAATCTGACAGTTTCGGGTAGGTTGACCTGCTGGCGTCTGTACCTATCACGCTTGTAGAATCGTTTATTTTTTACCTACTGTAATCAAATTTTTTTCTAAGGTTATGAGAAAAGAAAATGAAATTGGGAAATCAGTCTCACATTCTGATATTATACTGATTTTACATTTTTAAATGCTTTTCTTGTACGTTATAGTTAACCTACCTATTTTAATCACACCAGCAAGCTCTGTTTATTCAGAAAGACTATTTTCTGAGACAGGTTTGATGTATGAAAAAAAGCGCAGCCGACTTGATCCCAATTATTCCCTATCGTGCAGAAAAAATTTTTGCACCACTATCTGCCACTTTTGGATTTTCAAAATTAATTAAAAAGCCTAACTTTAATATGACTGATTTTTGTATGACATTTAATAATAATGATAATAATTGATAGTAAACTAAGTGTGTTTTGTTTTTTAAGAAAAAATAAAGTGATTATTTTGAAGCCTATACTTGTTTTTCTCATTAAAAGTTTATTTTAGACAACTATTCGCCGAATTTCGACGAATAGAAAAAAATGTCGAATAATGCCGAATACCGAATAATAGCGACTATTCGTGGCAACTCTGCCGATAAGCACTTACCTGGTCATCATCAGACCTTATAAATTATCATGTAGTAGCATCCGTGCTCAGTTAGATAAATGTTGAAAGCTAGGTCATCCTAACTATTTCCATTACTGAGGACCAATAAAATAAGCGCTTACCTGGTCATCATCAGACCTTCAGAAAGTATCATGAAGTTGCAACCGTGCTCAATAAATGTTAAGCTGGGACATCCTATTTTCGTTACTGAGAACCTTGTTTTGAGATGTTTTCCCTTTGACCCAACTAGTTTAAGTCAGGCCGTCACATTTTCCCTCCGGCCTGGGCAGAGCACCGCCGCGTCCTCGTGGAGGCGATCGGCGGCGGCGATCTCTCGCGTCCGTCCCTGGTACAGGCCATGGTACGGAGCGAGTCGTGAGAAGCCGTCACCTCCTTCTGCGAAGCAGTAATGCTCGCGAAGGAGGAGGCTGAACGCGTGAGGGAGAGGCAATCTTTGCGCCCTCACGCCCCTAGTCGCCGCAGGAGACGCCCTGGGCGTCGGGAATCGATAGCCGATTCCCGGCCATCGTAGGCGCGGGCTTGCGGATGGCGAGCAATGGGTAGCTCGCCGTCCGGTAAGGACCAGGCCCGGGTCGACGGCGCGTTGTGTTCCACGCGCGCCTCCAAGAGATGTCAGCACTAGCTGAAGGGGTCCTAGGGTCGATGCCCGCCAGGGTTGCGGGTTGTTCGAAAGAGTTACCGTGGCCCTGGCACAGGCAACTGAAGGAACACGGGTGGGTTTTAGTCAGTAGAAGTCTGACACGCCCTCCCGCTCCACCCAGAGCGGGAGAAGTTATTTGATGATTTCCCATCCACAAAAAAAAGGCCGTCACATTTTAGGTACACAATAATAACACGTATTAGTCCCATTATCTTGTAAACTACTGAACCGATTTTCATGAAACTTTCGCTGTGCCCTAAGTTGAAGTAAATGTAAGCCAACAAAAAAAGAATGGTCACGATCCGATTAACAGTTTCGGAGAAATGCGTGGACAAACATACATACATACAAACATACATCTATGAAATTTTGTATATTTGTTTGGAAGCCCTAATAGATCATCATATGTGAATATCTCGCAGTTCCGATAATATTACATACATACGTATCGAATTGATAACTCCTTTTTTTGAAGTCGTTGGTTAGGACTAATGTTATGCAATCTATACTATAACATTCACCACTGAATAGGAGCTTTATAATGAATGAGTGTGGATTATCTCTATTATTATACCAAGTCCCTTGTTCTCTACCGACCACTGCCCCTTACAACCTGACTGCCCTCCCCCCCAACTTTCCAAGCTGAGAATTACAGCTTGCTAGGTCTAAGAGGATCTTACATTGTTCTTGTATTGGTACTGGCTCCGAGACTAGACTCGCCTCCAAGTATGGTATTCAAGCACACTAGGTCCAGTAGGGGGCGATGTATACATAGTACGCCCCTGTCCCGATTCCCGAGTTTAATGACTGAGCACTCGGTCTTAAATTGGGCGAAGAGAACACCCATGCTAGTCAATGCTGTCACCTCTGACTAAAAGCATCGCAGAAGCTAATCAAGCCATCACTTGACTCCCATGTGACGCACAACGGCCAACTTCTGACGCGAAAAGGTACGCCCCACTTTTGAAACGTGGCCTCCGAGGCATGGGGCCTGGAGCAACTGGAGCAAATCCGGCTGGTCTGTTCTTAGATTAGCGGTCGGCAAAGCCGTTATAACACTTTTAACCTCCCCGGGAGGTAAACCACTGACAGAGTGATGTTCAGCTAATCTACTAACTTCGTCATCTTGCAAGTTAGGTTCAGGAGCGCTAGGGAAAGTATCCCTCGCTCCTAAATGTGCGATAAATGGTTTGTTGTCGGATTGAACTAGAATATGTGCACTCTGAAAACTGGCTTTTTGGCTGCTAATTACTGCATATATGGCAAACATCTCTCAAGTTCGAGTGCCATTTTGTTTCTGGTTGGTTCAATTTCCTGACTAGAGTAGGATAGAATAGAATAGAATAGGTATTCTTTCTTATGTAAACCATACCAATTACAGATATAAATGTAGAAATTTTGCATAGGGTGACACAATGGGCAGTCTTATCACTAAAAGCGATATTTTAGACATTCTTAGGACTCCCTTTGAATGGATAGAGTAGCCCATTCATGTGGGCTCTTTACCTTTCCTCCACGGCATATGTGGACAGGAAGCCTTACCCATGTGTAAAGGAACTGAGCTGTGGTCTATCAATAGCCTCTGGCCACCACATTAACTCTTTGTAAACCTGTGGAGCAACCTTTTCCATTTGTCCTGGTCTACCCTTCTCAAATATTTTTCTGGCGACAAGCATTCCCTTACAAGGATAGCAAAATGTATGAACTTGTTTCGCAAACCAGTGGAACAACCTTTTTCCATTTGTTCTGGTCTGCTCTTCTCAAAAGTTTTTCTGGTGACAAGCAATCCCTTACAAGGATAGCAAAATGTATGAACTTGTTTCAGGGAACAAAATTACTTTTTTAGAAGTGTTGATATTATTATCTTCCTTTCTACCTTGCTTGTAGACAGACCCTTGTGATTGGTAGCGGTACTCAATTCCAACTCCTGATTGAGATTTAGAATTGACTTAGGAAATTCACATGTCACCTAAGCTTTGTTAGGACCCAGTCTCTGAGAGAGAAATCAAAAATTAACTTTTCCTAGCGGGCCAGTAAAAAAAAAAAAACTAAACTAGGTAAATAAACAAAAATACTTGGGCTCACAAATTCTCTATGTCCAGGGAACTGAAGAAATGTCAATAAGATATGCAGTCAATTCCCCTATTTTGGTTCTAAAAGACTCCGGAGTCATTGTGTGAACTATTTCAGTTAATTTAGTTAGCCTTCTATTTCAGTTATTTTAACACTGTTTCCAGTTTACTCTTCAGTAATAACGGGGTGTAAACAATATTATACAATTACTTATAATCCTATTCTTACAAACCAGCGTACATTATTGTGGGTTCAATGAAAATTTGTATGAATTATTTGAACTAGGCTTCTTAAAATAGAATTGTTCTGAATATTAATGTTTTAAGTATTTGACTTCCTGTTATAATCCTCAGTATGAACAGAAACAGGTTTGCAGTCTTTAATAGGGATGATGACTAAAAAATGATTTTTTGTCCGTCATGTAGATTATTAAAATATATTGGACACGTATTTTTTCTTTTTCTACGTAATCAAAAGATAACGGCGAAACATTGAGTTAAAATGTGGCATGACGTCACGCCTTCGTAGATTTTATACGTAGAAGTGACGTAGCAAGCCCCCACTCCCGAACTTTAATGCGAGTTATCTAAGTCATTTTTTATTAATATGATAAAGCAAAAAATACGTATCTAATATTTTTTTTATTATCTGACTGACGGGCTAAATAGAATTTTTTTTTTTTTTGCCCAGGCATCATCCCTATTTGCAAGCTTTTACATGATCTTTTAGGCAGCCTGAATCTTGTCAAAAGTATGAATCTTGTTGTAGTTATTTTGCTAAGATCCTCATCTCATCGTTTTTTTTAATTATTACAAAATACAGAAAAAAAATATACAAAAAAAATATATATATTCTAAGAAATAAGACCAGAAGTGATTTTTTTAAAAACAATTTTCGTAAATACTATCTAACAAAATAAATTCACCACAAACAACTTTACAACAAAAATGATTTTAACTTCTAAACTAGCTAACACACAAAAATAATACGAAACTAATTAGTCTAATTAAGATCTAGAAACAATCTACCTATGACGAAACAATTAGCAAAAGCTAGGTACAATCGGACAGAGTAACGACCTATCTCAACAAAGGCGAGCGCAACAAGAGAGCGAGCCCGGGTGAAGCGCCGAGTTTTATTAACTCTCCCCACCCTTGCCGCTCCTACTCCTACACGGCCTCTCCTGACAGGAGTCCGTCCTCGGGCTCCATCTTCTAACTCTGGAGGTCAGTCTCCAGGGTCGGCAACGATGTCCCTGGACCTTCATCACCCAACGAAGCGTTGAACGGGACTGGAAGTTCTTCGATGCGTCCCTGTGTCCCGGACGTGCTAGGCTGTGGTTCAATCGCGACATCAGGCGTCTCGACTTCGGAAGGCTGGACGACGACACTTGGAGCGGTAGATTCCTCATTATCGACGTCCGATTCTGTAACAAAAATAAATCGCAACAGAATACTATGTTCACACACTAAATAAGACACAGAGACTCGCATGTGTCCTTCTTATCAAGTTACACAACTATGACACATGATAGTTAGGCTCAACTAGCTAAACCAATAAAAAAAAGGAGAAAAATAAACAAACAAATATCTGTATCGATCACCTGGGGCAGTTCCCGTCGGGGGAGTGCCACCTCACGACTCGCTAGAGGTCTACGCGGACTTACGTGAGACATAACTTTGCGTGTGTGAAACGATTCACATAAAAGCATGTTTCAAAACAAAAAAAAACACAGAGACCATGTTCGTCACCGAAACATGTCTCGTACCACGACTCGTTAGAGACCAACCTTTTGGCATAACCCTGCGCGTACTACAGCTCCAGGACCATGTCCGAGCACAACAAAAATAAAAACAAACCACCCAAGGCCTGTTCCATATACTAGGATCGCATGACTGAGCATACTCCAAGACAGCATCCAATAACATGAAACCAAACCTCACCTGAAGTGTATCCGTCAGTCAGGATAGTATATCTGAGTACGAGGACATCCAAGACAGAGGCTATCCCAACCGCAAGACAACACTTCCCTTATTGCGTTTTATCCCTTGAGAAAGCACACAGTAAGTAGGTATATGGTACATAACGAAGTACGAACTCTTAAAATAATTACATAAGACAGAGACCACTCAATGGCATGTCTACAAGTCATTAAGAGGAAAACATCAAAGCGATGACTTAGACCACTTACCAAGAAAAAAATCGGCACACACATCGGGAGTCCACTCTCCACGCCACGGAATCATATACTCCGCGGCTGCTTGCGTCGTTTTCCCATACGAGCCGGCCAAAAGCTGAAGCTCGTAACGACCGTGTGACAAAGCCTTCACCACACGGTATGGCCCTCGCATGCAGGAATCCAGTTTCCCAGTCGACTGCGCCTGTTTTCTAACAAAAACCAATGAATTTATTTCGAAGACGCGCGGTGCCTTGCGTCCTTGGTTGACGTAAGTATCTTGAGCTTCGCGATTTGAACGGAGACGTTCAGATGCTCTCTGCCGACGCATTTCACGAAGAGCCTCCCTGTTCGGACTGGAACCTTCAATAGCCACGTCGCGTACCAAACTTCGGATGAGTGGAGTAGCCGCATCGATGCCAATCAGCAGGTTAAGAGCAGACTGTTGAGTTGTTCTGTGCTTGGTGATGTTCAGAACCAACTGGAGCTTCCACACGACAGTCGGCCACCTTTGCTGTCGATGATTGCATTCGATACGTACCATGTTGAGTACCGTGCGACAATAACGCTCCACCTGCCCGTTGGATTGGTGCATCTCAGGTGTTATGAGATGAGTGTCGCAGCCCATATCCGTGACCCAGTTGAGAAAGTCCGCACTTTGAAACATCCTACCTCTATCAGCTACAATTAACTTAGGCGTACCAAAAAGTGAAATTAAATTATTGAAATGCTGTTTTAACCCGTCAGCATCCTGACGGTACATAGGGTACAATAGAACAAACTTAGAAAATGCATCGACTACGATCAGAACATAGCGATAACCATCTGCTTCAGGTAAGGGACCTAGGGCATCTAAATGGATGGTTTCAAAGGGAGAGTCCGGTTTTTCCCAAGAGTGAATGGGTTGGAGTGGGGCACGGGCGACTTTTTTATGTGAAAGACACACTAAACAGTGTGTTACATATTTGAGAACGAAAGCTCTCAAGCCCGGGAACCAGAAATGTTTCGTAATAAGATCGACTGTCTTATCTACACCGGGATGGTCATGTTCATCATGAAAGATACGTAAAAGGCTAAGTCGATGACCTTTGGGGATAAAACAAAGCAGTTTAGGGTTTTCACCAGTAGGTGTAGACTTGAAGTACAAGATGTCATTTTTAATGACATACCGGGAAGAGTCCAACTGACCATCGGATAAACTCTGGATGATAGATCGAGTTTCTTCATCAGAGGCTTGAGCAATTTGAGCCCAGTTCAAAGGCTTTTGAACCGAAATTACGTTGACAGGATTGCGACTAAGATAGTCAGCATGGGATAGAAGGGAACCTTTACGGTAATCGAGACTGAAATCAAAGTCCTGGAGGTATACCCACCAACGAGCTACCCTGGGCAACAAATCTTTCTTACGTTGGGTGAGTTTTAGTGCGTTGCAATCGGTAACTACGGTGAAATGAACTCCCACAAGATAATGCCGGAAATACTGAAGAGCTTTAACGACAGCAAGCGTCTCCAGCTCATACGAGTGGTATCTACTCTCAGCCCCCTGAGTAAGCCTGCTGAAATAAGATACCACACGCTTGCGATTATCCTCATGTACTTGCATCATGACTGCTCCATAACCAATAGAGCTCGCGTCTGTGTGGACCTCTATTGGTAACGAAGGATCGTAGATAGCTAGTACTGGCTCACTCGTTAGACATTCTACAATGTACTTTCGAGCAGCCTGTTGCTCTGAACCCCAGTTAAAGGGAACGCCCTTTTTAGTCAACGCAGCAATACAAGCAGTTCTCTGGGCAAAGTCAGCTATGTAGCGTCTAAAATAGCTGGCTAAGCCCATAAACTGGCGGACCTGTTTTATGTTTTGCGGTTGAGCTGAGTCAATCAAAGCCCTTACTTTGTCATGACTCGGCCTAACCTGATTCTCACTAATGGTTCGCCCCAAATACTCAATTTCTGTAGCTAGGAACGAACACTTCTTCAAGTTAATTGAAAAACCGGCCTCAGTCAAGGTATTAAGAACACTACGAAGTAGAATCAGGCCTTGTTCGACTGTTGAAGTCGCGGTACCAGTAATAAAAAAATTTGAAAACTCGTTAATAATATTCAACAGCTTTCCTAATTGATCAACAAGAGGCGTGTTAATTGGAATAGAAACCTCGGGTTGAATCGTCATTACTCTAGTTGTAGGCCCGCTATCAACCCTCGTAAGTGACTGACAATCTTTAGTACGAACGTACCTAACACCTTCTCTATTTAAAATATCCGTACCTACTATGACTGGAATGTTCATGTATTGGGACGATACTACGAACAAATCTACATCAAGAGTCAGACCGTCAAACTCGATAGGTAACGTAACGTAAGACGTGCTTTCCACTTCCTGACTACCCAAGCCCTTCGAAATACGGAAAGCCGGCTTGCGCGAACAATTAAAATGTTTCAGCAAAGAAGACGATATTAAAGAGGTGGTTGAGCCACTATCGATCAAAACGTCTACGGGCACATCTTGAATAACCGCCAATACAACATCATTATTAGTAGAAGTTACTAAAACATTGCAAAAATTAACAGCCTCCTTGTTTGCCGCTTCGGTTCTTTGCTTGGCAAAACAAGTTTCGACCTTATGACCCAGCTTCTTACAAAATGAACACGGTTCGGATTTATTCGGAACAAAAACTGTCTTCGAATTCGCGGTACTCGAAGAAAGCCGAGAACTACTCGGCCCCTGATCAGGTCTAGAGCGCTTAGTACACGCATTCTGCTTGTGTCCTAACTGACCACACGAGAAACACTTAATATCGCTAGTACTACCCCTTTTTCGCAAGGAATCAGCGATTGGTTTCCCTTTGCTACCACTATCTAAACGCGAGGTTCTAACCGGTTTTACGTAAATGGAGAAAAACTCAATCAAATCATTTGGCAATAATTTTGCGTTAGTCGCGGCCGCTCTAATATTAGGGTCCGTAATACCGCGTATAATTATTGCCGATATTAATTCGTCACTAAGTCCCCGCACTATTCTCAACCGAAGTAACGAACGACGCGCATAATCAGCGTACGTGGAGTACTTGTCGGAGTTGGTGTTAATCAAGTCCGCCAAAATACTTGCTACATCGGGTGTCTTCGGACACAATGGCCTAAACTCTTTCTTAAAGTTACTCCACGTGCGGTCATTTGACACCCAATCGTTTAGCCACGAACGAGCATCTCCCTTTAAGCAATTGCCAATGCGCGAAAGGCACTCATGATCGTTCCAATGGTTTAGGGATCTTGCGCGGTCTACCTCCGCACACCAATCATCAATATTGTGCAAGTTTGGATCAAAATTAGAGATATAAAAATGCTGGCTGGATCTACCGTAATTAATTGAACGAATCGAGTCTATAATACGGTCGGTAACCGTGGAATGTTCTAGCGCCTTGCTAGATGTAGGCTCTGAACCGCGAGGTAATGATCTAGACTTAGATCGGTTGCGCTGGTTATGGCTACGGAAAGGCGGCACAAACCGATCACGCGATCGCGGACTTACATGTGGCGATTGCATTCTACGCGTACGGCTCGACGGTGGCGGCGAAACATAACGCTCACTACGCAGATCCGCACGATCCGGTGATCGTAAAGCATTACGCCTAGGTGACTGTCTGACCTGATCACGTTGTCGTGATAATGACCTATCGCGGTTTCTAGTTTCCGGCACTAATAAGGCACGATCACCAGAATGCCCTGGCAAAGGCGACGCCCTAGGCCTATCCTCTAACGCTTTAAGACGCGTCATCATAGCCTGCATCTCGAGCCGCAACTTAAAACTTTCGTCAGGTGATCGCTCGCGGTTTCTACTATCACGTCTGTCGCGACTATGACGATTGGAACTACGACTATCGCGACGATCCGCACTATATTCACGCTCATGATTCGACATGACAAAATCAACAAAAGTCTAAAGTAGAAAGATAAATGAACCGCTATGACACAAAAAATAACAAAATACGGCACAAAAACTAATCAAAAGCACTAACAAATCTCCACTACTCCAACAACATTCGTACTACCTGAAGGTAGCTGGAGAAAAAAAGAAAAAACCGAACAAAACGACAAAACTTCTAGAATAAAACTAACTGATAAGCACTATCCTTTAACAAAAATAACGGTGGGCAATTGGGAGAGAATCCCACTTCTGATCTAAGAAATAAGACCAGAAGTGATTTTTTTAAAAACAATTTTCGTAAATACTATCTAACAAAATAAATTCACCACAAACAACTTTACAACAAAAATGATTTTAACTTCTAAACTAGCTAACACACAAAAATAATACGAAACTAATTAGTCTAATTAAGATCTAGAAACAATCTACCTATGACGAAACAATTAGCAAAAGCTAGGTACAATCGGACAGAGTAACGACCTATCTCAACAAAGGCGAGCGCAACAAGAGAGCGAGCCCGGGTGAAGCGCCGAGTTTTATTAACTCTCCCCACCCTTGCCGCTCCTACTCCTACAATATATAAATTATTATGTTCTTTAGCATTTCTTGTTAGTTAGTATAAAAGTAATTTTAATGTTCTAACTGTAGATTACAGTTCATAAGAGGTGCTGAACCTCCATTGTAACAAAAGTTCCCCACAAATATAACAAGTGTGGTGGTGAATTAGTGCAACATCTCGAATTTAAAGCCATTTTGAAAAATAATCTATTTTTCACTAACAAACAAGCCACCTTTATCTTCATCACGTTCAAGTACTAAATGATATTTATAACGACATATTTTTAACAACTACCCCCAAGTAAAATAAATATTAAAAATAAGATTTGTTATCATAGCATATTTGTACTAGGGTAAGCATTTATTAATATTTCTCCTAATAAAAACCTCACGTGATGGAATTTTTTCATTGTTTTTGCGTTAATCAGCACCTCGAAATCTATAAGAAACCGTTATTCGATTTCAGACAATTGCATACCTGCGTTATTAGATATTGTACACCCTTGTTTTCCCTTGGAGAAATGCTCATGCATACTGCATTACCACGGGGAGATAGTGCAGTTATGTGGGACTCCAACCCACTAAAACTCCACGGTGTCCTCCTCTGCCGCTTGTGGCGGGAACACGGGCACGCGTTAGCACTCACCGCGAACCCGCCGCGGCTGTCCGTCACCGGACCCTCCTCTGGGGAGCACCCCCCATCACCGGCGCACAAGAACACATTGCGCATCCTGACCACCCCATGGGCGCTAGACGTGTCTAGGCATCAGTGGTCCCCCTGCGACCGTTCAGGTCAGTGGACCGGCCGCCTACCATTTTTCGGCCGTAGAGGATATGGAGAGCGGCGCACCGCAATACCGGCACTCCTCTTCCCCTGCGGCCCCACCGTGTCCGCCAACAGACGGTGGCGACCCCGTCAAGGCCGCGGTAGGTAGGGAGAGAGCGGCGCACCGCAATACCGGCACTCCTCTTCCCCTGCGGCCCCACCGTGTCCGCCATCAGACGGTGGCGACCCCGTCAAGGCCGCGGTAGGTAGGGAGAGAGCGGCGCACCGCAATACCGGCACTCCTCTTCCCCTGCGGCCCCACCGTGTCCGCCATCAGACGGTGGCGACCCCGTCAAGGCCGCGGTAGGTAGGGAGAGAGCGGCGCACCGCAATACCGGCACTCCTCTTCCCCTGCGGCCCCACCGTGTCCGCCATCAGACGGTGGCGACCCCGTCAAGGCCGCGGTAGGTAGGGAGAGAGCGGCGCACCGCAATACCAGCACTCCTCTTCCCCTGCGGCCCCACCGTGTCCGCCATCAGACGGTGGCGACCCCGTCAAGGCCGCGGTAGGTTGGGAGAGAGCAGCGCACCGCAATACCGGCACTCCTCTTCCCCTGCGGCCCCACCGTGTCCGCCATCAGACGGTGGCGACCCCGTCAAGGCCGCGGTAGGTTGGGAGAGAGCGGCGCACCGCAATACCGGCACTCCTCTCCCGCCGCGGCCTCCAACCCTCAGCCGCGATGCCTCCCATATGACATGCGCTCGCCTCAGTTGCGATGTCGTCCAAGGGGCACCGCAACCGCCGCTACGCCGTCGACTTCCTGGGAAAAGCCCTGACGAGCGGCCCCTCCTCCGGGTTCTGCTTCACTGTGGGTGACCAAGCCACGGCTACTGAGCCCCCCCGCCTCGACAATGTGGGAACCCACCTCGGGGTGGGTAACTAGAATGTTATTCATCCATGTGAGGACGTAATTGTTGGGGCTCGCTGCCATGTTATTGTGTAACATAGCTGTACCTAGGCCACAGGTAATACTTTAGGTAACTAGAATGTTATTCATCCATGTGAGGACGTAATTGTTGGGGCTCGCTGCCATGTTGTTGTGTAACATAGCTGTACCTAGGCCACAGGTAATACTTTAGGTAACTAGAATGTTATTCATCCATGTGAGGACGTAATTGTTGGGGCTCGCTGCCATGTTATTGTGTAACATAGCTGTACCTAGGCCACAGGTAATACTTTAGGTAACTAGAATGTTATTCATCCATGTGAGGACGTAATTGTTGGGGCTCGCCGCCATGTTATTGTGTAACATAGCTGTACCTAGGCCACAGGTAATACTTTAGGTAACTAGAATGTTATTCATCCATGTGAGGACGTAATTGTTGGGGCTCGCTGCCATGTTGTTGTGTAACATAGCTGTACCTAGGCCACAGGTAATACTTTAGGTAACTAGAATGTTATTCATCCATGTGAGGACGTAATTGTTGGGGCTCGCTGCCATGTTGTTGTGTAACATAGCTGTACCTAGGCCACAGGTAATACTTTAGGTAACTAGAATGTTATTCATCCATGTGAGGACGTAATTGTTGGGGCTCGCCGCCATGTTATTGTGTAACATAGCTGTACCTAGGCCACAGGTAATACTTTAGGTAACTAGAATGTTATTCATCCATGTGAGGATGTAATTGTTGGGGCTCGCCGCCATGTTATTGTGTAACATAGCTGTACCTAGGCCACAGGTAATACTTTAGGTAACTAGAATGTTATTCATCCATGTGAGGACGTAATTGTTGGGGCTCGCTGCCATGTTGTTGTGTAACATAGCTGTACCTAGGCCACAGGTAATACTTTAGGTAACTAGAATGTTATTCATCCATGTGAGGACGTAATTGTTGGGGCTCGCCGCCATGTTGTTGTGTAACATAGCTGTACCTAGGCCACAGGTAATACTTTAGGTAACTAGAATGTTATTCATCCATGTGAGGACGTAATTGTTGGGGCTCGCTGCCATGTTGTTGTGTAACATAGCTGTACCTAGGCCACAGGTAATACTTTAGGTAACTAGAATGTTATTCATCCATGTGAGGATGTAATTGTTGGGGCTCGCCGCCATGTTATTGTGTAACATAGCTGTACCTAGGCCACAGGTAATACTTTAGGTAACTAGAATGTTATTCATCCATGTGAGGACGTAATTGTTGGGGCTCGCTGCCATGTTGTTGTGTAACATAGCTGTACCTAGGCCACAGGTAATACTTTAGGTAACTAGAATGTTATTCATCCATGTGAGGATGTAATTGTTGGGGCTCGCTGCCATGTTGTTGTGTAACATAGCTGTACCTAGGCCACAGGTAATACTTTAGGTAACTAGAATGTTATTCATCCATGTGAGGATGTAATTGTTGGGGCTCGCTGCCATGTTGTTGTGTAACATAGCAGTACCTAGGCCACAGGTAATACTTTAGGTAATTAGAATGTTATTCATCCATGTGAGGACGTAATTGTTGGGGCTCGCCGCCATGTTGTTGTGTAACATAGCTGTACCTAGGCCACAGGTAATACTTTAGGTAACTAGAATGTTATTCATCCATGTGAGGACGTAATTGTTGGGGCTCGCTGCCATGTTGTTGTGTAACATAGCTGTACCTAGGCCACAGGTAATACTTTAGGTAACTAGAATGTTATTCATCCATGTGAGGATGTAATTGTTGGGGCTCGCCGCCATGTTATTGTGTAACATAGCTGTACCTAGGCCACAGGTAATACTTTAGGTAACTAGAATGTTATTCATCCATGTGAGGACGTAATTGTTGGGGCTCGCTGCCATGTTGTTGTGTAACATAGCTGTACCTAGGCCACAGGTAATACTTTAGGTAACTAGAATGTTATTCATCCATGTGAGGATGTAATTGTTGGGGCTCGCTGCCATGTTGTTGTGTAACATAGCTGTACCTAGGCCACAGGTAATACTTTAGGTAACTAGAATGTTATTCATCCATGTGAGGATGTAATTGTTGGGGCTCGCTGCCATGTTGTTGTGTAACATAGCAGTACCTAGGCCACAGGTAATACTTTAGGTAACTAGAATGTTATTCATCCATGTGAGGATGTAATTGTTGGGGCTCGCTGCCATGTTGTTGTGTAACATAGCTGTACCTAGGCCACAGGTAATACTTTAGGTAACTAGAATGTTATTCATCCATGTGAGGACGTAATTGTTGGGGCTCGCCGCCATGTTGTTGTGTAACATAGCTGTACCTAGGCCACAGGTAATACTTTAGGTAACTAGAATGTTATTCATCCATGTGAGGATGTAATTGTTGGGGCTCGCTGCCATGTTGTTGTGTAACATAGCTGTACCTAGGCCACAGGTAATACTTTAGGTAACTAGAATGTTATTCATCCATGTGAGGATGTAATTGTTGGGGCTCGCTGCCATGTTGTTGTGTAACATAGCTGTACCTAGGCCACAGGTAATACTTTAGGTAACTAGAATGTTATTCATCCATGTGAGGATGTAATTGTTGGGGCTCGCCGCCATGTTATTGTGTAACATAGCTGTACCTAGGCCACAGGTAATACTTTAGGTAACTAGAATGTTATTCATCCATGTGAGGACGTAATTGTTGGGGCTCGCTGCCATGTTGTTGTGTAACATAGCTGTACCTAGGCCACAGGTAATACTTTAGGTAACTAGAATGTTATTCATCCATGTGAGGACGTAATTGTTGGGGCTCGCCGCCATGTTGTTGTGTAACATAGCTGTACCTAGGCCACAGGTAATACTTTAGGTAACTAGAATGTTATTCATCCATGTGAGGATGTAATTGTTGGGGCTCGCTGCCATGTTGTTGTGTAACATAGCTGTACCTAGGCCACAGGTAATACTTTAGGTAACTAGAATGTTATTCATCCATGTGAGGATGTAATTGTTGGGGCTCGCCGCCATGTTATTGTGTAACATAGCTGTACCTAGGCCACAGGTAATACTTTAGGTAACTAGAATGTTATTCATCCATGTGAGGACGTAATTGTTGGGGCTCGCTGCCATGTTGTTGTGTAACATAGCTGTACCTAGGCCACAGGTAATACTTTAGGTAACTAGAATGTTATTCATCCATGTGAGGACGTAATTGTTGGGGCTCGCTGCCATGTTGTTGTGTAACATAGCTGTACCTAGGCCACAGGTAATACTTTAGGTAACTAGAATGTTATTCATCCATGTGAGGATGTAATTGTTGGGGCTCGCCGCCATGTTATTGTGTAACATAGCTGTACCTAGGCCACAGGTAATACTTTAGGTAACTAGAATGTTATTCATCCATGTGAGGACGTAATTGTTGGGGCTCGCTGCCATGTTGTTGTGTAACATAGCTGTACCTAGGCCACAGGTAATACTTTAGGTAACTAGAATGTTATTCATCCATGTGAGGACGTAATTGTTGGGGCTCGCCGCCATGTTGTTGTGTAACATAGCTGTACCTAGGCCACAGGTAATACTTTAGGTAACTAGAATGTTATTCATCCATGTGAGGACGTAATTGTTGGGGCTCGCTGCCATGTTGTTGTGTAACATAGCTGTACCTAGGCCACAGGTAATACTTTAGGTAACTAGAATGTTATTCATCCATGTGAGGATGTAATTGTTGGGGCTCGCCGCCATGTTATTGTGTAACATAGCTGTACCTAGGCCACAGGTAATACTTTAGGTAACTAGAATGTTATTCATCCATGTGAGGACGTAATTGTTGGGGCTCGCTGCCATGTTGTTGTGTAACATAGCTGTACCTAGGCCACAGGTAATACTTTAGGTAACTAGAATGTTATTCATCCATGTGAGGACGTAATTGTTGGGGCTCGCCGCCATGTTGTTGTGTAACATAGCTGTACCTAGGCCACAGGTAATACTTTAGGTAACTAGAATGTTATTCATCCATGTGAGGACGTAATTGTTGGGGCTCGCTGCCATGTTGTTGTGTAACATAGCTGTACCTAGGCCACAGGTAATACTTTAGGTAACTAGAATGTTATTCATCCATGTGAGGATGTAATTGTTGGGGCTCGCTGCCATGTTGTTGTGTAACATAGCAGTACCTAGGCCACAGGTAATACTTTAGGTAACTAGAATGTTATTCATCCATGTGAGGATGTAATTGTTGGGGCTCGCTGCCATGTTGTTGTGTAACATAGCTGTACCTAGGCCACAGGTAATACTTTAGGTAACTAGAATGTTATTCATCCATGTGAGGACGTAATTGTTGGGGCTCGCCGCCATGTTGTTGTGTAACATAGCTGTACCTAGGCCACAGGTAATACTTTAGGTAACTAGAATGTTATTCATCCATGTGAGGATGTAATTGTTGGGGCTCGCTGCCATGTTGTTGTGTAACATAGCTGTACCTAGGCCACAGGTAATACTTTAGGTAACTAGAATGTTATTCATCCATGTGAGGATGTAATTGTTGGGGCTCGCTGCCATGTTGTTGTGTAACATAGCTGTACCTAGGCCACAGGTAATACTTTAGGTAACTAGAATGTTATTCATCCATGTGAGGATGTAATTGTTGGGGCTCGCCGCCATGTTATTGTGTAACATAGCTGTACCTAGGCCACAGGTAATACTTTAGGTAACTAGAATGTTATTCATCCATGTGAGGACGTAATTGTTGGGGCTCGCTGCCATGTTGTTGTGTAACATAGCTGTACCTAGGCCACAGGTAATACTTTAGGTAACTAGAATGTTATTCATCCATGTGAGGACGTAATTGTTGGGGCTCGCCGCCATGTTGTTGTGTAACATAGCTGTACCTAGGCCACAGGTAATACTTTAGGTAACTAGAATGTTATTCATCCATGTGAGGACGTAATTGTTGGGGCTCGCTGCCATGTTGTTGTGTAACATAGCTGTACCTAGGCCACAGGTAATACTTTAGGTAACTAGAATGTTATTCATCCATGTGAGGACGTAATTGTTGGGGCTCGCCGCCATGTTGTTGTGTAACATAGCTGTACCTAGGCCACAGGTAATACTTTAGGTAACTAGAATGTTATTCATCCATGTGAGGACGTAATTGTTGGGGCTCGCTGCCATGTTGTTGTGTAACATAGCTGTACCTAGGCCACAGGTAATACTTTAGGTAACTAGAATGTTATTCATCCATGTGAGGACGTAATTGTTGGGGCTCGCCGCCATGTTGTTGTGTAACATAGCTGTACCTAGGCCACAGGTAATACTTTAGGTAACTAGAATGTTATTCATCCATGTGAGGATGTAATTGTTGGGGCTCGCTGCCATGTTGTTGTGTAACATAGCTGTACCTAGGCCACAGGTAATACTTTAGGTAACTAGAATGTTATTCATCCATGTGAGGATGTAATTGTTGGGGCTCGCTGCCATGTTGTTGTGTAACATAGCTGTACCTAGGCCACAGGTAATACTTTAGGTAACTAGAATGTTATTCATCCATGTGAGGATGTAATTGTTGGGGCTCGCTGCCATGTTGTTGTGTAACATAGCTGTACCTAGGCCACAGGTAATACTTTAGGTAACTAGAATGTTATTCATCCATGTGAGGATGTAATTGTTGGGGCTCGCCGCCATGTTATTGTGTAACATAGCTGTACCTAGGCCACAGGTAATACTTTAGGTAACTAGAATGTTATTCATCCATGTGAGGACGTAATTGTTGGGGCTCGCTGCCATGTTGTTGTGTAACATAGCTGTACCTAGGCCACAGGTAATACTTTAGGTAACTAGAATGTTATTCATCCATGTGAGGACGTAATTGTTGGGGCTCGCCGCCATGTTGTTGTGTAACATAGCTGTACCTAGGCCACAGGTAATACTTTAGGTAACTAGAATGTTATTCATCCATGTGAGGACGTAATTGTTGGGGCTCGCTGCCATGTTGTTGTGTAACATAGCTGTACCTAGGCCACAGGTAATACTTTAGGTAACTAGAATGTTATTCATCCATGTGAGGACGTAATTGTTGGGGCTCGCCGCCATGTTGTTGTGTAACATAGCTGTACCTAGGCCACAGGTAATACTTTAGGTAACTAGAATGTTATTCATCCATGTGAGGACGTAATTGTTGGGGCTCGCTGCCATGTTGTTGTGTAACATAGCTGTACCTAGGCCACAGGTAATACTTTAGGTAACTAGAATGTTATTCATCCATGTGAGGACGTAATTGTTGGGGCTCGCCGCCATGTTGTTGTGTAACATAGCTGTACCTAGGCCACAGGTAATACTTTAGGTAACTAGAATGTTATTCATCCATGTGAGGATGTAATTGTTGGGGCTCGCTGCCATGTTGTTGTGTAACATAGCTGTACCTAGGCCACAGGTAATACTTTAGGTAACTAGAATGTTATTCATCCATGTGAGGATGTAATTGTTGGGGCTCGCTGCCATGTTGTTGTGTAACATAGCTGTACCTAGGCCACAGGTAATACTTTAGGTAACTAGAATGTTATTCATCCATGTGAGGATGTAATTGTTGGGGCTCGCCGCCATGTTATTGTGTAACATAGCTGTACCTAGGCCACAGGTAATACTTTAGGTAACTAGAATGTTATTCATCCATGTGAGGACGTAATTGTTGGGGCTCGCTGCCATGTTGTTGTGTAACATAGCTGTACCTAGGCCACAGGTAATACTTTAGGTAACTAGAATGTTATTCATCCATGTGAGGACGTAATTGTTGGGGCTCGCCGCCATGTTATTGTGTAACATAGCTGTACCTAGGCCACAGGTAATACTTTAGGTAACTAGAATGTTATTCATCCATGTGAGGACGTAATTGTTGGGGCTCGCTGCCATGTTGTTGTGTAACATAGCTGTACCTAGGCCACAGGTAATACTTTAGGTAACTAGAATGTTATTCATCCATGTGAGGACGTAATTGTTGGGGCTCGCCGCCATGTTGTTGTGTAACATAGCTGTACCTAGGCCACAGGTAATACTTTAGGTAACTAGAATGTTATTCATCCATGTGAGGATGTAATTGTTGGGGCTCGCTGCCATGTTGTTGTGTAACATAGCTGTACCTAGGCCACAGGTAATACTTTAGGTAACTAGAATGTTATTCATCCATGTGAGGATGTAATTGTTGGGGCTCGCCGCCATGTTATTGTGTAACATAGCTGTACCTAGGCCACAGGTAATACTTTAGGTAACTAGAATGTTATTCATCCATGTGAGGACGTAATTGTTGGGGCTCGCTGCCATGTTGTTGTGTAACATAGCTGTACCTAGGCCACAGGTAATACTTTAGGTAACTAGAATGTTATTCATCCATGTGAGGACGTAATTGTTGGGGCTCGCTGCCATGTTGTTGTGTAACATAGCTGTACCTAGGCCACAGGTAATACTTTAGGTAACTAGAATGTTATTCATCCATGTAAGGACGTAAATGAGTGAATATCAAAAAAAAATTGTACATTGAAAAAAGCTCGGTGTTCTTTTTACTAATACAGGCGTAAAAAATCTTGTAGTGAATAAATGAGCCGTATTTTTTATAAGGCGCATACTATTTATGCTTTCGTATATATTATAAATACCAGATCAACTGAATTAGGCTAAAGAAATAAAATAAAACCAAATCTAAGAGTTTTTTTTGTCATACAAAAAACAGTTGTCTCCACATGCCAATTTTAAAAGAAAAATTGAATACTTTTAATAATCAAATTAACACAGATTTCTTTAATACGGTATACTTGGAAAACTATAACTGTTCATGGAAACCTTTTTCTTTCTTTATAAACGTAATAAATGAGAAAATTTAAGTAACAATTATGCCTCCGTATTTCGTTTCTTTGTGTCCTAATTATACAGTTTCTCAACGTATCCGTATTTTATTACATCTGACAACATTGAATTTAGCACAAACCTTACGAAGCAAAACGCCAGCCATCTTACTTTTGATGTATATGTGTCGAAACCTGTTTACCGTTTTGTCGCTTTAAATAATATATACATGTGTGACGCAACATTTCACATAAGTTTAATGGTTTTCTTACAGACATATCATTAGACATTATCTGTAATAAGTAAATCGTGCAATAGACAAGAATTAAACCCCATCGCAACTTGGAGTGACTTAAAGCATCCCTGATTAAAACAGTCGCCGATATTGACATGAACGTCGTGCGTGCTTCGATTGATGACTGGCCTTGCAGATTGAAGGCTTGTATCGACGCAAGAGGAGGACATATCGAATAATTTTAATGTGGTGTAAATCTGTATTTTATATCCTTTCATTTGATGTATAAATGGTTGTAGTGCGTAACTCATTGTGTCAGTTATTTAACTTTCCATATGTGACAAAAGTTATGACCAGACTACGTATGATCATAAGAACGTTATTGTTGTTTTCCTCGGGAACAGAATTTTATTTCGGGATGAAAGGTACCCCATGTCCCTTTCTGTACACGTGACAACGTATAAGCAAAATTTCAGGATGATCGGTTCAGTGGTTTAGGCGTGAAAGGTAACAATCAAACAACCAAACTTACTTTCGCATTTACCTAGTTAAGTCTTGCCATAAATATTGTCACGAAGAAAAAAAAATGTTTTATTGCAAATAATGTTTATTACTTTTACAGTGTGTTAGTTTAATACATAAATATAAAACAAAAATATAAAAAGCTTATTCGAAATGGTCTCCATTGGCTGCAATACAGTCCTCTAAATGTTGAGGCCAGTTATCAATAGAAGCACGCACTCTTTCCATGGGAAAATTCTTCACTGCCAATCGTATGGATTGTTTTAGGGACTCCAAATTATCATGGCGTTTAGAGCAAGGCGTACTCTCTAAAACTGACCATAAATCATAATCCAGCGGATTAAGATCGGGACTAGACGACGGCCAGTCTTCAGCTCTGATGAAGTCCGAAACGTTCACTTCCAACCAAGACTGCGTGGACCTAGCTTTATGACCCGGCGCCGAGTCTTGTTGGAAGGACCATACTTGGTTATTGAACATGGTGTTGTCAAGGGGCTTAACTACCTTCTCAAGAATGGTATCTTGATACACTTGTGCCGATGTTTTGATACCTTTTTCACGAAAATATGGCTCAGTCACTCCTTCATAGCTAACACCCCACCAAACCATCACTGAAGTCGGATAATGCCCACGTTGCACTCTGTCGACTAATTGGGAAGCTTCCTTAGAGCTTTGAGCATATATACGGTCATTTTGTTTGTTAAAATGTTGCTCAATTGTAAAGATTTTCTCATCCGTAAACAACATTTTTCTGTGACCTCCCTTTGCGTACCGCTTCAGTAGTTGTTTCGATTTTACCACCCTATTCTTTTTTAAATTATCATTTAAAAAATGACCAGTGCGTCTCTTATAGGCTGCAAGTCCTAAGTCATCTTTTAAAATATGCGACATGGTTCTGGGTGCTATCTTCATCTCCCGAGATAAAATCTTTTGCTTTCGGACAGGATTTCTTCGAATTCTTTCCCTTACTGCTTTGACCACCTTTTTCGTACGAAGACTACGTGGACGGCCAGATCTTTTTCTGTCACAAACAGAGGAGGTCTCATTGTACCTATTAATAGCCCGGTACACAAACATTTGACTAATACCAAGCGTACGAGTATGTAGAGTTTTAAAAAATGCATTTGGCTCCATACCAACTTTGTGTAATGCAACCACTGCGATTCGGTTCTCTTTATCACCCCACTCCGTTTTAATATCGCAAAATATTGTACAATGTATTGGCGCCAAAATTAGAAAACTCAATGAACAATCGTATAAAAATGACAGATTCCAAAGTCAAATGTAAATAAATATAATAAATATCTTTCTTATTTTTAATTGTAACAGTATTTATGGCCAGACTGTGTATAATAGTAGTTAGGATTCCATTGTGTTTCTTTTGGGTGATGTACATTTTTTTTGATATTCACTCAATTGTTATTATCTGGATTAAATATATTTATATTCTATTTCTATAGAAGGCCATCTACGTATGTCACACGTAACTTGCATGTTGGTTTCAGAACGTGGAGCCGGCCGCGCTGGAGGCCATCATCGAGTACGTGTACACGCCCGACTCGCTCGTCATCACCGAGGACAACGTGCAGGTAGCTCAGCTGACTGCCGACGTTCACGGCATCCAACCAGGAACAAATGATTGAATCAACCCACTCACATAGACACACTCGGCTACGCGCGCGAGCTGCGAGGAATCATAAGGAATGTTGACGTAACGAGCTAGAGTTGTGATTTAATCGACATTACGTTATCCATACTAACACATCTATTGCCGCGTCGCGCGTGTTCAATTAATTATGAAATAATTCTATGAGGATAAATGTGCTTGAAAGCCTCTTCAGCCCCGATTCCTCGGAGCTCGCGCGCGGACTGTACTGCAAGTGCGACATGCGCTCCTGGTACATACGTTGTGTGTTAGAGCCTGCTGTCGGCGGCGTCGCTGCTGGCGGTGGGCGGGGTGCGCGCGGCGTGCTGCGTGTTCCTGGCCGGCGCGCTGTCGCCGGACAACGCGCTCGGCATCCGCGCCTTCGCCGAGCTGCACGCCTGCGCCGACCTCAGCACCGCCGCCGCGCGTTTCATCGAGAACCACTTCGTCGAGGTGAGCGAGCCGAGCAATTGTTCACATTAAAATAGCATTATACGTAGTCGGGCCATAAGTTCTGACACATAGGTAACATTTAGAATGCAAGCCGAGGAAAATATTATGGCCATTCGAGATTTGAATATTTAAAGAAAATAAAGGATTTCTGGAATTTTGTTCATTTTCTAAAATGGAGTGGACGCGCAAAGAGTCACAGTAATAATTGCATTGCATCGTTGCGGTCACGCGCCAACTGAGACTTTCAAACAACTAAAAATTTTGAAAATTCCACTGAGATTTATTTATCGTACTATCAAACGATTCAGGGAAGATTCAAGATTAGAAGATAAACAAAGGAGCGGTCGACCTCGTACTGTTCGGACTCCAGCGGTCATCAAAGCAGTGAAGGCGCGAATCCAACGAAATCCTGTCCGCAAGCAAAAAATGTTGGCTCTGCAGATGGTTACTAAGCAGAACTACTGTTAAAAGGGTGTTAAATGAAGACCTAGAAATGCGTGCTTGTAGAAAAAAACAGCACATCTTCTTAACGCACGGCTGAAGAAAATCAGACTCGAAAGAAGCTGGGTTTTGTTAAGGCGGTGCGCGGGAAAAAATACCGCGAAATACTTTTTTCAGACGAAAAAAATTTTAATGTTGAGGAGAGTTTCAACAAACAAAATGATAAATTGTATGCACACTCTAGTGATGAAGCGAGCAGACGTATGCCACGTGTTCAGCGTGGTCATCAGCCTTCGGCAGTCATGGTTTGGTTTGGGGTGTCCTATTTGGGTCCAACAGAGGTGTTTTTTTTTTGTGAAAAAGTAGTGAAAACCAGTGCCCTTGTATATCAAAACATAGTCCTAACAAACACACCTCTTTCACAAACAATGTTCGAAAACAAGCACTGGGTATTCCAGCAGGATTCTGCGCGGCTCATAAAGCGAAAAGTACCCAAAACTGGCTCACGACCCGTGGAATCGACTTTATCAGGCATGAGGATTGGCCCTCATCCAGTCCAGACTTGAATCCCTTGGATTACAAAATATGGCAGCACTTAGAGCAGAAGGTCTTCGCTAAGCCCCATCGCAACTTGGAGTCACTTAAAGCATCCCTGATTAAAACAGTCGCCGATATTGACATGAACGTCGTGCGTGCTTCGATTGATGACTGGCCTTGCAGATTGAAGGCTTGTACCGACGCAAGAGGAGGACATTTCGAATAATTTTAATGTGGTGTAAATCTGTATTTTATACCCTTTCATTTGATGTATAAATGGTTGTAGTGCGTAACTCGTTGTGTCAGTTATTTAACTTTCCATATGTGACAAAACTTATGACCAGACTACTTACATATGATAGTGACATAAATGAATCTTTGAAATCAATAATATCATGGTTAAACAGGAACAACCTAAAAATAAATCTAGATAAGACAACTATTATGCATGTCAGTCAACGGACCCAGGCGGTATTTGACCTTACCGCAATTTACGAGAACACTGTTCTTAATAAAGTTGACGCCACAAAATTTCTAGGAATTATTATTGACGCTAAATTGAACTGGAAGGCACACATCGAATACCTAAGTATACGGCTGAGCTCCCCTGCGTACGCCTTATATAAACTGGCCCCAGAGCTAAACACAGATGCCTTAGTAACAGCGTATCATAGTCTAGTAGCATCGTTATTGCGCTACGGTATTATTTTTGGGGGAATTCCACACAATAGCTTTTAGGGCCCAAAAGCGATGCATTCGTGCTATGTTCAATTTGAAGTCGACCGAATGTATGCCAATGTTTACAAAACACAAATTATTAACCGCGGATATCGAGGGATATGGCTTGGAGGCACATGTCGCCTCCATGTGGTCAAACTAACCTTATATACGCGCGACAGCGGTGAGCACCGTTTATTCATATTATGTTTGCATCGGAACGTGTATTGGGTTCGTATTTTTTTACAAAACGCCAAAATATTCCGTCCATATTTGCAAACATAGCACACTTACAACAAACCTTAAGACAAGTGGCGTGTCTTACCGTGGTAACTTAACAAGCACTGCATTCATTATAATATTAAACGATTTTATAAATATTGGAATGCGCGGAATGGTCAATTTTCGTCTATTTTCTTAAATAACTTTAACACAATTTATTTCAAAAATATAATATTTGAGACGCTCACAGTAAGCCCTTTCATTTAATATATCGCACGGTACAGTTTGCAAAACTTTTTATTTTATTTTCTTATTTGCCCCCCAAAATTGACCCCCATATTCGAAATTCATTCATTTACATTACACGTCCGTGTTTGGGTCACAGAAATACATACGTGTACCAAATTTCATCTTAATCAGTCTATTAGATTTGAAGCAAATTGGCTGTGACAGACAGACACATGAGTGATCCTATAAGGGTTCCGTTTTTCCTTTTGAGGTGCGGAACCCTAAAAAGTACAAAAAGAAGAGAAGAAAGTAAAAGTAAAAGTTGAAGGACGACAAAAGTGTGCAAAATTGCCATTTAAAAGGACACAGAAAACCAGTAGAAATAGGAAATTGTATGAAACATTGAATCAACATCTAGTAGCGAAGCTGAATTTATTCCTGACGGTGGCGCATCTGATTTGGATGGCTACAGTGACGATATTGATTGCAGTCTTTATTTTGTGATCTAGTATTTTACTGACATCATACTGACTGTAATCCAAGTCGGATTGAAGTGCCGTTACTAATTCAGTCTTTATTTTGTGATCTAGTATTTTACTGACATCATACTGACTGCAATCCAAGTCGGATTGAAGTGCCGTTACTAATTCAGTCTTCATTTTGTGATCTAGTATTTTACTGACATCATACTGACTGCAATCCAAGTCCGATTGAAGTGCCGTTACTAATTCAGTCTTTATTTTGTGATCTAGTATTTTACTGACATCATACTGACTGCAATCCAAGTCGGATTGAAGTGCCGTTACTAATTCAGTCTTTATTTTGTGATCTAACGGGTCCGCCATCTAACGTTTTTTTTCCACCTAGTGCTTATTTCGTGAATGGTAACACTTAGCTCATGTCTGATTTGACAGATAATTAGTTTTATCCTTCCGCTGAACGAATATGGTTGTGTATACGCTTGAACAACGCTGGGAAATATTGCGACATTACTTTGAAAATCATGGTAATGTTGCAGAATGTGTGCGAAAATTGCGTACGGATTTTGGAAGAAGAGAAGCACCGTCAGCTCCGTATGTTCGTTATCTCGTGAAAAAAGTGAAAGAAACTGGCATCCTCGTCGATAAACCAAAGCGTGAAAAGCCAAAAACAGTGCGTACACCCGAGAATATTGCTGCTGTGGCAGAAAGTGTGCGTGAAGCGCTATCAACATCAATTCACCGTCGTTCTCAACAATGGAACATTTCGGAGACATCATTGAGACGAATTTTGCATAAAGACCTTGGTATGACGCCATACAAAGTCCAATTGGTTCAGGAGTTGAAGCCAACTGACCATCCAATGCGTTTTCGCTTCGCTAAGTGGGCCTGCGGTCGACTTACAGAAGATGCCGATTTTGCCAAAAAAATAATCTTTTCAGATGAAGCTCATTTTGATCTTGGCGGGTATGTAAGCAAGCAAAATTGTCGCATTTGGGGCACAGAAAACCCGCACGCATACATTGAAAAGCCGACGCACCCAAAACGAGTCACTGTTTGGTGCGGATTTTGGTCCAGAGGCATAATTGGGCCATTTTTTTCGAAAATGAGCAAGGAGTGGCCGTTACAGTCAATGGTGATCGTTATCGGGCCATGTTGAACGAATTTTTGTTCACAAAAATTGAAGAGGAGGATATTGGCAACATTTGGTTTCAACAGGACGGCGCTACATGCCACACAGCCGAAGCTACACTCGATGTTTTGCGCCCTGTTTTTGAAGATCGCATTATCAGCCGCAGAGCTGATGTCGTTTGACCACCTCGGAGCTGCGATTTGACACCGTTGGACTATTATTTGTGGGGTGCCGTCAAAGATAAGTGTTACGCCGACAAGCCAGAGACAATTGACGCTTTAAAGGACAATATTCGTGAAGCCATTGGTGAAATACAGCTGCACACAATCGATAATGTGCTTAAAAATTGGACCGATCGTGTAAGCTACTGCATGGCCAGCCGAGGCAGCCATTTGAATGAAATTATTTTTCATTATTAACCGGAAGGATTGTACTTTCAAATAAAAAAAGAAATTTGAGAAAATATTCAGTTTTTTTTTATAGCATTTAAAAAAAAAAAGTTATCTGAATGATTAAAATACTAAAGGGTCCGCCCTTTAGTATTTTAAATTTTTTTTTTGTAAATTTTATAAATTTGTGCGCCTATAAAATTATCTTTATCTTCATAGGTACCTATTGTGAGGTCATTTCATAAATATGTAAGATCAGCGCTCACCCATTCCTCCTGGCAGGTGCTGGACACGGAGGAGTTCCTGGCGCTGGAGGCGGACACGCTGGCGCAGCTGCTGGACAACGACCGCATCACGGTGAGTGCTGCTTGTGCGCATCGCGCTCGTCCTGGCCGCGCTAACCGAGCTCGCGCGCCCGCAGGTGCCCAGCGAGGAAGCCATCCTAGACGCCGTGGTGCGCTGGATGCAGCAGGAGCCCAGCACGCGCGCGTCGCACCTGGGCGCGTTGCTGGAGCACGTGCGCCTGCCGCTGTTGGCGCAGGACGCGCTGGTGGCGCGCGCCAACGCCGAGCCCCTGTGCAGCGCGGGGCTGCGCGTCAAGGACCTGGTCATCGAGGCGCTGTCCTACCACCTCATGCGGCCGGAGCGGCGCGCGGCGTGCGCGGCCGAGTGCGCGCGGGCGCGGCCTCGCCAGCCGCCTCGTGCGCCGCGCATGCTCCTGGTGGTGGGCGGCCAGGCGCCCAAGGCCATCCGCGACGTGGAGGCGTATCAGCTGGACGCAGCGCGCTGGCGGCCGGCTGCAGATCTGCTGACGCGGCGCTGCCGCGCGGGACTGGGCGTGGTGGGCGGTAAGGTGTACGCCGTCGGCGGCTTCAACGGTGAGCGGCTGCATGCAATCTTTTTCCATCCGTCTTTTTCAGCCTTATCAAGGACTTTCGCTGTTTATTATGTTTTAATACAGTGTACGGTTTAGAGGAGCTCGTGGCTAAGTAATAACAGCCACACGGGTTGATCCATCAGGTTAAGCTACGCTTGCCGGGGTTGGTCTGTAGATGGGTGACCATCTTTACATACCGAGACTCCTCCGTGCCTCGGAAAGCACGTTATTTATTTATTTTACCATTTATGTACAGAAAAATACATAATAAAATACATAATTATAATTAGGAGTACAAAGGTAATGCTTATTTCTTAAGAAATTTCTTCCAGCAGACCTGCGAAAGGAGAAATGAAATAGAAATGTAGACAATAGTGTGTGATAACAAGAAGAGAAAAATATGAATATGCGAAGACTTAAACTAAAATATTAACTATACCTACACGTATAACATAAACTTAAATAAATACATAAAGCTAAAACATACATATACTATACTTATATAAATACTCACAGTTGAGAGGAAAAGTAATGCTCTTATACTCTATATCTGAAAAGAGTCACAGTTTTTAAATCGCGAATGCTAGGCGGAAGTGAGTTCTACAGTCTCACAGCATGGATAGAGAAGGAATAAGAATAGTAGCTAGTTTTATGAGGATGAGATTTAAGGAGGGATCTAAGGTGTGATCTACACGGTGCGTCACTAGGGCGAGCAAAGGAAAAACGCTCACACAGGTAGGAAGTATAAGACGGGTTGTGTAAAATGTTGAAGAGGAGACATAAAATCCGAGTGTTCCTGCGAAGGCGGATTGGGAGCCACTTGAGTTCCTTGCGAAAGTGAGAAACATGATCATACTTTCGAAGACCAAAAACAAAGCGAATGCACAAGTTTTGCAAGCGCTCAAGCTTACTTAATAGCTCCTCAGTAGCATCCAGGTAGCATGCGTCGGCATAATCTATAATCGGCTGAATAAGCGTTTGTGCCAAAGAAATTTTAGTGAGGAGACTTTGAAGGCTTTTCAGCGAATGAAACGAGAAATGTACCTTTCGACTGACCTCATTGACCTGAGCACGCCACGAAAGATTAGAATCAATAATTACACCCAGATCTTTGGCGGTTTCGGTATAGTCAATGCGCACACCATCGAGATATAAAGGCACCAGAGATGTAACATCAGCCGCACTGCAACGAATCTGCTGCCTATGATCATGGCCTGAGATTTAGTTGGGTTCATTTGCAAACCAAAAACCACGTTATGCCGTTGGTCCCGGCTGTCATTCGTGGATCTTTGGCAGTCGTTACGGGTCGTCAGAAGCCCGAAAGTCTGACAACCAGTCTTACCAAGGGGTATCATATTACCCAGTAACTGGGTTGTGGAGGTCAGATAGGCAGTCGCTCCATGTAAAATACTGGTATTCAGCTGCATCCGGTTAGACTGGAAGCCGACCCCAACATAGTTGGGAAAAGGCTAGGCAGATTTTTTACAGTGTACGGTTTCCACCGTACGCCTTTTACTGATTGATAGGATATGATTGATATCGAATGAAACTATGTATTTCACTTGATACGTGTATTGAGTCCACGCCCTCAACTAATAACAAATGAGGTGTTGCTATGACGCGGTCCGAAAGTGAACTGAACTGATGTAAAATGAATGGAAATTTAATATTTTATTTTATTTTATTTGAAAGGTACACCAACGACCTATTCACTAGGAATATTGCCATAATAATAAATAACATATGTATTAAGTTATGGTGAATTAGTCACTTACAGGCGTACACAGCACTTACATAAAAAATAGCCTCTTAAATATATGTTTTAACAAGATTTTTTACTCGTAGTGAGAATAGAAAAATTAATTAGAAACAAAAACAAAACAAAACCATAATCGATATTAGAATCAATAATTAAAATCAAAGTTATCATTAGAATTAAAATTAAAGCATTAAGATTAAAGTAAAAAAAAAAAGAAAAAACAGTAAAATTCATATTTGATATTCAAAACAGTAGACGCAATAACGAATGCAACAAGAGAACAATCCAAAAATTTTTCAAAAAAAAAAAAATTTTGATGACAGTGCAACTATGCAATATTCGGTCGCACCGTATATACAGAGCCATCTAGTAGAAGTTTTTAGGAGCTAAAAACTTATATGTACCTACTAGATAAAAAAAATAATAAAACAAAAACAAATTTTTTACATCCGCCGTCTTGGATTTACATTTGCTGATGTTACTCTCCGTAATAGTGCTGCTGTTACCCTCCGTAATAGTGCTGCTGTTACCCTCCGTAATAGTGCTGCTGTTACCCTCCGTAATAGTGCTGCTGTTACCCTCCGTAATAATGCTGCTGTTACCCTCCGTAATAGTGCTGCTGTTACCCTCCGTAATAGTGCTGCTGTTACCCTCCGTAATAGTGCTGTTGTTACCCTCCGTAATAATGCTGCTGTTACCCTCCGTAATAATGCTGCTGTTACCCTCCGTAATAATGCTGCTGTTACCCTCCGTAATAATGCTGCTGTTACCCTCCGTAATAGTGCTGCTGTTACCCTCCGTAATAATGCTGCTGTTATCCTCCGTAATAATGCTGCTGTTACCCTCCGTAATAGTGCTGCTGTTACCCTCCGTAACAATGCTGCTGTTTCCCTCCGTAACAATGCTGCTGTTACCCTCCGTAACAATGCTGCTGTTACCCTCCGTAATAATGCTGCTGTTACCCTCCGTAACAATGCTGCTGTTACCCTCCGTAATAATGCTGCTGTTACCCTCCGTAACAATGCTGCTGTTTCCCTGCGTAATAATTTTTTATTTTATTTTATTTATTCATCTTTAATTCAGGTAGAACCCATAAAATTGTTAGTATTCCTTACCCTATGTTAGTATAAGACTTTAACACACAACTAAACTACACAACTAATAATACTTAATTTCGCCACCTCACGGCTACACCTGGCAACAGTACATGCACTGCGCACAGGTGCCCCATAATGCGGCCTTCAGTCTTACTAGCAACAACGCTCAGGAGACTGTTGTCGCCACCCCGCATCCGACGCAGCAGCGAAACGGATCTTTTACGAATAATCGCAAAGAAGTCGTCTGTACGCGCTGCTGCGAACATCCCTGATGCGCTACAGAAACGAGGTAGCGCCAGCAATATCCTAAACGCGTTGTTGTATTGCACACGCAGGGCATTAAACGTTTTCTGCGTGTATCTGGTCCACAAACTGCATGTATAAAAGGTCTGGCAATAAGCCCTGAACAGAGTTATCTTGACAGTGTCATCGCACTTTGCAAATCTGCGGGCCAGCATATTGCATCTTACGGCCAATGCCCTACGCTCCCTCTCAATGTCACAGTTATCAGTGCCATCCTCTGTAACCCAGTGACCAAGGTACTTAAACTGTTTGACTCTGTTTAGAGTGGCACCACACAGCGAAACTGGTGGTACCACTTCATAATATAATAATGCTGCTGTTACCCTCCGTAATAATGCTCCTGTTACCCTCCGTAATAATGCTGCTGTTACCCTCCGTAACAATGCTGCTGTTTCCCTCCGTAATAATGCTGCTGTTACCCTCCGTAACAATGCTGCTGTTTCCCTCCGTAATAATGCTGCTGTTTCCCTCCATAATAAGCTCAACAATTTCTGGTTTTATGTAAATGGTTTAAAGTCCAATAGCAGTTCGCTACTTAACCGTATGACATTAGATAACAAACATGCAAACAGTGGTCAAGAGATATGTGAACTGTTCTCACAACATCTTAACTCGGTGTATGTTAAGTTAGGAACAGCTTCAAAGTCCTGTGAAGTAAATGAAATGCGGATCCGTGTAATACTCCTCTCTATACAATTGTTTTATCTGATTCAGAAATCCTCAAAGTGCTCACTGAATTAGACGTCAATAAGGCGCTAGACAGGACGGAATATGTTCTTACTATCCCGCGATCTACGATACCTGTTCCCTGTATAAACAGCTTTCAATGTTCCCACTGCTGGGACAGAGGCCTCCTCTCTGTGGGTAATCCATCACGCAGGCCCAGTGCGGGTTGATTTTCCGAGTCTAAGTACATATTTTCCCAAGCAAATGGAGCACGGCTCGTATTACCCCGATTCTCAAAAATGGCGATGTTTCTGATGTGTCATATTATCGACCCGTCTCCATTCTTTCATCCTTTGGTAAATCGCTAGAGGTTTTTGAATCGCTAGAGGTGAAAAAAAAAATACTGGCATGTAAAGCAGCAGCTGCATCCTGCACAGAACGGTTTCCTTTCAGAGATCCGACCACTACATCAAATCTTTTGTGTTATACTAGTGACGTTGCAGATGCACTCGATCAAGAAAAACCCGTACACTGTGTGAACGGATTTTAGTAAAGCGTTTGATCTTATTGATCACATTATTCTTCTAGATAAGATAACAGACATGGATATTCATGGGTCATTACAGCGATGGTGCGAGTCCTATTTGAAAAATCGAACACAAATGGTAGTTGTTGAAGGTTTTAAATCTCAGACAAACGTTATACCATCAGGAGTTGTACAGGGCGTGCACATGGGCCTTTGTGGGGTCTTTATAAATGATTTGGCAAGATAAATAAAATACAAGTTTAATATTTACGCCGATGACCTAAAACGTAAACTTTGCTGAAGACTCAGTAAATCAGAAATCAATAAAGTGTTCAGATGGTGTATCGAAAACCACATGATTTTGGATGTTGTGAAAAGTTCTTAATAACCTTACTAATTATTTAACCAAATTCTACATCCTCGCCAATAACCAATATGGTTTCCGACATGGCATCTCTACGGAAGATGCCGTTGTCGACCTTGTACAACCGATTGCTGACAAATTAGACAAAAACTAAAATGCTATTGCATTTTCCTAGATCTCAGTAAAGCATTCAACACGGTTTGTTTTTCTAAATTGTTAGAGAAAATGGAAAATGTGGGAATACTTGGCATAGCTCTTGACGTTTTTAAAGATTATTTATTATTTATATAGATTACTGACCGTAGACTAAGCTTCGCTATGGTATAATTTTTTTGGGGCAACTCCTGTGAAAAAACCTCTGTTTTCAAGGCACAAAAACGTTGTTTAAGGTCCATATGCAGTTTGAAATCGATAGATAGTTGTAAGCCATATTTTATTGAGCTCTAAATATTAACATTACCATGTCTCTTTATATATGAAACCGCAATTTTTGTAAAGAAAAATATTGAACTATTTCGCAAAAAAACAGAACATCATCCTAAATCAATAAGACAAGTTTATCGTAGATGAATTGTACTTAAAGCCTTCTAAAACCGCCCTCATGCACAATAGCATACTGTGCATGGCACCTAAAATCTATAACAAATTGCCTAATTCTATTAAAGATTATAATTTATTGCAGTTTAAACGAAAATTATATAATTTATTAATCCAAAAATGCTATTATTCAATTACTGAATTTTTTTCTGACAAAAATATTAATTGACAATTTGATTATTTATTTATCTGACATTACTTTATATAGCTTCATGTACTTTGCATAATAATATATTAAGTAGTAATGAACGAATTTTCATAAAAAAGTACAGTAAAGTACGGGCAAATCTTGCACTCGTAATTGAGGATGATTTGCATCCATTGTTTCAAACGCAACTCGTTGTCTGGTAAGATTTTTTAATGTTACATAATCAATCAAAAGATTTGGAGAGTTCATCTTTGCGTTTATTATACTCCAAATGTCACGGGCTAGTCTGTGATCCGTGGCTACTTTATAAAATGTCACGGGCTAGTCTGTGATCCGTGGCTACTTTATAAAATGTCACGGGCTAGTCTGTGATCCGTGGCTACTTTATAAAATGTCACGGGCTAGTCTGTGATCCGTGGCTACTTTATAAAATGTCACGGGCTAGTCTGTGATCCGTGGCTACTTTATAAAATGTCACGGGCTAGTCTGTGATCCGTGGCTACTTTATAAAATGTCACGGGCTAGTCTGTGATCCGTGGCTACTTTATAAAATGTCACGGGCTAGTCTGTGATCCGTGGCTACTTTATAAAATGTCACGGGCTAGTCTGTGATCCGTGGCTACTTTATAAAATGTCACGGGCTAGTCTGTGATCCGTGGCTACTTTATAAAATGTCACGGGCTAGTCTGTGATCCGAGGCTACTTTATAAAATGTCACGGGCTAGTCTGTGATCCGTGGCTACTTTATAAAATGTCACGGGCTAGTCTGTGATCCGTGGCTACTTTATAAAATGTCACGGGCTAGTCTGTGATCCGTGGCTACTTTATAAAATGTCACAGGCTAGTCTGTGATCCGTGGCTACTTTATAAAATGTCACGGGCTAGTCTGTGATCCGTGGCTACTTTATAAAATGTCACGGGCTAGTCTGTGATCCGTGGCTACTTTATAAAATGTCACGGGCTAGTCTGTGATCCGTGGCTACTTTATAAAATGTCACGGGCTAGTCTGTGATCCGTGGCTACTTTATAAAATGTCACGGGCTAGTCTGTGATCCGTGGCTACTTTATAAAATGTCACGGGCTAGTCTGTGATCCGTGGCTACTTTATAAAATGTCACGGGCTAGTCTGTGATCCGTGGCTACTTTATAAAATGTCACGGGCTAGTCTGTGATCCGTGGCTACTTTATAACATGTCACGGGCTAGTCTGTGATCCGTGGCTACTTTATAAAATGTCACGGGCTAGTCTGTGATCCGTGGCTACTTTATAAAATGTCACGGGCTAGTCTGTGATCCGTGGCTACTTTATAAAATGTCACGGGCTAGTCTGTGATCCGTGGCTACTTTATAAAATGTCACGGGCTAGTCTGTGATCCGTGGCTACTTTATAAAATGTCACGGGCTAGTCTGTGATCCGTGGCTACTTTATAAAATGTCACAGGCTAGTCTGTGATCCGTGGCTACTTTATAAAATGTCACGGGCTAGTCTGTGATACGTGGCTACTTTATAAAATGTCAGTCTGTGATCCGTGGCTACTTTATAAAATGTCACGGGCTAGTCTGTGATCCGTGGCTACTTTGTAAAATGTCACGGGCTAGTCTGTGATCCGAGGCTACTTTATAAAATGTCACGGGCTAGTCTGTGATCCGTGGCTACTTTATAAAATGTCACGGGCTAGTCTGTGATCCGTGGCTACTTTATAAAATGTCACGGGCTAGTCTGTGATCCGTGGCTACTTTATAAAATGTCACGGGCTAGTCTGTGATCCGTGGCTACTTTATAAAATGTCACGGGCTAGTCTGTGATCCGTGGCTACTTTATAAAATGTCACGGGCTAGTCTGTGATCCGTGGCTACTTTATAAAATGTCACGGGCTAGTCTGTGATCCGTGGCTACTTTATAAAATGTCACGGGCTAGTCTGTGATCCGTGGCTACTTTATAAAATGTCACGGGCTAGTCTGTGATCCGTGGCTACTTTATAAAATGTCACGGGCTAGTCTGTGATCCGTGGCTACTTTATAAAATGTCACGGGCTAGTCTGTGATCCGTGGCTACTTTATAAAATGTCACGGGCTAGTCTGTGATACGTGGCTACTTTATAAAATGTCACGGGCTAGTCTGTGATCCGTGGCTACTTTTTAAAATGTCACGGGCTAGTCTGTGATCCGTGGCTACTTTATAAAATGTCACGGGCTAGTCTGTGATCCGTGGCTACTTTATAAAATGTCACGGGCTAGTCTGTGATCCGTGGCTACTTTATAAAATGTCACGGGCTAGTCTGTGATCCGTGGCTACTTTATAAAATGTCACGGGCTAGTCTGTGATCCGTGGCTACTTTTTAGAATGCATTAATACGAGCAGCCGCAATTCTAAAACCAACAAACATGAGACACTGCTCTGATAAAATAATCCTGGTGTAACAATTTGAATCTGTTCTTAAACTTGCCATTGACTACTTCCTAGTGATTCGTGATTCTTACTACCGTCCTAGTGATTCGAGAACTATGATAGTCTCTGAAGCCTCTATCCAAAATGCATACATCATTTGGTTAAAAAACAAAAAAACTTACGAAACGCATGAGTCTCGTGTTCACACAGTTCGTAATAATTGTTGCATCACTTGTTGTTGCGGGGTATGGACCAAGAATATCTCTGATGAACATCACTGTATACAATTAACAATGGTTTCAATAAGTTTTGAAACTTGTGATGGCTGTATGTTAACCTCTGAAAAAAGTGGCTACTTTTTTCGATGTAGATGTATGTTCCATCGCAGATAACTATCGCTTTTTTATTCTCGTTATAACCAAAAATACCCCTTGGTAAAAACAAATTCCTATCCAACATATTTGGTCTCGAAATATTGTCCATTCCTAAATGAATAGTCACAAAATCAGTTGTTAAATGTTCTCTGGCTAATACCAGTTTCCTTTCTAGGGTTCGGTGTGACATATTAAAGAGACTAGACAGCCGTTCATTAGACTCGCATGTGCGCAATTTCGATAGATAAACTCCAATTACAGTACGAGGACGGTTAGCCGCTGGTGTCCGTGAAGGAGTTGCTACTAAAAGCATATCAAATTTCTGAGTAGTGAGTCCGGTCCAAAAACCATGTCACTATCACTTAGCGATCCTAATAATTTTAAATCGCTCCTAGTTCCTTGGTTTAGAGCTGATAATAACATATCAGTCATATCCGTGAAAAATACAAGTCAAGTGCTCAAGTAACGAATCCCACATGTTACCTTCCAGATGCCCTTGACAGACCTTTGCACTATTCGGAATGTACAAACTTTGTGTGCAAAGAACGTATACTTTAATAATTGTGGGTATTCATTCCGTGCAATGTTGTAGCTATCATTAAATATGCAATGATTTGCTGTGTTTGGTGCTCTACTATAATCGTGAACATTCTCCACCGTAGCTTCAACGTTCTCCACCGCAAGTTCAACATTCTCCATTGCAGGTTCTTGAACGTTAAGTATTACTCCGGCATTTTGCATAGCAGCAAGAGCGGCATTAATACTTGGCCAGCAACGATGACACACATCTTGTGTATTATTAAACACAACCTGCAAAGAAACATGTCATTGTGAGAATAGTTAATGACCAATAAGTCATTACATTAATCCGAGAGTGGATTATGACGACTGAGCGTCGTCCCCAGTTCTCCACGGGTTATATTGTATATGCAATCATTTATTCAAGTAACAGTATGCGTCGTCCCCAGTTCTCCACGGGTTATATTGTATATGCAATCATTTATTCAAGTAACGCTGAGCGTCGTCCCCAGTTCTCCACGGGTTATATTGTATATGCAATCATTTATTCAAGTAACAGTGTGCGTCGTCCCCAGTTCTCCACGGGTTATATTGTATATGCAATCATTTATTCAAGTAACACTGAGCGTCGTCCCCAGTTCTCCACGGGTTATATTGTATATGCAATCATTTATTCAAGTAACAGTGTGCGTCGTCCCCAGTTCTCCACGGGTTATATTGTATATGCAATCATTTATTCAAATAACAGTGTGCGTCGTCCCCAGTTCTCCACGGGTTATATTGTATATGCAATCATTTATTCAAGTAATAGTGTGCGTCGTCCCCAGTTCTCCACGGGTTATATTGTATATGCAATCATTTATTCAAGTAACAGTGTGCGTCGTCCCCAGTTCTCCACGGGTTATATTGTATATGCAATCATTTATTCAAGTAACAGTGTGCGTCGTCCCCAGTTCTCCACGGGTTATATTGTATATGCAATCATTTATTCAAGTAACACTGAGCGTCGTCCCCAGTTCTCCACGGGTTATATTGTATATGCAATCATTTATTCAAGTAACACTGAGCGTCGTCCCCAGTTCTCCAAGGGTTATATTGTATATGCAATAATTTATTCAAATAACAGTGTGCGTCGTCCCCAGTTCTCCACGGGTTATATTGTATATGCAATCATTTATTCAAGTAACACTGAGCGTCGTCCCCAGTTCTCCACGGGTTATATTGTATATGCAATCATTTATTCAAACTTATGATCCGTATGCGAAGGGCCTTAATAATAATTAAGCACTAGGGCTGTGCATGTTCCGATACTTTGAGTAACTACTAATGAATTGGTTACGTACTGCTATGAACGATTAGAGTAATTATTACAAATGAATGAGTGAATGAAATTTACAAATGAGTTGAGTACATATTTTGCAAAGAGCGACTGGTATAAATATTTCCGAGAATCAATAATAAATCGTAAGTGTTTTGCGTTGCACTTATACGCAATTTATTCAAATAACAGTGTGCGTCGTCCCCAGTTCTCCACGGGTTATATTGTATATGCAATCATTTATTCAAATAACAGTGTGCGTCGTCCCCAGTTCTCCACGGGTTATATTGTATATGCAATCATTTATTCAAGTAACAGTGTGCGTCGTCCCCAGTTCTCCACGGGTTATATTGTATATGCAATCATTTATTCAAGTAACAGTGTGCGTCGTCCGCAGTTCTCCACGGGTTATATTGTATATGCAATCATTTATTCAAGTAACAGTGTGCGTCGTCCCCAGTTCTCCACGGGTTATATTGTATATGCAATCATTTATTCAAGTAACACTGAGCGTCGTCCCCAGTTCTCCACGGGTTATATTGTATATGCAATCATTTATTCAAGTAACAGTGTGCGTCGTCCCCAGTTCTCCACGGGTTATATTGTATATGCAATCATTTATTCAAGTAACACTGAGCGTCGTCCCCAGTTCTCCACGGGTTATATTGTATATGCAATCATTTATTCAAGTAACAGTGTGCGTCGTCCCCAGTTCTCCACGGGTTATATTGTATATGCAATCATTTATTCAAATAACAGTGTGCGTCGTCCCCAGTTCTCCACGGGTTATATTGTATATGCAATCATTTATTCAAGTAACACTGAGCGTCGTCCCCAGTTCTCCACGGGTTATATTGTATATGCAATCATTTATTCAAGTAACAGTGTGCGTCGTCCCCAGTTCTCCACGGGTTATATTGTATATGCAATCATTTATTCAAGTAACACTGAGCGTCGTCCCCAGTTCTCCACGGGTTATATTGTATATGCAATCATTTATTCAAGTAACAGTGTGCGTCGTCCCCAGTTCTCCACGGGTTATATTGTATATGCAATCATTTATTCAAATAACAGTGTGCGTCGTCCCCAGTTCTCCACGGGTTATATTGTATATGCAATCATTTATTCAAGTAATAGTGTGCGTCGTCCCCAGTTCTCCACGGGTTATATTGTATATGCAATCATTTATTCAAGTAACAGTGTGCGTCGTCCCCAGTTCTCCACGGGTTATATTGTATATGCAATCATTTATTCAAGTAACAGTGTGCGTCGTCCCCAGTTCTCCACGGGTTATATTGTATATGCAATCATTTATTCAAGTAACAGTGTGCGTCGTCCCCAGTTCTCCACGGGTTATATTGTATATGCAATCATTTATTCAAGTAACAGTGTGCGTCGTCCCCAGTTCTCCACGGGTTATATTGTATATGCAATCATTTATTCAAGTAACACTGAGCGTCGTCCCCAGTTCTCCACGGGTTATATTGTATATGCAATCATTTATTCAAGTAACAGTGTGCGTCGTCCCCAGTTCTCCACGGGTTATATTGTATATGCAATCATTTATTCAAATAACAGTGTGCGTCGTCCCCAGTTCTCCACGGGTTATATTGTATATGCAATCATTTATTCAAGTAATAGTGTGCGTCGTCCCCAGTTCTCCACGGGTTATATTGTATATGCAATCATTTATTCAAGTAACAGTGTGCGTCGTCCCCAGTTCTCCACGGGTTATATTGTATATGCAATCATTTATTCAAGTAACAGTGTGCGTCGTCCCCAGTTCTCCACGGGTTATATTGTATATGCAATCATTTATTCAAGTAACACTGAGCGTCGTCCCCAGTTCTCCACGGGTTATATTGTATATGCAATCATTTATTCAAGTAACACTGAGCGTCGTCCCCAGTTCTCCAAGGGTTATATTGTATATGCAATAATTTATTCAAATAACAGTGTGCGTCGTCCCCAGTTCTCCACGGGTTATATTGTATATGCAATCATTTATTCAAGTAACACTGAGCGTCGTCCCCAGTTCTCCACGGGTTATATTGTATATGCAATCATTTATTCAAACTTATGATCCGTATGCGAAGGGCCTTAATAATAATTAAGCACTAGGGCTGTGCATGTTCCGATACTTTGAGTAACTACTAATGAATTGGTTACGTACTGCTATGAACGATTAGAGTAATTATTACAAATGAATGAGTGAATGAAATTTACAAATGAGTTGAGTACATATTTTGCAAAGAGCGACTGGTATAAATATTTCCGAGAATCAATAATAAATCGTAAGTGTTTTGCGTTGCACTTATACGCAATTTATTCAAATAACAGTGTGCGTCGTCCCCAGTTCTCCACGGGTTATATTGTATATGCAATCATTTATTCAAATAACAGTGTGCGTCGTCCCCAGTTCTCCACGGGTTATATTGTATATGCAATCATTTATTCAAGTAACAGTGTGCGTCGTCCCCAGTTCTCCACGGGTTATATTGTATATGCAATCATTTATTCAAGTAACAGTGTGCGTCGTCCGCAGTTCTCCACGGGTTATATTGTATATGCAATCATTTATTCAAGTAACAGTGTGCGTCGTCCCCAGTTCTCCACGGGTTATATTGTATATGCAATCATTTATTCAAGTAACACTGAGCGTCGTCCCCAGTTCTCCACGGGTTATATTGTATATGCAATCATTTATTCAAGTAACAGTGTGCGTCGTCCCCAGTTCTCCACGGGTTATATTGTATATGCAATCATTTATTCAAATAACAGTGTGCGTCGTCCCCAGTTCTCCACGGGTTATATTGTATATGCAATCATTTATTCAAGTAACAGTGTGCGTCGTCCCCAGTTCTCCACGGGTTATATTGTATATGCAATCATTTATTCAAGTAACAGTGTGCGTCGTCCCCAGTTCTCCACGGGTTATATTGTATATGCAATCATTTATTCAAGTAACAGTGTGCGTCGTCCCCAGTTCTCCACGGGTTATATTGTATATGCAATCATTTATTCAAGTAACACTGTGCGTAGTCCCCAGTTCTCCACGGGTTATATTGTATATGCAATCATTTAAGATTATTGTCATTATTTTTTAATGTTTAATCAATACAGAGCATTTCAGAACTATTTTCGTATTTTTATTTTCAAAATTTTAGGCTCAGTAGTTTCGAAGATAAGCGGGGGAATGGGAAATTTTCGTCGATTTTCTTTACTATCTTTAATACTATTTATTTTAAAATGATAAAAATATATATATTTATGAAGAAAAAAACCCAAGCTAAGAGCCAAGCTTCTAACTCTACACGCCCTAACTCTACAAGCCCTAACTTCACAAACTATACCTTAGTCATAATATGAGGCTTGGCAGTGTCGTTACTACAAGAACTATTGTATAAGAGAAAAATAATGAACAGTGAATTAATTTTTCACCTTACGAGGGTGGTACCAAATCTACGCGCGGGTATTTAGGTTTATATCGCTTGACGCCGCGTAGTGAGTGCATGTGTGCGTTTTTCCTCATGTACAGCTGCGACGCTGCGACGACTAAATGATCTTGATCTGTAGTTATGGCGTCCCTATATTTTTTTGAATAAAACGCTAGAGATTTACGGAGAATTTGGTGGCTATTTCTTGACGATTTTTTGCCATACTCAAAATTGATTTTCATAAGTTTTCAAAGGCGAGGATTGTGTAGTGAAGGACGTAGTGCATCGTTTTCGGGAAAACTATGTGAAACTTCGTACCGGAGTGCACCAGCTCGTGCCGCGCGGGACGTGGGAACTGCTAACAAATGCCGGCGCCAACTAATTTTAAAATATTGACCGAATTGACTTGTAAAGTGTCTTAGAAGATCTACTTACAGAAATAAATATTTCATTTCTAAAATCTCGAAAACGAGATCTCGCCTAATTGCCATGCGAGATCTCGGAATGGCCAATCTCGACCTCAGACTTAGCACGCGAGATTTCGCGTTGTCATCTCGACTCGAGATTGCATTCCCTAGCTGTAGGTAGCGCGTGCGTGTGCAGGTACCCTGCGCGTGCGCAGTGTGGACGTGTACGACGTGGCCACGGACACGTGGAGCGCGGGGCCGCCGCTGTGCGCGCGCCGCTCCACGCTCGGCGTCGCCGTCATCGGACACGTCATCTACGCCGTCGGCGGGTGAGTCAGCTAGAGAGTACTGAGAGTGAGAGGCACAGCTTGTGGCGGATGATGACGCGGAGCCTCGGCGCAGGTTCGACGGCGCCGCCGGGCTGAGCTCGGCCGAGGCGCTGGACACACGCGAGGGCGTGTGGCGCCCGGTGGCGCCCATGTCCACGCGCCGATCGTCCGTGGGCGTGGGCGTGCTGGGCGGCAAGCTGTACGCCGTGGGTGGGTACGACGGCGCCTCGCGCCAGTGCCTGCACACGGTGGAGCGCTACGACCCCGCGGCCGACGCTTGGGAGCCCGTGGAGGAGATGGGCGCTCGGCGCTCGGGCTGCGGCGTGGGCGTGGTGGACGGCACGCTGTACGCCGTGGGCGGGCACGACGGACCCGCCGTGCGGCGCAGCGTGGAGCGCTGGAGCGGCGCGGGCGCAGGCTGGGCTGCCGCGCCGCCCATGCACACGGCGCGCCGCAACGCCGCCGTGGCGGCGCACCTGGGCCGCCTGTATGTGGTGGGCGGCGACGACGGCGCCGCCAACCTCAGCAGCGTGGAGGTGTTCGACCCGGCCGCCTCGTGCTGGGCGCTGCTGCCGGCCAGCATGTCGCTAGGCCGCTCCTACGCCGGCGTGTGCGTGGTGGAGCGCGCGGGCGCCTGAGGGCGCGCGGCGGCGGGGGCCCCGCGCACCCCGCCGCGCGCGCCACTGCCCCGCGCGCCGCTGCCCCGCGCGCCTCTGCCCCGCGCGCCAGTGCCCCGCGCGCCGCTCGCCTGCCCCGCGCACGTCGCGTACGCCGCGCACGCCGCGCACTCTCTGCGGCTACATCAGCCGCCCGAACCGGGGTGAGTGCATCACTGGATAACAAAACTGGAATAGTCCACATTGCTGACATATTACAAAAATCTGAATTACTATGTCTAGGTACGCAAACGTGGGCGTGTACGGTGGAGCCGGCTTGGTGGCGGGGATGCCGGGGGCCGCTGGGCCCGTGGGGCTGGCGGGGCCCGCGGGGGTGGTGGTGGGGCCTGCTCCGCCGCGCTGGAGGCCGCTGTACGTGCAACGACAAGATTCCGAACAGGTAATAGGCAATCAGATAGTAATCAGAAATATCAGTCAGACAGTACAGCGCGCTGTGCGCTCGTACACGGACGTGTTTTCACTGTTCTCGGCACGAATTCTATTCGCGTGGTGCGCGGCCGTAGCCGCTGCCTATAGTGTTCACCACTATGAGTTCCAAACAAGTTGTAGTCAATGAGTTGCTGGCATTCCCAGTCCATGCTGTTAACTACATGGTCGAGGTGAGCATCTCGCAGATTCATGGAGAACGAAGTCAGCTGCGGGAAACTGTTACTGTTCCAGTCACTTGGGAAACTGGACCTATTCTCGATCTGGATCTGGATCTCGGCGCGGAGCAAGAACTGAGAAGAGTCTCCAAAATATCATTGATATGTTGAAGAAGACTGACCCGGACGACATGCCAGATTTCGTGGCGAAGGAGCTAAGTAGACCCCGTCACGATCGATCACATCGATGTTACCTGGCTGCTAAAGGACATCACTTCCTAGAAAGCGGAGATGACCACGATGCAATCCAGTATGGAGGTTTCAGAAAAACCAATACTGAGCTACGTGCAGGAATAGCGATGTTGGGCAACGTTGGTACAGTATTAGGACACACGTCGAGGGGCGCAGTTTGCATCAATCGACAGTTTTGAATCGGCGAACACAATTGCCTCACCGGCTGCCTCCGTCGCCCGCACCACAACACCGGCTGCCTCCGTCGCCCGCACCACAACACCGGCTGCCTCCGTCGCCCGCACCACAACACCGGCTGCCTCCGTCGCCCGCACCACAACACCGGCTGCGGAAAGGTCACGTGTGGGTAAGTCGACACCTAAACGGGCCTACGCTGCTGTTGTCACCAGCGGCAAACCAGATGGGTCGCAGGCTAAGCGACAAGCTGGAAAAGGGGTAAACTGTAGGGGGGTGCTCAACCTGCTCAGACTGCGGTCCGTGGCTCTTGCTTAGGAGGAGCCGAGTTGATGAGGAGAGTTTCACTAAAGTGAAAAGGATGAGGAGGAAGCCCAGTACTCGTAACCTATGTGGTACTGCACCGAGTGGAGCCAACATGTTGCTGCGCCCTGCTGTGCCTACGACGCAGTTGTATGTATCGCGTCTGCAATACTCCACGACAGTTGAGGAGGTCGTGCAGTACATGAAAGTAAACACCAACTGGACTCTGAGGGTCGAAAGGTTGGAATCGCGCCACGAGTGTAAAGTAAATGTGTAAGGCCAAGTCATTCGCGGTGCGAGTTCCAACCCACCATCTACAAACTGCCTGAAGGAGGACTTTGGCCGGCAGGAGTCGTGTGGCGACGTGTGCGCGGACGTCACGCGACACACGACGCCGACAACGTTACGTGCATACGGCATAGTTTAATAAGGTTTTTAATAAGTATTCGTTTTTTTCTTCTATGGGTTTCAGTTGGCTGATAATAATTTTTTTTTTTTTGACATGTCCCGGGACCCTGGGTTCCCGGACCTTTGGAAGGCGTACGAGGGGCCGAAGCCAACTCGCAGAGGCCCCTTAGACAATTTTAAATGATGAGGAGGCACCAACCGACGATTATCGCTATATGCACTATGCAAGTGCACCCGAGGACAACCCCCGGTTGGTGCAGGACTATTGCAGAACATGGAAACAAAACATATTAGGCTATGGGTCTGGGTGGCTAATGTGGATTGGGTAACTTGAACTATGGAAGAACTATGTCCCCTGCCTGACCAATGCTATATATGACGGAGGAAGAACCTCCATAGTATTTTTAAAACGTGTGACGTCAGCGTACGTCACACGTGACGTATGACGTCTTCGTGGCTCATCTTTGATTTTCAAAACAAAACTTCACAACTTGTTTCAAGGCTTCGTTTATTCAACTGACAGTGTGACGACGTCCCAGAGAGGTCCGCACTGTCCGGCGGCTCGAAAAAGAATGATCTTAGCGCTTTTTTTTTATTTTTATAAATGGCATCTCGTAGTTGACCTAGAGAGGTCGAGACTACTTAACCGGACTATCCTGTGGCTGCCTTAAGATAACTCAAAGCCTCCAGCCAGGGGCATAAAACTTACAGACTAAGCGACTACACGCTAAGGGCACCCCCTGTGGGGAACGGGCCTCGGCTTAGGGCGTCGCTGGGGGGAGGACAGCAAGATGGGACAGGCTGGATCAGATTAGAATTATTATTGTCAGGGGAGTTTAAAGCTACAGGCTCAGCTACGCCACCAGCTGGCACATCATACCCGAGCAAGGGACGGGGGGGAGGACGATTATTACGGGGTCGTCGCGAGGGACCTCGGCGGCGAGGTCGGAATGTCCATTTGTTTTTGTTCCTACGGTCCCTACTGCTCTCCTGGAGAAGAGTTATGGGGTCGTTGGGATCTGAGAGGACAAGCCTAGGGCGGCGGACCTTACTAATACGAGAGGGGACATAGCTAGCCGCCTCGACAACCAAAGGGTTGCGATGGTTGGTGGCTGAGTCGAAGAAACGCTTGGAATTGCGTTTCAAGAACTGGGAGATGGTGGGAATATCGAGATTACGTGGAGGATTTCGTTCCGAACGAACCACGGGGCTCCCGTTGCCTTTCGGAGGAAACGGTTTTGGAGGGCCTGCATCCTATGAATGAGGTGAGGTTTTGCGTGTGCAAACACTGAACCCGCATAGGTCATGATGGGGCGAATGCACGCTGTATAAATGCGCAATTTGCACCTAAGTGACAATTTGCTACGTGCATTCAGAACGGAGTGGAGTCTACCGAGAGCGAAAGCGGCGCGCGAACGCGCCTGCTTTATGTGCTCAGCGAAGGTCACACCGAGGTATTTGGCTCGCGTCTCCCAAGGGATCGGCTTGCCGAACATGGTGATCGGTCGGGGGGGGGGGGGGGGGGGGGTGAAGTGCGACGCGGTCTCAGAAAGAGGACCGCTTGACTCTTGTCGGGATTGACCTCGATTCTCCACTTCCTAAACCAGGCGCCGAGGTTATCGACTGCGGTTTGGAGATATCGGGTGTTGGTCCCTGCCCGATTAGTAAATGGCCGTGTCGTCTGCGAACAGAGCTAACTGCGCCTTTTTACTTTTCGGGATATCGCTGGTGAACAGCGTGAAGATGAGGGCAGCGAGCACAGAGCCCTGTGGGACTCCTGCACGGATGGGATGGGGGGAGGATAGCGCTCCTTCTATGCGATAGCGAAAGGTGCGATTCGACAAAAAGTCTCGTAAGATGAGTACGAGACGATCCGGCACGCCAAGTTGGTAGAGCTTATATAATAAGCCGTTGTGCCAGACTTTGTCGAACGCTTTCGCTATATCAAAGAAGACAGTGCCCGTCATCAAACCACGTTGGAAGCCAACGCTTATGTGTTCGATGATGCGGTGGACCTGATGAACGCAGGAATGCTGCGTTCGGAAACCAAACTGCTCGTTAGGGATGAGACCCCTCGTCTGGAGTGACGGGGGGCAGGGGACAATCAGGGTATTCAACGGGAGGGAGGGAGGCTCTACGTTCGACTTCCGCGTCGACCTTAGAGAGGTGAGCTTGGTCTACAGGTTGGGAGCTGGGTGAGCACTGAGTCTCAAGACTGTCGGCTAGGCATTCAGCCTTGTCGACATCATCGAAAGCGATGGTCTTGTCAGGGCGGATAAGCGGGGGCATAGAGGCAGTCTCTTGGGATCTGAGCTTCCTCTGGAGTTGCCAGAAGGCTAGGTGGGTAGGCTCTAGGTCGCTCAGCATCTTGTCCCAGCCAGCGGTACGCAGCTCCTCTAAGCGTTTCTTTACAGATCTCTGTAAAGAGCGCATATGGGCTTTGTTCGCGTGGCAGGGAAAGCTGCTGTAGGCACGGACAGCCGCGTTCTTCTTATTCAGCAGCTCACGTACATCGTCCGGCAACTTCCAGCGATGGTCTTCCATCGCTGGAATTTCCCTTGAACAATCGTCCAGGACAGATTGTACGTGTTCTGTGAATGAGTCGATTGCGGCCGTCGTGTCAGCGATAGAGTCAAAGTGGTCGGGGATGGAGTCTAAGTGGGGGGACGTGGTGGATTTCAGACATTCGCTTACTTTCCTCCAGTCGGTCACTTTTTGAGTGAGAGGGGGTTGGCTGGGGTCACGGAGACCTATGCGGGGTGCCAGGTTTACAACGACTGGTCGGTGGTCAGAGGTCAGTTCATGTATCGCCTCTATAGAGTCCAACCGTAGGTTAACATTCTTTAGAATCGCTACATCAAGTACGTCAGGGGTGTGGTCAGGGTTGTGAGTAGGAGTCATCGGGGCGATGACATCGAAACTCAGGAGGGAGCAGAGGTTGAACAGAAGTCTACCTCTGCGAGAGGTCCTGGTACTATTCCAGGCGGAATGTTTAGCGTTGAGGTCACCCGCTATGATAACGGATTCACTCAAGCCAAAAAGGGTGGAAAGGTCAGCAGATAGGGAACTATCTGAGGAGGTCGGGGAGAGGTAGGCCGATACTAGAGTGATCGGTTGGTGGCCTGTCATGCCTAGGTGGCAGAAAGACACTTCTAAGTCTGAGAGGGGGGGGAGGGTCTATAGGGATGCAGTATAGGCCCCTCTTGTAGTAGATAAGGGTGCCGCCCAGGTGACATCGAGTCCTGTCGTTGCGAACTATGCGATAGTTGGCAATAGACGGGTTTCGATGACGAGGCTTTAAAAAGGTTTCCTGAACTAAGAGGATGTCTATTTGGTGATCGCGGAGGAAAGTGGCGATCTCAGTACGTTGGCTATGCATGCCATTGGCGTTGAAAAAACCTAACTTGAGGGAACGGGGTTTGATTCTAGCTAAGATGCCTTTATCCATTGTTGATTTATTTTTTGGTAAAGGCCATCAGAGCTTGCGTAATCTCCGGGTACGCATTATAGATGCTCTGGATCCTGAAGAGATCACAGGCATTCCTAGCGGCCACGATTTCGCTGGCCATTTGGGTAGCTCGAGGGGACATAAAAGTCAGGAAGGTGCCAGAGATAACGCTGAAGTTATCTAGGGACAGGCCTTGACTGGCTCCTGCGGGTGAGCGAAGAGGGGGGGAGCTGAATCAGCGGGAGCTGAGACAGCAGGAGCGGGGGCAGCAGCTCTGGGAGGAGCTGTGGGTTTCCGGGCATCCGTGGGAGCCGGGATAAGAGGGGGGGGGGGGGGGGGGGGGAGGAGGCTGGGAAGCAGCCAGAGCAGGGAAGGCCTGCTGGTGGTTGAGATAGTTCCACGGATTGGGTCTCTGAGGACTCAGTCGCGTGGGCATCTGGGTTGAGGGGAGTACCAAAGACGGGCATTCCCTTTGCTGGCGAGCGTTGGCACGCTTGGCCAGTTTAGGGGAGGATGTCTTTGGGGCTTTAGAGCAGCCACGGTAGTTGGCTGGGTGCCCCGACAGGCCACATAGCACACAGCTGGGTGGGTCGGGGCAGAGGGAATGGTCTTTTGGCCGCGGGCAATCGGCCGTGCCATGCTCACCCAGGCACTTTACGCACCTCGGTGTGGCATGGCAATGCCGCTGCGAGTGGCCATAGAGCTGGCATCGGTGGCATTGGCCAACGATGCTGCTCTTATCGGGTTTTTCGATCTGAATGCCTGTAAGGCAACAGATCGATCTGACCGCGAAAATGGGATGATGGCCCTCGGTGGACAGACCACGAGGACCATGTCGAATTTTGCACCGCCTCTGGCGGATCTTAGCGCTTACAGTGCGGCCGTATTTATAGGGATCGTCGCACGTGCACATTTTTAGGTTAAGTATTGAACTATGTAAATTACAATTATTCTGTTAACGTTTTAAGTAGTAATCGTAATAATCATTATTTTGTGAATTGATTTCAAACAATCAAATTATCATTTTAATTATTTAAATAGACGAACACGATGAGTAGTTGCGCCGATAATTATAATTATAATTACCATACTGACAGGCGGTGCGCGCTCTGCACCAGCCTCGTTGATTCTCGTTGTGATACTTGTAAGTACCTGTAAGCATAGAAAAATTTTGTCTGAGTTCTCGAAGGGTTCTCGGAGATTCTCGAAGGGTTCTCGGAGGTTCTCGAAGGGTTCTCGGAGGTTCTCGAAGGGTTCTCGGAGGTTCTCGAAGGGTTCTCGTTGTGATACTTGTAAGTACCTGTAAGCATAGAAAAATTTTCTTTGAGTTGGATATCTGTTAGGCAACTTGCGTTGCTTTCTGTTGGTTGTAACATAATCACACAACTGTCTTGCATGTTTGAAAATATTAAGGTATTTAGATTCTCGGAGGTTCTCGAAGGGTTCTCGGATGTTCTCGAAGGGTTCTCGGAGATTCTCGAAGGGTTCTCGGAGGATCTCGAAGGGTTCTCGGAGGTTCTCGAAGGGTTCTCGGAGGTTCTCGAAGGGTTCTCGGAGGTTCTCGAAGGGTTCTCGGAGGTTCTCGAAGGGTTCTCGGAGATTCTCGGAGGTTCTAGGATCGTCATTGCATCGCTTCAGTGTAAAACCTCTCAGTGTTCGGACCAGTTGAAGCAATGACAATGAATGAATGAATGAATGAAGTTGAATTAATGACAACTGAATTTAATTCACGACGAATTTTATCATCACAAAGTGCGTGAGTCAGCGCGATTATAAGGTCAACCCTTTTGCTCTTGACTCTAGTCTAGGTCGGAGGCAACAGAGACAGAGTTGACGATGGAGTGAGCTTACCCAGAAGAAGCTCTTGACTCTCACTTTAAAGAGACTAGGGTTGTACGCGGTCGGAAACACAGACGCAGGTAGGGAGTTCCACTCTTTTGCTGTGCGCATTATAAAAGACATTTGGAAGCGCTTAGTGCGAATTGGTGGAATAGCAACTAGGTAGGGATGGTAACTGGCATTGCGTCTAGATGTCTGATGGTAGAAGGGGGCCGACGGAATGAGGTCGTGGAGTTCTTGAGCTCACTCTCCGAAGTACAATCTGTAGAAGACCGACAAGCAGGCAACCTTGCGGCGATTAGCCAAGCTATGAAGCTTGGCATCCACCAGTTTTACATCGCCAATGAGCTCTTAGCTCTGCGTTCCACCGAGTCAAGCGTGGCTAGTTGGTACTTTGCTGATCCATCCCAAAGGTGGCTGCAATACTCCATGCAGGATCGGACTTGCGCTTTGTAAAGAGTTAAAAGCTGTCCAGGCGTAAACTATCGCTTCACCCTATTTAGGATGCCCAATTTCTTAGCCGCAGTTTGAGCTTTGTACTCAATGGTGGCGCCAAAGTTGAGGCCAGATGTCGACTCCATGTCTAGGAGCTCAAGCCGATCAGTTACAGGAACAGATGCACCCCGAAAACTAGAAGTTTGAGCGAAACGACTCCTTTTAGCGGTAAAAAGACACGCCTGTATTTTGGTGGCGTTAAAAGAGGCCTAATTATCATCACCCTACTGGGAGACAAAGCTTAAGGTCAAATCTGTCCACTCTACCATGGCCTCTCTCAAAGAACGAACTTCGGCCCCGCTGGTTCTTGCGCTGGACAAGTATTTCTCTGATACTGTACTGTCATCTGCGTACCCAACAATACCAGACTGAAGCAGGTCATTGATGTGCAGCAGGAAAAGAGTTGGATAGAGAACAGACCCCTGAGAAACTCCGGCATCAATAGCCATAAGGTCAGAGGAGCAGCCATCAACGACTACTCTGATCGACCGTTCACTAAGCAAATCTGATATCCAGCTACAAAAATCAGCCCGGATGCCATAAGCAGGAAGCCTGCTAAGCAAAGCAGCGTGCCAGACCCTGTCAAAGGCGTTCGAGATGTTAAGCGACACAGCAAGTGCTACGCCGTGTTTCACGATGGCTTCGCCACAGCAGTGCGTGACATACACAAGAAGATCGCCAGTTGACCATCCCCGGCGAAAGCCATTTTGACGGTCACTGAGGAGATCATTGTCTTCAAGGTAGGTCAGTAACTTATTGTTCAGTACCCTTTCCATAACCTTGCACAGAATGGAGGTAATGGCGATCGGATGGTAATGGGCATGGTCTGCACGGTTACCCTTTTTGGGCACTGGTTGTACATTTGCAAGCCTCCAGGATTTCGGCACCGTTCTTTTTTCAAGAGAGAGGCGGAACAAACGTGTCAATACAGGAGGCAGTTCAGGCGCACACTGCCTCAACACTCTCGCTGGAATGCCGTCAGGCCCGCTGGCCTTGTTCACGTCTAGACTGCCCAACTCTACTCTTCGGACCTCTTTAATGTGAACTGCGATCTCCGGCAACGAGGAGACACAATGAGGTACAGTAGGTGGTTGCTTGGAGTCGGCGACCAGACGTGAATTGCTCGCAAAGAGAGATGCAAATAAATTTGCTTTCTCACTTGCAGAATGAGCACTTCACCTATGGCACACCATTCGGTGCTATCAGACTCGGGTTCATCATTTGAAGAAAAGAGGCATATGTTGGGTCATGGTGGCATTTGTTTGGTTAAGGGGTGGGAGTGGATCTTATCCCACTTCTGATGACGGAGGAAGAACCTCCATAGTATTTTTAAAAAGTGTGACGTCAGCTACGCTGACGTCACTGATGAAGTCTTCGTGGCTCATCTTTGATTTTCAAAACAAAACTTCACAACTTGTTTCAAGGCTTCGTTTATTCAACTGACAGTGTGACGACGTCCCAGAGAGGTCCGCACTGTCCGGCGGCTCGAACAAGAATGATCTTAGCGCTTACAGTGCGGCCGTATTTATAGGGATCGTCGCACGTGCACATTTTTAGGTTAAGTATTGAACTATGTAAATTACAATTATTCTGTTAACGTTTTAAGTAGTAATGTTAATTTTACATCGTAATAATCAATCATTATTTTGTGAATTGATTTCAAAAATGGCTCTTTTCTTTGCGCTCTAATTTTGCGGTCGCAGGCCTTGACTCGGGCTTGGTAGGGAGACTCTTTTCAGGCCTCAGCGTGGGCGCATTCTGTATTATACCAAGGCCGGGATTTGTGACCGAGCGCGATGTTGGACAGTGAAAATACCCCATTCCCTGCAGAATCTCGTCGCAACCACGTCAGCACAGCACGAAGGGTCACCCGAGGAGAAGCACACATACCGCCATAGATAAAAGACCAAAAAAGTTACTTGCCTCGTGCCTCTAACACTCATCTTGATACGGATTTCACCAGATGAGGTGGTCCGACGTTCCCAACGGGGCTGAGTCCGATACTGAATGACTGTCCGGATCAGTTGTCAGCAGAAGATCCAAGCAATTTTGTGTATGGTCGTCAACATCACCGGATGTTGTTGGGTACCCACGTTCTAGCGTTACAGCAAACATGCGCGCCACCAACATGGCATGCCCAGTTTTCTGGTACGGGAACAGCCACTCTTTTATGATAGGTGTTGAAGTCCCCCAGAAGAATGAGCTTCGCTTTTGGGTACCTTTGCTGGGCCACGTCGGTCGACCCCACGAGGTAATTAAAGAGCGCTGTTGTCTCCTGATCACCGCTGTGTGCAAAAAAATTACCTAAATTACACAAGCAAATCCAGGGAAAACAACTAGTATAGGAATTTGTTCAAATCGTATTGGATAATGGTAACTATTTTACCACCATCGTAATATTTTACAAGTCGATAATGGATAATGGTAAGATATTTACCACCCAAAAAACCCCGCTTTCCCTCCCCTTTTTTGTTTTTTTTTTTCTATCAAAAATGAAATCAGCGGCCCCTAATTACCTAGAAACAAACCTCGTTTTTTCCTAAATATCCACAGGGGCTCGTGTTTGTTTAAGGGATAAGTTAGATTTGCCGTGGTTTGGTCTGATTTTGGAAATCAGACTAAACCACGACAAACCACTGACACTGACCTGCTAATTGCAAAAAAAAAAACGCAAAAAAATTGAATATCGCGGGCTACCAATGCAGATCCACCTCAATATTGTTTTATTCACAGAAACCATCCATACCCTAAGTAGCTGTACACAGTCGGTCCGTATGTATTGTCACATTGTTCGGGATAGCCGAGGCAAACGACGGCGAGCAACATATGAAGAGCTGCCAGACTTGTTCTTATTCGGAGGGTTCTTCTTGTCTTGAGCCCTGGAACTGAAGTGTGTCGGCAATTTTTTTTTCTTTGATGGGGAGCCTTTGCTGCTTAACCGAGCGTTGGCGGGGCCTGAAGGGCCTCTCGCGGGGTTACAAAACAAAATTAAGTAGTACAGTTGAGGGCGTCGCACAGTGGGACTCGAACCTAGGCTTAGGGCGCTACTGACTACTAAGCAAGTGGAGACTTGTTCTATCGGTATTATTATTATGGGCGTTTAAAGCTACTTGCTGGGCGCGGGCGGCGGGTGCAAGGGACGCGGGGATGTGTGTGCGTCGGCTAAGAACCCGGCCCGATTTTTATACCCGAAAATCTCCCCTCTGCCCGCACCTCCTTCCATTTATTATTATAATAAACATGTTTGTACATTAGCATATCTATTATTCTTAAAGCTAGGGCTTAAAGTATCTAGAGACGCATAAGTCTGCTCTCTGCGACGCCTCATTGTGCCGTGGCGTGAGGATATATATATTATTTCCCTGCCCCCCGCCTCACCACTATAAAGGCCGTCGCAGAGGTAAAACAATGAGACGCACAACGTTATGTCGCTTTATTAGGTGAAAAACATATTTACATTATCCTAATTAGTCTAATTAATCAAACAATAACATTATAAAGTTCTAGTACCTTATTTCCTGCTAATAATGTATGATTTACAGTTTATAGGTTTTTCACAACAAAACGTTGTAATTCCTTATTCTACGTAATGACTATTAAATCTTATTATCATTATATACTAATACGAAACAAATATAGGAATGTAAACATAAGCTATGTACACAAAACATTTGAATCTTAATATGAAATTATTTTACAATACTCGTAGCCTATTCATCTTAGCGCTCGGTACGCTACTTGCGCTTAGGGACGAGGTGACCTCAGGGCTTCGTGCACACACATAGGAGTTTTCAATTGTTTTACGATCAATAAAACTTAAAAAAAACACTTTATTACTATTTTACGATTGAGTGGACGCTGAAAGAAGACCGAGTAGCAGTAAGTGCATTACACCGTTATGGCCACTCGCCAAGCAATATTCAAGCTTCTTGAAAAACTGAAATTCGCGAAGAGATTTGTGTATCGTATTATTAAAAGGTGCAATGAACACTCAAATGTGGATGATAAAAAATGATCAGGTAGACCTCGTACTGTTAGGACTCCAGCAGTCATCAAAGCAATCGAGGCGCGTATTGCAAGAAATCAGAAATTGATGGCTTTACAAATGGTCTTAAGTATAAACAGTAAAAAAGGTACTCAATAAAGACCTGGGTCTACGAGCTTATAGAAAAAAAGGTGGAACGCGCGCTGAAAAGGTATGAGAGTGATAAAAAGTCAAGAGTTTTGCTAACGTGGTACGCAAAAAACAGACCCCGTGACATCCTGTTTACCGACGAAAAAAAATTCTATATAAGAGAAGTACAACAAACAAAATGATTGGGTGTATGCTAATAGTTCTGCGGAAGCTGGTAATGCCATTCCGCGAGTGCAACATGGCCACCATCCTTCATCGTTGATGATTTGGTGGGAGTTTCGTATTTCAGCCCGACTGAAGTTCGTTTCTGCGAAAAAGGTGTTAAAACCATTCCGAAAGTTTACCAAGACACTGTTTTGGATCATACCGTACAATATCTACCTCAAACGCTCTTTCGAGGACGGCTATGGACCTTTCGACAGGACTGCACCGGCGCACCAGGCCAGAACCAACCAGGCGTGGTTCGAGCTCAACACCATCGACTTGATAAAGCATGAAGATTGGCCCTCCTCCAGCCCTAACCTTAATCCTTTGGATTACAAAATATGGCAGGTGTTGGAGGAAAAAGTCTGCGCTGAGGCCTCATAAAAATTTGGAGAGTCTGACGTCTTACTGAGAACAGCAGTGGCCGAAATAGATATGACTTTGGTTCGTGCTGCGATTGATGACTGGCCGCGGAGACTAAAGGCCTGCGTGGCGAATGGTGGTGGACATTTTGAATAAATTTGATTTCAATATTATCCTAAAATACTAACCTTACAATATAAAAATTAAAAAAAAAACATTTTTAGTTGTGTATTTTTAATTTTATGACATATTTGTGACAATACTTAAGGACCGACTATGTAGTTATCATTGTAATAAGTTTGAGCATCTTTAATTTAAAAAAAAAGCAGACGTGATCTCGAATGATCAATCTCGACCTCAAGACTTGGCACGCGAGATCTCGAGTTGCCAATTTCAACTCGAGATTGCTTTCCCTACACGTAATATTATTATGCAATGTGAGTGACAGTCCGCGGTGGCTCGGGGTGTGCCGCAGGAGAACGCGTACGAGAACGTGGGCGGCGCCGCGTGCTGGTGGCGCTGCCGCCGGCCCGGGCGCGCGCAGACGCTGGAGTTCCACTCGCGCGCCGAGCCCGGGCCCGGGCGCGGCCACACCGTGCCGCGCCTGCGCGCCGTGTGCGACGTGCGCGGCGTGCGCGTGGCGCTGGACTCGCGCCTGTCGGCCTCGTGCGCCGCCATCGATGTGGCGCCGTGCGTGCTGCTGCTGCGGCCGCGCGCCTCCTGCGAGTACCACGTGCTGCCCGAGGCGCAGCGCCCGCGCGCCGAGTGCTCGCACCACGTGGTGCGCGACCAGCAAGAGCCGGCGCGCGCGCCCGACTCCACCGAGTCGGATGACGACTGACTCGTGCTCTCTGAGGCCGAGTGCCTACATTCCTCTCGCGCGGCGCTGCGCTCGCTAAACCTAGTGTGAGTAATGTCGCCGCGAACAATCTCAATACAGACTGCCCGGTAAAGAATGGATAACCTTGAAATAGCATATAATAGACCTTATGGCCGTTCTAAAAAAAAAAAATACAAAAATATATATACATATCCCAGGATGTTCTGTTCTTCATTCTTCTTCACCACGGCCACAAATCCTGGGACATTATTCACACACGATCATCTGATCCCAAACTAAGCAGAGCTTGTACTATGGAAACCAGATAACTGATATACTACATACACTACTTTTTTTTTTGTAAATACATACTTATATAGATAATTTACACCCAGACTCAGGACAAACAGACATGTTTATACATACAAATATTTGTCCTGGATGGGAATCGAACCCACGACCAGCGGCATGATAGGTGGTATCTTAACCGACCACGCCGTCTGGCCAGCCTAAATATATAGTTTTTTGTATTTTTGTTTAGAACGGCCATAAGTATATGCTATTTCAAGGTTATCCATTCTTTTCCGGACAGCCTGTATAATGTAGCTGTAGGTAATTATGTTGCTATCATTAGCCTAGTATTGTAGAATTTGTAGATATAAAGTAATAAAGCTACAAATACTTTTCTGATTGCAATTACTTCTGTGCATACCTGTATTTTTTTATTTAAGAAAATTAATAAATATCTTTAAAATCATAACATGTGATATTTTATTCTTCGAGTGTATTTCCCAAGTCAAACTGACGAGATGCATGACGAACAATGTCCGGCCGGCTCAGCACGAGCACCGTAGAGAACAATGTCCGGCCGGCTCAGCACGAGCATCGCAGAGAACAATGTCCGGCCGGCTCAGCACGAGCACCGTAGAGAACCATGTCTGGTCGGCTCAGTACGAGCACCGCAGAGAACAATGTCCGGCCGGCTCAGCACGAGCATCGCAGAAAACAATGTCCGGCCGGCTCAGCACGAGCACCGTAGAGAACAATGTCCGACCGGCTCAGTACGAGCACCGCAGAGAACAATGTCCGGCCGGCTCAGCACGAGCGCCGCAGAGAACAATGTCCGGCCGGCTCAGTACAAGCACCGCAGAGAACACATCCCAATCCGCCGCTCGTGGTCCTCCCCGCCTTTCGGCATACGGACCATTTGTACAGCCTATATCAAGTACAGTCTATGAATCCACCTGCCGCCCCATCTGGGGCACACACGACACAAAAACATGACTGCACGCCCGAGCTGTCCCATGGTACTTCCAGGCCTCCAACCTAGCTTTGCGGGCAGTCCATGCTGGAATTGCTGCACCTAGCTGACCTTTCGGTGACTGACAGACCCAACTGCAATTCCAGCTCTTTCCTCCGGCTGTGCCACCTGTGAGCGAATAGCTTCAGCCTTCGGAAACCTTCTGGACTGTCCACAAGCTCCCTGTGGTAGACCGGACCCATCACCTTACGACTCCAGTTCCCCAACATAGCCCCCATGTCGTCCGCGTACAGCTCACAGTCCCACAGGACATGGTCGCGAGTCTCGTCTGCCAGCCCGCAGTAGCACACGGGCGTGTCGCAAAGCGACATCCTGTGCAGCCGGCTTCTGAAGCTCCCATGACCCGTAAGGACTTGAGAGACCATGTAATCCGGCTCCACCCAACCGAACGACACCCGATCCGTCACATCTGCAAAGAAAGAAAACAGCTCCCTTCCGTCACTGGACGACTGTCACCGCTCCTGCCAAAGAGCAACGACCTCCGCTCTCACCTCCCCGATCGCCGCTTTGCGCTCCCTGCCGACCAACCCCGAACACTCCTGCGCGACTCGTCCCGCTCGACAGACCTCCAGGTCGGCCGGAAGCACCCCCGCAAGCACAGGCAAGGCAGCAGTGCTGACCGACCTGTAGGCCTTAGTGAGAAGAATGAGTGCTGGGCGCTGCGTGCGGAGCAGCGTACTCCGCACTGCAAACCTGGTATAACTCCGCCACCATACGGCCGCAGCATACGTAACGATCGCCACATAGGTCCCTGAGTACAGGACCCTTAGGGCGCGGTACCTGATGCCCCAGGAAGAGGCCGATACCCTCGACATCTTCCCGAAGGCGTTCACAGCCCGTTGGCCGGCCAAACTAGCATGCGGCACGTAGGAGCCCGCTTCATCGATGACAACGCCCAGCACTCTGGCACTAGTTACGTGCGCAATCGAGGCACCGTCCATGCGAACTGTGGGGGGACGTTTAAATTTCCCTTTAAGGGTTAACGTTTGCGACTTCGTCGCCGAGAAAGTGAGACGGTTCCGCTTCCCCCACGCGGACACCGCCTCCAGCGACGATCTAGCATTACGCTCGATCGCCGCCCTGCTCGGTGCCTCGATTATGACTGTAATGTCGTCCGCGTATGCAACTGCCGTCACCCCCTCGGGCCACGGCAACCGCAGGATGTCATCTAGCAGGAGGTTCCAGAGGGGTGGTCCTAGTACCGACCCCTGGGGGCAGCCCATAGTGGATCGCTTCCACACCGCCTGGTCGCCCATGAACAAGCCAACTCGCCTGTCCGTAAAATAGTCGACAAGGATACGGTAGATATTGGGAGGGCATCCGCCCTGTTTAGCCTTAGTCAGTATCATGGGCCACCAGGCGTTGTCGAAGGCCCCCGAGATGTCCAATAAGATCACTTGAACATAGCTTTCCGAGGAGTTCGCCACACGGTCCAGGATCGCGTTAAGCGCCGTAACCGTTGACTTGCCCCTCGAAAAGCCATGCTGTGCCTCAGAAAAGAACAATGTCCGGCCGGCTCAGCACGAGCACCGCAGAGAACAATGTCCGGCCGGCTCAGTACGAGCACCGCAGAGAACAATGTCCGGCCGGCTCAGTACGAGCACCGCGGAGAACAATGTCCGGCCGGCTCAGCACGAGCACCGCAGAGAACAATGTCCGGCCGGCTCAGTACGAGCACCGCAGAGAACAATGTCCGGCCGGCTCAGTACGAGCACCGCAGAGAACAATGTCCGGCCGGCTCAGTACGAGCACCGCAGAGAACAATGTCCGGCCGGCTCAGTACGAGCACCGCAGAAAACAATGTCCGGCCGGCTCAGCACGAGCGCCGTAGAGAAACGCCTTGTCGACGGAAGAGTAGACAAAAATGACGTTACCGTGTAGACAGTACGGCAACAAAGTAGAAAGAGTCAACTGCACTTTACGAAATTCACTTTTCTTACATAATTCGACTCAGAATTCTTTGGTTTTTTTTCATAGGATATCTTTTTTTTTGTTTAATTCTCAATTTTATTAAGTCACGCATATAAACACCTACAACTATGGAGGCGAGTCCGTAGTGCCGGAGAAGATGCGATTCTCAACGTGTTTTATATGGAATATATGGAATTTTTGTATGGAAAAAATGAAAAATTATTACCTACATGTAGAGTTTTAGGGGTTTATGAGCTTTGTAAAGGGGTCGAAATTTTCATTATTTTTGTGACAGGACACACCGTCTTCGAGATATAAGCAAAAGAAGAGGGGAAAAAGAAAATGATCTTGTAGATAACCGTATATATTAGGTTGGGGAAAAAGTCTTTTCGCATTATATGTTTATATGCATATTATGTATGTATAAACTTGTAATAAAATCTCTTTGGCTATACTATTTGTATCTGGCTGGTTTTGGTATCATTGAAAGTTTAAATTTTAAAGAACATAATTCCAAATTCAAATTAGGAAAATGTGTGATTTTCATTCGTTTTTCGTCGTCAAGATGAGTGAATCTAATGAAGAAATTCGATACATTTTAAAATTTTACTACAAAAAAGGTAAAAATGCAACGCAAGCCGCGAAAAAAATTTGCGATGTTTATGGACCTAGTGTAGTGTCTGTGAGAGTAGCACAAATTTGGTTTAAGCGTTTTCAATCCGGAAATTTTGATGTCAAAGATGCACGTCGTTCTGGTCGCCCTATTACGGATAAAATGGATGCCATTTTTGAAAAAGTGGAGCAAGATCGGCATATCAGTAGTTACGACGTAGCTGAAGAACTGGAAATTGACCACAAAACAGTTTTGGCGCATTTGAAAAAAACTGGGTACACAAAAAAGCTCGACATTTGGGTACCTCACGAGCTCACTGAAAGAAACCTAATGAACCGTGTACTCATTTGTGATTCTTTATTACGACGTAATGAAACCGAACCATTTTTGAAGAAGCTGATAACTGGTGATGAAAAGTGGATCACGTATGACAAGAACGTGCGAAAAAGGTCGTGGTCAAAGGCCGGTCAGGCTTCACAGACTGTGGCGAAACCCGGGTTAACTCGCAACAAGGTGATGCTGTGTGTGTGGTGGGATTGGAAGGGCATTATTCATTATGAGCTGTTACCACCAGGCAGGACCATCGATTCTGAACTCTACTGCGAACAACTGATGAGATGAAAGCAAGAAGTTGAGAGAAAGCGGCTGGAATTAATCAACAGAAGGGGTGTGGTTTTTCATCATGATAACGCCAGACCTCACACATCTTTAGCCACTCAGCAAAAATTAAGAGAGTTTGGCTGGGAGGTGTTAATGCATCCGCCGTATAGTCCTGACCTTGCACCTTCAGATTTCCACCTGTTTCGGTCTCTTCAGAATTCTTTAGGCAGTGTCAGGTTAACATCACGAGAGGACTGCCAAAACCACTTGTCGCGGTATTTTGACCAGAAGTCCCAAAATTTCTATAGCAATGGGATCATGTCCCTACCTACAAGATGGCAAAAAGTTATCGAACAAAATGGTACCTACATACCTACCTCATCCTACCCAATACCATTAGCGAGCGAACACGGGTGACCAACCTGACCGCCCGTCTTTAAAACAGAAGTGGTGGAGGAATGTTTGAACAGATACAGGTTGTTCCTCAAAGTAGTATGTTTTTAGTAATAGTTAATTTATCCCAATTATTATTTTATTAGGGTTAGGTTTTTTGCTTCTCATAATATATTATTAGGTATTAATATTTTGCACGAAATATTGCTTTAATTTGTTTTTTATGTTTTTCTGAGTTAGTTCGTCCCTCAATGGTATAGGTAGTTGATTAATAAGGTAAGGTATTATATACTTTAACGACCTTTTGCCGTGCAAATTCGTGTATTTTGGAAGTAATAGCTTAGCATTGATGGTGCTATGAGTCCTAATTTCATTATTATTTATAGTTTTTATTCTTTTTAGATTCTCATTAAAGAAATTTTCTTTTAATAGTGCAAATTTAGTTTTTTCATGTATAGATATTATTGTACAGAATTCAAATAAATTACGGTAGTCATTTTTGTAGTTCTTCTTAATGTTATGCGGGACAATTGCTTTTAACATACGCAGTTGAAGTGTGTAGATTTGATCAAGGTGAGGTGAGGTGACTTTATTTACGTGACGCTGCAACGTTGCATATTGTCCCGCAACATGCCCCGCAACATTGTACGTGACGCGGGGCATGTTGCTTGCTCCCGCCTCGAGAGCGAGAACACGTGTCTCGCGTCAGTGTCGCGCCAGTTGTCACCAAGTGTAGTCGCGTACGCAACGTGCCTCTTAACATGGCTTTAGTGTGGGGAAATGTTACCGTGCTTTCACTTCTGGAGCTTTACGAAAGTCGTGAATTGTTGTGGGATACGTCTCACCGTGATTATAGAAATAAAATAAAGAAAAATGACGCATGGGAGGCTATTGCCAAGGAGCTTAAATTGTCTAGAAAAGATATAGAAACCAAAGTTCATACCCTGCGTTCGCAATTTGTCCGAGAAAGGAAGAAAGTGAAATCTTCAAAAACTACTGGCAGCGGAAGAGTTGACGTGAAGTCCAGTGCATGGTGTGCATACGATGCAATGAAATGTTTGCTAAAGGGAGCTACAACTTCTGGAAGCTTGGACACGTTGGACACAAACGTAAGTCATATTTTGTCATTTGTAATCACAGATCTTGAAAATATCTGAATGGAATGTAATCTAATAAATTACTAAGTAAAAAAGTTTGCGCTGAGTTAGCCGGTCCTTGAAATGCGCGTCCCATTCGCCCAATGCCTACCGCACCGCAGAGTCACCGTCTCAGTGTCGTCGATTGGCTGACAACGTAACGTGACTCGTGAGACGTCACATAACCAGCGGCAAACAGCGCGAACGAGTTGTACACAACTCACCCACACAACTTCACTTCTAAACCACAAGCATTGTTCTCAGTACGCGCCACGATGTTCTACAGTAAACATTAAAGGAAAAATTATAGTAGACCGTACAATACTAGTTTATTTATTTAAAAATTATTCTGCCAGGGAACATCCTTCTTCACTCGTGAAATATTCAGCAAATTTGTTTCTTATTTCCATAGCAGATTCAGGGTAGCGTCTTCCCATAGCATTTAAATTCGACATATTAACAGATCCAATTTCTCTGCGCCAAGATCCTTCTAAAATATCGTGATCCACATTTTCAGAATCAAAGGTTCCATGTGTGTTGTACAGAGATATTGATTGACTATTTCGCCTTAAAACATTATGAAGGTATACGCATTACAACAACTTCAGCATTAGAGGGTTAGAGGGTTATGGGAGTCCGGAATATACGAAATACAACACCTAAGATACCGAACACATTTTCGACAATTCTTCTAGCTCTTGACAAAATTATAATTTGCATCCACAATACCCAATAGCACAATACTAAATTGTTCTTTATAGTTAAAATAGTCACTTCCCGAATTCGAAGGAGCTTGGATCAAAACATGTTTACCGTCTATAGATCCAACGCAATGCGGAAAGTTCCATATAATTTCAAAGTTGTTAGCCTGGGCTTTCCATTCAGTTGCAGTTGCTGGGACCTGTAAAGAAATAATTATACTTTAAAATACTATTTTTGCCTACTAATAGTTACGGATTCATGTCTAACAGATGTTTGAAATAATACAATACATGTTTTGTAGTCTATATTTATTATAATTATTTGATTTAATATTTTATCATTTTTCAGAGCCCACAAAGCCAAAACACGATTTTGTTTCCGGATGAAGATGCCGTTCTACAGTCTCTATCTACCGTTCAGGAACTTCACTCTCCTCATCAACTAGAGTCGCATTATACCATTGATCAAGCACAGCAACCCATAAGCCCTGAACCAACACCTTCATCGTCGCGACCAACTCGCAAGAGAAGCCACCCTAATGAAGATAGATTGGAGGAGGCTTATGAAGTTATTATTCTGTATTTAGCATGCTGCTAAAAACATAATGATGTCCCGAGATGAATTCGATGTTTATGGACAGTACATAGGAACTGAGTTACGTGAATTAAATGACGAACACAGTGTAATTATGGCTAAATATTATATTAATAATATTGTATTAGATGCACGCTTAGGAAAATACCGTACAAGTTATAATAATCAAAGCCAGCCATTTGTGCAACAGGGCTATAGCACTGCATCCAGTGATATCAGCCCGGAGCCTTCTGAAGAGCATATTACACAAAATATACTTGCAACTATGGATTCCTCGAGCACTAATACAATTAATGACACTAATACAAATTAATTTACGTTGGTCGCTATATCTATCTTGTACTCTGTCAAGTTATAGATTAAAATTTCTTTTACTGAAAATAAAAATACAATTGAATAATGTATGCATTGTCTTTAACTTACCTTTACAAATAGGTCTCTTCAATTTTTTTATCAGTTCTTTACAAACTTCTGGTACTATCTTACGTATCAGTTGTATTGACACTCGAAAAGTGTACGACAAGGAAGCATAAGAATCTCCAGTCGACAAGTACCTCAATGTAATGGCAAGTCTGATATGAGGACTAATAGCGTTCCGTAGTATTGTATCCTGTTTGGCTATGGAAGGTCCGATCATTTGCAATAAAGTTTCAAAATCAGATGATGACATTCGAGTAAAATTTACAAACGATCCGTCAGACATTCGGAGATCACTTAGAATATTAACTCTTCTTTCTCGTTGTAGTAAGAAATTCCGCATCCACCACCTTCTCTTTCTTCTACGTTTCAACACACTCGATATAATTACTATGTACGCAGCACTAGTAGCCACAACCTCCTCGGGCGACATTAATCGCTTCCCGGCAAAAAAAGTGTCAGAATACAAAAATAGGTGATTCGAGAAAATGGTAACTTTAATAGTTTTTTGTTCATCTAGACGTCAATAATTTAGCAATAGCATATTTCAGCAATCTGACTATTATAGTTTTTAAATTATTGACGTCTAGATGAACAAAAAACTATTAAAGTTACCATTTTCTCGAAACAGCTATTTTTGTATTCTGACACTTTTTTTGCCGGGAAGCGATTTCTATAAACACTGACTAGTGTAGCCGGCAAAATGTTCCATGACAATTGTCGCGGGACACTTCACATAGTTGTTGAGGGACATGTTCCGCAACATGTTTCTTCATTTGTCCCCTAGTGTATCCCAGGCTTAAGATGAACTAACTTTTATTGAGCAACAAACATCTCCTTATATATTGTTCTCCGCGCATGCGCGAGTGCGTGCATGTTGTACAAAGGTAGCCTCAGTACTCAATAAATTATGATCATTACTACTCCATCAAGTGTTTAATTTTACCTACTGCCTTAAGCGCCAAAGTGGTGACCCCGACAGAAGCAACCGCAAGTAAGCTATGCCTAGTGACACCGAAAAACCAGGCATGGCGTCAGCAGGAGCAAGCTCAGCACACTCACAGGATATTTCACCCCAACATATCGCCGGTATCTCACTCTCCCTTCGAGTACCACCTTTCTGGCGCGACAAACCCCGGTTATGGTTTATAACTTTTGAAGCAGCTACCCTTGATCTCAAGAAAAGTGAAGCACAGAGGGCACAGATGGTCATCGCCCAGCTACAAAAAGAAGATATCGAGCAAATATGTGACCTGTTATACAACCCGTCTCCTGATCGTCAATATACCGTCATAAAGGAACGTCTTATTTCTGTGTACGAAGAATCTGATGGCAAGCAGCTACAGAAGTTACTCTCGGATATGGAACTTGGTGACCAAAAGCCGAGCCAATTATTACGTCGCATGCGCAATCTTGCTCACGACAAAGTGCCAGACAACACACTACGGATCATGTGGATGAACTTACTACCCGCGCACGTCCGCTCAGTGCTTGTAGTAAGCGACACAATAAGCAAGGATACAGCACTCGAAGAACTAGCCAAGCTCGCCGACAAAATGCTCGAACAGGCATGCGAAGTGTCAGCAGTGTCCGTCGCATCAGCGTCAACATCCCAGCAAGCGCAAAACCCACCTGTTAGCATGCAAAATCTCGTCGAAGAAATAAGAAAATTGCATGTCGAGATAGCCGAATTGAAGACGTCATACCACAAGAATCACGACCGCTCGCGCACGCCGCCGCCGCGACACTACCGGCGCAACTCGTACCGAGCACGTTCGACGTCACGCTCCCGCTCTCGTTCAACTGCACCGTCAACGCACTGTTATTACACCGTGCAATTTCAACAATGAAGGAAAGACGGAAAACTAAAGGAGGCGTTGGAAGTGGCGGAACCTAACGTCGAGAAGAAATCCTACCGCCTATTTATCACTGATAAGACGACAACCATGCGGTTCTTGGTAGATACGGGTGCCAATATATCCGTTATACCGAAAAGGAAAGGAATACGATCGACACCGTTACCATATCAATTATACGCCGCTAACAACACTGTTATACCAACATATGGTGAGAAGACACTGGAGCTCGACCTCAATCTTCGCCGACCATACAAGTGGAAGTTCATAGTCGCCGCAGTTACGAAACCAATTATTGGAGCAGACTTCCTCGGCTATCACAATTTACTTGTCGACCTACGAAGCCAGCGACTCATTGACAACACTACGAAGCTCACTTCCAAAGCGCCTGGCCGCTATACAAGTATACCTACTGTTAGTAGTATCGACCTACAGCAAACATATCACGACATATTGGCTGAGTTTCCTGAAACTACTCGTCTATCATCAATGAAATTGAACCCGAAACACAAAGTGGAACATTTCATTGAAACAACAGGACCACCCATCTACTCCCGAGCACGACCAATACAACCCCATCTGTATGAACGAGCGAAGAAGGAATTCCAGAACATGATAAGCCAAGGATTGTGCAGACCGAGTAAGAGTCCTTGGTCAAGCCCGCTACACATTGTGCCGAAGAAAAACGGAGACTTACGAGTATGTGGTGACTACAGACGTCTCAACTCCGTCACGAAACCAGACCGCTATCCTGTTTCGAGGATAAAGGACTTCACGTACCAGCTCACGGGCAAGCAAATATTCTCCACTCTTGATTTGAACCGAGCCTACCAACAACTGCCAGTACGAGCCGCAGATATAGAGAAAACTGCAATAGTCACTCCTTTCGGGCTATTTGAATTCCCAAGAATGTGTCCAGGTTTGAAGAATGCAGGACAGACCTTCCAGCGATTTATACATGAAGTATTGCGAGAACTTGACTTCGTGTACCCATTTATCGACGATCTCTTGCTAGCCTCGGAAGACGAAGACACACACAGACATCACCTACGAACTGTATTGCAAAGGCTGGACGAGTATGGCATAACTATCAATCCTTCGAAGTGTGTATTCGGACAACGCGAAGTAACATTTCTCGGTTACAAAGTATCAGCAGAAGGTATTAAGCCACCAGAAGACAAGATCAAGATCATTAGCGAATATCCAAAACCGGCAAACATCGAAGAGCTACGAAGATTTCTCGGCATGCTGAATTTCTACCGAGACAGCATACCTAACGCCACCGCTATTCAAGCACCACTACATACCTACTTGCACAATACAAAGAAGCGAGATAAAACTCTAATACAGTGGAATAAAGATACAAATCAAGCGTTCGAAAACTGCAAGAAATCTATTACAGAAACCACTTATCTATCGCACCCACATCATTCAGTACCACTTGGAATGATGTGTGACGCATCCGATCGGTGCGCTGGTGCTGTTCTTCAGCAACTAGTCAAAGGAAAATGGCAACCACTTGGCTACTTCTCAAAAAAGTTCACACCGGCTCAGCAAAATTACTCAACGTTTGACAGAGAACTTCAAGCAATCTACATGGCTATCAAGCATTTCAGAAAAATATTTGAAGGGCGTGAACTCATTATATTCACTGACCACAAGCCACTCACGTACGCCATGCAAAAGATCTCGTCAGATTCTGAGACTCCACGCCGACGAAGGCAACTATTATTCATCAGTGAATTTTCAAGCGATTTACGACACATAAGTGGGCGAGACAATGTAGTTGCAGACGCACTATCACGCGTCGACGCAATCAGCTGTCCGAACCCGATTGATTATGAAGCACTCGCACAAGCACAAGAAAAAAGCAGAAATCGAATATCCAATTGAAGAGAATAACGTTACCCGGATCATCTCAGCAAATATATTGTGAAATCTCAAGTCACGACGTTCGTCCATACCTACCTCAAGAGTTCCGTATTATCGCATTCAACGCCATCCACGGGCTCAGTCATCCCGGTATACGTACTACAAGGAAGCTTATCCAGAGAAGATACTTTTGGCCATCCATGAATACAGACGTCAAAACATGGGTTCAAACATGCGTCGCCTGTCAACGGTCCAAGATCCAACGACATACGTCAAGTGCCATAGCTACGTTTGAACATTCACACCGCTTCGAACATGTGCATGTAGATATCGTCGGACCCCTACAAACATCGCCCAACGGTCATCGTTACGTCATCACAATGATCGACCGTGCTACCCGCTGGCCCGAAGCACACGCGGTGTGTGATATTACTGCAGAGACCGTTGCCAAAACGATATACGAAGGATGGATTGCAAGATTTGGCTGTCCGGCTAGGATGACGACAGATCAAGGCCGTCAGTTTGAAAGCCACCTTTTCAACGAGCTGACTACATTATTTGGAATCAAGAAACTACGAACTACACCGTATCATCCCCAGAGCAATGGCTTAATCGAACGTTGGCATCGATGTATGAAGACTGCTATCACTGCCCGTCTCGGTAAATATAGTTGGATTGAAGAATTACCTACCGTATTGCTGGGACTGCGTACTGCAATCAGAACTTACACAAATGTAAGTGCAGCCGAACTAACATACGGTCAAAATCTACGACTACCAGGTGATTTCTTCGTGACGTCACCAGCAAACACGATGGACTATAATTATGTCGAAAAGCTGAGAACGTCAATAAACAATATCCGTCCGGTACACGCACAGTCGCATGACACAAACCGCCCTGTGTTTGTACACCGCGACCTTCAAGCATGTAAACAAGTGTTCGTGCGAGTCGATGCAGTGAAGAAACCATTACAGCCTCCATATGATGGTCCATACACCGTATTGCGAAGAGATAGCAAAACGTTCACCCTACAACTGCCTAGAAGAGAAGCTGTAATATCAATTGATCGCCTGAAGCCAGCTTTCACCTTAAGCGAAGCAGACACCACCGCAAATAATGTTCCTGCAAGTTCAGAAGGTATAAAAACATCGCGCTCTGGCCGAATCATCAAGCCACCGGTACACTTCGCTTGAGGGGGAGCACTGTGGCAGCACGCACGTCCTGCGCGCGCGCCGCACGACATCACACTGGCGTTCAGCTGTTTTTTTTTTTTTTTTTGAATGGCATCTCGTAGTTGACCTAGAGAGGTCGAGACTACTTAACCGGACTATCCTGTGGCTGCCTTAAGAAAAACTCAAAGCCTCCAGCCAGGGGCAAAAACTTACAGACTAAGCGACTACACGCTAAGGGCTCCCCCTGTGGGGAACGGGCCTCGGCTTAGGGCGTCGCTGGGGGGAGGACAGCAAGATGGGACAGGCTGGATCAGATTTGAGGCGTTCAGCTGTATGCGACCCATATTTATAACCTTGGCGCGCGTAGCTAAACTGATATGCTTTTGAGTAAGAATTTTGTACTCCGTCGCTATTGGTGGATTATATTGTTTACTAGCGCAACCCGCTAACTAGTTCCGCACATGTAATATTGTACAAAGGTAGCCTCAGTACTCAATAAATTATGATCATTACTACTCCATCAAGTGTTTAATTTTACCTACTGCCTTAAGCGCCAAAAGACTTTCGGGCTTCTGACGACCCGTAACGACTGACCCGGAATGACAGCCGGGACCAACGGCTTAACGTGCTTTCCGAGGCACGGAGGAGTCTCGGTATGAAAAGATGGTCACCCATCCACAGACCAACCCCGGCAAGCGTAGCTTAACCTGATGGATCCACCCGTGCAGCTGTTATTACATAGCCACGAGCTCCTAGATCAATAATTCATAATAATAATAAACATACCTAAATAAACGAGACACGGTTGTTTTATTTCTCAGGAACTATCCCATTGATCAAGTGTGTGTTTCTTTTTACTTGAGGTACTTTTTGGGTACAATTTTTTGGTGTAGTTGTATTTAATGAGTAATGGTTAAATAATAAAATTTTTATTATTTAACCATTACTCATTAAATACAACTACATAACTACCGTATTAATATCAATATGGCGGGTGTATCTTAATTTCGAAATAATTTTGTTCTGAAGGTGGTACAATTTTTTTAGAGCTAGGTACTAAATTTTATTATTTAGGTACATTTTTTTGATAATTGGTATAATTAAATTCGCTATGGTACACCCGCCATTTTCGCTCTCACAAAAAACCGGCCAAGTGCGTGTTGGACCACGCACAATGAAGGTTCCTTAGGCCCTTCGCGTACCTACATAAGCGTAGTCATATCGTAATACGCGCGTAGGGCGAGAGCCATACGAGCACGTACATGTTCAAACATGTCCGCATACGAAGCGGTGCTGCAGCGAATCGTATTTTTCGCGTCAATGCGGCATGGCGATACGCTTACGAGACGACTACGCTTACGATCCATATGCGGCGGAGGGCCAGTTGGGATGAATTTATCACTAGAATAAACTTAACATTGTAGTTGAAAATAATGTTCTCCCATACATTCCAACTGCAAATGTAAGTTTGTAATGTTGAGAGATTTACCATGTTATTTTAAGACCAAAGACTTCTAAGAGGTTTTCCTCTAGGTACTCGTATATGTATAGAACAATTCCGTGACTACCTCCGGACCACGACCGCTAATTGCTTCCTTATTTTGTAAATAAATAGTACCCAATTCGTACCAATTAGTACTCGAACAACAAAATTGTTACCTAGTTTTCGAGATAATCAACGTTGAAGGTGGTCCAAACGGCAGTTTCAGGATAATAATATGCTTTTATTAATCACTTTATCAACAGTTTTCCATCTCAGAATCAAATCAATTTACCACAAAATTCGCATACAGTAAATTATAATATTTCAGGTACTTAACAATATTTTGAACTTGCAACGATCAGCAGTCAATCAGGCCTAGGTTTCACTATATAACTTCTCGAGTCGGTTGTCAGCGATCGAATGGTCGAGTCTTAGCTGTCTCCTATACACTACGGTTAGTAGGAGGGGTATGGTGTTGCCAACTCCTAAGTGTTGCTAGTTAAATGTACACAGTACCTACTACTATATTTTGTAACAGTTGTGATAAATAATCGGATAACATTATACTACACCTATTATAACTTACATTGTATAATTTAAGCAATTTGTTAAATTTATTATATAAAAAGGACCTAGAAACAAATCAAATCTATTAGTGAAAGCATGTTTAGTGTGAGGGTACGTACAAACCAGAGCCTTTCTTCTCTTATCTGAAGGTACTGGTTTAAAATCTAAATCAGTGTATTGCAGTAAAACTATACTTAGAACAAATAGTTGCATATTATAAGTGTATGTTATAAGTATATTACCATGTCTATCCAAAATACTAGAAAAAGTTGTTAGCCGCCAATTAACATTTTTTTGGAACAAAATAGCATTCTACCTGATTTAAAATCAGGTTTCAGGAAACAGCGCAGTACGTCTACGGCTTTACTGGGTGTTACTGACAATATATCGCACCTTTAGAATTACGATGACGCAAGTGCAAAATATCATTAAAATTAGTTAGGTATTACGAACGCTGTAAAAAGTGACAAACTATCTTATGGAATATTGACTTTTGTAATTACAATAAATACCGCTAGATGGAAGTAGCGCCAACGTCAAATTGAGCGAGACTTGAAAGCAACAACGCCTGATTATGTGATTTTTAAGTGTTAATAAGTTTTTAAAAATATTACCTACGTATTTTATGTCTTTAAAAAGTCTTCAGAAGACTGATGTTAGTTGATTTGTGTCAAAATAAATAAATATCTAGATAATTTTCTATTTATGTTTTATTTATCTTCTGCAATAAGTAGCACCCTATTAACGTTTTTTTTTATAACACGAATCAAAATGGTTTTGATTCGCCTTTTTCAAGTTATACACTAACTCCTAAATATTTCTTTTTCTTTTTGGACATATAATTATTGAGATAGTAATAAAAAATATTTTTTAATTTTACTTATGTTGTACCTTAACGTCATTGTTTGGCACTATTTTTTAGTATTTTATATATATTTTAGTGGAACGTGCCCCGTATTTCGAAAATTTGTATTAATTAAACTACAAAATACAAAGACATGATGTTTAACTAACATTAAAGTATAACCAGGTACTTATTTGTATAATATTAATTATCTATAAATATTATCTTAAAAAAAAGATATTGAGGAAAGAGTAAAAATAAAGTTTCAAATGCATTTTTCTCGAGTGTATAGTATTTGCACTTATGTCATTGTAATTCTAAAGGTGCGATATTATCTGCCCAAGATGGGGGAATGTGCTCATTACTGGTTTTACTCGATTTAACGAGGGCATTTGACGCAATAAATATCCCGCTGTTACTAGTGTTGCCCAAATTCAGTCTTGGTCTTGCAGTCTTGGTCTTGTTCTTGCGTTTTTGCAAGACCAAGACCAAGAACAAGACCGCGTATTTTTAGCAAGACCAAGACCAAGACTGACCGTGCAAGACTTGAGCAAGAACAAGACATAGCCTGCAAGACTCTTGCGTCTTGCAGCTAGGACTTAGCGCTATTTCACTGAGTAGTTAGGTGTAACAGTTCGGTGTATAGGTAGGTACGCTTAGGAATTCTATGAGACGCAAAAAACTGTATCAAAGAATATGAAAAACTGGACCTATGCGCATTACGACTAATACCATAAACATAGCGAATAAAAAAATATCTATTAAAATCAAACTGAGTGCATGCATAGTTATGTTTTAACCATCGGCACTTTGATAATGCGGCATCAAAGGTTTTGTACTTACTTCTCAAAGAAATTTGCCGCTTTTCGGAAGTACATGGTTATGATACACGCGCCGGCGGCTTCTTTTGAAATCTAAAACAATCGTTGCCGCCACGCCGAAATCATAACATTTGTGACACTATTTGATTGCCGCCATAGGGCGTAGGTATACTCATGCAAAATAATTTCGAATTTTTTTAAGAGTACCTACAGGTGTTCCAAAGAATAAATAAGTTTCAGAGTGCTTAGAATGAAAATGAATACATTATACTGATCACGCAAGTAGTATTATGATTAGGATAAAATGGTAAGGATAGGTAGTAGATGTCATATTAATTCATTCTAGTAAGTATATATTATAATATTGATTACTTATATGGTTTTAAACTAATTACTTAGGTACTATTATTGTACATTTAGTCATTATATTTCTTAAGTTTTTACAAGAAAAAATAGCAAAAAAGTGTTCAAATATCACCCGTTTAATAAATATTGTAGCCACTTTTAAATATACTTGAAACGTGTAAAAAAATTCTACAAAACTAATAAAATAATATAAAAAGCGTAGGTACTTACCTACTAATAAAATAAAAAGCCTGCGATAAGAGTTTTGTATTACTTACCAGCCCGAATATCTCTGAGAGAGATGATGAGAGTAAGTATTTACTAGCTGTGCCCGCGACTTCGTCCACGAGGAATAGTAACTTTGGAGGTATAGTGACGTTCAGGACTTATTTATTTATTTTAAAACTTCTGTCATCAAACATACAAACGAACTCTTCAGCTTTATAATATTAGTATAGATGTACGCCAAAACATTCACTTATATGTAAAGAATAGTGATTGGCACTAATTCTATTTTATTCACGCGTCGCGTCTGTACAAGTAGGTAATATTTAGTGTGTGTTTGTACGCCGCACGCGGCATTGTTTGATTTGCGGCGGCATCCTTTTCATAGAGCCGGCACGTGGCGAGGCGGCGCGGTAGAAAGCAAGGAAACGTACTATAAATAAAGGAATTATTTTAATTCCAGTCATTTCCAATTGAGCTGTGCTTCGAGTCTAACTTAATAATTGTTTTTACTAATTCTCGTTGTTTTCTAAAAACGTATCACGTGTACAATTTAATATGAGTGACGAAGATTCAAATTATTCTAGTCCGAGTAACGAGAGTTTGAGTCACAGATCTAAAAGACCCAAAAGCAAATTTGAGGAGTTTTTCGAAATAATTCATGCATCCCAAACTGCCTTCTGTAAATTGTGCCAACATAAAAAGATTGAAATAAAAATGAAAAACAGAAACACTTCAGGCTTAAGGAAACATCTAATATCTTTCCACAAAAAGGAATCAGAAATATTTCTTCCTGTTAAACCAAAATTAAGTGGAGATATCACAAGCTTTTTAGTAACCGCTGGAAGAAGTGGACAGGTAAGAATATTTTTTTAACAGTTAAAAGAATTTTAACTCCGCGTAGCTATTCATGCGATACTTTCAAAAACGCCATTAACTTACGTAAGTATTTTTGAGTTAGTGGTGTTTTCATCTAGGGGTGCGACATATTAAGTATGTAATTATCGTCTTAAATATTTTTTATAAACACCCATATTTTCATTTAATCGGCCAGTAACAACTAAGTACTTTATTTTGGTAAATTACAGTACAGTGCAACCTTAATATAACAAATATCAATTTAACGATTTTCTCGATTTAACAACAACAAACCTCCTCCTCTTATACGCTCAAACCTAGTATGTTTTAAATAATAACACAAGATTTATTGTTTTGTTTCAGTCGGAAAACAGCAGTGACAACATCACGACAGCTACAGTTGATTGGGTGGTGACAAAATATCTTCCCTTCTCATTTTTCGATGACGAAGCTACACAAGTATATTTTCGACGTATTTGCCCTAATATGGTGTTTCCTAAAAGGTCTACACTTAGAAGGAAAGTCAAAGAGCGATTTGAAGAGCTCCAATTGAATCTCAAGGAACGACTTCAACAATTATCATCTAAAATGTCTTTTACCATTGATGGGTGGACGTCAATTGCTGGTAGGAGTTACTACGGGGTTACTATTCATTATATTGACAACGAATGGAAGTATCAATCTGTAGTTCTTGATTTTATACCATCACGCGGTCGACATACTGGGGAAGATATTGCAACGATTTTCCATGAATGTTTATTGGAATATGGCATAATTGATAAAATACAAGGTATCACGGTCGACAACGCAACTGCAAATACCAAATTTATGTATGAACTGGGCAAACAGCTGCCGCCACACTTTGATTCAGACAATCAACATTTCCGGTGCTTTGCTCACATTTTAAACCTTGGTGTACAAGATTTATTAAAGACATTACACTGTGAGTCTGACACTAACGCGCAAGATCAGCAGTACGAAGACTATGCAGACGAAACTGAGGATGAGGAAGATGAAGAATCTGCACCAAATATTGCTGACTCGCGTACATCTGTAACAAAGTTACGCAGTATTTCCAGTAAAATAAAAAGAAGTGAGATAGTGAAGAAGAAGTTTCAGTCTGCTTGTGAAGCAGCTGGCGTGCCATCAAATCTAAATGCCATTCTTGACTGTCCAACGAGATGGAATTCCACACATGATATGATTGGATTTGGTTTAAAAGTGAGAGCGGGCATTGACATATTGTGCAGTTCTGTCACCGAATTAAATGATTTTCAAATCACAGCTAATGAATGGCAGGTACTCGAAAAATTACATAAATTTCTAATAAACTTTAAACTTTTAAGTACAAAACTTGGTGGAGACAAATATGTTACATTACCGCTAGTCATTGTATCATTCAATCTCTTGCTAGATAAAATTGAATCCATGGTAAAACAGTTAGATGAGAAACCTAATCGATCTGAAGTGGATGAAAGGCTCATTCTAGCTTTCCAAGCAGCTCGAGACAAAATGCTTAAACATTACAAGAAGAGCAACTGGATTTATTATACTTCTTTAATTTTAGACCCAAGGCATAAGGCTCAGACTTTTGACCTGACAATGTGGGGGAAGCAACTTAAAACAGAAAGTCTGCGCAAGTTCAATGAACTTTATGAAGAATATAAAAGTCTACACTCACTGAACAAATCTCTGGAATTACCAGAAAAAGAAAATAAAGTATGTGATGAAGATGAAGACGTAATAGACTTTGATAAACTCTATGAATGTCCCTCGACGTCATCTGGATCTTGTCTTCAAGGCTTAGTGATAGACGAGTTGGAGGAGTACCTGAGAAAACCAAGAACTGCCAGCTCGGAAGACATTTTAGATTGGTGGAGGACGCATGAGACAGAGTATCCGATTTTATCGAAAATGTCCCGTGATTTTCTCTCAATACCTGCAACTTCAGTACCTGCTGAGAGGTTATTTTCTAAAGCATCATTAGTAATTAGAAAACATAGAAATAGGTTAAGTGATGAGTCAGCCAGATGGTTACTTTGTATTAATTCTTGGTCAAAAAAATTGATATAAAGTATCATAACCTAATGATAAAGCTGTTGATTTGTGTTGTATTTTATTTTTTATTCAAATAAATGATAAATCGTAAAACTCTTTTATTAAATTTCTTATAAGTTGAGGGTTCAATCTCTTTCTAGACAGATAAGTATTGTTCTTTAAAATACAGTCAAGTTATTGTAATTAATTTGTTTTTTTACATGTTTTAGCAAATGTAAGCTTATAAATCATAAATGTTTATTAAGAAACAGTTACTTCCATGGAAAACGACATATAGGTCAGTTGATTTTTCGAATTTCTTATCAAATCTTCAGTTATTTATTAATCTGCTTGATCTTTACTATGGCTATGTTAATTCAAGCTCACAATGTTCCAATTCTAATACGTTTTTCTAAGATTTAAAGTAAACTTTAATAAATAGTAATAGACTAATAGGTAATTGCAAGACTTGCAAGACTCTTGCTGCAAGACCAAGACCAAGACTGGGAGCGCAAGACCAAGACCAAGACCAAGACCAGGTGTATTGGCGCAAGACCAAGACCAAGACTGGCTAAGTCTCGTCTTGTTCTTGCATTTGGGCAACACTAGCTGTTACTATCTAAGTTAAAGTACTATGGTTTCGACCCCAGCGCTACGCAATGGTTCCGTAGCTATCTAAGTAATAGGAAGCAAGTTGTTGAGTTGCGTTTGGGTGACGGCACTACCCTTAGATCGACGCTTATTTCTGTAGAGAGAGGAGTCCCACAGGGTTCTATATTGGGCCCGATTGTCCTTATTCTGTAGGTACTGTGCGGATATTATAAAATGTCTCCAGAGATGCAAGTACCATATATACGCCGACGATGTCCAACTTTATATATCATTTAGACCAGACGAATACGATAGTGCTATTAAGGATCTTAACGACGATCTTAAGAGAATCGCCGCCTGGTCAGAGGAGAACTGCTTGTCATTAAATCCAACGAAAACTAAATATATGGTATTTGGCACACAGCTGGCTCGACTACCTGTGATTTTTGACTTGGAACTTATGGGCGAGTTAATTGAGCGAGTGTATGAAGCGTGTAATCTGAGTGTTATGTTATTATGGACAAAGACCTTCGTTTTGAGAAATACGTAGCGGACTCGGTTAGAAACTGTTTTTATAGCCTAAAGGTTTTGTACAATATGAGGCCTTACTTATCTGAAAAACTATGGGAACCCTGTTTCTGTTTAGGTTGAACTACGCTGACACGGTTTACGCCCGCGCCTGTTAGCTCGCACAGACCGACTTATACAAAGGGTACAAATCGCTTGTGCTCGGTTTTGTTACAATATTCCTCGCAGAAGCCATGTCACACCTGTTCTCAACAGGCACTTTACGCTGAAAATGAAGTCCACACGCAAACTGCACTTGGCTTGCCTTCTGTTCGGTGTTGTTAAATATCAGAAACCGGTCTACCTGTACAACAAGCTAAGCTAGGTTACGAGGATACGGGAATGCAGGAGAAGGCAATGCTCGCAATAACTCTCGACTCGGTCTCAGGATACAGCCGCTTTTAGAGGCAGCTTCCGTTATGCGGCTTCTAAAATATGGAATAACCTGCCGCCACCGATAAGAGTAATTAACACGATAGGCGGTTTTAAACGATGCTTACGGCAGTACCTCATAGAAGAGCAACGGAAGCTGGATATGGTCACACTAAATGTCTCCATTATATGCAAATTACGTGCTCCGTTTCACCGGCTTCATAAGGTTCATAACTCATTTGTTGGGCTTGGTATATCCTTTTATAACAAGTTACCCTCTTCTTTGCTAGATTTGCCCTTCAATGCGTTTAAAGCTAAAGTAAAATCTAACCTTTGTTCGAAGGAATACTATTCTATCAACGACTACTTAAATTAAACGATAAGAATAGTTGGTCGCTGTGATTAACTCAAGACAATGTTTATGTTCTTTCCAGAATTAGCTTATCTTCTGACAGGTTATTTTATTTTTTATTTTCGAAAGGCTTACAGACTAATAACGTTATAATAACAATAATATATAACTAAATTGCTAATTATAAGCCTCCACAGTTAAATACACACATTATTACTCCCTCATAGCCCAAGTTACATGTTATCAATTCTATGCCATTTAGGTGTTCCCTCAATGTTAGTCCGTTTAAATTTTAAGCCAGTTTGGACAAGGTTCAATTGCATGCAGGTGCCTCTTGCACAAAAAATGGCTTTGCTAAGAGCTTCTTTAGTGTGCTTGCATTGGTGCAGAAAAGGTCTACGTCTTGTTCGCAACTAATTTCGTTAAAACTGCGACTGGCTCTCAGAAAGTATGCATCATATATTATCATATATTATATGAGTTCATATACTTAATTATTTATTTTCTTTGACTGTAAAAGTCAATTTATTTTAATTTTATTTTGATTGTATTTATCATTGACATAATCTACTCATTACAATGTTTTTTTATGAGTGGTATTGCAATATGTGGTTAGCTAGTGACCTCGACAATTGATCATATTATTCTTGCCTGAGCAACCGGCAGCAAGTTCGTCATGCTCCCTTAGATGTCACTGTTTGCGGTAGTGTCGGGGGTCGGGTTGCCTCGTTCCCTCAAATATGGCGAGGGGGGTGATGGCTGAACTCTGCGTTATGCTCGTGAACGGGTGCTGCTTGTGGTGACTGGTCGTCTTGCTGTCCTTGGTTTTGTTTTGTTATTAGTAATTAACTTTGTTTATATTACTTCGATGGTTCTAGTTTATCATTTGTGACTTCGAGTTTCAGCTTCATATACAATCTTCATATATGTAAGTGGGCACATCCTTTATTAGGTACTGGAGGCCTTTATTTAGGTATAAAGTTCTGCTTAAGTTTTTAGTTTTGTATTTTTATTTCTGCTTGTTTGTTTTCGATTATTATTTTTGTTTTTTTTTGGTATATTGGTGTGCTAGCTTACGTATAGCAAATAATTTAATTTAATGTTTTGTGTTGCGTAATGTATGTACTTACCTAAATTATTATGCGCAGTGTTGTATACATTCATTTTTTTTTAACTGAACAGACAGCTGTGCTGCTGGGGAGTTTGTTGCGCCACTTCTTCTCCCCAGCTAAAGCACTAGGAAGTGGTGAAGGGCGGGCGTTTTGGGGGTCTGTCTTATGTAATTTTGACGTTCAAAAAGTGCTGATTCTTAGCCTAGTTTGAATAAATGACTTTTGATTTTGATATAATGATTTTATTTACATGTTAACGAAGGCGTCCGTCTCATTTATTTATTTATTCGTTCGTTTTTTTTTTGTTTTTGAATTCTTTGTTTGTTGTGCCATTTAACTGAAAATCACACTACTTACACAGTCGTCATTATTTTTTATTATCTGACACCAACTTACTTTTTACATATTAGGCATACACACGTTGCAGTATAAAACTGGTTTACGTCCGTCACTCACACTGCAGCTCCAGTTGAACACCAGCGTCAGACACTAGTTGTCTGACATTTTTGCTGAACGGGGACTTTGTTGTCGCAGCCGTGAGGCACACATTTCTGCATTGTTTATATGTTTACATTTGCATACATTGTATTTGTTTGTTTTTTTTTAGTTTTTTTATTAGTATTGCAATCTGCTGTGTATTATTTTTGTGTGCCTTTTAGTCTGTGCTAAATAAATGTATTTTCTTTCTTTTCTTTCTTTCTTTCTGTACAGGCACATCTATAGCGGTACAGGCACATTTGGGTATCTATTTTTATAGTAACTCGTGCATTTGCTCTCGGAAAGCACCATTTGGTAAAGTGAAACTGATGATGAAGATCACAGATTAGATGGCCACAGGAACTACTCAATAATAAGTAAGTATTTCACGGGTTGCAACAAATCTGTATTTATAGAATTATAATCATTAGAATAATCAATACAAATCTGTAAGCTCATATAATCCTAATGAATGAGTATTTCATGAAATCTTGACATTTAATACTAACTTCAGGAGTTGTGTTACTTACTCGCTTTAATTATTATAATTTTGTAAATGCATATAGGTATGTTACGGTCGCGAATCATACTTTAATCAACATACAAGCAAATACTGACTTGCAAATTGCTATAAACGTAAGAAAATTTGAATTTCGCAAGCTGCCTAGAGCTTCCTCAACGGCGCCCTTCTTTCATTTTCATTCAAGCGCCAAAAGATCCTTGTAACATGTCCTCGTACTAGTAGATGTTCCGCGGTAGTACTTAGTCTGTGGTACAGCTGTACTTGTCTTGTGCTCGAGTACTAGTCTAGCGGCCGGTGGGCACTGGCTGCTGCAGTGCTGGCAGACTGGCAGTGCGCGCTACACCGCCGCGCGCGCCGCTCGTGTGACGTGTGCGCAGGTTGTCGAGTGCCGCGAGTGTCAGTGCAGTGCGCATAACGGTACCTGTCACCGTGACAGGTAGTCACGTACCACAGCGCGTGCACAGTGTACACAACTACACATCAAGTTAACCTCCTTACACTTGACTGCTGGCCTAGCTGTCATTTGCTGCATTTTGTATTTACCTACTTGTCTGTAAATATAAATCTAGCACTTATCTATTTGTAGATAAGTTTGGGTCAGTGGGTACCTAGTCTTAGCGGTCGTTGTCTATTGCTGTCACCACCGTCATCATTATGCCTACATCAGTAGACAAGACTTGCATATGAGGCTTCTAGGCCATCTGTCCCTTACTCTAAACAACCAGTGACCTACATACGTATCACATTATTTTTCGTGTGCTTTACTTAGCCAGCAGTCGACGCGGCGGACGCTGACGGATGTCTGACGTAAACATTGCGCGTTGATACAAGGTAGGAACCTCACCTCTAGCGGCAACAAATTACATTTTATTAGGTACATATACCATCCGATCTATTCTCTAAAAATCTCACCGTTTAAAGTTTAGTATCGTTTGGCAAGAGAAAGGGGTTGGGAGGGGGTCACCTCCGCAGCTTCGGCATTATATACGCTCTAGGGGTAGCAGTCTATAGACTACGTGGAGTCGGGGTGCCCCGATTCGGTTTTGGGACAGTTTCGACCTATTTTAGCTATAAAAATGGGGTACAATAACTTCCTTCTGAACAGAATTTCTAGATTGAGAAACGGAATAACAAATGACACTGACACATGACTCAAAGGCCGTAGTATTTTTTTTTACGCTCCGTTTCATCGACTGGACGACATTTTACACCACAGACTATATATTGGACATATTAATACAGATTTGTTTCGTTTTCCCTTTTTTCTGATTTGAGGTCAGAAATGATTTTCATAAATTTTTCGAAAAATATGCATTACCTCGTAATAAAAGTGATAATGTTATAATCAGGGACCCAGCCCCTACCACATATAACTCCTTTTACTCCACTCCTCTTGCCAAACGATACTAAACTCCAGCCATCTCACCGGGAAAACTTAGCTGAAGCGACCAGTCATTCCACCTGATGCTAGGGATTGACACTATTTACGTACCTATTTTATTTATTTAGTCACTTCGGACAATAATAGAAGTCCCATTTCATTAGTCAAATACCTTGTCACTAGTGTTAGTAGTGTTGCTAGTGGTGTTAGTGTGTGTGTGTAGTCCACAGACAAGGAGAGGAATAATGGCTGACGGTCGCAGACTGTGTCTGACGGTGGCAGGATGTGCAGAGCACAGTGAAGCAAAGAATAAGCTACCTGACCATTCTCCCCACATATTGCCTCAGAAAAGGGGAGTAAGGACTCCACCACTGTCTGACAGCTAACCCCACACAGTCACACCATTGACAGCTCATTTTGCCCAAGTTCTCACGTTGAGGATTTACAGAATAGATCGGCTGTACATTAATAATAATATAATAATAATATCGTTTATTTACAAAAGTGGTGCAGATTTACAATAACATCACTTAACAATTATACGTAGAGGGCACAGTTGCTCATTTGTCTGAACTAGGTAGAACCTGTGTTTCAGGCTAGAAAGGTGCTTACAATTTTCAAATATAAAATTAACAACGGAGAAGACTAAAATAGAAACTAATATTAACTTAAAAGACTAACATGTTTTATTTACATACAAGTAAATCCTCTGTCTCACTGTATGATATGCTAAGTAAAAATTGCAGAATGATCTTTTTACAGTCGTAATTATTTAATTTATACATACGTAGTATAAATTAAATAATTACGACTGTAAAAAGATGTATAAAATCTATTTACAAAAACATATTTAGATTTAGATTACATTTGACTCACATACAATATCATTTCGTCTCTTATTAGTACTTTCAATGTTATAGGAGAGCATGGTGTGCTGTTTTAATACCAAGTGCGTTATAAAAAGCTGGCGAACAGTCAGCACGTTACAGGATTTGTATAGCAGATCTGTAGGATAGAGAAAGGGATGGAAGTTTGCTACTTTTAAAATTGCTCTCTGTGCTCTTTCAAGAGGTAGTAAGTAAGATTTTGGTGCTCCACCCCATGAAGTAATACAGTACTGTATTACAGATTGACCTAGGGCCAAGTAAACCTGTGACATTAGTTTTTTATTTGCAATTGTTCGAAATTTTTTTAAAACAAAAATTAACCAGCGCACGCTTGTAACCAAACTGTCAATATGTGGTCTAAATGAGAGCGACTTATCTATTAGAACCCCTGAGATATTTTAAGTTACATGTTTTGAGGATAAAAGGACATATGCTGTCTGAGCGGAGTCCGCAATGATGGGCATACAGATGAGAGTTAGTAATATTAAAATGCGGTTTGCGGATGGAGAAGTGAATATATTTTGTTTTGTCGGCATTTAATGTTAGTAAGTTGCTTTGAAGCCAGTTAGACACAGTATTGAAACCTATTTGAGCATGTTCATACAATTCGCTGTTTGATTTAGCTGTGAATATTAACGCCGTGTCATCTGCATACGATATAATTTTGCCTTGTTTAATATTTAAACTACACAAATCGTTAATATAAATCAGGAAAAGGATGGGGCCCGAAATACTTCCCTGGGGAACACCAAAACCTGTGTTTTTTGCTCTTCGCTAATAATATTGTCAATTTTAACACATTGATAACGATCGTCTAAGTAGTCAGCAAAAAGTTTCAGCGGCGTTCCCCTTATTCCTAAGGCCTCTAATTTGTACAAAAGCGTAGAAACAGAGATCAAGATCAAGAACGCCAGATCAAGGAAGATCCCCTGAAGGGTCTGGTTTCCTTTACCAAGTTCTTCTGAGACATAATCTGTTAGACTGTGCACTACATCGGCTGTGGATAATTTGGCTCTAAAACCATATTGCGCAGATGATAAGAATTCATTGTTCTCTAGATAGTTAACTAGTCTAATGTTTATAATTTTTTCTAGTATTTTAGATATTGAGGGGAGTAGTGATATTGGTCGATAATTGTTAACTAGGTCTTTGTTTCGGGATTTGAAGATAGGGATTATAATTGCTTTTTTTAGACATTTAGGGAAAATGCCTTCAGAAAGACTCATACGAAAAATATGTGTTAAGGGAGGAAAAATGATGTGCTTAAAAAGTTTAAGGGTCTTATTGCTAATGTTATCCCATCCAACAGGACAGTCATCTTTTAGTCCACAGATTATTTGGGTAATTTCGTCTTCGTCGGTGTCTAGCAAGGCAAAAGATTTTAGGGTACGTCTATTTTTCTATTTTCACACTTTTGGGAAAAAGGTTGAAAACAGTCAGATTTTGGATTCTGCTCAGCAAGAGTTTTCCCAACATTTACAAAAAAATTATTCACTTCGTTGGCTGCCAGGAGAGGTGAAGGGTTAGGAAGCAGTAAACTCGAATTTGATTCGCGCTGTTTTGACATATAGGTGACGTTTTTAATATGTTTTCAAAGTTTTTTGCTATTGTTTCCCGCTCTATTTAATACATTTTTATCGTAATTTCTCTTTAAATCCTTTAGGAGGTTGTTACAAAAATTCCTGTAATCATAAATCTTTTTTTATCTCAACATCATATTACAGGCACAAGTTATTAGAATGCACAATCTTAAATAGAGAAAGGTGTCTGAAGTAGGAGGGTCCTGAGTTACAGATCACCCGGCTCTTTTAGATAGTTAGGACTAGTTAAATTTACAAAATGGTTAGAGTCAAGATATTATATAATATAAGTCTGAAATCGCAATTACGTAGAAGCAAAACCTAGAAAATTAAAAAAGAAATTTAAAGAAAGCAGTAGGTACCTACAGTAACTACTAGTTAACAAAATACAGAATATCAAAAAATAAAACTTTAATTTAAAGAAAGCAGCGGGTACCTACAGTAACTACTAGTTAACAAAATACAGAATATCAAAAAATAAAACTTTAATTTAAAGAAAGCAGCGGGTACCTACAGTAACTACTAGTTAACAAAATACAGAATATCAAAAAATAAAACTTTAATTTAAAGAAAGCAGCGGGTACCTACAGTAACTACTAGTTAACAAAATACAGAATATCAAAAAATAAAACTTTAATTTAAAGAAAGCAGCGGGTACCTACAGTAACTACTAGTTAACAAAATACAGAATATCAAAAAATAAAACTTTAATTTAAAGAAAGCAGCGGGTACCTACAGTAACTACTAGTTAACAAAATACAGAATATCAAAAAATAAAACTTTAATTTAAAGAAAGCAGCGGGTACCTACAGTAACTACTAGTTAACAAAATACAGAATATCAAAAAATAAAACTTTAATTTAAAGAAAGCAGCGGGTACCTACAGTAACTACTAGTTAACAAAATACAGAATATCAAAAAATAAAACTTTAATTTAAAGAAAGCAGCGGGTACCTACAGTAACTACTAGTTAACAAAATACAGAATATCAAAAAATAAAACTTTAATTTAAAGAAAGCAGTAGGTACCTACAGTAACTACTAGTTAACAAAATACAGAATATCAAAAAATAAAACTTTAATTTAAAGAAAGCAGCGGGTACCTACAGTAACTACTAGTTAACAAAATACAGAATATCAAAAAATAAAACTTTAATTTAAAGAAAGCAGCGGGTACCTACAGTAACTACTAGTTAACAAAATACAGAATATCAAAAAATAAAACTGGTGCGTATAACCTCTAGAATTTGAAGATTCCTAGTAAAGTCACACGCGCGTGAACCTAGATTATTAGAGCAATCTAGGCTATAATTGCTGATTCAGCAGTGCTAATTTCAAGGAGAAAAAAATACACAAATGAGACGAAAGGCAATGGATAATGTTCAACTTATCAATCATGCCACATACCTTTGATACAGCGATCCCAAGCAGAAGCAGATGGATGCCGCGTGCAGGATGAACAGCTCAGTCTAGGTGCACCACGCTGGCCAGCGGATCACTAACACAGTCTAGTTCTAGGTAATATAGATAACACTTCATGTAAGTTCAAGGCAGGGTTTAGGGCGAGATGGAGCGCTTCCGAGCTAATTAGCGACTTATGCAAAAAAGACGCGTGCTCACTATCCCGTGGTTAAGACGAGACACTCGAAGCCAGCAGATGTCACTAGCTTCAACGCGTTGACAGCGGCAGCTACCAATAGGATATCACCAAACCAACGATATATGACACTTAATTAATAAGTTAGAACTATTAAATCAATGCCCTTCAATCGCCATAAGGCGACGTAAGAAAGTTTAACAACTATAAATTATGAAGCGCAACCATTTTCCCCGGCTTGAAAGTTCCTACTTTCGAAACACAAGGAACAGCACATATAATTGCAGATCATCACAACTCTACCAAAGTTATAAGAACTCTAAACTTGCGACTGTATATTACAAATAAGAATATTTAACTAACTATTCTACGCGGTATCTAAATCTAATACTGCACATTGGTGCAAGGTAAACTTAATATTAATTTAACAAAACTTATTGAGTCGGCAAAGGGCACAACTTTACTACCGGCCGACTCTGAAGGATCCCGCTTTTAGTCTTTACGGATGCGACTCTACAAACTCCGTTTTTGTCTGGAAATATTTCTGTAATTACTCCTAACGGCCAATGCAGAGGCATCACATTGTCCTGCATGGAGACGACAACCATACCGACTCGTATTGGATTGGCAGGGGTGTTCCATTTCTGTTTGGATTGTAGGGTGTGCAAGTACTCTTGGCGCCACCGCTTCCAAAAAGATTGGACCATTTTATCGGTTAATTCATATCGCGAAATAAGATGTAACCGCGTTTCATTGACTTCGCGGGCAGGAAGAAATAAAAGAGGTTTCGTATGCAAAAAGTGCGCCGGCGATAATGAAGTGGGCTCTGACGGATCCGAGCTGATCGCATACAGAGGCCTCGAGTTTAATAAAGCTTCTACTTGAGTAAGCATAGTGTTAAGCTCATCAAAACTAAGAATTTGCTGACCGATGACCTTGCAGAGATGCGTTTTGACACTTTTTACTTCACTTTCCCAACAACCGCCAAAATGTGGAGCTCTACAGGGGATGTTTTTAAGTGTAATTCGATGCTCTGCAAGTTCTCTTTCCCATAAAGGGTGATACTCTTTAGCCAAGAATTGGTAGAGATCTCGTAGATAGGATTTGGCTCCAATAAAATTGGTAGCGTTATCTGTGTAAAGACACTGAACCGGACCTCTACGCGCCAGGAAGCGTTTCAAAGCGGACAGAAAGCTCGCAGTGCTAAGATCTGAGGCAATCTCAAGATGCAGAGCACGAGTTGTTAGGCATGTAAAAAGGCAGATATACGCTTTCCTTGATTTTTGGCCTCTAGCACGTACCGAAGTGATCATGAAAGGTCCCGCGTAGTCGCAACCTGTGTGAGAGAAAGCCTTAGGAGCCGACTCAACGCGAAAACGTGGCAAATCCGCCATTATAGGAAAGGTAGGTCGCGGCTTTGCCCGAAAGCAAATGTTACAATTAAAAGTAATGCGACGTGCAATACGTCGCGCGGACAGGATCCAATACTTCTGTCGTAAGAGAGATACGAGCAAGGTTGGTCCTGTGTGAAAATGTTTCACATGGTAGTGGGAAACTAAAAGTTCCACTATATGATCTTGACGCGGAAGGAGAATCTGATGACGCGAGTCAAAATCTAGCTCAGAGTTTGCTAGGCGACCTCCAACGTGGATTAGTCCTTTGTGGAGGAAGGGACTTAGCCGTTGTACTGGCTTAGAACACAACTCATTGCGGGCTAAACGATCGAGATCAGCTTCAAAATGAATCTTCTGCACAAATCGCCACACAATAAATTCAGCGAACTCTAGATCAGATGCGGTAACGGGCCCTCTAGGGAGCCGTTTGATAAACTTATAAACGAAGCAAATAGTTTTTAAATATTTCAACCAGGACGAGAACCTGGTAGAGCGAGCGTATAAAAGGTCGTCGGAAGGAGGACTTCTGTCCGAGCATTCGTGCGAGAGCACAGGTAAAGCCACGGGCTTCATTTCGGGAAGCTCTTGCGACTCGCTTGAAACGAATGGTTTTATTGGCCATTCAGCGCGGGGAAGTTTAAGCCATGGCGGTCCATTTAGCCACAATGGATGATGGACTAATTGAGCAGGCGTTAAACCGCGAGAAAGGCAATCACTGGGATTTTCCGACCCTTTCACGTGGAAGAACTGATCTGCCGAAAGATTCTCATGAATCTTAGCGATACGATTGGCTACGAAGGTGTGCCATCGATGCGGTTCGGAATGAATCCAACTCAACGTTACAGTTGAATCCGAAAAAGCTACGACTACCTCAATGGCGTGCCGAGCTGCGAAAAGATTATATACTCGCTTTATCACAGTTGATAAGAGGAGTGCGGCGCATAACTCGAGGCGAGCTAGCGAAACTACTTTAAGTGGTGCGACCTTAGATTTCGCACACACCAGCGAAACGACGATACTACCGTCGGGTCTCACAACGTGGGCATAAACCGAACCACCGTAAGCTTTCTCACTAGCGTCGGCAAAACCGACGAGTGAGAGTCTACAGCGTTCTACGACGCCAACATGTCGCAAAAATCTCAATTCTGAGATAATTGGCAGTTCAGCTTGGAATTGTTCCCACAGACGAACAATGCGAGGAGGTGGAACGTCATCCCATCCAAGTTTGACAAGCCAAAGCTCTTTGATCAGAAGCTTGGCGTATAAAATTATCGGTGCCACGAGGCCTAAAACGTCGAAAAGACGTGCGATGGAAGAAAGAATATTCCGTTTCGTGCAAGGGCGAACATTAGGGTTAACCTGGAATACGAAACAATCCTCATCGGGGAACCAACGAAGTCCCAGTATTTTCTGTGTCGGATCTTTATTTAGGTCCACGCTCTGTGAAAGTCGCAATGACTCTGGGATAGTCCGAAGAACATCGACATTGTTGCTAGACCACTTGGTCAGCTGAAAATCACCGAGAGAGAATATTTTTATTAGTTCACGAGCCGAGTCTATAGCAAGCGCAGTGCTAGGTATAGAACTAACTATGTCATCCATGTAAATATCTCTCTGCAAAATGTCCCTGGCGAGAGGTAACTGCGTTCCTTCATCCTGACATAACTGTTGGATAGTGCGAATAGCTATAAAAGGACTACACTTTAATCCAAAGGGAAGCACTGAAAACTGATAAATTTGAAGTTCTTCTTCCTCACTAAACCGATATAAAATACGTTGAAGGGAACGATCCTGTGGGCGTATACCTATACGTAGGTACATAGATTTGACATCTGCGGAAATAGCGACACTAAAAAGCCTAAAATTTAACAAGATGTTAAAAAGGTCAGCCTGAAGGACTGGACCTGCGTACAGGATATCATTGAGCGAGGTACCATTATCTGTACATGCACTGGCATCTAGGACCACGCGCAACTTAGTGGTCACTTTATCCTCTCGAATAACCCCATGGTGAGGAATATAGTATTCCATTTCTCTCTCCTTACAATTTCGTTTGGGCAATACACATTCAGGTAAAATATTCTGCACCAAAGAAATATAGTTGTTCTTGACATAATCCCGTATGACGTCATCATAAAGAAGTTTGACGCGAGGAAGCGATTTAAGTTTACGTTCGAGGCTATAGAATCTCTTGCGAGCCATATCAAAAGAATTTCCTAACGCTGACGCGTCTGTTTTGAGTGGTAAAGCTACAACATACTTACCATTTGGAGCGCGCGTAATTGTACTACAATAAAACTTTTCACAATGTTTATCATCCACACTCCCAATGGACGGAGCAGTAACATCTTCAATCTCCCAAAACTTACGAAGATCAAAGTTATCGAAAGAACTAGTAAAGAAAGACAGAGTGTCAGTTGGAGGTCCGATAATAGGCGCTTCTCCCAGAAGTATGTAGCCGAGCACAGTCTCCAATGCGTCGGGGCAACCGGGTACGCTGGTCAAGTGACCGGGTCGCAATAACTTAGCGAACAATTTGACCCCAAGTAACATGTCAATATTACCTGGCAAACCCCAACTGTCATCCGCGAGTAGTTTAGGATCAATATGATTCAATTGCGCAGTATCTATTGCACTCAGAGGAAGATGTCCGGTTATTTGATCCAAGACTAAAGCGTCAATTTCATACCTAGGCTGCGAGCGAAACCGTGAGCTGAACGTAAGGTTCACTGAACCGCGAACGGGCTGCGACGTGCCACCAATACCACGAACGGTATTTATTGAGTCCGTATATATAGTTAGACCGAGCATACGGCAGCAACTTGATGTAATATAATTCTTTTGCGACCCAGGGTCCAAAAGACATCTAACCAGCACGCCCTTACCCTTCCTACCCACCACTAACACCTTGGCCGTAGCCAGCACTTCGGTACTGCGTGTGGTCTGGACTTGAACAGAAGAATGCGTACACAAAGCCACACGATCAGAAGTAGCAGGATCGGCCGCAGAAGCGGAGGCTGGGGAGCTAGCGAGAGCCAGCGCAGGGGCTTGCGTCGATTGCTCAAAATGCAATAAGGAATGATGCTTACCGTTGCATTTCCTACATGTTGACTTAGATAGGCACTTAGAGACGGTATGTTGGCTACTTAGGCAGTTACCACATCTTTTATTGTCTTTTACAAACTTAAATCTATTTTCCACGGTCAACTTTTGAAACTCTTTACAAGTATACAAGTTTTTATGGGTGGAATGACAAAGTGAACATTTAGAGTCAGTAGCCACAAACACCTGCGATACCTTAGATGAGGTGCTGGAGCTTCCTGCGGGGGCGGGCTTATTTGCCGCAGAAGACGAACGATACAAGATTTTTACTTGTTCACGAACAAACTTTACGAAATAATCATAATCTAACTCTTGTTGATTACGAAGCGACATTTCAAAATGTTTTGCGATATCTGAGTCTATTAACTTAAGACCCAAATGAATAAATATAAAATCATCTAAGTTATGTATTTTTAATTGTTTGAGTCCCGCAACCGTAGAAGTTAATTTATCGAAGCCTTTTTCAATATTAGCAGGTGTCGATCCGAACGGCTTTAATGAGAACAGCTGATTTAGATAATTAGTGGCGAGCGCGCGAGTATCCATGTACTTTGCGATAAGCGCATCCCAGACAACGCGGTAATTATCGCCCGAAGGTACAATACCGGCTGCCACGTTCCTAGCCTGTCCTTTTAAACAACTCAACAAATAATGAATGCGATCAGAATCTGATAAATCTGCGTTGTTATGTATAATACGTTTGAAAGTCTCATAAAAGAATGGAAAGCTCTGAATATCACCGTCAAAGGTAGGCAGCTCAATTTTAGGTACTTTTATATGATGAGCATTAAGGCTCACTTTCGGGCTAGGTTCCTTGGAATCATTTGATTCAGTTAATGAAGATAAAGTAATTTTTATCTCGCCGACCAACTCATCAAATGAATGTAAGGCACCATAGCTTACGTCGCACGTTGGATCTAATGTCAAATTTAACCGATTTATCTCGTCCATTATCTCATTGAATTCTCCACGTAATCCCTCAATTTGATTAGCCTGAGCAATAAAAGACTTACGTAATCTTTCGGTTGTTAAAGATTTTGTTGAGTCCAAAATCCTTTGACCCCGTGCGAAATACGAGTCGCGTTTACTTTCCAACAATCTAAGTTTAACCTTGTCAGTCATTGTACACAGAAATTAAAATCTGACAAAAAAAAATTAAATCAACAAATTTATCTTTATTTTATCTACGGAACCCGAGTGAGTGAAAGTAGGGGTCCAATCAACCCGATAACTCAATAAAAGATTTCTATAAATTAAGTAATTAATAGTACGGAACCATCCGTACGCGAATCCTAACAATAATAATTAATTTGTAGGAAAAAAAAATATAAAGCGAACAACGGCTTAACCGAGTGCAAGTAACAAAGACTAATACTTACATCAATATAGTAAGCACGCCAAATACCTTAACGACGTACCCATCTATATCATAATATATTTATAATTTGCTTAGATATACCTACCTACAACCCGATAAGTTAACCTTTAGGTATGTCGAATGCAACGCGATAACAATTTTTCTGCACTACTTTTATTTATAACTATATGAGATTAACTTATTCAATACATATAATAAGTAGGTACAGATTCTTATCCAACAATAAGTTAAGTGTGAAACTTAAAAACAAGTACCTATGTAAAGTTATTTCCATAAGCGATGCGATTGTATTCGTAACGTAAATACCTTCGTAAGAAACAATAGAATTCCATAACAAGTAGGTATTGCGTAGATGACCGTTCGAAATAAGTTATCTAGTAAGTACCTACTACGTTTACCAAGTGAGGTGTGGGGGTGATTATGTATAAATATACGGCTGTTTCCTATGAGGAGAACTAACGCGTAAAGTTTATACAAATCTGTTACTTTACCTGAAGGTTCCTATCAAAAGATCAAGTTACCCTACAAAATAAAATAACAAGCGACGCGGTGATAATATGGTTAATTACAATAATTAATCAAATGCGGTTGAGTCTCAATATTATAAAAAAAAATACCTACTCGTGCAATACGAATATAGTAGGCTGTACCTAGCGAACCTACAGTACAAGTGTATCATACAATAACAATCAATATCATTCATTCAGCAAATCTCGATTAGAGAAAAAAGTTTCTAATGCGTAAATAAAAACTAATCGTAGGTACGAGAACAAAGAACTAGAACATTCCACAGTCACGTAGGCCCACTTGAGGATTGTGATACACAACTACCCACAATTTTCATACACGAACAAAAAAATATGTAATTACGCCGAAAAATTAACTGATTTATTAAATAAACTTATTTGGCGATATGAATGAACGTTGATATCCCATTAAAAGTATTTTTCGAAGTTTTAATTAGTGATATCAAAGATTTAAATTAACAATCAATTTGCCGGTAGAACTACTGCATGCAAGGCAGTCTGAGCTTTATTTCTAACGTAATAGAGGCGAGAGTTGTGTGATGATATGCAATTGATATTGAAAATTCCCGATATTTTTTCTTAAAATTAGACTTTTAGAACTCAAAATAGGCCGTAAATAAGCCCAAAATTAATTTATCCGGCTCGAAGGACCAAAATGGTGCGTATAACCTCTAGAATTTGAAGATTCCTAGTAAAGTCACACGCGCGTGAACCTAGATTATTAGAGCAATCTAGGCTATAATTGCTGATTCAGCAGTGCTAATTTCAAGGAGAAAAAAATACACAAATGAGACGAAAGGCAATGGATAATGTTCAACTTATCAATCATGCCACATACCTTTGATACAGCGATCCCAAGCAGAAGCAGATGGATGCCGCGTGCAGGATGAACAGCTCAGTCTAGGTGCACCACGCTGGCCAGCGGATCACTAACACAGTCTAGTTCTAGGTAATATAGATAACACTTCATGTAAGTTCAAGGCAGGGTTTAGGGCGAGATGGAGCGCTTCCGAGCTAATTAGCGACTTATGCAAAAAAGACGCGTGCTCACTATCCCGTGGTTAAGACGAGACACTCGAAGCCAGCAGATGTCACTAGCTTCAACGCGTTGACAGCGGCAGCTACCAATAGGATATCACCAAACCAACGATATATGACACTTAATTAATAAGTTAGAACTATTAAATCAATGCCCTTCAATCGCCATAAGGCGACCTAAGAAAGTTTAACAACTATAAATTATGAAGCGCAACCAAAAACTTTAATTTAAAGAAAGCAGCGGGTACCTACAGTAACTACTAGTTAACAAAATACAGAATATCAAAAAATAAAACTTTAATTTAAAGAAAGCAGTAGGTACCTACAGTAACTACTAGTTAACAAAATACAGAATATCAAAAAATAAAACTTTAATTTAAAGAAAGCAGCGGGTACCTACAGTAACTACTAGTTAACAAAATACAGAATATCAAAAAATAAAACTTTAATTTAAAGAAAGCAGCGGGTACCTACAGTAACTACTAGTTAACAAAATACAGAATATCAAAAAATAAAACTTTAATTTAAAGAAAGCAGCGGGTACCTACAGTAACTACTAGTTAACAAAATACAGAATATCAAAAAATAAAACTTTAATTTAAAGAAAGCAGCGGGTACCTACAGTAACTACTAGTTAACAAAATACAGAATATCAAAAAATAAAACTTTAATTTAAAGAAAGCAGCGGGTACCTACAGTAACTACTAGTTAACAAAATACAGAATATCAAAAAATAAAACTTTAATTTAAAGAAAGCAGCGGGTACCTACAGTAACTACTAGTTAACAAAATACAGAATATCAAAAAATAAAACTTTAATTTAAAGAAAGCAGCGGGTACCTACAGTAACTACTAGTTAACAAAATACAGAATATCAAAAAATAAAACTTTAATTTAAAGAAAGCAGCGGGTACCTACAGTAACTACTAGTTAACAAAATACAGAATATCAAAAAATAAAACTTTAATTTAAAGAAAGCAGCGGGTACCTACAGTAACTACTAGTTAACAAAATACAGAATATCAAAAAATAAAACTTTAATTTAAAGAAAGCAGCGGGTACCTACAGTAACTACTAGTTAACAAAATACAGAATATCAAAAAATAAAACTTTAATTTAAAGAAAGCAGCGGGTACCTACAGTAACTACTAGTTAACAAAATACAGAATATCAAAAAATAAAACTTTAATTTAAAGAAAGCAGCGGGTACCTACAGTAACTACTAGTTAACAAAATACAGAATATCAAAAAATAAAACTTTAATTTAAAGAAAGCAGCGGGTACCTACAGTAACTACTAGTTAACAAAATACAGAATATCAAAAAATAAAACTTTAATTTAAAGAAAGCAGCGGGTACCTACAGTAACTACTAGTTAACAAAATACAGAATATCAAAAAATAAAACTTTAATTTAAAGAAAGCAGCGGGTACCTACAGTAACTACTAGTTAACAAAATACAGAATATCAAAAAATAAAACTTTAATTTAAAGAAAGCAGCGGGTACCTACAGTAACTACTAGTTAACAAAATACAGAATATCAAAAAATAAAACTTTAATTTAAAGAAAGCAGCGGGTACCTACAGTAACTACTAGTTAACAAAATACAGAATATCAAAAAATAAAACTTTAATTTAAAGAAAGCAGCGGGTACCTACAGTAACTACTAGTTAACAAAATACAGAATATCAAAAAATAAAACTTTAATTTAAAGAAAGCAGCGGGTACCTACAGTAACTACTAGTTAACAAAATACAGAATATCAAAAAATAAAACTTTAATTTAAAGAAAGCAGCGGGTACCTACAGTAACTACTAGTTAACAAAATACAGAATATCAAAAAATAAAACTTTAATTTAAAGAAAAGCACATCAAATATAAAATTTAAAGAAATGTAGAAAACTTAGGTATATAACAAAATAAAATTTAAAAAATGAGCATAACAAAAAAAAAGTTAGAATGGAAATGAAAAATGGTGAGTGTATGAATGTTCTATCTTTCCACTATCTTTCCATTTCGTCATAGTTATTTTAGTGATATTTATTCTAGAAGTATGTATGTATTTAAGTATTTATTATATGTTTTATTAGCTTAGTGAATTGTTTTTTTTAGATTTTATAAATTTTTATTTTCTCTCTTATTCTTACACACGGTGTCTAACATCTCTTTTTATCCTCTGTCCTATCGCAGGTATGCTGGAAGAGATTTCTTTAGAAATAAGCATCACCTTTGTAAGTAATTTTCTGTTCCTTTATTCTTGTCTGTTTATTTGTGTCTACATAAATGGTTAATTAAATAAAATAAATAAATGTTTGTAGGTGTAGGAGTGTGAGGTAATGTGTGGGTCTTAAGACACTGGTTTTAATAAGTTTTCAGTGGCAATGTACGTAGTCAAGGTTTAATAGCCATATGCGTAATTTTCTTTTACAAATAGCTTTTGTATGCGTGTATATAGATATTTTGTGATTAATTGAGTTATAAAGAAAAGTAGCAAGAAAACAGAAAAACTTTTGGCAGAAAGCAGTGTTATAGCGGATGATTGAACAAACATTAGCTGATCGTCTATTTTGTGTTGGGAAATCGTGAGCTAAGGGAAGTTCAGAGTGTTTTTTTAGTACTGTCATAAGAATGAACAACTGCCGGACCGTTAGAACTTGGCAGTGTTGGTAAAGTTCAAAAGTTCGATAGAGGATTGATAAAAAGCAACTATCTTTTAATATGGCTCTTTGGTAGTGTTGCCCAAATTCAGTCATGGTCTTGCAGTCTTGGTCTTGTTCTTGCGTTTTTGCAAGACCAAGACCAAGAACAAGACCGCGTATTTTTAGCAAGACCAAGACCAAGACTGACCGTGCAAGACTTGAGCAAGAACAAGACATAGCCTGCAAGACTCTTGCGTCTTGCAGCTAGGACTTAGCGCTATTTCACTGAGTAGTTAGGTGTAACAGTTCGGTGTATAGGTAGGTACGCTTAGGAATTCTATGAGACGCAAAAAACTGTATCAAAGAATATGAAAAACTGGACCTATGCGCATTACGACTAATACCATAAACATAGCGAATAAAAAAATATCTATTAAAATCAAACTGAGTGCATGCATAGTTATGTTTTAACCATCGGCACTTTGATAATGCGGCATCAAAGGTTTTGTACTTACTTCTCAAAGAAATTTGCCGCTTTTCGGAAGTACATGGTTATGATACACGCGCCGGCGGCTTCTTTTGAAATCTAAAACAATCGTTGCCGCCACGCCGAAATCATAACATTTGTGACACTATTTGATTGCCGCCATAGGGCGTAGGTATACTCATGCAAAATAATTTCGAATTTTTTTAAGAGTACCTACAGGTGTTCCAAAGAATAAATAAGTTTCAGAGTGCTTAGAATGAAAATGAATACATTATACTGATCACGCAAGTAGTATTATGATTAGGATAAAATGGTAAGGATAGGTAGTAGATGTCATATTAATTCATTCTAGTAAGTATATATTATAATATTGATTACTTATATGGTTTTAAACTAATTACTTAGGTACTATTATTGTACATTTAGTCATTATATTTCTTAAGTTTTTACAAGAAAAAATAGCAAAAAAGTGTTCAAATATCACCCGTTTAATAAATATTGTAGCCACTTTTAAATATACTTGAAACGTGTAAAAAAATTCTACAAAACTAATAAAATAATATAAAAAGCGTAGGTACTTACCTACTAATAAAATAAAAAGCCTGCGATAAGAGTTTTGTATTACTTACCAGCCCGAATATCTCTGAGAGAGATGATGAGAGTAAGTATTTACTAGCTGTGCCCGCGACTTCGTCGCGGGCACAGCTAGTGATGGGTTTGCTCTTGACTCTAGTCTAGGTCATAGGTGACAGAGACAAAGTCGACGATGGAGTGAGCTTACCCAGAAGAAGCCTGTTCACTCTCACTTTGAAGAGATTAGGGTTGTATACGTTCGGAAACACAGACGCAGGTAGTGAGTTCCACTCTTTTGCTGTGCGCATTATAAAAGACATTTGGAAGCGCTTAGTGCGAATTGGTGGAATAGCAACCAGGTAGGGATGGTAACTGGCAGTGCGTCTAGATGTCCGGTGGTAGAAGGGGGCCGGTGGAATGAGGTCGTGGAGTTCTCGGGCACACTCTCCGAAGTACAATCTGTAGAAGACCGACAAGCAGGCAACCTTGCGGCGATGAGCCAAGCAATGAAGCTTGGCATCCACCAGTTTTACGTCGCCAATGAGCCTCTTAGCTCTGCGTTCCACCGAGTCAAGCGCGGCTAGTTGGTACTTAGCTGATCCATCCCAAAGGTGACTGCAATACTCCATGCAGGATCGGACTTGCGCTTTGTAAAGGGTCAAAAGCTGTCCAGGCGTAAAGTATCGCTTCACCCTATTTAGGATGCCCAGTTTCTTGGCCGCAGTTTGGGCCTTGTACTCGATGGTGGCGCCGAAGTTGAGACCAGATGTCAACTCCATGCCTAGGAGCTCAAGTCGATCAGTTACAGGAACAGATGTACCCCGAAAAGTAGGAGTTTGGGCGAAACGACTCTTTTTAGCGGTAAAAAGACACGCCTGCGTTTTGGTGGCGTTAAAAGAGACCAGATTATCATCACCCCACTGGGAGACAAAGCTCAAGGTCAAATCTGTCCGCTCTACCATGGCCTCTCTCAAGGAACGAACTTCAGCCCCGCTGGTTTTTGCGCTGGACAAGTATCTCTCTGAAACTGTACTGTCATCTGCGTACCCAACAATACCAGGCCGAAGCAGGTCATTGATGTGGAGCAGGAAAAGAGTTGCAGAGAGAACAGACCCCTGAGGAACTCCGGCATCAATAGCCATAAGGTCAGAAGAGCAGCCATCAACAACTACTCTAATCGACCGTTCACTAAGGAAATCTGATATCCAGCTACAAAAATCAGCTGGGATGCCATAAGCAGGAAGCTTGCTGAGCAGAGCAGCGTGCCAGACCCTGTCAAAGGCCTTCGAGATGTCAAGCGATACAGCCAGTGCTTCGCCGTGTTTCTCGATGGCTTCGCCAAAGCAGTGCGTGACATACACAAGAAGATCGCCAGTTGACCGTCCCCGGCGAAAGCCATATTGACGGTCACTGAGGAGATCATTGTCTTCAAGGTAGTTCAGCAACTTATTGTTCAGTACCCTTTCCAAAACTTTGCACAGAATGGAGGTAATGGCGATCGGATGGTAATGGGCAGGGTCTGCACGGTCGCCTTTTTTGGGCACTGGTTGTACATTTGCAAGCTTCCAGGATTTCGGCACCGTTCTTTTTTCAAGAGAGAGGCGGAACAAACGTGTCAATACAGGAGACAGTTCAGGCGCACACTGCCTCAACACTCTCGCTGGAATGCCGTCAGGCCCGCTGGCCTTGTTCACGTCTAGACTGCACAATACTCTTCGGACCTCTTTAATGTGTACTGCGATCTCCGGCATCGAGGAGTCACAATGAGGTACAGTAGGTGGTTGCTTTGAGCCAGCGTCCAGACGTGAATTGCTTGCGAAGAGAGATGCAAATAAATTTGCCTTCTCAGTTGCAGAGTGAGCCAGCGACCCATCAGGTTTCATCATAGGAGGTAAAGTGGGACGACAGAAATTCGTTTCAACCGCTTTAGACAGGGACCAGAACTGTTTACTACCCGGAGGGTGCGAAGCCAGCCTGGCCCCGATATGTCCGACATGGTCAAAACGTGCCCTACGCAAAACCCGCTTGCAGAACTTGGCGGCAGAATTAAAGGCTCTCTTCTTCGCGCGAACCCTGCGCGCTCTAACTTTGCGGTCGCGAGCCTTGACCCAGGCTTGGTAGGCAGTCTCTTTTCGGGCCTCAGCGTGGGCACATTCTGCATTATACCAAAGCCGGGATTTGTGACCGAGCGGGATGTCGGAGAATGGAATAAAATATTCCATCCCCTGCCGAATCACGTCCGCAACCGCGTCAGCACAGCGCGACGGGTCACCCGAGGAAAAGCACACTTGCCGCCATGGATAAGACGCAAAAAAGTGCCGCATCTCATCCCAGTCTGCTGACCCGTATCGCCATACTCGCCTCGTGCCTCTAGGGCTCTCATCTGGAGGAGAGCAGGTTGATATGGATTTCACCAGACAGTGGTCAGACGTTCCCAGCGGGGCTGAGACCGATACTGAATGACTGTCCGGATCAGATGCCAGCAGAAGGTCCAAGCAATTGGGTGTATGGCCGTCAACATCCGGTACCCGCGTTGCCACATTCACCATCTGGGTTAGATCTAGCGTTAAAGCAAAATTGCGCGCCTCCAACCCAGCATGGTCAGTTTTCTGGTATGGGAACAACCATTCTTTATGATGGGCGTTGAAGTCCCCCAGAAAAATGAGCTTCGCCGTTGGGTACCGTTGCTGGGCTACGTCAGTCGACTCCACGAGGAAATTAAAGAGCGCTGTTGTCTCCTGGTCACCGCTATGCGATCGGTAGATGCCGATGTAGAGAGATTTCTCCACGCCAGTATCCACAAGTAGCCATATGGCAGAGAAACCCGATTTCTCAAAGCAACGGAGACGACGACAACAAATGTCATCGCGGACGTACACACAGACCCCAGCTTGCTTCTTGAACTTGTGTTCAAGAGAGTACCCCGGGTAGTTGAGGTACGCCACGTCCGACGGGGTTGTTATCTTCGTCTCCGTTAGGAAAAACAGGTGCGGCTTCTCGGTCTCAAGGTGGTGATGGACCGAATCGAGATTGGAGTGCAACCCCCTGATATTGGTGAGGTGCACTTTTAGTGGGAGGAAGTGCAGCCGTTGTTTTACCCTATTTTTCTTCGCTTTGTGTGTCATTGAGTGGAGTTGTTGGGGGAAAAAGTCGACTTGTCGAGGCGCCGCTCAGTGATCCAAGTGGAACACTAGAGCCAACCAAACCTACGGGGAACTCATCTGGAGACTGCGGGGACGCCCGAACCCCCCCGGATATGGCCACCGGGTCCTCCCATCCAGTCGCCGGCTGGCACGGTGGAGCATACCGGGATTTTTCGCGAGTTGGCGGGGCAGCCTTTGGCACGTGGCTGGCGTGCTACTTGGGCCCCCTACTGACTGCGGTCGGCCAACGGCTGGCACCGTGCTTCGGATCCCGCTACCCTCCAAAATGAGTTACCCGGCTAGCTGACTCAGAGCCCACAACCGGTGCCAAACAGCGCAACTGACAATCTCCTTCTCCCCCAAAGGCACTGGCACTCCCACACACCGACGGAACACAGCAAGCTGCTTGGCGCCAGACTCCGGTGGGATGGTGGTCGCGAGCCAGGCGGCCCCTTGCGGAGCCTACCACCGCTAAGTGGGATCGTTCAGCCGTACCACAGGCAAGCCTGTGGTGCCGTTGCCCGGGGTGGACCACTAGGAGGTAGATCCCAAAACCACCCCTTTTCATAGAGCCGGCACGTGGCGAGGCGGCGCGGTAGAAAGCAAGGAAACGTACTATAAATAAAGGAATTATTTTAGTTCCAGTCATTTCCAATTGAGCTGTGCTTCGAGTCTAACTTAATAATTGTTTTTACTAATTCTCGTTGTTTTCTAAAAACGTATCACGTGTACAATTTAATATGAGTGACGAAGATTCAAATTATTCTAGTCCGAGTAACGAGAGTTTGAGTCACAGATCTAAAAGACCCAAAAGCAAATTTGAGGAGTTTTTCGAAATAATTCATGCATCCCAAACTGCCTTCTGTAAATTGTGCCAACATAAAAAGATTGAAATATAAATGAAAAACAGAAACACTTCAGGCTTAAGGAAACATCTAATATCTTTCCACAAAAAGGAATCAGAAATATTTCTTCCTGTTAAACCAAAATTAAGTGGAGATATCACAAGCTTTTTAGTAACCGCTGGAAGAAGTGGACAGGTAAGAATATTTTTTTAACAGTTAAAAGAATTTTAACTCCGCGTAGCTATTCATGCGATACTTTCAAAAACGCCATTAACTTACGTAAGTATTTTTGAGTTAGTGGTGTTTTCATCTAGGGGTGCGACATATTAAGTATGTAATTATCGTCTTAAATATTTTTTATAAACACCCATATTTTCATTTAATCGGCCAGTAACAACTAAGTACTTTATTTTGGTAAATTACAGTACAGTGCAACCTTAATATAACAAATATCAATTTAACGATTTTCTCGATTTAACAACAACAAACCTCCTCCTCTTATACGCTCAAACCTAGTATGTTTTAAATAATAACACAAGATTTATTGTTTTGTTTCAGTCGAAAAACAGCAGTGACAACATCACGACAGCTACAGTTGATTGGGTGGTGAAAAAATATCTTCCCTTCTCATTTTTCGATGACGAAGCTACACAAGTATATTTTCGACGTATTTGCCCTAATATGGTGTTTCCTAAAAGGTCTACACTTAGAAGGAAAGTCAAAGAGCGATTTGAAGAGCTCCAATTGAATCTCAAGGAACGACTTCAACAATTATCATCTAAAATGTCTTTTACCATTGATGGGTGGACGTCAATTGCTGGTAGGAGTTACTACGGGGTTACTATTCATTATATAGACAACGAATGGAAGTATCAATCTGTAGTTCTTGATTTTATACCATCACGCGGTCGACATACTGGGGAAGATATTGCAACGATTTTCCATGAATGTTTATTGGAATATGGCATAATTGATAAAATACAAGGTATCACGGTCGACAACGCAACTGCAAATACCAAATTTATGTATGAACTGGGCAAACAGCTGCCGCCACACTTTGATTCAGACAATCAACATTTCCGGTGCTTTGCTCACATTTTAAACCTTGGTGTACAAGATTTATTAAAGACCTTAGCATTACACTGTGAGTCTGACACTAACGCGCAAGATCAGCAGTACGAAGACTATGCAGACGAAACTGAGGATGAGGAAGATGAAGAATCTGCACCAAATATTGTGCAGTGAGAGAAAAGTGAGAGCGGGCATTGACATATTGTGCAGTTCTGTCACCGAATTAAATGATTTTCAAATCACAGCTAATGAATGGCAGGTACTCGAAAAATTACATAAATTTCTAATAAACTTTAAACTTTTAAGTACAAAACTTGGTGGAGACAAATATGTTACATTACCGCTAGTCATTGTATCATTCAATCTCTTGCTAGATAAAATTGAATCCATGGTAAAACAGTTAGATGAGAAACCTAATCGATCTGAAGTGGATGAAAGGCTCATTCTAGCTTTCCAAGCAGCTCGAGACAAAATGCTTAAACATTACAAGAAGAGCAACTGGATTTATTGTACTTCTTTAATTTTAGACCCAAGGCATAAGGCTCAGACTTTTGACCTGACAATGTGGGGGAAGCAACTTAAAACAGAAAGTCTGCGCAAGTTCAATGAACTTTATGAAGAATATAAAAGTCTACACTCACTGAACAAATCTCTGGAATTACCAGAAAAAGAAAATAAAGTATGTGATGAAGATGAAGACGTAATAGACTTTGATAAACTCTATGAATGTCCCTCGACGTCATCTGGATCTTGTCTTCAAGGCTTAGTGATAGACGAGTTGGAGGAGTACCTGAGAAAACCAAGAACTGCCAGCTCGGAAGACATTTTAGATTGGTGGAGGACGCATGAGACAGAGTATCCGATTTTATCGAAAATGGCCCGTGATTTTCTCTCAATACCTGCAACTTCAGTACCTGCTGAGAGGTTATTTTCTAAAGCATCATTAGTAATTAGAAAACATAGAAATAGGTTAAGTGATGAGTCAGCCAGATGGTTACTTTGTATTAATTCTTGGTCAAAAAAATTGATATAAAGTATCATAACCTAATGATAAAGCTGTTGATTTGTGTTGTATTTTATTTTTTATTCAAATAAATGATAAATCGTAAAACTCTTTTATTAAATTTCTTATAAGTTGAGGGTTCAATCTCTTTCTAGACAGATAAGTATTGTTCTTTAAAATACAGTCAAGTTATTGTAATTAATTTGTTTTTTTACATGTTTTAGCAAATGTAAGCTTATAAATCATAAATGTTTATTAAGAAACAGTTACTTCCATGGAAAACGACATATAGGTCAGTTGATTTTTCGAATTTCTTATCAAATCTTCAGTTATTTATTAATCGGCTTGATCTTTACTATGGCTATGTTAATTCAAGCTCACAATGTTCCAATTCTAATACGTTTTTCTAAGATTTAAAGTAAACTTTAATAAATAGTAATAGACTAATAGGTAATTGCAAGACTTGCAAGACTCTTGCTGCAAGACCAAGACCAAGACCAAGACTGGGAGCGCAAGACCAAGACCAAGACCAAGACCAGGTGTATTGGCGCAAGACCAAGACCAAGACTGGCTAAGTCTCGTCTTGTTCTTGCATTTGGGCAACACTACTCTTTGGGCTCTCTCTAAATTTATCATATAAGTTTTAGAGGTACCGTCCCATGTGGTAATACAATATACTAGCAAAGATGGGCATAGTGCAAAGTAAACTGTCCTAATAATTGATGTATCAGATATAATAGGTTGGGGAAAAAGTTTCTTCGCATTTTTTAAGAAAATTCAAAACATTTTTTAATACCTATAGTTTATGTATTTACATTTGACTAAAGTATGTAGGTACCATTTTGTTCGATAACTTTTTGCCATCTTGTAGGTAGGGACATGATCCCATTGCTATAGAAATTTTGGGACTTCTGGTCAAAATACCGCGACAAGTGGTTTTGGCAGTCCTCTCGTGATGTTAACCTGACACTGCCTAAAGAATTCTGAAGAGACCGAAACAGGTGGAAATCTGAAGGTGCAAGGTCAGGACTATACGGCGGATGCATTAACACCTTTCAGCCAAACTCTCTTAATTTTTGCTGAGTGGCTAAAGATGTGAGGTCTAGCGTTATCATGATGAAAAACCACACCCCTTCTGTTGATTAATTCCGGCCGCTTTCTCTCAACTTCTTGCTTTAATCTCATCAGTTGTTCGCAGTAGAGTTCAGAATCGATGGTCCTGCCTGGTGGTAACAGCTCATAATGAATAATGCCCTTCCAATCACACCACACACACAGCATCACCTTGTTGCGAGTTAACCCGGGTTTCGCCACAGTCTGTGAAGCCTGACCGCCCTTTGACCACGACCTTTTTCGCATGTTCTTGTCACACGTGATCCACTTTTCATCACCAGTTATCAGTTTCTTCAAAAATGGTTCGGTTTCATTACGTCGTAATAAAGAATCACAAATGAGTACACGGTTCATTAGGTTTTTTCAGTGAGCTCGTGAGGTACCCAAATGTCGAGCTTTTTTATGAACCCAGTTTTTTTCAAATGCGCCAAAACTGTTTTGTGGTCAATTTCCAGTTCTTCAGCTACGTCGTAACTACTGATATGCCGATCTTGCTCCACTTTTTCAAAAATGGCATCCATTTTATCCGTAATAGGGCGACCAGAGCGACGTGCATTTTTGACATCAAAATTTCCGGATTGAAAACGCTTAAACCAAATTTGTGCTACTCTCACAGACACTACACTAGGTCCATAAACATCGCAAATTTTTTTCGCGGCTTGCGTTGCATTTTTACCTTTTTTGTAGTAAAATTTTAAAATGTATCGAATTTCTTCATTAGATTCACTCATCTTGACGGTACGAAAAACAAATGAAAATCACACATTTTCCTAATTTGAATTTGGAATTATGTTCTTTAAAATTTAAACTTTCAATGTTACCCAAACCAGCCAGATACAAATAGTATAGCCAAAGAGATTTTATTACAAGTTCATACATACTATAATGCGAAACGACTTTTTAATATGTCTTAGATTTTTAAATATGTAGATTAATTTTCGGATGCTTTTAACTAGGGTTTCAATGTGTTGTTGGAAGCTGAGACGGTAATCTATGATGATGCCAAGATATTTTATAGAATTCATTTTAATTAACACAGGACAAGAACAATGGTTGATAAAATTACATAACTGTGCTTTCAAGTTGAAATTTGGTTGGTCCTGGGGTCTAAGGGAATATGTCATGTATTTTGTCTTACCCACGTTGAGAGTAAGCAAATTGGAATGAAACCATTTACAAACAGTATCAAAACCTTGCTGAGCATACTTTTTTACCTCTTCCCACGTGTTACCATTGAATAACAAGGCAGTATCATCGACGAAAGTGATGATTTTACCGTTTTGCAGCTTTATGTCACATAAATCATTTATATAAACTAAGAATAATGTTGGACCAAGGATACTGCCCTGTGGAACGCCATACTGATTAGGAAGTTCGTCGCTAATCCAACTATCTACTTGAGTAGTTTGTGTTCTGTCAGACAAATAATCTATGAATAGTAGAAGTGGTAAACTTCTAACTCCCATATTCTCTAATTTTTTTATCAAAATGGGAACAGATAGGTACTGTGTCAAATGCTTTAGCTAAATCTAGGTAAATGGCTAAGGTCTTTCTTTTATTATCTAGTTTGTTGACTATGTGATCTGTTAGTTCATGGACGGCATCAGCTGTTGACCTGCCAGATCGAAAGCCAAATTGTGATGGAGATAAAAGATAATTTTGTTCAAGGTACTTAGTCAGTCTAGTGTTCATTAATCGTTCTAAAATTTTTGATAACGTTGGTAGTATTGAGATTGGTCTATAGTTATTGACACAGTATCTGTCTCTGGTCTATAGTTATTGACACAGTATCTGTCTCCGGACTTGAATATAGGTACTATTTGGATTTTTTAAAGGCACGCGGAAATATTCCAGAGGAGAAAGAAAGGTTGCATATGTATGTAAGTGGAGGAACAATAATATCAACAAATCGTTTTAAAAAAGATTCAGATATATTGTCAATGCCAACAGCACACTCGTTTTTTAAATTAATAATTAACGACCGTATTTCTTCTTCATCGCTAGGAAGTAGAACAAAGGAATTTTGAGAAGAATTTGTTGGCTGACGATCGGGTTCTGCATTAGGAAAATTAATATTTTGTGAGAGTAATTTTTCTGCCAAGTTTTTACCTACATTTGCAAAAAAAGAATTTACTCTATTAATTGATTCAATAGGATTGTCTATTGAAATTAGCTGTGTGGATTGCTGTTTGTTTTTATTTGTATAGGTTGTATTTTTAATTGCTTCCCAAAGCATTTTGTTGTTTTTCCCTGCTTTTTTAATCATATCTTGTTCGTAATTTTGTCTGACTTTCTTTAATATATCATTGCAAAAATTTCTGTATCTTTTGTAAGTGCACAGTACTACCTCATTATCTGGATTCTTTAAGGTTTTAATATGCAATTAATCACGATTTCGCATGCATCTTAGTAGGCTCGGTGTTATCCAAGGCTTCAAAATTATTTTATGTCTAGATGTCGTGACCAGTTTCGTGTTTTCGTTGATAGCTTGACTTAGAGAGTGTATAAAAAAATTGGTTGATTCGTTAACATCTGTCATACTGTAAATCTTTTCAAAATCTAAGTTCTTAACGTCCATTTCAAGCCCTGCGATGCCTTGCAATGAACAAAAACCAAGGCCCCAAAACTATTAAACGAATAGACGACTATTCGTTTAATAGTTTTGGGGCCTTGGTTTTTGTTCATTCTATGGTCTAAAAATAGTATAACGCTATTGTGGTCGGTAACCGAAGTATGAGCAACATAACAGAATGCTGATAATCTTGTCTTTAACATTATATGATCTAAGCACGTGCGACTATGAGTAGGAATCGTGTGAGCAGGAAGCATCCCATGAGAAGCGATAAGGTTTAAATATGCGTAGGATCTATTATCTTGAGAATTTTCAATAATGTAATGAATATCGTCAACTAATATAATATTTTGAAAGGATGAGAGATTGCTTAGACAATCGTTGAGGGAAATCAAAAAGTTATTGATATTTTTATGGCTAGGTGGTTGATAGACAGCAACGATTACAGTGGTTGTGCTTGTGTTTATTTTTAGAATAAGGCAATTTGAGTCGACAATTTCCGGTTCATCAATACTGTAATGTTCTATGTTTTTGCAGTAAATGACCACACCTTCATTTTGAGTTTGATTATTGCGTATAGTGAATGAATTATAACCATCGAATTCCGGAACGGTAGGATTTCGCTGCCATTCGGTTAGAACAATAATATTCCAATCAACTTTTGACCTTGCGAGTAATGTTTGAAAGTTGGGAGTGTTGCAATGAATGCTACGTATATTTTGGGTTAATATTTTTAGGGTATTCGAAGATTTTTTTTAACAAAGAGTGGCAGTCATCAATTTCACAAGTGGCGGATTGAGCTACAGTAACAGAATCCAAATCATTATTTAGTATCATGTTGAAGTCATCCATTTTTCAAAACATAATATTTTAGGGTGCAATTTAAATTACCAAAGTGTTTTACCAACCATCGAATGACACTAAATCTCATGCATAAAATCTTTACAAAATTCATTAAAACCTCTAACCCAGCATGATACCAGTGTGTATATGTTATGTGTGTGTTTGTGTGTGTGAATATGAATGAGTATAATAATGAGGTGAGAGTTAAATTGTGAAGTGAACATAATGTAAGGCGTTTTGACTAAGTACTGACATATTTTTTTAAATGATTAAAATCAACATATAAAAGTATAGACTAGTCATTAAAAAGTTTAAAAAAAATATTAACACAATATAAAGAATTAACATAAACAAAGTTAAATAAAATGGAATAGAATACTGCAGCAAAGAAAAGGTGGCTAGTCAGAGATCACACTCTGACTTAAGCTTATCTACGAGTAAATCAGCCTCCGAATTGATACGAATACGATTATTTCCTTCATTTTTCCTTCATCTTGCCGTAGGCGGCCCAACAATATGCGAAGTTATAGGTCTTAAGAAAAACAGCCTTTTACCTTTACTTGTTAGATTTTCAGCTATGATAATTGGTTTACTGAAGCCATGGATATGCAGATGTGATGTATTCAATTTATTTTCTTTATGTTGCTTGTTGAAGTTTTTTGTGTGTTCTAAAAATTTCTCTTTGAGTAAAACTGAGTTGAAGTCCAAGATAATAGGTTTGTTTTCTTCGGTTTTTGTATTGATTGGGAAGACATCTATTATGTCACTATTTCGAATAGTAAGATTTATGGCTTGTCCGACTGTATTCATTAACTTAGCAAGATCATCTTTCGTTTCTCCTCTTCTAGGGGGAATATTTCTTATCTCTATGCTGGAGATTCTTTGCGCATTTTCAAGGTTTTCTATTGTAGTCTCGAGAGTGTAAATATATTGTAAATTATCCCGTTTTTCTTTTTCGATTAATTCAAGCTGTTTTTTTAGGTTATTATAGTCTTCAGATAGGTGCTCAATCGATTGTATTATTCCAATATTTTGCTTTTTAATATTGCTTATCGTAGTCTGGAGAGCGTCTAGCTTAAAGTTTTGTTCATGTTTAAATTCAGCAATTATGGTCCTTATTTCCGACATAAAATCCGTATTCTCGGAATCAGGCGTCTGCTTACGCGATCGCGTACGACTTGCTGTGCCCGTAGCGCCCGTATTGCAGACGTTAGTAGTCATGTCATGGGCACAGTTTTTTGTCGTCTTAGCCGTCTTAGGTGTTGTAGGTGGTGTTCTTTTAAGAGGCATAGTTATACGGTGAAAAAAATCTTAATATTTAATAAAATATTAAATATTTTTACAAAAAACAGTTCGAGTCAATCCAATTCAGTGTTGAGAATAGTATTCTAAGAGAACCCATTTCGTGAGAACCGATCTCGAGTACTCATGTACGCTGTTACTAAATATTTTGACAGTTAATCCTTTTTATGCCGATTGATAGGCACGAGCAGCATCTACTTTATTTCATTTTATTTTACACTTTTTGGAAAACTTACAGCTAAACATTTTTGCACGATTGAGAATTTAGGTTTAAACAACATTAAGGCCAATTAAAAGTTTTCACATTTAGAAAAGAGCATATGAAAAAAAAATTGAGAAGGTAGACAATGTTTTAAGTAAAAACCATATGATTAGTAAACATTTGTGTTTAATAATAATAATAATAATAATCATTTATTTGACAGAAAATACATTCCAATAGTTAGTAATTACAAAAAAACTTAAAACCTAGTGTTAGTACATAAATTTGGCAATTAATACGAATGTCAGGGTTCATTAATAAAAATAATAATAATAAAACAGCATAAATTGTAATAAATTAGTTTACGTCATCAAAAAAGAAATCACAAAGAGCCTTTTTTAATTTTGAAATGCTAGTGTTGAAAACATCGATACGCACTATACGCATGACTCGCTCTGATTAAGTATGAATTTTGTCTGTAATTCGTTCGTACCACAGGAGTATGCAATAGATAAGGATTGCGCAGAAAAGCAGAAGGAACCCGCAGTCCGATTTTGTTCAGCAATTCGGGAAGACCGGTAGAACCATTAATTCTAATTAAAAACGCTAAGTCTGCAATTCTTCTACGTTCAGAAAGAGAGACGTCTTCTACGTTCAGAGAATCTTTCACAGCGTAGGAGATAAGTGGGAGAATAAGTTTTAGACCGGAATTGAATATACCTCAAAAATTATCTTCGTATGCCTTCCAAACGATTGATGTATATGTTGTAATTGGGATTCCAAACTTGATAGGCATACTCGAGATGACTGCGAACAAAAGTACATATACCCTACTTACTGATGGGCACGAGCAGCACCTATACCCTACTTACTGATAGGCATGAGCAGCACCTATAACCTACTTACTGATAGGCACAAGCAGCACCTATACCCTACTTACTGATAGGCACAAGCAGCACCTATAACCTACTTACTAATAGGCACGAGCAGCACCTATACCCTACTTACTGATAGGCATGAGCAGCACCTATAACCTACTTACTGATAGGCACAAGCAGCACCTATACCCTACTTACTGATAGGCACAAGCAGCACCTATAACCTACTTACTAATAGGCACGAGCAGCACCTATACCCTACTTACTGATAGGCATGAGCAGCACCTATGACCTACTTACTAATAGGCACGAGCAGCACCTATACCCTACTTACTGATAGGCATGAGCAGCACCTATGACCTACTTACTAATAGGCACGAGCAGCACCTATAACCTACTTACTGATAGGCATGAGCAGCACCTATGACCTACTTACTAATAGGCACGAGCAGCACCTATACCCTACTTACTGATAGGCATGAGCAGCACCTATGACCTACTTACTAATAGGCACGAGCAGCACCTATACCCTACTTACTGATAGGCATGAGCAGCACCTATGACCTACTTACTAATAGGCACGAGCAGCACCTATACCCTACTTACTGATAGGCATGAGCAGCACCTATGACCTACTTACTAATAGGCACGAGCAGCACCTATGACATACTTACTGATAGGCACGAACATCACCTATACCCTACTTACTGATAGGCACGAGCAGCACCTATAACCTACTTACTGATAGGCACGAGCAGCACCTATAACCTACTTACTAATAGGCACGAGCAACACCTATACCCTACTTACTGATAGGCATGAGCAGCACCTATAACCTACTTACTGATAGGCACGAGCAGCACCTATAACCTACTTACTAATAGGCACGAGCAACACCTATACCCTACTTACTGATAGGCATGAGCAGCACCTATAACCTACTTACTGATAGGCATGAGCAGCACCTATAACCTACTTACTGATAGGCACGAACATCACCTATACCCTACTTACTGATAGGCACGAGCAGTACCTATAACCTACTTACTGATAGGCACGAGCAGTACCTATGACCTACTTACTGATAGGCACGAGCAGCACCTATAACCTACTTACTGATAGGCACAAGCAGCACCTATGACCTACTTACTGATAGGCATGAACAGCACCTATACCCTACTTACTGATAGGCACGAGCAGCACCTATAACCTACTTACTTATAGGCACAAGCAGCACCTATGACCTACTTACTGATAGGCACGAACAGCACCTATACCCTACTTACTGATAGGCACGAGCAGCACCTATACCCTACTTACTGATAGGCATGAGCAGCACCTATAACCTACTTACTGATAGGCACGAGCAGCACCTATGACATACTTACTGATAGGCACGAACAACACCTATACCCTACTTACTGATAGGCACGAGCAGCACCTATAACCTACTTACTGATAGGCACGAGCAGCACCTATGACCTACTTACTGATAGGCACAAGCAGCACCTATACCCTACTTACTGATAGGCATGAGCAGCACCTATAACCTACTTACTGATAGGCACGAGCAGCACCTATGACATACTTACTGATAGGCACGAACATCACCTATACCCTACTTACTGATAGGCACGAGCAGCACCTATAACCTACTTACTGATAGGCACGATCAGCACCTATGACCTACTTACTGATAGGCACGAACAGCACCTATGACATACTTACTGATAGGCACAAGCAGCACCTATACCCTACTTACTGATAGGCATGAGCAGCACCTATAACCTACTTACTGATAGGCACGAGCAGCACCTATGACATACTTACTGATAGGCACAAACATCACCTATACCCTACTTACTGATAGGCACGAGCAGCACCTATAACCTACTTACTGATAGGCACGAGCAGCACCTATAACCTACTTACTGATAGGCACGAGCAGCACCTATGACATACTTACTGATAGGCACGAACATCACCTATACCCTACTTACTGATAGGCACGAGCAGCACCTATAACCTACTTACTGATAGGCACAAGCAGCACCTATGACCTACTTACTGATAGGCACAAGCAGCACCTATACCCTACTTACTGATAGGCATGAGCAGCACCTATAACCTACTTACTGATAGGCACGAGCAGCACCTATGACATACTTACTGATAGGCACGAACATCACCTATACCCTACTTACTGATAGGCACGATCAGCACCTATGACCTACTTACTGATAGGCACGAACAGCACCTATACCCTACTTACTGATAGGCACGAAGAGCACCTATACCCTACTTACTGATAGGCACGAGCAGCACCTATAACCTACTTACTGATAGGCACAAGCAGCACCTATGACCTACTTACTGATAGGCACGAACAGCACCTATACCCTACTTACTGATAGGCACGAGCAGCACCTATACCCTACTTACAGATCGGCACGAGCAGCACTTATAACCTACTTACTGATAGGCACGAGCAGTACCTATGACCTACTTACTGATAGGCACGAGCAGCACCTATAACCTACTTACTGATAGGCACGAGCAGTACCTATGACCTACTTACTGATAGGCACGAGCAGTACCTATGACCTACTTACTGATAGGCACGAGCAGCACCTATAACCTACTTACTGATAGGCACGAGCAGTACCTATGACCTACTTACTGATAGGCACGAGCAGCACCTATAACCTACTCACTGATAGGCACGAGCAGCACCTATAACCTACTTACTGATAGGCACGAGCAGTACCTATGACCTACTTACTGATAGGCACGAGCAGCACCTATAACCTACTTACGATAGGCACGAGCAGCACCTATAACCTACTTACTGATAGGCACAAGCAGCACCTATGACCTACTTACTGATAGGCACGAGCAGCACCTATAACCTACTTACTGATAGGCACGAGCAGCACCTATAACCTACTTACTGATAGGCACGAGCAGTACCTATGACCTACTTACTGATAGGCACGAGCAGTACCTATGACCTACTTCCTGATAGGCACGAGCAGCACCTATAACCTACTTACTGATAGGCACGAGCAGTACCTATGACCTACTTACTGATAGGCACGAGCAGTACCTATGACCTACTTACTGATAGGCACGAGCAGTACCTATGACCTACTTACTGATAGGCACGAGCAGCACCTATAACCTACTTACTGATAGGCACGAGCAGCACCTATACCCTACTTACTGATAGGCACGAGCAGCACCTATAACCTACTTACTAATAGGCACGAGCAGCACCTATACCCTACTTACTGATAGGCACGAGCAGTACCTATGACCTACTTACTGATAGGCACGAGCAGCACCTATAACCTACTTACTGATAGGCACGAGCAGTACCTATGACCTACTTACTGATAGGCACGAGCAGCAACTATAACCTACTTACTGATAGGCACGAGCAGCACCTATAACCTACTTACTGATAGGCACGAGCAGCACCTATAACCTACTTACTAATAGGCACGAGCAGCACCTATACCCTACTTACTGATAGGCACGAGCAGTACCTATGACCTACTTACTGATAGGCACGAGCAGCACCTATAACCTACTTACTGATAGGCACGAGCAGCACCTATACCCTACTTACTGATAGGCACGAGCAGCACCTATAACCTACTTACTAATAGGCACGAGCAGCACCTATACCCTACTTACTGATAGGCACGAGCAGTACCTATGACCTACTTACTGATAGGCACGAGCAGCACCTATAACCTACTTACTGATAGGCACGAGCAGTACCTATGACCTACTTACTGATAGGCACGAGCAGCACCTATAACCTACTTACTGATAGGCACGAGCAGTACCTATGACCTACTTACTGATAGGCACGAGCAGCACCTATAACCTACTTACTGATAGGCACGAGCAGTACCTATACCCTACTTACTGATAGGCACGAGCAGTACCTATGACCTACTTACTGATAGGCATGAGCAGCACCTATAACCTACTTACTGATAGGCACGAGCAGCACCTATACCCTACTTACTGATAGGCACGAGCAGCACCTATACCCTACTTACTGATAGGCACGAGCAGCACCTATAACCTACTTGCTAATAGGCACGAGCAGCACCTATAAGCTACTCTTGACAGGCCAGCTGGCGTGGTTGGTTAAGATACCGCCTATCATGTCGCAGGTCGTGGGTTCGATTCCCACCCAGGACAAACATTTTTGTGCATGAACATGTCTGTTTGTTATGAGTCTGGGTGTAATTATCTATACAAAGTCTGGCCATAAATACTGTTACAATAAAAAATAAGAAAGATATTACATTTGAATTTGGAATCTGTCATTTTTATACGATTGTTCATTGAGTTTTCTAATTTTGGCGCCAATACATTGTACAATATTTTGCGATATTAAAATGGAGTGAGGTAATAAAGAGAACCGAATCGCTGTGATTGCATTACACAAAGTTGGTATGGAACCAAATGCAATTTTTAAAACTCTCCATACGCTTGGTATTAGTCAAATGTTTATGTACCGGGCTATTAATAGGTACAATGAGACCTCCTCTGCTTGTGACAGAAAAAGATCTGGCCGTCCACGTAGTGTTCGTACGAAAAAGGTGGTCAATGCAGTAAGGGAAAGAATTCGAAGAAATCCTGTCCGAAAGCGAAAGCAAAGCGAAACCATGTTGCATATTTTAAAAAAATTACTTAGGACTTGCAGCCTATAAGAGACGCACTGGTAATTTTTAACTGATAATTTAAAAAAGAATAGGGTGGTAAAATCGAAACAACTACTGAAGCGGTACGCAAAGGCAGGTCACAGAAAAATTTTGTTTACGGATGAGAAAATCTTTACAATTGAGCAACATTTTAACAAACAAAATGACCGTATTTATGCTCAAAGCTCTAAGGAAGCTTCGCAATTAGTGGACAGAGTACAACGTGGGCATTATCCGACTTCAGTGATGGTTTGGTGGGGTGTTAGCTATGAAGGAGTAACTGAGCCATATTTTTGTGAAAAAGGTATCAAAACATCGGCACAAGTGTATCAAGATACCATTCTTGAGAAGGTAGTTAAGCCCCTTAACAACACCATGTTCAATAACCAAGTATGGTCCTTCCAACAAGACTTGGCGCTGGGTCATAAAGCTCGGTCCACGCAGTCTTGGTTGGAAGTGAACGTTTCGGACTTCATCAGAGCTGAAGGCTGGCCGTCGTCTAGTCCCGATCTGAATCCGCTGGATTATGATTTATGGTCAGTTTTAGAGAGTACGGCTTGCTCTAAACGCCATGATAATTTGAAGTCCCTAAAACAATCCATACGATTGGCAGTCAAGAATTTGCCCATGGAAAGAGTGCGTGCTTCTATTGATAACTGGCCTCAACGTTTAAAGGCCTGTATTGCAGCCAATGGAGACCACTTCGAATAAGCTTTTTATATTTTTGTTTTATATTTATGTATTAAACTAACACACTGTAAAAGTAATAAATATTATTTGCAATAAAATTTTTTTTTTTCTTCGTGACACTATATATGGCAAGACTAGGTATAAGTATGTATTTATAAAAAAAAAAACAGTAGTGTATCATTTATCTGGTTTCCATAGTACAAGCTCTGCTTAGTTTGGGATTAGATGACCGTGTGTGAAATGTCCCAGGATATTATTACTTACTGATAGGCACGAGCAGCACCTATAACCTACCTACTGATAGGCACGAGCATCACCTATAACCTACTTACTGATAGGCACGAGCAGCACCTATAACCTACTTACAGCTTTTAAAATGAAGTTCTCATTAGATCCACATATTGACTTCTTTACGTTGGCGGTTGGACCCTGAACAAAGGCCAGGCATTTAAAAAATGTGGGGAACGAAGCCCCATAAAATAATGTCAAATAGTGGATTCTGTTAGCAGATATGAATTCCTAGCTCGGACCTGGGTTTTTGCTCCGCTATCCACTGTAATATTTCTATCTGTCACTCGTGATGTAGTATTTAAGTTAACCTATACTCAAAGTTTTTTGTTAATAAAGATTATTATTATTATATTGTTTAGTGAGCCGTGGGGTGGTGAACTGGTGACCCTCTGTGGGAGTGACGTGATGCGCACTGGTCAGTGCAGCGCGGAGCCGCCATGAGGAAGTTCATGCGCACGCGCGCTCCCCCCTCACCCTCGCCCCCGCCGCCGGGCTCCCCCGCACTCGACGTACACGCGCACAAGAACAACGGATACGCCAGTGAGTATACCACCACTACCTCCACACTTAACTACTATTAAGCAGCTCATTTCGAGTTCCGATCGTGTGCTCGTACTCCAATGGTTAGGTAGGTCGCAGATCGCAAACAGGTCACTACTGAAACTGTGGATAAGCGAGAAATCTTGTTGGGTTCATAATATGTATAATCAGTTGATTCGGTTGGATAGAGTTAGATAGATTTACAAACTGTTAGTCGCTCGCACGATAGCTAGTTCAGTTTCTTGCTCGTTGAAGACGTCGTTGAGGCGACTCTAGAGCAGCTCATCACCTCGGAGCTCTTAAAAAAAAATCAAAAACCAAAAGTCAAACATCAAACTAGGCTAAGAATCCGCACTTTTCGAACGTCAAAATAACATAAGTCGATTTAATTTTTTTTAATTATTTTTATTTCGTAATTTTTAGTAAAAACTAAAATATTTGGTTGTAATAAGTACCTATTTAATAGTTTTGTTATAAATATTGCACTAGAATTTGACCAAGGTTTTGAGATGTTTTCCCTTTGACACCACAGTTCACCACACCCGTAGCTCGTATCAATAAGCCAGGCCGTCACACTTACACGTCCATTATCTTGAAAACTACTGAACCGATTTTGATGAAACATTCATGCCCTAAGTTGAAATTTTTGGAAATCATAATGTCCAATGTCGACAGGGGGATACCGATCTGCGGCATTTTTATGGACATGACACAGGCTTTTGATCACGTGGTACATGACATCTTACTATATAAGCTTGAGACCTAAGGCATAAGAGGCAACATCTTAAAATTAATTGAAACTTACTTCAAAAACCGCACTCAGTATACACAAATTAATAGACTTAATACTAGAACTAAGATGGAGGAGGTATATCTATCAAAGGGACGTAAAATACAATATGGTGTCCCACAAGGAGGTATATTGAGCTCCATACTCTTTATAATCTATATTAATGTCATTAATGACCTTCCAAATGCGAACTCAAACCCAATGACACTCTTTTTTCTCTTTGACGACAGCACTATTGCAATTAAGTGTAAAGACAGAATATCTTATGAGTATGATATAAGCAGTAGCCTAAATGCAATCTTTCTATGGCTAGACAGCAATAATCAGAAGGCAAACATGGCAAAAACTAAAATAATCCATTTTAATCAGCGTATGAATGTAATTATGCCGCAGATTAACTATAAGGGTGAATCTGTATCTGAAGTGCAAACAACGAAATTTCTTGGTCTTACAGTTGATAACAAATTAAAATGGAAATCCCAGATTGAAACACTAGTCAAAAGAATTAATAAATCAGTATATGCCCTACATGAGTTAAAGCAGATTGCAAATATTAATACCTTGTTAACTGCATATCATGGTTTAGTGGCTTCAGTTCTGAGGTATGGTGAGATTTTTTGGGGAAATACGACTGATACAGATATAATTTTTAAAGCACAAAAACGGTGCATAAGGGCTATGTTTGGGCTTAAAATGATCGAAACCTGTAAACCATTTTTCCAGGAGTACAAAATTTTAACTCTCCCAAGCTTTTATATCTATGAGGTCTCAGTATTTGTTAAGACCATTAAAAATTTATTTACATTAGCCTCAGAAATGACTAATAGTCAACAACGTGACGCATTGCGCCTCTATGTCCGCCGAGTAAATACCACTTTAATGCACAAAAGTGTGTTTCACATGGGTCCTGTAATTTTCAATAAATTACCTAAAGAAATAAGGGAAATGAATACTGCCTTATTTAAGAAAAGTCTAAAGAGACTTTTAGTTAATAAATGTTACTATAACTTGAACGACTTCTTAAACGATAATTTTTCCAAACTTAAGACCGCACAGTGATACCAAGTAATAGCATTTATTATGTTATATAATATTGTAATAACTCTAAGAATGACATTGAGATAATTTAGATATTAATATTATTAAATAAATAATTAATCTGTATGACATTGCACTAATTTAATATCTGAAAGTATTTTATGATTGTTTTATGTGTTTAATTGTATTTTATGAATGAATACATTTTGCATGCCTTACGGTAGAATCACTTGAAACATGTAAGTTTTATAACACCATTGTAACATTGTTTTCTGCAAAAATAAATGATTTGATTTGATTTGAAGTAAATGTAAGCCAACAAAATAGAATGGTCACGATCCGATTAATAGTTTCACAAACGCACTTACCTGGTCATCATCGGACCTTCCTAAAGTATAATGTAGTAGCATCCGTGCTCTATTAGATAAATGTTGAAAGCTGGGTCAACCTAACTATTTCCATTACTGAGGACCAATAAGCACTTTCCTGGTCATCATCAGACCTTCAGAAAGTATAATGTAGTAGCACCCGTGCTCAATTAGATAAATATTGAAAGCTGGGTCAACCTAACTATTTCCATTACTGAGGACCAATAAGCACTTTCCTGGTCATCATCAGACCTTCAGAAAGTATCATGTAGTAGCACCCGTGCTCAATTAGATAAATGTTGAAAGCTAGGTCAACCTAACTATTTCCATTACTGAGGACCAAATAGCACTTACCTGGTCATCATCTGACCTTCAGAAAGTATAATGTAGTAGCATCCGTGCTCAATTAGATAAATGTTGAAAGCTGGGTCAATCTACCTATTTCTGTTACTGAGGACCAATAAGCACTTACCTGGTCATCATCAGACCTTCAAAAAGTATCATGTAGTTGCAACCGTGCTCAATTAGATAAATGTTGAAAGCTAAGTCATCCTAACTATTTCCTTTACTGAGAACCGATAAGCACTTACCTGGTCATCATCAGACCTTCAGAAGGTATCATGATAGATAAATGTTGAAAGCTAGGTCATTCTAACTATTTCCATTACTGAGGACCAATGACCACTTACCTGGTCATCTTCCATTATCTTGAAAACTACTAAACCGATTTTGATGAAACTTTCACTGTGCCCTAAGTTGGAGTAAATGTAAGCCAACAAAAAAGAATGGTCATGATCCGTTTAATGGTTTCGGAGATATGCGTGGACAAACATACATACATACAAACATACATCTACCTATAAAATTTTGTATATTTGCTTGGAAGCCCTAATAGATCATCATAATTATGTGAATATCTCGCAGGTCCAATAATATTACATACATAAGTATCGAATTCATAACTCCTTTTTTTGAAGTCGTTAAAAATACTATATTTTGGTCTCTTTCTTTCTTTGGTCTTTTTTGGCCCTAGAGGTACATTTGTAGTTAAAAACTGTTTTGATAAAACGTCAGATATTACTTCTGGATCCACTTCAATTTGGTCGTTAACTTTGAGACGAATTTCCGGTTGTATCGGTTTCTCCTTATTAGTAGATTTTCTCACTACTTTCCACACAAGATTTATTTACTTAGATTTTTGGAACTATTAATTTGCTTCATTATTGCATGTTTTTTAGCCTTTACCACAACCTGTCTATACAGTCTAACATACTTTTTCTTATACACTAAGACACTTGAATCAAGATTGTTACCATTACGAGCACATAAGAAACGTTTCATTTTACTGGATGTTCGAATTCCTTTAGTGATCCACTTTAATTGTCTGTTTTTCTTGAGGCTTATTTTATAATCTTTTTTTCTATAGCTGCTTTGGAATACTTTTTGAAATGTTTTGAGAAATGTATTTATACGAATGCAATTCCAATCTTTTTCATGAATACCCTGTACAAATTGAGCACTATTTTTACTATTAAATACTCTTTTATTTGTAATAATAAATGGATAATTATTTCGTGTTAAAATGCTTACATTATTCATTTTCCATATTTGGAAAAATACCCCCATGGCCATCCGCCAAACCATTATGATCTACTGCACATCCAAGAATACACGAGTCGGCCAAGTTGGTAATTATATTGTCAATACACGAATTATAACGGTTACGAATGAAAGTAGCAGAATCAATTAGGTGCCTGAAATTATAACCTTAGCAAACTGAGAAATGCCATGCACTTTATACTGTCCTCTAGTAGGTCAACATTAAAATCTCCACATATTATAGATTTCCTACTGAATAAGTAATCGAGTAACTTCTCCAATTTTTCCAAAAACATAATATTAGGTTGGGGAAAAAGTCTTTTCGTATTATAGTATGTATGAACTTGTAATAAAATCTCTTTGGCTATACTATTTGTATCTGGCTGGTTTTGGTATCATTGAATGTTTAAATTTTAAAGAACATAATTCCAAATTCAAATTAGGAAAATGTGTGATTTTCATTTGTTTTTCTTACCGTCAAGATGAGTGAATCTAATGAAGAAATTCGATACATTTTAAAATTTTACTACAAAAAAGGTAAAAATGCAACGTAAGCCGCGAAAAAAAATTGCGATGTTTATGGACCTAGTGTAGTGTCTGTGAGAGTAGCACAAATTTGGTTTAAGCGTTTTCAATCCGGAAATTTTGATGTCAAAGATGCACGTCGCTCTGGTCGCCCTATTACGGATAAAATGAATGCCATTTTTGAAAAAGTGGAGCAAGATCGGCATATCAGTAGTTACGACGTAGCTGAAGAACTGGAAATTGACCACAAAACAGTTTTGGTGCATTTGAAAAAAACTGGGTACACAAAAAAGCTCGACATTTGGGTACCTCACGAGCTCACTGAAAGAAACCTAATGAACCGTGTACTCATTTGTTATTCTTTATTACGACGTAATGAAACCGAACCATTTTTGAAGGAGCTGATAACTGGTGATGAAAAGTGGATCACGTATGACAAGAATGTGCGAAAAAGGTCGTGGTCAAAGGCCGGTCAGGCTTCACAGACTGTGGCGAAACCCGGGTTAACTCGCAACAAGGTGATGTTGTGTGTGTGGTGGGATTGGAAGGGCATTATTCATTATGAGCTGTTACCACCAGGCAGGACCATCGATTCTGAACTCTACTGCGAACAACTGATGAGATCAAAGCAAGAAGTTGAGAGAAAGCGGCCGGAATTAAACAACAGAAGGGGTGTGGTTTTTCATCATGATAACGCCAGACCTCACACATCTTTAGCCACTCAGCAAAAATAAAGAGAGTTTGGCTGGGAGGTGTTAATGCATCCGCCGTATAGTCCTGACCTTGCACCTTCAGATTTCCACCTGTTTCGGTCTCTTCAGAATTCTTTAGGCAGTGTCAGGTTAACATCACGAGAGGACTGCCAAAACCACTTGTCGCGGTATTTTGACCAGAAGTCCCAAAATTTCTATAGCAATGGGATCATGTCCCTACCTACAAGATGGCAAAAAGTTATCGAACAAAATGGTACCTACATACTTTAGTTAAATGTAAATAAACTATATTAAAAAATGTTTTGAATTTTCTTAAAAAATGCGAAGAAACTTTTTCCCCAACCTATTATATCAGAATTTTTGAACGGACAGCCAGCGACCTACGTTCCCTTTCAATGTTACAGTTATCTTTAAGGTCTTCAGTGAGTCCTAGATATCTAAACTTTCCACCCTTCGCAGGGATTCTCCGCACAGTGCGACATGAGGAATACACGATTATGTACTACCTAAAAATTATATTTATGCCTACTTTAAGGCGGTGCTATATGTAAATTAGGCTGGAACTGAAGAAGTTTAAAACCTTTTTTCTCCATAACCCGTACCATAATGATCTTTAAAAAAAAATATGTTAAACTACACAATAAAACACATGTCCCCTTCACTTCGAAAAAAATAAAAAATAATTTTAAATATCATAAACATACATGAAAAGTAACCCCTGTTTTAGAAATATAAAACCTTTTTTCTTCGAAACTATTAATCGCTAGGTTTTTTTATAGTCATCATGATATTACACAATACAATACCTAGGGAATCCTCGGCTTATTTTTTTAAATAACTTTTCTAATTATTTATAGTCATTATTTTTTACATAAATCGACACTCAATCGCGTGAGCAACCCCTCTGTCGCCTATTAATTTAGTGCGGGACGAGACGCAGTGCTGAACGGACCTGTACCACTTTTTCCCGCATTTTTTCGTTGGTGACAATACCATTAGAAAGTATTGTAAACAAATACCTACCTACTTATTTTGTTGATTTTAATAGTTTTTGTGTGTGTAAATATTAGAGTAGTTTTTAGTATAAGTATAGTTAGTAATACTACATAGGAAATATTTGTGTTAATATAAGTTTATTTATAAAATCAATATGGGTGACAAAAAAAGACGCACTAAGCGTAATTTGAAAATAAAATACAAGAGGAGAATAAAAAGAATGAAACGGTAAGTAATTTGAGTACCTATCTAACATTTTACTAGTAACCATCAATCAAGCGTTTTGATAAAAAGATATAGGTAGGTACGTATAAGTAATATGCGTACCTAAGCAGGTACCTACCTATCAGCTGCTTATACTTACCTAGGTACCTTTCGTCGCCAGAACGAGAAACTGTTTTCGTTTCGAATTTGCCAACGGAAATTCGTACGTGTTTAATGGCAACAAGGTATAGATTCCAAACGACCGGGCGGCATTACGACACGGCGGCACAGTTACGACATAACGAACTATAGATTCGCATGCAGTGAATCTATAGCTTGTTACTATTAGACACGTACGAATTTACGTTGGCCGGAGTTTCGCTAGCTAATTTAATTTGACCCTGAATATGTGTCGCAGCTAACTAGTTTATCGTGTTTAGATATCTATACCCATCACGTCTGCGGAGTTTCGCTAGCTAATTTAATTTTACCCTGTATATGTGTCGCAGCTAACTAGTTTATCATATTTAGATATCGATACCCATCACGTCTGCGGAGTTTCGCTAGCTAATTTAATTTGAACCTGTATATGTGTCGCAGCTAACTAGTTCATCATGTTTAGATATCGATACCCATCACGTCTGTGGAGTTTCACTAGCTAATTTAATTTGACCCTGTATTATTACTCATCGCAGATTGCTAATACAGGGTAATAATTAGGCCAGCCACATACAGTCGGAATTCCGTCCCGGAATTCCGTTTCGAAATATCGTTTCGGAATTTCGAAAGCAGCAAACCCATACAAAGTCACGCACAGACTACCATGCGTAATTTTGAATCGGAAAAAATTTCGAACGGAGGACTACTTGTACGGTGTGATAGATCCTTGATCTTGCATGGATTTGCTGCATTCGAAAATTCCGAATCGATGTTTCGAAACGGAATTCCGACAGTATGTGGACTTTTTTTGTCCATCCTCTTTGGACCCCATGGATGTAACCTGCAGATTGCGACTCTCGGACTACAAGGGGTCGAAAAGTAACGAGGTTGGCGAGTTTCATAGGACCCTAAAGTTCTAAGCAAATCAAATGACATATTTTAAAATCGGATTAACGTAACCCTTTTATAAGTAAACGTGGATGAACGTATACAATATAAACTGCAATATTTTTTAAAGCCATCAGTATTTCAACTGAATTTTATATTTTACTTTGTTTTAGGGGACTGAAGAATTATCGATTGGTAGACGTACTGTAAACATCAGTCATTTTTTTAAATCAATCCAAGAAATATCAAGCCACGGACCATTGGACTGCGGTTTAAAGTCAATAGAAATCGTATCTGAACGTTTGACAGGTTTAATGAATAAATTAAAACTGAAATGTCTTTTATGTAACATGAGTTTTATAATAGAGGGAGACAACACCCCAGAAGAAATGAATTTAAACACATGTGCCGTAGCTGGGGCAATAGCAGCAGGATGTGGACATACGCAATTTCTGGAAATTACGTCAACTCTAGGACTTCCTGAGATCTCACAAAAATGATTCACCTTTCATATGGATATAGTTAACAAAACGTGGGAATCTGAAGCGTTAAGATCTTTGAACGAAGCTGCTGAAGAGGAAAGATGTGCTGCCGTTGAAGAGGGTAAAGTTAATACCGATAATTGATGTCATTGCTGACGGATGTTGGGGAAAAAGATCATACAAGAAAAACTACTCCTCACTGTCAGGAGCAGCAGCCATACTTGGTAAACGTAGCAATAAAATATTGTTCATGGCTGTCAAAAATAAGTTCTGCTACATTTGCGCTAGAGCAGAAAATAAAGGAATCTCGACAAACAAATCATATTTGTTATAAAAACTATACAGGTAAATATTTTATGTGTTTTACATAAAAATCCTAGTAATATTATAAGTGGAAACGTATTGCTGTTTGTTTGTTTTATAAATTAACTAAACGTAAATGGTTCGCCTTATTATTTTGAAATCAAACTAAATATCTATTATATAAAAATGGTAGAGGTAACCCATTAGAGAACTAAAGCCGTAATATAGGTTTTGTATACTGAAAGCTACATTATTATACTTTTTGTCTTTATTTACAGGACCATCTACCGGCATGGAGTCAACGATTATTGTCGAGGGATTTAAGAAAAGCATAGAAATGCACAATTTGATATATGGCAGAATTATATCAGATTGTGACGCCAACACATATTCAAAGCTTTTGCAAGAAAGGCCGTACGAAAATTTAACAATAGCAAAAATTGAATGCCGAAACCACTTGCTGAGGATTTTTTGCAACAAACTGCAGAGTTTTACAACAGACACGAAATTTCTAATACGGTTCATAAAACTCCTAACAAAGAAAAGAATATTAACCATGCGAAAAGTAGTAGTAACTGCAATTGCAAAATACAAGCATACTGATAATGCAATGCAACTCCATGCTGATATAATGCTTGCTGCAGAACATGCTTTTAGCCAACATACCACGTGCAAAGGATACTTTTGTGGCAAACTAGGCGAAATAGAAGCTATTGACAAAGACTTTCATACAAACACTCTGTGCCAAAAAATAAAATTAATATTATCACAGCTAGCGGCACACTCACGCATTTTTTGCACGATGTCGACAGCAACTCTGTAGAGAGATATCATAGCGTTGTTGCTAAATTCATAGGTGGCAAAAGGATAAACTTTGCTCAAAAATATCAATATCAGATGAGATGTAATACTGCGGCTCTATCATTTAACACAAGAAAACCTTTGAGCATCTTGCATAAACGTATTGTAGGTAGAAGTCCAAAAGGGCAAATACATAAATTTGAAATGAACAGAATAAAGCGACAGATAAGACCTAAAAAATATACAAAGAAGAAAAGAAGAACATTGGAAAATCAAAACGCCTCTTCCATCAATTATGGACAGGATTGCGCGAAACCCGATATGTCAAAGGAAATGCTAGAGGAATCGAAAATAATATTTTTGAAAAATTTAGAGAAGAATGAAGATGAAAGAATAAGAATTGAAACAGGTGCAATACTTCAAAGTGAGTCAAGTGAATGGCTTGAACTAAGAAGAAATTAACTGACGGCTTCAAATTTCGGTAACGTAATTAAAAAACGCAATGGCATCAGTTGTGCTAATATGGTGAAGAATGTAATTTATAAAAACCTAATAGATCACGTCAAATCAGTCAAACATGGGCTAGAAAATGAAAGTATTGCTAAAACTCAATTAGAAAAAGAATGAATAATTGATTAGGCCTGCCACATACAGTCGTAATTCCGTTTCGAAATATCATTTCGGAATTTCGAAAGCAGCAAAGCCATACAAAATAAACGAAGAACTACTGTATGTGTGTGATACATCCTTGATTTTGTATGGATTTACTGCCTTCGAAAATTCCGAATCGATATTTCGGAACGGAATTCCGAAACGGAATTAAGTCTGTGTATGTGGCCGGCCTTATTGAACTAATAAGTTCCGGGCCTACGACCGCTTGTGACTTATAATAAATTGAACTGAGGTCACGGGTCGTTTGGGGCCCACAAACCATATGGGACGCATTGTGGTTCATGGACCCCATGAACCTAATATGGCATTTGAGCTTCGTGCAAGCATATGGCCGGCAGATTTGTGTATTGCTCAGATTTTCCACTTGATTTATTTTGCGTTTTTTTTTTTTAATATTTGAAGTACTTAAAACAACTACTAGTAGTACTTTTAGGTACAAACTTATTCACTTTTATTTATGAGCGAAGTCGCGGGGAATGCTAATAATAATAACTGTCTATATTCTGCCGCCCATTTTCTGTTTTAGTAATATTACAATGAGTTCTTAGTCATTAAAAATATATATTTTCTAAAAATATAATAGTTTACACAAGTGTTGTATTTGTTTTTCTACAACATACAAGTTTTTACCTAAAAATGTTCTGCACCACTGCTCTGAAATATGCAACAGGCTACCTATGCGTGCGTCGCGCGTCATGGCTCTGTGGCAGTCAGCGGTGCAAAATAGAATATTAGTGATCGCTTCGCGCGTAATTATAATGAGGGGGTGCGCGGGGCATTCTCGGCGGTAACGCCCATTTGAGCGAGGTCAACGGCGTAATGCCAAGCCTTAAGTCAGTAATAAATTGCTTCGAATTGAATAAGCTGGGAAATAAATGCAAAATGAACACAACCGTTAATGATCTGCCCTCACGCGTCTGGCTTTTTATCAAGGCTTCGGCGCTCCGGTCATTCTAATCGTGATAACTTTTAAATTGTTCATCCAAACTTAGTTTCAAAGACAAAGTTTATCTACATTTAATTCTAATAAGCGATGAAGGTATTTATTTTGATAAGAATTAACTAAAAACTCTAAAATATGCATTGTAAAACACTTATCAAATGCAAATGTATTTATGGATCACTATTTTGACTATAATAGCTTCCACATAAAATGTAGATATATGCTTTCGCGGACTTTTATTTAGAACTGTTTAAGGCAAGTAATCGCACCATACATTATCTTCTTATAACTCTAACGGTTTAAGCAGCGCACGCCAAGATAACTCTCAGAAGGGCAAGAATTTTTCCGACTTACTTGATACTTATAAACCGCCTATGTGCTATTCCGAACTATAATCTATCTCTGTGCTAAATTTCATCCAGATCCGTTCAGTCGTCGTGATTGAGTAACAAACATCCATCCATCCAAACTTTCACATTTATCGGGTTGGCTAATAAGTAATGAGCGTTTTAGTTTATAATTTCTAGAATTTTTGGAAATGTTCGAGAACGTTCTGTGGCAGAGGGTATATAAAGAGCGAGTTGCGTTCATGCGCATTATTAATAGTTTGGCTGTCAGTGCGTTAAAGTTCACAAAGAAATGAGTGATATTAAAACCCACGTACGACATTGTTTATTATATGAGTTTCAATCTGGGCATTCTGCTGCAGAAGCTACTCGTAATATATGTCAAAGGATAGCTCACGATGCAGTCTCCGAAGCAACAGCAAAGCGCTGGTTCCAACGGTTCCGCAATAACGATTTTTCCTTAACCGATCAACCAAGGTCTGGGCGCCCCGTGGAAATAGATATCGATAAATTAAAACTATTAATCGAAGAAGATCCTCGAAGAACTACACGCGATTTGGCTGTTCAGCTCGAGTGCTCTCATGGCACCATAGAAAATCATTTATATGGTTTGGGAAAGACTTACAAATATAGTGTTTGGGTACCCCATCAATTAAGTAAAGATCAGCTGACCTACCGAGCTGAGATTTATGTACAACTTTTATCTTTCCGCCGCACATTTAATTGGTTAGATCATCTTGTCACTGGAGATGAAAAGTGGGTTCTCTATACAAAATACAAATACAAAAATGTTTATTTCTTAACCATAGTTGTTTACATTTTGTTGGTGAATGGCGCCTCCTTTTAAGCAGATAATGCCTGTGTTAGAAGACGCCGCTCTCTCTTATGTAGGATGAAATGTGGTAACAAAACTACATTTTACAAAAGATAGTATGTGTGTTCGCTTGTGGAGTAGGAGGGATGTGGCGGTGTAAGTGTGAGAGTGGTGTGGTGTGATGTGATGTGATGTGATATGATGTGATGTGATTGATGTGGTGTATGTAAATGGCTTTATCCAGTCTGTTAGTTTTTTTTTACATTCATGTAGTTGGCTGGGATTTATGTATATTTGTTTATTTACCCTATTATACAGTTGAGCAGATCGATGTTGATATTGTATAGCCGCGAATTTCGTTTTAGTCGGTGGTACTTGAGCAATCAAGTCATTTCGCCTTTTCGACATTACTTTTGGATCATATGAAAGAGTTTTATGTTTTTTTAGGACAGTGGATATGATATATAATTTCCTAACTGAAAGTAGATCACTAATTTCGTATAGCTTTTCAGTAGAGTATCTCATCCTTTTAAAATACATAGTTTTTATTAAGAATCGCTGTCCCCGTTCTAGATTGATAAATTTTGTTTTAGCCGCGCCTCCCCATATAGGTATGCAGTAAACTATGACAGATTGAGCAAGTGATAAATAGATTTCATTTAGGAGATTTCTAGGGGATCCGTGGTTTCCTTTTGTATTTTTTGGAATTATATGTCTTAGAGATTTGAAAATCCAACCCAGTTTCCTAACACTTGCAGCAACATGTTCAATATGGGAATACCAGGATAATTTTTGATCAATTATGACGCCTAAGTACTTTGTCTGCGAAACTTTGTCAATTTTAGGGCACCTACAATTTTTATCTGAGGTTGTATTGCATGAGTGTACTTTAATGTCAAAGGCTACTTCTGGAGAATGATTAGCAATTGAGAAACATATGTATATAGTTCATTTTTGTTGTGTTTAGTGACAGTAAATTATCTCTGAGCCAATTGGCAATTTGGACCATACCCATTTCGGCTTTGAGTTTTACATCTGACCAATTGTTTCCGGAAAAAACCACTGCAGATGATACAGCAGTGGTTTTTTCCGGAAACAGCAGCAACACGAAAAACTGAAGCTTGACATCCATCGCAAACGTCCACAACACGACAAAATATTTTTCCTGCACGACAATGCCCGGCCGCATATTGCTAAGAGTACCAGGCTTAAACTATTGGAGCTTAATTGGGAAATAATACCCCACCCTCCATATTCGCCGGACTTAGCACCAACTGATTTCAGCTTATTCCGATCACTTACTAATAATTTACGGAAAAAAGGTTTGACGATGAACCACACTTGAAACAATACATACCTAGATGACTTCTTCAATTCAAAACCAACGAAGTTCTATGCGGACGCCATTCACTCTTTGCCAGATCGATGGCGAATTGTAGTAGAAAACGACGGTGAATATATTATTAATGATTAACAATTATTCATTTAATAAATAAATATAAATAAAATAGTTGTATGTCGCTCATTACTTATTAGCCAACCCAATATAATATATATATATATATATATATGTATATACACATTGAAGGCAAATCCAGCAAAGAAGAGGGTAGCTTGTTATAAAAGGATATACCAAGCCCAACAAATGAGATATGAATAAGGTTCATAATCATATCTCAAAAAAAAAAACTACGTGCTCCACTTCACTGGCTTCATAAGTGAAGCCAGTGAAGTGGAGCACGTAGTTTTTTTTATTATTTGCAGGTACCATATTGTTTATAAAATGTTACATAAGGCTTAAAGCTAAAGTACAGACGCCAGCACATCAAGCTACTACAGTCTGTCAGATTTTTTAAATAGGTTTTCGACTTTATTGCTAAGGCATTAGGTTCAAGGTTGATTGGGAAAATCTGACAGTTTCGGGTAGGTTGACCTGCTGGCGTCTGTACATTATGGACCCTGTTAGGGCACAGCAACATAGTATTACTTACAATTAACATTAAAATTAAAAAAAAAAAGTAATTCTTTTATATCTATGTAACCTTATAAATTACGTATAATAATATTGTTAAGTCAGAATAATGTTAAAATCAAATCAGTCAAACAATGTACATATATCACATATTGCAACTAAAATTAAACTAAAAATAATAATGAATCGTCACACATATTTTCAAAGAAGAAAAAAGAAAAAAGGAATACAATCTATTTAATTTATAATTTAATTGAGATCATTTATAGTTATTATTAAATTTAAGGATATTACTATTTTACAGTCATAGTTTATCATATACGTATACATATAACTACATATATTCATTTATATTATAGTTGTTTTTGCTTAATAGAAATAGTTTTAGTTTATTAATAAAACTATTTTTTTTGTGTTCGTAATTTGTTCCGGTAGCTTATTATATTATAATTTTATTCACATTACATAAGAAGTACTCGAGGAATGCAGTTTTCTCGTTTTGTATAGAATTCCGGGTATCTGCGTACTTTACAGGTTTCAAAATTATAAAGGCAATATGTTTATAAAAATCTCTTAGATAAACTCTGGCACCTAGCTGATAAATTGCTCGAACAGCTCGTTTGAAGAACAATTATGTATATTTTGAATGTCGTCGGCTTTGCCCCAGAGCAGAATACCGTACGACATAGCGCTATGAAAATAAGTAAAATAGACGAACCGAGCTGTATCAAGGTCAGTGTATTGTGTTAGTTTCCTGAGGGCGCGGCGAGGCGGCTGAACTGAGCCTTCCCGCTAGGCTTGATATATGTGAGCCCCGCTGAAGTTTGGCATGCCATACTGTTATGCCAGACAAACTGCCGAGCCGCAACTCTTTATCTGAGACGATGTTGTGTCCTGTATTACTAACATTCGGTAAGGCATACTTTATACATACATTTCGTTTTCTTGGCATTGAGAACTAAGTTATTGGTCGTAAACCAATCACTGCAGTGCACTTGCAATGTTTACTGCACTCTGCCCCAGCCCCACCACATTATCAGTTATGCGAAGCTCAGTCAGCATTCACCATGTAATGTCTAGGGCGCATGCCGTGCTACTACTAGCCCAGTCCGCAAGGTGGCTGCAAGCTGACTGCCGAGGTTGCGCCGAACTTGGGAACACATCCCAACCCGCCGCTCGTGGTCCTCCCCGCCTTTCGGCATACGGACCATTTGTACTGCCTTTATTGCCCGTCTATGCCTTCCACCTTCCGCCCCTTCTGGGGCACTCACAAAACAAAAAACGTGACTTCACGCCCGAGCTGTTCCATGGGAACTCCAGGCCTCCAACCTAGCTATGCGGGCAGTCCACGCTGGAATTGCTGCACCTTGCTGACCTTTCGGTGACCCAACTGCAATTCCAGCTCCTTCCTCCGGCTGTGCCACCTGTGAGCGAACAGCCTCAGCCTTCAGAAACCCTCTGGACTGCCCACAAGCTGCCTGTGGTAGACCGGACCCATCACCTCACGACCCCAGTTCCCCAACATAGCTTCCCCTTCGTCCGCGTACAGCTCACAGTCCCACAGGACATGGTCGCGAGTCTCGTCCGCCAGCCCGCAGCAGCACTCGGGCGTGTCGCACAGCGACATACTGTGCAGCCGGCTTCTGGAACTCCCATGACCCGTCAGGACTTGCGAGACCATGTAATCCGGTTCCACCCAACCGAACGACACCCGATCCGTCACATCTGCGAAAAAGGAATACAGCTCCCTTCCGTCACTGGTCGACTGTCACCGCTCCTGCCACAGACCAACGACCGCCGTCCTCACTTCCCTGATCGCCGCGTTGTGCTCCCTGCTGACCAACCCCGAACACTCCTGCGTGACCCGTCCCGCTCGACAGACCCCCAGGTCGGCCGGAAGCACTCCCGCAAGCACAGGCAATGCTGACCGACCTGTAAGCCATAATGAGGAGGATGAGTGCCGCGTGCTGCGTGCGGAGCAGCGTACTGCGCACTGCAAACCTGGTATAACTCCGCCGTCATACGGCCGCAGCATACGTCATGATCGCCACATAGGTCCCTGAATACAGGACCTATAGGGCGCGGTACCTGATGCCCCAGGAAGATGCCGATACTCTCGACATCTTCCCGAAGACGTTCCCAGCCCGTTGGCCGGCCAAACTAGCATGCGGCACGTAGGAGCCCACTTCATCTATGACAACGTCCAGCACTCTGGCACTAGTCACGTGCGCAATCGAACTGCTACCGACGACGACCGCGGGCGACTCGACGTTGTCCGCTCCGCGCCGCGTGAGTCGCGTGTACTACCGACGACGACCGCGGGCGACTCGACGTTGTCCGCTGCGCGATGCGTGAGCCGCGTGTACTACCGACGACGACCGCGGGCGACTCGACGTTGGCCGCTGCGCGCCGCGTGAGTCGCGTGTACTACCGACGACGACCGCGGGCGACTCGACGTTGTCCGCTGAGCGATGCGTGAGCCGCGTGTACTACCGACGACGACCGCGGGCGACTCGACGTTGTCCGCTGCGCGATGCGTGAGCCGCGTGTACTACCGACGACGACCGCGGGCGACTCGACGTTGTCCGCTGAGCGATGCGTGAGCCGCGTGTACTACCGACGACGACCGCGGGCGACTCGACGTTGGCCGCTGCGCGATGCGTGAGCCGCGTGTACTACCGACGACGACCGCGGGCGACTCGACGTTGGCCGCTGAGCGATGCGTGAGCCGCGTGTACTACCGACGACGACCGCGGGCGACTCGAAGTTGGCCGCTGCGCGATGCGTGAGCCGCGTGTACTGCCGACGACGACCGCGGGCGACTCGACGTTGGCCGCTGCGCGATGCGTGAGCCGCGTGTACTACCGACGACGACCGCGGGCGACTCGACGTTGGCCGCTGCGCGCCGCGTGAGTCGCGTGTACTACCGACGACGACCGCGGGCGACTCGACGTTGGCCGCTGAGCGATGCGTGAGCCGCGTGTACTACCGACGACGACCGCGGGCGACTCGACGTTGGCCGCTGCGCGATGCGTGAGCCGCGTGTACTACCGACGACGACCGCGGGCGACTCGACGTTGGCCGCTGCGCGATGCGTGAGCCGCGTGTACTACCGACGACGACCGCGGGCGACTCGACGTTGGCCGCTGCGCGCCGCGTGAGTCGCGTGTACTACCGACGACGACCGCGGGCGACTCGACGTTGGCCGCTGAGCGATGCGTGAGCCGCGTGTACTACCGACGACGACCGCGGGCGACTCGACGTTGGCCGCTGCGCGATGCGTGAGCCGCGTGTACTACCGACGACGACCGCGGGCGACTCGACGTTGGCCGCTGCGCGATGCGTGAGCCGCGTGTACTACCGACGACGACCGCGGGCGACTCGACGTTGGCCGCTGAGCGATGCGTGAGCCGCGTGTACTACCGACGACGACCGCGGGCGACTCGACGTTGGCCGCTGCGCGATGCGTGAGCCGCGTGTACTACCGACGACGACCGCGGGTGACTCGACGTTGGCCGCTGCGCGATGCGTGAGCCGCGTGTACTACCGACGACGACCGCGGGCGACTCGACGTTGGCCGCTGCGCGCCGCGTGAGTCGCGTGTACTACCGTTTACATCGTTAAACTATAAAGTTGGTTCAGTTAGTAGTTAAGCACGGATCGCCGCGATCATATGACGAGCATGGAGGATGATCGGCGATTACAGACGAGAGCACTCCACACAATCGTACTCGCGGGTAATCGTCTATGATCACCGATTGTGAAAAAGCGCCAAAAAAATCTCGATGCAGTACGTTACAACAACGTGACGTCACAAGCTCGCTTGTTGCAGCTCGTTATCATAAGATAATGAGTGACGCCGCGCGTCGTGCGGGTATTGTGTGCGCAGCTGCGCACGGGCCGACGACGACGCGACGCGCGCCGGCCTTCTGCGATTGTTATAGCAACAATACTTTGTATTTGTATTTCCATATTTATCCTAAGTTGTTGAGTCAATAGTATCATTTAACAATCTGAGAAAATATTTAAGCGAGGTCTGTATAGTTAGTACAGTCTGTTGTCAACATTATCTGACACAACTTAAAAACAAACAAATTTGGACCCTCTGACAGTAACATTAAGGTTTATTCAATTTATATGAGCTTATCAGAGAAGTGCTCGAGGGCTTGATGAACAAATACAATAATAATACAGACACGCAAATTTGATCTTTAAAACGTTAGCATTAGGTTATATGTTATAACTACTTGTTATAATAAAATTAGTGTAATAGCTTATTTTAATAATTGTGTTCAAGTAATTCTGGTCTCGTGGTCTGTGCATAAGACTGAGAAAAAAACAAGTTGCGAGATCAAATCCTGCGACGAAGATATTGTTTTGCTTTCAATTAAGAATTTATTCCAAAACTATTTCTTGTAAAGAACTATAGACGGATTGATAACCTTCATAAACTTTCTAAATTGGTAAAATTTTCGCATAACTTGTAATAAGTGGGTAGTTGAAAAATAAATATTCGTATTCATTATAAAACTGGTATTCAAAATTTCAAATGCTACTAAGGGTATGCAGTGACTACGCGCAAACATATTATACTTTGCCTTACTAAATTGCAAAAACAACGTCTCTTTACAATTTTTTATTTTCTATTTTATAAGTTGTTTTTTTTATTATCATGTCTCAATGGAGTGATTATTTAAAATACAAAATAATCTATTTGCACGAGGAGAAGGTTGGCTGCTTGTGCTGTACATGTACAAGAATAAACTTTATGAAAGTGGTTCAAATTCTTTAGAATATTGCGTCCAGCATTACAACTAAGATCAAATTTCAATGCGGCTTACAAGAGTTGAGTTGGTTTTGTGGTCACTAAGGTAGTGCGATGTTCATCGTTATCTACGTTCGAACCTAGTTTAACCTAAATATAGCTTTTTTCTCAGCTGTTTTTTTTTTTAATTATTTTATTACACTTTTTACATTTCTTTAAATGGACGACGTACTCGTCGTACTCGTCGGGTCTTTTTAAACGGGCAGTTTGTATAGAAATAAAACTGAACAATTGCAAGTTTAAAATGTTTATTATTTCATTAAAAGATACGCTAAATGACGCTTACCGAGTAAACATTGGCTCCGCGAATATTTGAAGTTTTAAAATCATAAAATTGTTTAAAAGTCTGCACAATACGTTTACCAGTTTAATTTCAACAGATACCTCAAGCACAAGTGTTATTTAACGTTAAAAAGGCGAATTCAATAAGTTTAAAACCGAAACAGTGACAATCGTTAAATAGTGCCACAGACTGGAACAAGTGCGGCGTTATAGTGCCTGTGACATCAGTTATAGTGCCTGTGACATCAGTTATAGTGCCTGTGACATCAGTTATAGTGCCTGTGACATCAGTTTTCATCACCACTGAACAGTGAACTTAATTTAAACATTTTGGATCCCATAAGTGTTACATTAAAACTAGATTTTAACTAAAAAGGAAAAAAGTGGCTCTAAAATTGGTAACATAGGTAGATGAAAAAAAAAAATCACAATAACTGGCAAACCGTTCTCATTTTTATCATTGGTGTACGGACATAACGTCTTGTTTCGTCAACATTCACTAATACCAGACAGCACATTACGTCTATCTACGACTGGCGTGCATTGTGTTCCGAGTTCGGATTTCATCTACTGTAATTCTTTTTGCGAATTAAGTTGAGATTTAAAACATGCAGCGTCCACCGCCACCTGTCAACAATTCGAATGATTCAACTATTAAACAGGATTTAACGACACCGATGGGATCTCACGTAAACGTAACGAAGCATTGTAAGCTTCCTAAAACAACTAGTCACAACAGCTCGGTTGAACCATCGCCAGAGAAATTCAACGAAGCTATTACGCCAGAATTAATTCGAGACATTATATGCACCGAACTGCGTAGCCTCCTAACTACCGATATCCGAAATATTGTGCAGGAGAGCGTGACAGCCGAACTAAAGGATATATGCTCGGAAATATTGTGCAGGAGAGCGTGACAGCCGAACTAAAGGATATCTGCTCGGAAATATTGTGCAGGAGAGCGTGACAGCCGAACTAAAGGATATATGCTCGGAAATATTGTGAAGGAGAGCGTGACAGCTGAACTAAAGGATATCTGCTCGGAAATATTGTGCAGGAGAGCGTGACAGCCGAACTAAAGGATATATGCTCGGAAATATTGTGCAGGAGAGCGTGACAGCCGAACTAAAGGATATATGCTCGGAAATATTGTGCAGGAGAGCGTGACAGCCGAACTAAAGGATATATGCTCGGAAATATTGTGCAGGAGAGCGTGACAGCCGAACTAAAGGATATATGCTCGGAAATATTGTGAAGGAGAGCGTGACAGCTGAACTAAAGGATATATGCTCGGAAATATTGTGAAGGAGAGCGTGACAGCTGAACTAAAGGATATCTGCTCGGAAATATTGTGCAGGAGAGCGTGACAGCCGAACTAAAGGATATATGCTCGGAAATATTGTGCAGGAGAGCGTGACAGCCGAACTAAAGGATATATGCTCGGAAATATTGTGCAGGAGAGCGTGACAGCCGAACTAAATGATATATGCTCGGAAATAAGCCAGATGAAAGACTCCCTGCAGTTTACAAGCAAGCAATATGATGATATGCACTTAATTTTGTGATATGATATGCACTTAATGTAAACTATCTGTCTTTCCGTGGGGTGGGGACCTGGTGATTTGTAATACAGGCATTTTATGCCTACCTCAGACACCAGCTCCTCGCATTGCTAATTGGACATACAATATGTTAAACCTAGAATAAGCTGGTCATTGTGAGGAGAAATAAAGAATTTTATTATTATTATTATTTTTGAATCTTCTACAAAAGAAAATGACAGCATGAAACCTTTAATAAAAGACCTAACTTTTACACAAACATGCCAGATCTTGTAATATAGAAATCCTATCCGTGCCTGAGTACAAGTCTGAAAACCTAAATGTTACAATGCTGCAGTTATGTAAAGTAGTATCATGCCCCTTAAAAGAAAATCAAGTTTAACAAAGCTAATAAGACTGATAAACTTAACACTGCCCACCTGGGCATAGGGGAAGATAAAAAGCCTGTCTGCGTAGCTGAGCACTTATCCCCACAAAACAGATATTTACACCACGCTACGAGGATGGCGGCCAAGGAAGAACTATAAGTTTGTATGGGTGCGAAATGGTCGCATTTTTGCAAAGAAAGACGAAACTTCCGAACGCCTTCTTATAAAATACATGGACTCTCTGGTTAAATTAGTTTTACATGTTTTACTGATTTTTTTTTAATGTTTATTGATCAAATAATAAATAATATCCTTGGACATTTTCACACACGGTCATCTGGTCCCAAACTAAGCAGAGCTTGTACTATGGAAACCAGATAACTGATATACTACATATACTACTTTATTTTTTGGACACACAAAATGTTTGTCCTGGAGGGGAATCGAACCCATCCAGGACAAACATTTGTGTGCATGAACATGTCTGTTTATCCTGAGTCTGGGTGTAATTATCTATATAAGTATGTATTTACAAAAAAAAGTAGTATGTAATTAACAATTTGCAGATTTCCAAATTTATTACCAAAATACCAGAGGTTTTAAAATTAAAAAAAAAACGTATTGCAAACAAACTACTTTTCAGATTTGAATTTACTCATAATATACAAAACACAAATAAGTTTGTATATCCAACAACTACAAAACAACTAAAATAGATAAACAAATAAAAGAGATTTTGAACCTTGAGTTTGTTTCGCCATTTCTTCTCAGGGGTAGTGAGATAGGAAATGTCGACTCCATTTAGCTTTTTTTTATGGCGTTCAAAAGTGATTTCGATATACTGTTTACAGAATAAACTTCATTATAATTCCTTTCTAATATTATAAATTCGAAAGTAACTGTCTGTCTGTAAGTTACCTTTTCACGCCTAAACCACTGAACTGGATTTCTATTTTGGCATAGAGATAGATGGCATCTTGGGAAAGGACATAGGCTACATTTTGTTTTAAATCAAAAATAATCTTAAAGGGGGTGATCACAGATCTTAAAATTAAGATCCGTGGAGGTGATATAGGGGATGAAAGTTTGTACGGGAAACCAAGCATTTCTTAAGTTAGGATTAGAAAATTTATACATAAGCTTTTGTAAGAAATACATTATTACGTGTTTCAGCGTTTTTGTAAAATCATTGCGCGTAAAATAGTGGATGTGGATGTTTTAAAATTCACATATAGTATTGATATTTGTGTGTACTTCTTTTTAAGAGATTTAAAGGATTGGAAATATAGTCATAGTTCGTAGCTTGAGATAACATTTAGTTTTTATATCATTATAATTGGTCCACTCTGTCAAAAGTTAATACAATATAAAGTCATAAAACAACTTGGCTGACACAATGACCCCGTCAGTGAATGTGTACACATCCACTTACGGGGTCAATGGTGGTCAATCACAAAAATTAATGGTGCTCATATTCAAATGAATCATTATTATTTTCAAGTTAAACATATAAGTCCACTAGCACCACAAATCACTAAATACATACGTTGAGCGCTAAATGAATTTAAACCATTGTTCTATTTCTATTCTATCAATTGCTTGAAGTCCTCAGGGATGGAATGATATGTTCAGCGCTAAATATATTTGCGGTTTTGGTGCCAGCGGGCCTTGGAATCATAAAAACCTGTTTTATGTGCAGATAAAGATTATTTGAATTTATTATTTGTCTGTCTGTCTATTTTCTTACATCTGTTAATATACATATATCACATACATACTTTAAAGATCACATCTCTCGCCTTATATCTAATAATTATGTATTTATTACATTCACGGAATCATTGCCCCTCCCCACAAACCCACACACACACACACACACAAGCCACATACACCTACACCTAAATGCACCTACACATGCATGTCTGCTATCTTTCAAGTTTTTATGTCACTTAGGATTAGATTTGTTTTTTTTTTTTTTTTGTATTTTTTTTTTATTTCTATACTGTCATCATTCAATCATTGACACTGTCTGCACCTGTTTTTGGTTGTAAATATTAGCAGAATCCATTGGCTGAACTCTATTTTTTAAGATACAGGCTAGTCCCAGTTTACAAGATAGAGTATACTATTGCATAATAATCCAAATATTATTTCAAACTATTTTTTCAGTGCTAAGTGCTATGTTTTGTGAAATAAATACTTATTATTATTATATTATTATTATTTGTTACCTTTTCACGCCGTAAGGGATACTCTAGATCGGATAGGCCATGACCTGATTTCGGACATGGATAATTTTTATTCAGGTTGCACTCTCTCTGGGATAGTTTCCGACACACACGCCGGCGAAGCCGCGGGAAAAAGCTAGTTCAGTACAAGTGTGACCGCCTGCATTGTTTAAAACTTGTCGGCAACGATTTTTCATTGAATTTATAAGGTTGTTTATCTGATCCTGCAGCAATCGCTACCTATGGAATTTAAACAAGTCTTTTAATTGTTGGGTTGTCGACACTCCGTCCAGGTTCTCTAGAACACATCTCTGGAGCATGCCCCATGCGTGCTCGATGGGATTGAGGTCTGGCGATTGTGCAGGCTACGGCAATACCCGGATGTTTTCCATTGCCAAGTACTCTCAGGTCTTCCGAGCTGTGTGCGAACGCGCATTGTCATGCATCAGTGTGAAATCTGAGCCAAGACTTTGTGCAAATGGGTGAACATAAGGAGGAGGACCCGAGGACATCTTCAACGTAACTTTCAGCGTTCATATTGCCATCTACAAAAACGAGCTCTGTTCGTCTGTTCTTCATAATACCTGCCCATACCATCACTATGGAGCCACTGTAAGGGTGCACTTCCTGGACGCTCTCAGGCGTTCAGCATTTCCAGGACGACGATGCACTCTTACCCTTCTCGTATCAGGCCTAAATCCTGTGACGTTGCAAAATATGTATAGCTGCCAGCGACACATGTTGTAGGAGAAGGGAAGCTCATTATATCGATCTGTCTGATTTTTTTTATAATGAATATAATTAATAATTATCTCAAAGTTATTACCCACATCTAATTGTAAAGCTGGTTGGGGAAAATGATTATCGTGATCGAATTCGGAAATCGATTAAACTCTGCACGTCCCATACGTGCAGAGTTTATCTGAGGTCGAAGCTTCTAGGACAAAGTGAGATAAGAGTTTCTTGCACCTGTTCCTGACCCATTCCCGGTCGTGAGATATTCTGAACGGGGTGCAGATAATCCAAATGGATCATATTTGTCATGGCGTATTAAGCTGTGAGTATACTACAATCTTATTCTGTCCCGGCGTGAAAGTCTTGAGACCTAGTTGCAATTAGGCGGTTATTTGTTACAGGTGGCTGTTTATCTGGCCTGAACCTAGAGGTACGGGGACACACGTGAATCCCTTCATGTCGGACCTATATTGAGCAGAATACTGGTTGGAACTGTTCCGCAGCTGTTGGAACTGTAGTGAGCTGTTCCGCAGTAAAGGAGGGCTATAACTGTAGGTCCTGATGTCAGAAAACCGTTTGAGCTTCAGGTATGAAAGCGATCTTGTCTCGTCGATCCTAGCTCGTAGGTCACGCTAGCAGCGTGGGTGATTCAGCTTCGTAGGCGCCTCCATACCAAGGGCTTTTGTTCTGCTAATTGACGTGCTAATTGAGAGTATTGTGACTCTGTTAATTGTGGGTTTGTTGAGGGTTTATTCTATCTGTGTTGCCTATTTATGAGCCCTTAGAGTCGCTTAATCATGAATGTTATGGATACATCTCGGGTGAGAGAGAGATTGTTGTATTACGTATAACTTTTATACTGAATATTTTGATAAGGTCGTGTTAGGGATTTAGCCCTTATGTAAAGAACTAGGTAATAGAACTTGTTATTATAATATTCATGTGAATATTAGCGTCTCCAGTTAACTTTCTTAATATTTAAATTTCTTTTAGTAGCGCTACTGGAAGTTTTAGAATTTACCTGATTGAGCTAGAAGTTATTCAGTTGTAAAATTTTATCCCATTGCTCCTGGGTCCATGTCAAGTATTCCCTACAACATTCGTATCGACGGGCGCGATTCCCATGGCGTATAGGTGGGCACCTAATTAGGCGTCATGCTTGTAGGCTGTACTCATGCGGCCTATTTCTCACGGTTTGGTGGCTAACAACAACACCGCTTGAGAATTGTAGCTTTAAGTGAACGTAGAAATCGTCACGAACGAAGTTCTTTAACGCGGCTTGCGGTAGCAGTGAACGTAGAAGTCGGCTACGAAAATGTTCAAATTTTTTATCATAGGTAGGTATCGTTTTCATGGTTTACGAGGGTGCTAAATTCAAAATGAAAATCCAAGATACCGCCGCCGCCGGCTGCGAACATATTAGGTTGGGGAAAAAGTCTTTTCGCATTATAGTATGTATGAACTTGTAATAAAATCTCTTTGGCTATACTATTTGTATCTGGCTGGTTTTGGTATCATTGAAAGTATAAATTTTAAAGAATATAATTCCAAATTCAAATTAGGAAAATGTGTGATTTTCATTTGTTTTTCGTACCGTCAAGATGAGTGAATCTAATGAAGAAATTCGATACATTTTAAAATTTTACTACAAAAAAGGTTTTACCTTTTTTGTAGTAAAATTTGCGATGTTTATGGACCTAGTGTAGTGTCTGTGAGAGTAGCACAAATTTGGTTTAAGCGTTTTCAATCCGGAAATTTTGATGTCAAAGATGCACGTCGTTCTGGTCGCCCTATTACGGATAAAATGGATGCCATTTTTGAAAAAGTGGAGCAAGATCGGCATATCAGTACTTACGACGTAGCTGAAGAACTGGAAATTGACCACAAAACAGTTTTGGCGCATTTGAAAAAAACTGGGTACACAAAAAAGCTCGACATTTGGGTACCTCACGAGCTCACTGAAAGAAATCTAATGAACCGTGTACTCATTTGTGATTCTTTATTACGACGTAATGAAACCGAACCATTTTTGAAGAAGCTGATAACTGGTGATGAAAAGTGGATCACGTATGACAAGAACGTGCGACAAAGGTCGTGGTCAAAGGCCGGTCAGGCTTCACAGACTGTGGCGAAACCCGGGTTAACTCGCAACAAGTTGATGCTGTGTGTGTGGTGGGATTGGAAGGGCATTATTCATTATGAGCTGATACCACCAGGCAGGACCATCGATTCTGAACTCTACTGCGAAAAACTGATGAGATTAAAGCAAGAAGTTGAGAGAAAGCGGCCGGAATTAATCAACAGAATCATGATAACGCTAGACCTCACACATCTTTAGCCACTCAGCAAAAATTAAGAGAGTTTGGCTGGGAGGTGTTAATGCATCCGCCGTATAGTCCTGACCTTGCACCTTCAGATTTCCACCTGTTTCGGTCTCTTCAGAATTCTTTAGGCAGTGTCAGGTTAACATCACGAGAGGACTTCCAAAACCACTTGTCGCGGTATTTTGACCAGAAGTCCCAAAATTTCTATAGCAATGGGATCATGTCCCTACCTACAAGATGGCAAAAAGTTATCGAACAAAATGGTATCTACATACTTTAGTTAAATATAAATAAACTATATTAAAAAATGTTTTAAATTTTCTTAAAAAAATGCGAAGAAACTTTTTCCCCAACCTATTATTTGTTTTAAATCATACGTGAGAAGGAACTTTGTTCCTGATGATTTTTTTATGAGTGGTATTGCAATATGTGGTTAGCTAGTGACCTCGACAATTGATCATAGTTTTTCATGCCCGAGCAACCGGCAGGCAGCAAGTTCGTCATGCTCCCTTAGATGTCACCGCTTGCGGTAGCGTCGGGGGTCGGTTTGTCTCCTTTCCTCAAATATGGCGAGGGGGGTAATGGCTGATCTTTGCGTTATACTCGTGAACGGGTGCTGCTTGTGGTGACATGTCGTCTTGCTGACCTTGGTTTTGTTTTGTTATTAGTAACTTAACTCGTTGTTGATTTTACTTCGATGGTCCTAGTTTATCATCTGTGACTTTGAGTTACGATTACATGTACGGCTATATGTAAGTGGGCACGCCCTTTATTACTGGAGGCTTTTATTTGGGTATAAAGTTCTGCTTACGTTTTTAGTTTTGTATTTTGTTTCTGCTTGAGTATAGTTTTCGATTTTTTTTTTTTTTTTGGTATGTTGGCGTGTGCTAGCTTACTTATAGCAAATAATTTAATTTAATGTTTTGTGTCGCGTAATGTACCTAAATTATTATGCGCAGTGTTATATAGAATCATTTTTTTTTTAACTGAACAAACAGCTGTGCTGCTGGGGAGTTTGTTGCGCCACTACTTTTCCTCAGCTAAAGCACTAGGAAGTGGTGAAGGGCGGGCGTTTTGGGGGTCTGTCTTATGTAATTTTGACGTTCAAAAAGTGCTGATTCTCAGCCTAGTTTGAATAAATGACTTTTGATTTTAATTTTGATTTTGACGGGGGTCCTCCGGTCGCACACGTTTCCATATATTTGAATTGACATGACTAAGTACTTGTGGAGAGTGTAGCTGCGAGAAGTGTGCAGCCGGCGATGTTCGCACGCGCTTGTGGCTAATATCGTGTGTGTTGTGTGCAGATGGCGACGCGCGCGACGAGCGGCACTCCTCGCTCTCCAGGTGAGTCTCCAGCACCCACATCACCCCGCGTCACCCCGCGACACCCCGCATTACTCAGCATCACCCTGCATCACCCCGCATCACCCCGCATCACCCCGCATCACCCCGCTTCACCTCGCATCGACTCGCATCGCCTCACACTGCCCAGCACGTTTTTCTTAACTGCCGAACATTCAACTATGTTCTTATTTGTAATTACTCATCATCTGCCTAGCCTTTTCCCAACTATGTTGGGGTCGGCTTCCAGTCTAACCGGATGCAGCTGAATACCAGTATTTTACATGGAGCGACTGCCTATCGGACCTCCACAACCCAGTTTCTGGGTAATACGATACCCCTTGGTAAGACTGGTTGTCAGACTTACGGGCTTCTGACAACCCGTAACGACTGTCAAAGATTCACGAATGACAGCCGAGACCAACGGCTTAACGTGCTTTCCGAGGCACGGAGGAGCCTCGGTATGAAAAGATGGTCACCCATCCACAGACCAACCCCGGCAAGCGTAGCTTAACCTGATGGATCGACCCGTGCGGCTGTTATTACTTAGCCACGAGCTCCTCATTTGTAATTATTACATTAAATAATTAACCATGTTAATTTGAGGAAACCAGATCACTCCAAACTGATTGTTGTATGTAACGCAGTGACCTTTCCCCCGGCACATGCGCGTGCGCCGCCAGCGATGTGAACAGATCTTATCTGTGCCTGTGATAGTTTCTCCGTGCGCCGCGCGATGTGTCTCAGTAGAGCAAGTGTTGCTGACATTAACTTGATCTTCCACAGTCGTCTTCGATTAGAAGTGACCGCACTCCTTACGAACTGCTATAATATTGATGAACGGTAACTAGCAAGGCTTCCGTGACTCGAGAGCGCCTCCTGCTTTACTCACTACGCTTGGTGAGCCGATGCGTAAAGATTAGGTCGCTCTGCAATCGGAACATGGACCATGTTGCGTGACTCGAGAGCGCCTCCTGCTTTACTCACTACGCTTGGTGAGCCGATGCGTAAAGATTAGGTCGCTCTGCAATCGGAACATGGACCATGTTGCGTGACTCGAGAGCGCCTCCTGCTTTACTCACTACGCTTGGTGAGCCGATGCGTAAAGATTAGGTCGCTCTGCAATCGGAACATGGACCATGTTGCGTGACTCGAGAGCGCCTCCTGCTTTACTCACTACGCTTGGTGAGCCGATGCGTAAAGATTAGGTCGCTCTGCAATCGGAACATGGACCATGTTGCGTGACTCGAGAGCGCCTCCTGCTTTACTCACTACGTTTGGTGAGCCGATGCGTAAAGATTAGGTCGCTCTGCAATCGGAACATGGACCATGTTGCGTGACTCGAGAGCGCCTCCTGCTTTACTCACTACGCTTGGTGAGCCGATGCGTAAAGATTAGGTCGCTCTGCAATCGGAACATGGACCATGTTGCGTGACTCGAGAGCGCCTCCTGCTTTACTCACTACGCTTGGTGAGCCGATGCGTAAAGATTAGGTCGCTCTGCAATCGGAACATGGACCATGTTGCGTGACTCGAGAGCGCCTCCTGCTTTACTCACTACGCTTGGTGAGCCGATGCGTAAAGATTAGGTCGCTCTGCAATCGGAACATGGACCATGTTGCGTGACTCGAGAGCGCCTCCTGCTTTACTCACTACGCTTGGTGAGCCGATGCGTAAAGATTAGGTCGCTCTGCAATCGGAACATGGACCATGTTGCGTGACTCGAGAGCGCCTCCTGCTTTACTCACTACGCTTGGTAAGCAAATGCGTACAGATTAGGTCGCTCTGCAATGGGAATATGTTCCGTGACTCGAGAGCGCCTCCTACGCTTGGTAAGCCGATGCGTAAAGATTAGATCGCTCTGCAATCGGAACATGTTCCGTGACTCAAGAGCGCCTCTTACGCTTGGTAAGCCGATGCGTAAAGATTAGGTCGCTCTGCAATCGGAACATGGACTATGTTCCGCGCTCTCGAGTCACGGAACATATTCCGATTGCAGAGCGACCTAATCTGTACGCATTGTGTAGTGAGTAAAGCAGGAGGCGCTCTCGAGTCACGGAACATGTTCCATGTTACTATTGCAGAGCGACCTATTCTGTAAGCTTGGTAAGCAAATGCCTACAGATTAGGTCGCTCTGCAATCGGAACATGTTCCGTGATTCGAAAGCGCCTCCTACGCTTGGTAAGCCGATGCGTAAAGATTAGGTCGCTCTGCAATCGGAACATGTTCCGTGACTCGAGAGCGCCTCTTACGCTTGGTAAGCCGATGTACAGAATAGGTCGCTCTGCAATAGTAACATGGAACATGCTCCGTGACTCGAGAGCGCCTCCTGCTTTACTCACTACGCTTGGTAAGCCAATGCGTACAGATTAAGTCGCTCTGCAATCGGAACATGTTCCGTGACTCGAGAGCGCCTCCTGCTTTACTCACTACGCTTGGTAAGCCAATGCGTACAGATTAAGTCGCTCTGCAATCGGAACATGTTCCGTGACTCGAGAGCGCCTCCTACGCTTGGTAAGCTGATGTACAGATTAGGTCGCTCTGCAATCGGAACATGGAACATGTTCCGTGACTCGAGAGCGCCTCCTGCTTTACTCACTACGCTTGGTAAGCTGATGTACAGATTAGGTCGCTCTGCAATCGGAACATGGAACATGTTCCGTGACTCGAGAGCGCCTCCTGCTTTACTCACTACGCTTGGTAAGCTGATGTACAGATTAGGTCGCAATTCTTGGTTGAACTAAAAACTTATTTTAGAGTTCGTACTTTTTGGTATGCTCCCCGAGCGTGCAGGAGTATAGTGTAACTATTTGTTTATCTTGTATGCTCCCCGAGCGTGCAGCTCTGGGCGGCGGAGCGTGCAGAACAATATTACACTATTTAATTTGTAGGAAACATAAATCAAGGAAGAAGTGCGGTCGGGACCTTCCAATCGCACTAATTCGGAATCTAACTGAGCTAACTTCGATTTCCCACAAAATGTATAGTGTAATAAGCACTTTATGGCTATTCGTTCAGTGCGATAGCAAGCGTTAGGGTCAAGCCACATCAGCACCGAATCGCATTTTTTCATGCTCTATCCTTTTCTATTGCTCAGGCTTGTCATTTCCTAGAGCAAAAGATAAGTACGCGCGGCGGAATGCGAACGCATCGCCGATTCCGCCTGAGTGATAGAAAAGGATAGAGCATGAAAAAATGCGATTCCGTGCTGACAGATGGGGCTTGACCCTCAGGCGTGCGTAGCCGACCCGCGCGGCCGCGCCTGCCGCTTGTCCAGTTTATGAGTGGTACGAATGGATCACTGGTCGCGGGCTGCAGGCCGTGTGGTGTAACGAGTATGTGGCTGTGTGCAGGTGCTGGAGCGGGTCGCAGGCGTCGGGCGCGCTGTTCGAGGACGCCGCGTTCCCGCCGGCGCGTGCGCTGGGCGACGCCCGCCTCGCGCGCGCCGCCAGCTGGTTGCGCCCGCACGTGAGTCGCGCGTAACGAGTTTCTCGCGACATGTCACACGAACTAGAAACGTCCGCTAACCTCTAGCGTGTGGGACGCGTGTCGCGGGACATTGTTCTCCTAGTGTTTACAGTACTTACCTACGATACGGTCATTTATGTGTGCAAAACATAAGTAGGTACCTACTCAGAGTACCCATACACACACACATTGTATCTCAGTCATGTTTTGCCATATCAGGATATTATAATAAGCAAAGGTCAAGTAATTATAAATTTATCCATTATTCAATTCAAATAACAATCCAAATTAGAATTTTAAATTAAAATGTAGATACTACATAATCATAAACTCACCGTCTTTAAGTATAAAATCAATCTGTCTAGCCTTTTCCCAACTATGTTGGGGTCGGCTTCCAGTCTAACCGGATGCAGCTGAATACCAGTATTTTACACGGAGTGACTGCCTATTTGGCTTCCATAACCCAGTTACTGGGTAATACGATTCCCCTTGGTAAGACTGGTTGTTAGACTTTCGGCCTTCTGACGACCCGTAACGACTGTCAAAGATCCTCGAATGACAGCCGGCCGGGACCAACGGCTTAACGAGTGTATTGTGTGATTGGTGGGGCCACCCCATCGCCCCATGCTGGCTCACTGGATACGACTGCACACGTAGGTGTCAGTCGTTCTCCCACAGCATCCTGAGTGTATTGTATGACAGGTGGGACCGCCCCATCGCCCCATGCTGGCTCACTGGATACGACTGCATACGTAGGTGTCCCTCGTTTCAATTTTGTTAGAGTGTGGGTTTTTTACTAACATTAGGTTAGGACTTTTACTAACAACATATGGATGTTATCATTAGAACTTAAAACGGGATATTTACCATGTATATTAATTGATTCGAGTTTCCGATATTTCGGCACTGTTGCAAGTGCCATCATCACGGATAAACTGAAGTTATTGCGGGTGGATGTTTACGAGCAGACAAAACGGTCTACCCTCTTTCTTGTTCGTTTAGTGCGATTGACACTTCACACTCACAACTCGATTCTGTTCTCGACACACAAAACTCACTGTGTCCGCTCGCGAACTTTTTTCGGTACTCTTGCGGTCTTTACACAATTGGACCACTGGATTCCAGGTTCTCGACAGTTGAAACCCATCATCACGGTTGAAGTTCTTATACTCGTATTTAGTAATCTCAATCGCTTCTCTTACCAGTCTAGGTATGTAGTGACCTTCTGTCGAGATGACCTCAGGGTTATGTAACTCAATCCAGTGGTTCGATCCGGATTCTATAAGATGTTGAGCTATGGCCGATTTCTGTGTATCGTTGTTTCTCACCGCCCTTATATGTTCCGATATTCTACACGCCACAGTACGCTTTGTCTGACCGATATACGACCTTCCACAGCTGCAGTCTACCTTATAAACACCGGGTTTTTCCAGGCGGAAGTTGTCTTTCGGCGAACGCAGCATCTGACATACTTTCTTGATCGGAGTGAAAATAGTTTTTACGGCATATTTCCGAAGAATATTTGCAACCTTATCTGTCACTCCCTTCACATACGGCAAAAATGCCGGTTGCCTCTCAACCTCGCACTTCCGATGTTTGGAAATAGGTTTTTGTCTACGCTGTGCGATCTTCCTTGTATATCCATTCCTCCGTAGGACATTCTGCACGTGTGTTAACTCATCCTGTAAATGTTCCTCGTCGCATAAGTCATATGCGCGGTTGGTGAGCGAAGTCACTACAGAGTTCAGCTGTCTGGGATGGTGGTGCGAGACGGCATGTAGATATCGATCCGTGTGAGTTGATTTCCGGTAGACTGAGTGGCCTAGAGAGCCGTCGGCTCGAGCTAGAATTTTCACGTCCAAGAATGGTATGGTCCTCTCATTCTCCATCTCGTAGGTAAAATTAATTTTGCTATGTACCTATATACTGTTTAGATGTTCCAAGCATACCTTTACCTCTTGTTCATCTCCTTCAATAATCCCAAACACGTCATCAACATACCTCCTTCACAGTTTTATTGATGTAGATGCAGTGGAAATAGCCAACTCTTCAAAATGCTCCATCCAAATGTTGGCTACTACAGGAGCCACAGGACTGCCCATTGCTACATCATCAATCTGTAGGTAATACTATATGAAGTATCTGGTGGATAAACAGTGATGTAGTAATTTCACGTATTCTACAGGGATGTTATTTGCTTGCAATTTCACCTTAACTACTTCCATGCACTCCACCACGCACTCGTACATTTGTAAACAAGGACTCCACATCGAAACTGACCATTACGTCCTTTGTTTGGAGTTTGATAGACTGCAGGATTTTTTATTTTTTTTTAATATTTTATTACTGATGTCAATGAAATGCCGAGAGTCTTTTACATATGATGTTGACTGTCCAACTAATGGTTGAAGCACACCAGCCACATGCTTCGCCAGTTGGTACGTGGGCGAGTCAATCTGACTGACTATGGGCCGTAGCGGAACATTCTGCTTGTGTACTTTCGGTAATCCATATAGTTTCGGAGGCTGCACATTTGTAGGACGGAGCAAGTACCTAGCTGTTTCATCAGAAAGTATCTCTTGACACTCCTTATCTGTACTGCGAGTCGTTCGTGCTGTCGGGTTGTAGTTTACTTTCTTGTATAAAATAGGTTGGGGAAAAAGTTTCTTCGCATTTTTTAAGAAAATTCAAAAATTTTTTTAATATAGTTTATTTACATTTAACTAAAGTATGTAGGTACCATTTTGTTCGATAACTTTTTGCCATCTTGTAGGTAGGGACATGATCCCATTGCTATAGAAATTTTGGGACTTCTGGTCAAAATACCGCGACAAGTGGTTTTGGCAGTCCTCTCGTGATGTTAACCTGACACTGCCTAAAGAATTCTGAAGAGACAAGATGTCCCTGAAACCTCGATCTATTAAAAAAGCATCGTTTGTTCGGAGCAAGCCACTGCTTATGCTTATGCTGTGGATAAATGATAAATGATTTTTATTTCTGTAAGTAGGTTTGTACAAACACTTTTACAAGTCAATATTTTTTTTTAAACTAGATGAGGTCGGCGTTTCCTATCTGACTACTCTGAGAAGAAAGGCCGAAACAAACTCAGAGGTCACAGTCTCTTATAAAGTCCAGACATAATCTTGGTCACCTCATGTGAAGACCATGTAGATTGGTGTCTGAAATGGTCTTTTGAGGAAAGAACCACACAGATTCAGAGGACCTGTCCAGTCAGTGCACGCATTTGTCAGTAATCGCGCAGCTCAACTCAGAACTTAAGGAGCTCAACGATTCGACGAACAATACCAAAGAAAGGACATTGGGGTAGGCCGCATAGATTACTCAAACTGCCAGACCATGATTAAAAATAAGAGAAAAAATAAAACAAAAAAAAAAAAAGCAATGACCTACATAGTCTTCATATTCACAATAAAGTAAAATAATATAATACTTACAAAGTAAATATTCATGTCAACATTCATGTCAGTATGCAAAAATAAAAATAATATAAAATAAAATTGGAGCAGTTCAATCCCATGCCTTTTTGTCCTCAATATAATCTTTAACGGTATAAAAAGCTTTCTGACACAACTTGCGTTTAATGAATAATTTGAATTTGTTAAGGTTCAGATCTTGAACGTGACTTGGAAGTTTATTATAAAAGCGTATACATTGACACCTGAATGACCCACCTATTTTCTTGAGCCTTGTTGGAGGTACAACAGATTTGTGTTTGTTCCTAGTATTTATATTGTAGATATCACTGTATTTTTTAAACAATTTCATGTTTTTATGGGCATATAAAAGATTTTCAAAAATGTACTGAGAAGGCAAAGTCATTATATTAATCTCCTTAAATTTCTCTCTGAGAGATTGTCTCGGACTTAATTTATAAATGCATCGAACAGCTCTTTTCTGCAAAACAAAGATAGTCTGAATGTCGGCTGCATTTCCCCACAACAGAATACCGTACGACATTATACTATGAAAATAGCTAAAGTACACTAAACGGGCTGTCTCTATGTTGGTTAAATTACCAATTTTCCTAACAGCGTATGCTGCGGAGCTTAGCTTTTTTGACAATTTATCTATATGTGGGCCTCACTGAAGCTTAGCATCCAAAGTTAAGCCCAAGAATACTGTGCTATCTTCAGGATTCAACTCTTCGCCCTTTATCAACACGTTAGTTTTCACCTGCCTAACGTGAGGTAGTGTAAACTTAATGCATTTGGTTTTTTTTTCATTAAGGAGTAAATTATTAACACTGAACCAGTGAACTACTTTTGAGATCGCTCTGTTTACATCGTCAGTAACCAGCTGCTGACGTTTAAGTTTAAAAAAAAGTGAAGTATCATCCGCAAACAAAACTATATCATGATTATCCTTAATGAGGTAGGGCAAATCGTTAATATAAATAAGAAACAAGAAAGGACCAAGAATCGAGCCCTGTGGGACCCCCATTGTTACTATAGATCCGGGCGATCTTTTTCCATTAACGTCAACGCTCTGAATCCTATTACTCAAGTATGAAGTAAGAAGATCCAGAGCGGTGTTCCGGATCCCGTAATCCCGGATCCCGGATGCTCTCCATCATTCATAAGGTCGCCCATTATTTGCGCATCTGTTTTTGGTGCACGTGACATGGGTATGCCCACCAGGCAGCGCCACCACCACGTGACATGGGCATGCGTGCCAGGCAGCGCCACCACCACGTGACATGGGCATGCGTGCCAGGCAGTGCCACCACTACGTGACATGGGCATGCCCGCCAGGCAGTGCCACCACCACGTGACATGGGCATGCGTGCCAGGCAGCGCCACCGCCGCGTGACATGGGCATGCCCGCCAGGCAGCGCCACCACCACGTGACATGGGCATGCGTGCCAGGCAGCGCCACCACCACGTGACATGGGCATGCGTGCCAGGCAGTGCCACCACTACGTGACATGGGCATGCCCGCCAGGCAGTGCCACCACCACGTGACATGGGCATGCGTGCCAGGCAGCGCCACCGCCGCGTGACATGGGCATGCCCGCCAGGCAGTGCCACCACCACGTGACATGGGCATGCCCGCCAGGCAGTGCCACCACCACGTGACATGGGCATGCGTGCCAGGCAGCGCCACCGCCGCGTGACATGGGCATGCCCGCCAGGCAGTGCCACCACCACGTGACATGGGCATGCCCGCCAGGCAGTGCCACCGTCGCGTGACATGGGCATGCCCGCCAGGCAGTGCCACCACCACGTGACATGGGCATGCCCGCCAGGCAGTGCCACCACCACGTGACATGGGCATGCGTGCCAGGCAGTGCCACCGCCGCGTGACATGGGCATGCGTGCCAGGCAGCGCCACCGCCGCGTGACATGGGCATGCCCGCCAGGCAGTGCCACCACCACGTGACATGGGCATGCCCGCCAGGCAGTGCCACCACCACGTGACATGGGCATGCGTGCCAGGCAGCGCCACCGCCGCGTGACATGGGCATGCCCGCCAGGCAGTGCCACCACCACGTGACATGGGCATGCCCGCCAGGCAGTGCCACCACCACGTGACATGGGCATGCGTGCCAGGCATCGCCACCGCCGCGTGACATGGGCATGCCCGCCAGGCAGTGCCACCACCACGTGACATGGGCATGCCCGCCAGGCAGTGCCACCACCACGTGACATGGGCATGCGTGCCAGGCAGCGCCACCGCCGCGTGACATGGGCATGCCCGCCAGGCAGTGCCACCACCACGTGACATGGGCATGCCCGCCAGGCAGTGCCACCGTCGCGTGACATGGGCATGCCCGCCAGGCAGTGCCACCACCACGTGACATGGGCATGCCCGCCAGGCAGTGCCACCACCACGTGACATGGGCATGCCCGCCAGGCAGTGCCACCGCTGCGTGACATGGGCATGCCCGCCAGGCAGTGCCACCACCACGTGACATGGGCATGCCCGCCAGGCAGTGCCACCACCACGTGACATGGGCATGCGTGCCAGGCAGCGCCACCGCCGCGTGACATGGGCATGCCCGCCAGGCAGTGCCACCACCACATGACATGGGCATGCCCGCCAGGCAGTGCCACCGTCGCGTGACATGGGCATGCCCGCCAGGCAGTGCCACCACCACGTGACATGGGCATGCTCGCCAGGCAGTGCCACCACCACGTGACATGGGCATGCCCGCCAGGCAGTGCCACCGTCGCGTGACATGGGCATGCGTGCCAGGCAGCGCCACCACCACGTGACATGGGCATGCGTGCCAGGCAGCGCCACCACCACGTGACATGGGCATGCGTGCCAGGTCTCTTCCTGATATATATCAACGAACTTTGCCAATATGAACCGTCACAAGGAAAAATATTTTCATACGCGGATGACACTGCGCTCATATTTCAGGGAGATTCCTGGGCTGACGCACGGTACCATGCCGAAAAAGGACTTCATCAGACATCACTGTGGTTAAATAAAAATCTTCTAACATTAAATGTCAATAATTTTGCCAACTAAATTGGAATACAGCGAGAAAGAAAGGAAAAAACACATGGAATATATTACCGTATTGGAGAACAGGGTTGGAAATCTGGAACGTGTCGCTGGGAAGTCCTGTATTGAGATACGGAATGTTCCTAAGCGCGACAAAGAAAAAAAGGAAGATTTAATCAAAATAATGAAAAGTATTGGAACATCTATCAACGTTGTCATTCATGATACTGATGTCAAGGAAGTATTTCGCTATAACTCGAAGTCGTCGTCTAAAATGCCTATAGTTGTTGAGTTTTCCACGGTGATAAAAAAGGAAGCTTTGTTAGACACCGTGAAAAAATTAAAACAGAAGTCAAAAACTTATTTGTCAACTACACACGCCAAAATTGACGGTCCTAGTGAACCCATCTACATTTCAGAAAGCCTAACCGTGGAAAATAAGAAAATCTTTGCAAGGGCTCGCACATACGCCAACGATAACAACTATAAGTACTGTTGGACCGCTCATGGCTTCGTATACTTACGCAAGGAAGAAGGTGCCAAGGCAATTAGATTATCTAATGAAGAGGACCTCAATAAACTGGTATCAACTAAATGACTTAATGACCTGCAGGTTTACATGCACCGCTTCAGGTTGTATTGCTCAGTCTTTTTCTCTACATTGTTTTGTTTACTGTTTAGTTTTATATTCTTAACTTACATATACCGCACATACTCAACACAATTATACACATTTCACACATCTTACCTCGCTCACACACACAAATTTACCATTATTATTCACCTTTGTTCTGCATACAGTAGACTGCTCACACAGTACAAATATTATGTCTTAAGTAACCATAATAGCTATCATACGCACGCATCTATTCAGAGCCAGATAATGTATAGAAGATTTTATCAAATTTATTTTGTTTATTTATTTAAATATTATACCCAATCGTTTCACTCAGATGTACCACTTGCTATAGGCCATCACATTCACAACGGATAACAACAACACTATCTCTAAAATACAAAATGATTTAGATAATGCAACAGTTTCGGAATCGGCAATAGTGGAGCCTAATGACTGTCCTCACCTACTAAACACCTCGGACAGTAACCTACAATTGATAACGCACAATATCAGAAGTATTTATCGGAACTTAGATCAATTTCTTGTATTTCTAAAACGCATAGACACCCACTGTGACATTTTGGTATTTACGGAATGCTGGATATCGGAACACAAGCCTCTACCACAAATAGATAATTATAGACTTTATTATTCCAGTACTAACCATAATAAAAGTGATGGCGTCGTTGTATACATTCACATGGATTTATGCCATACCGTGGAGGAACCAGTACTCGTTGACGCTAGCTGTCTGCTTATAAAAAATAAAGATATTGCCATTCTCTGTGTGTATAGGTCGCCATCTAACCATGCTATAGACCCCTTTCTTACGTCTCTTGAAATAAACTTACGATCAATCCGAGAGTCTAATACAGTTGTTGTTCTTGGTGACATCAACATTGATATTAAACACTTCAACGAAGATCGGAAAAGCGAACAATATCTCAATCTTTTAGCTGAAAACGGCCTTCTGCCTGCTCACCTTTTTCCTAAACGCGAGTCTAACTGCTTAGATCATATTATTCTTAAAACAAATCGTAAAGCTCAAACATTTGTAATCAAAACTAACATCACTGATCATTTACCCGTCTTACTTAATTTAATACAACCAAAGCAAGACAAAGGCCCAAAATTCAAACAAATTATTAACTACGATAACGCGGTCAATACGCTTGTGAATACTGATTTATCAAGTATTCTTGATATAGATGATCCAAATAATGCAACTGACATATTGATAAAGTATGTCAAAAAAGCTTTAGATATAAACACTACAGTTCGAAAAGTTCCTAATAGGAAGCAAATACTTAAGCCATTACCGGTTTACTCAGATGCATCACCCACCGCGACGCCCTACACAAAAAACTGAAAGCTTCTCCTTCAGATCAAGTTCTAAAGATCTTCTATCATAGGTACAGGAACTTTTGTAATGATGTTCTAAACAAGGTTAAAGAGAAACATGAAACCTCGACGATTGAAAATTGTAAGAATCCGAAACAAACTTGGGAAATGATACGAAAAATCACCAATACTACTAAAATAAAAAATCCAGCGGAAGAATTATTAAACACTAAGCCACATGAAGCCCAGCAATCCGTAGACAAGATAAATCAGTACTTTGTAAGTACGGGTCAAACACTTGTAGACACTATTACCAAATCCTTCGATATATCTAAAATAATATGTAATATTAAAACCCATCGTAGATTAAAATCCATCGTACTGCTGGAAACACATAAAACCGAAGTTGAGTCTTTAATTCAAAATCTTAAAAATGACTCCGCTATTGGATATGATGGCATACCTACCACATTCCTAAAACGCATAAAAAATGTAATAAGCCCCTCATTGACTCATATTTTCAACCTATGTATAAACAAAGGTATTTTTCCAAACTGCTTCAAGCATTCACTAATACATCCTATTCATAAAAGTGGGTCTAGAAGCAGTGTCGAGAACTATCGTCCGATTTCGGTCTTGCCTGCAATGTCCAAGATATTTGAAAAGCTTATCAACAAACGCCTAATGAGTTTTCTAAAACAAGAACATATTATATCAGATTCTCAATATGGTTTCCAACCTAATAAATCTGCAGAAGATGCAGCGATACAGCTAACAAATTTTATAGCAAGTAATTTGGACCAGGGTCGGAAATGTGTCGGAGTTTTTCTGGATCTAGCCAAGGCCTTCGATACTATTTCAATTAACCTACTTCTGACGAAACTCGAAGCGATCGGCATACGCGGCCTACCTCTGCAACTCGTGAAAGATTTTCTTACCAACAGGTACCAATCTGTGAAGATAGGTGACTACATTAGCTGCCCCCTCCCCATCACCTGTGGAGTTCCCCAAGGAAGTGTTCTTGGCCCAGGTCTCTTCCTGATATATATCAACGAACTTTGCCAATATGAACCGTCACAAGGAAAAATATTTTCATACGCGGATGACACTGCGCTCATATTTCAGGGAGATTCCTGGGCTGACGCACGGTACCATGCCGAAAAAGGACTTCATCAGACATCACTGTGGTTAAATAAAAATCTTCTAACATTAAATGTCAATAAAACAAAATATATAATAATAATAAAATATTTTATTGACATAAAAATAGATGTAACATCTTCAATTGAAGCCCTAACTTCTGAGCTAGGTGGTACCTGTGTTACAGGAGTCAGTGTCTTCACCCGATTTTAGAACATTAACAATTATGCAATAAAATTAAAACATCATAAAACGAAGGGAATTTAGTGCATACATGCTCTTGAGTGGTGTTAGTGAGTGTTGTGTTTATGTGTGTGTGTGTGTATGTGTGTGTGTGTGAGGGTGTGCATGTTGTGTGAGTGTTTGGGTTTTATGACTGGGCTATGGGTTATTATCTGAGTTTGTTTGTCTACATTACTATTTAGTTATCACGTGTATAGTTCTTTCAGTAAGTTTTCTGTCTGTGGGTAATCCAGTGTTTGAAGCCATATGTTTAGTTTCATCTTAGTTTTATATTTTATTAGTGGGTTGACGTTGAGAATTTTGTTTACTGTATTATAAATATAAGTAGCTAGGTATGGGCGCTGCCGTCGAGCGGATGCGGTTTTACATTTGACTGCGCGACATACATTGTTGATAGTTCTCTTATGTTTCATTGCGTGATTTACAGGTGTGATTTCATGCTGTTGCATTATTAGCTTGAGAAGGTATAGTTGTCTCACTGTAAGTACTTGATAACTTTCAAATAGGGTTTTTGTAGGGAACCGGTAAGGTTTGAAGGTCATGACTTTTAACAAAGATCTTCGGGCTCTCTCGAGGTGTATCATATAGGTTTTACAAGCACCTCCCCATGCCGTGATACAGTAACCTATGATTGACTGTGCTAGTGCCAGGTACACCACACGGAGAAGCTTAAAGTCGGCCACTTGCCGTAGTCTTTTAAATGCCCATATAAGTTTCCTAACTCGGGAGGCAGTCTGCTCTATGTGGGGACGCCAGCCAAGTCTCTCATCCAGAATCACACCCAGGTACTTCATTGTTTTTTTTTGTGTAATTGGAAGGCATGAGCATGGAAGATTGTGGTTGGAGTCATTGCAGGAGTGCGCTTTAAGGTTTATTATTGTAGGTTTCGTTTTAGCGAAGGTAAATTGCAGAAATGAGGTTTTAGAAATATTAAGGGTTAGTAAGTTAGCTTCCAGCCAGTGGATTATTTTACGTAAGCCTTTCTCTGCAGCTTGCCGTGCCACATCCCAACTCTCTCCATGAAATATAAGTACGGTGTCGTCTGCATAGCTAAATATTTTACCCTTAGTAAGAGACTGCTGGCATAGGTCATTCACATAGAGCAGGAAAAGACTCGGGGATAGGCAGCCATAATCAACTCTGGCTTCATTGCTAATGACCTCACCGATCTTTACTTTTTGTGTACGGTCATTGAGAAAGTCTGCAAATATGCTTAAAGCCCTTCCCCGAATACCAGCATGTTCTAACTTGGTCACAAGGGTTGGAATACAGACAGTGTCAAACGCCTTGGCTAGGTCCAGAAAAATACCCAGACATTTTAGCTTTGTGTCCACTTTTCCAGTCACGTAATCAACGAGTTGATTAACTGCGTCTGCGGTGCTTTTCCCGGACCTAAAACCAAATTGTGTGTCCGATAATATTTTATAGTGTTCTAGATATTTCATTAGTCTACGGTTCAATAATTTTTCCAATATTTTTGATAGTGCTGACAGAACTGAGATAGGTCTATAATTTTTAATATCGTCCTGGTTTCCACCCTTGTGAACAGGTGTAATTAAAGCTTTCTTAAAAATTCGGGGAAAAACTCCTTGCTCAAAACAGGCTGCAACAAGCTTTGTAAGAGGTGGAACTAATATATCTTTACCCAGTTTGAGGAGTATAGCCGGAATAGAGTCCCATCCTGAGGCACAATCATTTTTTAGGTTGTTAATTACCGTTTCTACTTCAGCTTCGTCCGGAGAAAGTAGAACCATATAATCACGCGCAGGGGGTGTTCCAATTTTGTATGGGGCAAGTGAGGAATTTACGTTTTTAATAATATTATCCGCCCGTCGCTTACCAACATTCGAAAAATAATGGTTTATTTGCTCAATGGCAATATGCGTATCCGCAACATCAGTGGCAGGTAGAAGTTTGTCAGCTGATATTGGTTTCCTGTCTTCGTTGGTTATGGATTTTATAATGTTCCATGTTTCTTTATTGTTTTTTGAGGATCTTAAAGCGGAGCTTTCGTGATCGTTTCTTAGCTTCCTAAGTAATAGATTATAGTGATTACGATATCTTTTGTATGATAACTCGACAATGCCGTTTTTTGGGTCTGCAAGGAATTTCCGGTGGAGGTTATCCCTATGTCGAATACACCGTAAGAGGCCAGGTGTGATCCAAGGCTTAAGGACTAGTTTACGATTAGAGATTTTAGTTAGTTTTGAGTGTTGGGATACCGTGGACATCAGACATTCAACAAACCGTGTGGCGGCTTCGTTAGCATCACAAGTTTGTGAAATAAAAGAAAAATCTGTAGTTTTTAATTGTTCAACAGCGCCCTCATAGTTTACTATTGTAATATATATTTTCGTATTCCTGTTTTAAGAGGAGGCATTACTTAGGCATAGCATTACGGAAGCGTGGTCGCTGACGGTGGAATCTATGGCCATGATTGTTGCATAAGTGGTGGTACTAATCATTACGTGATCGAGGCAATTATGCAGTCTTGTAGGATGGGTGTGTCCCGTTAAAAGGCCCAATTCTGCAGTTTGATTTAGATAGGATGAACTATTTCTATCTGAACTATTCGGTTTTATGTCTATATTGATATCACCTATCAGGATGATGTTCTTCGCTTTTAATTTACCTAAAATGCTTTCCAGTGAGTTAAGGAAGCTATCAGTACAATATATTGATGGGGATCTATAGGAGGCTACAATACAAGTATCGGGATCAATTTTTAACAGAAGAAAATTAGCACCTATTGGGTCCGGTTCTTCAACCGTACATTTGAGATTGCTTTTAACAAATATCGTAATACCGTCGTTTTGGTTTAGACATTTTTTGCTATAGTATGTCACATAATTTTGTATGGTCGGTATAGGCTTTTCATCATTTAGCCAACACTCTGTCAAGATTATGACGTCGATTTCACACGATAGCCTAGCCGCTAGCTTTAACATTTTCGATGAATAAAACAACACAACCAAATAACTTTACTTTAAAAGCACACATCTGTAAAAATACCCAGTCATAAACATGCTCCTGCGCACCCCTAGTAAAAACCACCAATATTAGATATCTCGGCACACAAATTTCATGGCATGCACAACTAGAAATTTTATCTGCACGTACGCGTAAAATGATATGGATTTATAGAAAGCTCAGAAACGTACTCAAATTGAAAATGTTAAAAACGGTTTACTATGCCTTGGTTCAATCAATCTTGGGTTATTGTATTCCGGTATGGGGTGGGACCTGCAAGACAAAAATCATAAAAGTTGAACGCGCACAAAGGTCATTACTCAAAGTAATGCTCAGAAAACCCTTTCGTTATCCCACAATGAGCCTATATAAGGACTGCAATGTCTTGACAGTGAGGCAACTATTCATCCTTCACACTACACTTCGCAAACATAAAGAACTAACTTACGATGCTAAGTTAACATATCCTGCACGAAGAAATAACAGAATATGCAAGGCAACTAAACACAAAACTGCTTTCTTCAGGAGACAGTCATGTTTCCTTGCTCCTTATTTATATAATAAACTTAACTCTCTTTTAAATATATTCTCAAAAAACTCGCATGAATGTAAATCTATTATCCAAAAATATCTTCTAAATTTAATTTACAATGACACGGAATCCTTACTTATAATTTCTAAATAACTTCTCTGTTCTGTCCGTAGTAAATCAAGAGTAGTCAAAGCTCACTCATCCATAACCACGCATACATATATACATACTCCCAAAAAACACAGATGCGCGCAACCGTACTCTCACTCATCACACACACAACACACACACATACACACACACAGCACACCCACGCACGCACCCACACGAACACACTCACAACACACACACACACGCGCTCACACAAACACACACAATATATATTAATTACATCTCTAATAGTGGTCACTCATTAATAAATTGTACCAACTTACTCGCCGCGGGAGGAAGACCTGGAGTCCTGAAATACAGGGCTGCCCTAGTTTAGGCTCCAGTCCACTCCATTTATTTTAATAATATCTGTACTGTTTGAATTAGTGTGGAAAATAAATGAATTTTTACTTACTTTTACTTTACTTTACATGGGCATGCCCGCCAGGCAGTGCCACCGCCGCGTGACATGGGCATGCCCGCCAGGCAGTGCCACCGCCGCGTGACATGGGCATGCCCGCCAGGCAGTGCCACCGCCGCGTGACATGGGCATGCCCGTCAGGCAGTGCCACCGCCGCGTGACATGGGCATGCCCGCCAGGCAGTGCCACCACCACGTGACATGGGCATGCGTGCCAGGCAGCGCCACCACCACGTGACATGGGCATGCGTGCCAGGCAGCGCCACCACCACGTGACATGGGCATGCCCGCCTGGCAGCGCCACCACCACGTGACATGGGCATGCGTGCCAGGCAGCGCCACCGCCACATGACATGGGCATGCCCACCAGGCAGCGCCGCCGCCACGTGACATGGGCATGCGTGCCAGGCAGCGCCACCGCCACATGACATGGGCATGCCCACCAGGCAGCGCCGCCGCCACGTGACATGGGCATGCGTGCCAGGCAGCGCCACCGCCGCGTGACATGGGCATGCCCGCCAGGCAGCGCCACCACCACGTGACATGGGCATGCGTGCCAGGCAGCGCCACCGCCACATGACATGGGCGTGCCCACCAGGCAGCGCCGCCGCCACGTGACATGGGTATGCCCACCAGGCAGCGCCACCACCACGTGACATGGGCATGCGTGCCAGGCAGCGCCACCGCCACATGACATGGGCATGCCCACCAGGCAGCGCCGCCGCCACGTGACATGGGTATGCCCACCAGGCAGCGCCACCACCATGTGACATGGGCATGCGTGCCAGGCAGCGCCACCACCACGTGACATGGGCATGCGTGCCAGGCAGCGCCACCTCCGCGTGACATGGGCATGCGTGCCAGGCAGCGCCACCGCCGCGTGACATGGGCATGCCTGCCAGGCAGCGCCACCACCACGTGACATGGGCATGCGTGCCAGGCAGCGCCACCGCCACATGACATGGGCTTACCCACCAGGCAGCGCCGCCGCCACGTGACATGGGTATGCCCACCAGGCAGCGCCACCACCACGTGACATGGGCATGCGTGCCAGGCAGCGCCACCTCCACGTGACATGGGCATGCCCGCCAGGCAGCGCCACCACCACGTGACATGGGCATGCGTGCCAGGCAGCGCCACCTCCGCGTGACATGGGCATGCGTGCCAGGCAGCGCCACCGCCACGTGACATGGGCATGCCCACCAGGCAGCGCCACCACCACGTGACATGGGCATGTGTGCCAGGCAGCGCCACCACCACGTGACATGGGCATGCCCGCCAAGCAGCGCCACCGCCACGTGACATGGGCATGCCCGCCAAGCAGCGCCACCGCCACGTGACATGGGCATGCCCGCCAAGCAGCGCCACCGCCACGTGACATGGGCATGCCTGCCAAGCAGCGCCACCGCCACGTGACATGGGCATGCCCGCCAAGCAGCGCCACTACCAGTGACATGGGCATGCCCGCCAAGCAGCGCCACTACCAGTGATATGGGCATGCGTAATGCGCCGCCATTTGCTGTGAATATCAACACTACTGTATATCGCCACTTCATTCATGCTCACTCTACTGACACTTTATATCCAGCTGGATTCCACAATGAGGCAGTCCGTGCGGATCACCCGTCTGAGAACACGCATGCGCGGCATATTATTTATTTCACATTGCGCGCCTACGGTTGTTAGAGAGAGGTATGAACTATTGACACACCTATAGAAATTTATAAATAAATTAAATGGTTCATTGTGCGTGTCAGGCCACGCACAATGAACCATTTAACATGGGGGGCGTCGCGTCGCTGAGTTGTTATGCAGTGTTTAAGAGTTTGATCGTTAAATGTATTTGTATTTATTTGTAAATACGATATTTAATTTAATTTTATAATGATGTTAATATAAATAATTTTTATTTTATTTATTTTATTATTTTATTTTATTTCTTTTAGGAAAACTTACAGCTAAACAGATACAGTAGGTAATAGTTTAAACAAAATATGGCCAATTACAAGTTTTCACATGTCGAGTATAAAATTACATGAAACGGGAAAATAAAAATATACTAAATTGACACAAAAAACAGCAAAATTACTATTAACGTTCGAAGAAACTATTAGTTAACATTTTCCTCAATTTAGCAACACTAGTATTAAAAATGTCGATATCAGCTTCCCGGCAGGTTGCATTGTACATACGACTCGCTCTCACCATGTATGATTTCCGTCTGTATATAGTGACTACCACTGGGGTGTGCAATAAATCAGAACTACGTAAGAATGCAGACGGCACTCGCAGCCCGACCTTATTTAACAGCTCGGTAACACCAGTTGTTCCATTAGCAATTTTGAAAAGAAACACAAGATCTGATATTTTCCGCCTTTCGTAAAGTGGAAGGATATGAAATTTTTTACAACGGTAGGTATAATTAATTAAAAACGTTTTAGACCGATATTGAATGTGCCTTAAAAACCTTTTCTGTATGCTCTCAATACGATTTATGTAGACATTATAATTGGGGTTCCAGACCTGAGAGGCATACTCCAAATGACTACGAACAAAAGAACAGTATAATATTTTAATAGTCTTTATGTTTTTGAACTCCGAGGACACCCGAAGAATGAAACCTAGTGCTTTTCATGCTTTCTTCACTATATTGTCTATGTGTGCATCAAACAGGAGCTTAGCGTCAAAGGTAACACCAAGATCCTTGATTGTGTTTACTCTAGTTAGTGCTGTATCCAAAAGCAGGTAATTATGGACAATAGGGATAGGTTTCCGTGTATAGGAGCAGACATAACACTTGGATACATTCAAGTCCAGCTTATTATTACTACAATATACTTGAAAATTATTAAGGTCTGACTGTAATAAATGAGCATCTGCCACGGTATTTATTTGTCTCATTATCTTCATGTCATCAGCATATAGTAACAATTTTGAATACCGGAAAGAAGAAAAGATATCGTTGATAAAAATATTAAATAACAGTGGCCCTAGCAAGGATCCTTGGGGAACCCCCGAAGGGACATTCATAGGTTTAGAGCAGTATCCATTTAGGACTACAGTCTGACATCTATTCTCCACATAGGACTTGAACCATCGGTAAAGATCACCCCTGATGCCCACCGATAAAAGTTTACGCAACAGGATCACGTGATCTATCCGGTCGAAACATTTACTGTAGTCAGTATATATAACATCTACCTGGGACCTCTGAGACATACACTCAGAGAGGTAGTCACTACAGACAATGAGATTAGACGTGGTTGACCGACCCCTTACAAAGCCGTGCTGGCTTTCACATAAACTGTGCTTGAGTGCCGAATAAACCTGCGCGTGCACAATTTTCTCCAGCACTTTAGCAAACACACACAGCTTCGAAATAGGTCGGTAATTCTCAACCAATGTCCTAGACCCTTTTTTATGTATTGGTGTTATATACGCCGACTTCCATATCTTAGGCATCACGCCAGTAGCAAGCGATTTTTCAAATAATATGGCAAGAGGCACAGAAAGATCCTTGGCACAGTTGACGATGAATGTAGGTGAAATGTCATCAGGACCCGCAGATTTGTACAAATCTACTTGTTTTAGGAGCCTACATACTTCAGTTTGCCTTATTTCCACTTGACATATGTCGTGCGCGTTGTCATTGGGATTGGGTTCTTCGACCATATTATAAGCCGAAGATTGACTGTTGGCATTACTAGTGTCAAGAAGTTTTGACGTGATAACGTCTTATAAATCGATGAACGCCGGCTGCACGCACGACACGTTGTCACGTCCCGCCTGTCACGTTCCGCCCGAGCTGAGCGTGCAAGCGAGAGCGCGGAACAAGCGAGCGATAGAGATAGCGTTATCACGTAAAATTATCGTCCTTAAACCGACTTTACCGACGATAACAACCAATTTTTTTTTTATTAATTTTGTTTTGCGACGCTTTGAATATACTTCATATTTTAATTACTTATTAAAACTTTATATTTGAGACTAAAATTATTATTTCTACGTTCATAACTATTTTGGATCGCTTCGTTGTTGTTATGTTAAACAAAAAATGTTTTTTTTTTAAATAGTCTTAAGATCATTTCGTTAAAGTTCAATATTGCATGGCATAATTTTTACCTTACGGATTTTTTACTTCGTGCATTTGAGCTCTATTACTTCAAAGACGATACAAAATCTATTAGATTAGGCATCGTACAAAATGAAAAGCCTGCCTAAGTGCGTTTTCAATGTACCCGAAGGTCGTGTAGAGCACGAGATCTGTGATTTTTTTTTCCATTTAGTGTAATGTTGATGATGTTGTAATCACTTTATGACACTATTATTTACTTAGCAAGTGGTGGTATACGAATATGGGTGGGGTAGGTACTAGGTACTGTGACGACCTCCGAAGGGATCGAGACTTTTCTTCGGGATCTAGGCTACTCAAAATAATAGAAGTTTAGGCAGAATAACAGTTTGACTATAATCAAAAGGAAATCAATAAAATCTTCGATAAAATCGCACACTTCATAAAACTACACTAAACTAGCTGACCCAAGCTAAAGCCGCAGCTAAAGTCGAAGTGCGGCTTGGAAACAGTATACGACTACAACTACCTTTTTTATTTATAAAAAAAGGGGTTCTATACCGGCGCAAGTAATCGAATGGAGGACTGATTCCAGTGGACCTTAACCTTATATTGTACTTATATTGTACTGGCTGACAGTACAATATAAGAACAATGTAAGGTTAAGGTCCACTGGAATCAGTCCTCCAGAATACATGTCCCGTGTCACAGAGCGCATCGACTTCCTGAAGCAGAAAGTTTGTGCATGGGCGAGCCGTACTCGGCGGTATAAGCGGCGGGTTGACCGATACACACAGGCAAACAGCTAGAGTTAAGTTTATTTATGGAGAACTATGATGTTCAGGTGTTATGTATGACTGAACACTGGTTCAAAGAACATGAAGTGGTGTTTATGAATGATGATTATTTGACAGTAGGAAGCGCATTTGTAAGAAAAAGTGCTATTCGCGGTGGGTCTTTAGTTCTGGTTTCAAACAAGTTGAAATGTAAACAACGGTTAGATTTAGTTAATCTTTCTATCGAGCGCACTATTGAGTTGTCTTGTGTTGAACTTGTGCGATACGTTATAATTTGCGTTCCCCTTCTGGGGATTTTTTTCGTTTTGAATCGGTAATGGAGGATTCACTTAATAGGTTAAAATCTAGTAATAAAAGTATAATTTTATGTGGAGATTTTAATATTAATATTTTAGATGTTACTCCATTAAGTATTAGACTTCTCAATCTGTTAAGGTCTTATAGTTAATTTAATTAACTTGTTTTTTGAACCTACTAGGATCACGGCGACTTCGTCAACATGTCTTAATAATATATTTAGTGATTGTCATGTCATAAATAAATTAGTGCTAAGTGATCAAACTTCTGACCACCGTGGTTTATTAGCTAGCTTCCCTATGCCATTACATAAAAAGCCGTATAAAATAGAATGCAGGCCCTAGCCGTTGCAAAAAGTTTAAAAATAATATAGGCCATAGAATTAGACCATCTATAGTAGAATATGATAACCCTAATGAAATCTATGGAGCCCTTTTTGATGTTGTGGAAAAAGAGTACCTACCAATCTACTTTCAAGACCAAAACCATTAACATTAACGGCACCTCCGTTGGCTTTAACCAATGGGCTACTCCAGGTATTTGTAAAAGTAGAGCGAGACTATACGAGTAATATGGTTTGATAAAGTAGGTACAGGTTTGATACTGCTTTCCTAGAGTATGTCAAAAATTATTCAAAATTATTTAAGAATATTTGTGTTTTTGCTAAATCAAAATTTCTAAGCGATACAATTAAAAATTCCAATAATAAAGTACCACTTGAAAAATTATTAACATAATTTAATTTAACATCTTGTGTACCCACCATATTTCAGGTCAGGCAAATAAATGATTTATGATTATGAACAATGAGATGGGTAAGTCGGTTAAACAAGAAAAACAGCTTGAAGTTATGGTAGACAACAAATTAGTTAATAACGCAGCTGACGTAGCTCAGACATTTAATGAGTTTTTTGCTAACATACCTATAACTACGACTCGCTCCTTTAATTCATCCCCGTCTAAAGCTGAAAACCTTTTGCATAGTAGTCTGCCCAAATGTAGTCGTTTATTTAGCTTCGAACATGTAACACCTAGTGATGTAGTTAACGTTTTTAACACTGAAGTCCAAAAACACTGGTCACTGGGGCATCTCCATTAAATTATTAAGTAATATAATAGACGTCGCCGTCGTAGCCCCCTAACTAGCTGTTACTTTTAACAAATGTGTTGATTTAGGAAAAGTAGTAAAGTTACGACTTTGAAATAATGTTATGCCATTATTTAAATAAGGTAACAAAAATGACGTTGGCAATTTTAGGCCTATTTCTATCTTACCTGCATTTAGTAAAATATTTGAAACGTTAATACTCAAGCAGTTGCTAAGACATTTTGATGATGAACAATATGGCTTTACAAAAGGTCGTTCTACTACAGATGCGGGTCTTGCTCTGCTAAAACACATATTTAACGCTTGGGAGAACTCTCAAAATGCTATTAGAGTTTTCTGTGATCTCTCCAAAGCCTTTGATTGCGTGCACCATGACACGCTTTTGCGTAAACTACATCATTGCAGTGTCCAAAACGAAGCTCTTAAAGTAATAAATTCATATTTACATAATATGTTTCAATGTGTAGATGTTGATGGTGTGAAATCTTTCGGGTTACCAGTTCAGTTAGGTGTACCTCAAGGCTCAATACTGCGCCCATTCTTATTCTTAGTGTACCTATATCAATGACTTACCATTCTATTTAAAGGGTATCTGTGACGTTGTACTGTTTGCAGATGACACCTCTCTTATTTTTAAAGTAAACAGGAACAGACAAGATTTTGACGACGTAAACAGTGCACTCTCAATGGTTACGAATTATTTTACGACAAAAACTTAGTTCTCAATGCCAAGAAAACGAAATGTATAAACTTTACCTTACCGAATGTTAGAAATCTAGGACCCAACATCGTCTTAGATAAAGAAAAATTTATCATACATTAAAGAACTCGAAACTAAGCTGGAAAAAATGGAACAAGCCTCAAGATCAACTTGTAAACCGCTTTGCTAAACACCATTATGGGCGCAGCAAATTTTCTCGATGTAAAGATCCAGCCGAGAGACGTCAAGGATTTATTCCATATAAAAATTAAAGACCCCGCCAATAAACCAGTTATTGTGGATTTTACCACCGTCCTGCTTAAAGAAGAATTCTTACAAAAGTTCCGAAATTATAACAAAAACTCATTCAAGTTAACTACAGAACATCTCAAGTTGAGTGGGGGCCACTCAACTTGCAAAGCCAATCTACATCTCCGAAAACCTATCGGCCAAGAACAAGAGACTCTTCTTCTTGGCTAGAGATGCAGCCAAATCAAGCGATTTCCAGTTTTGCTGGGTCTCGCATGGAAATATATTTGTTCGCGAAAAACCTGGGGAACCCCATTTCCAAGTTAAACATGAAGCCGACCTTGTATGTATTATCAAATCTGCGTGACTATTTATGTACATATTAAGAAACTCGCATCTATTAGTATTTGTGGATGTAAATCAGAAACTTAGTATGGATAACAAAAATAACTCTAAAAATGCTTTCCTTATTATGATTTGCTTATTGTATCTGGATTACACTATAACTACACACATTACACTCTCTTCATATTTATACACACAACACAATATTCCACAAGTTCTTCGCTTTATTACAATATTGGAGTCTAAACAAAGTAATTTCTATAAAATATTGCCTAAAATGCCGTTCTTACTGTTGTCTCATAACAAGCTTCAATCAAGTTATATCATTATATTATTACAGCGCAATTGAGTGTATTAACTCCATCCATATTTTATGTTCCCTAGTTTTAACAAAAATTAAGAATGAATGATTTGAATGAAATAAACAATGAGGTAGAAAATGTTTCTGTCTCAACTAGCTATAACTGCTCACCGGAAAATAGTGCAAATTACCTTAAGAAATCGGTCCATGATTTAAAAATATTACATACCAATATACGTAGCCTTAACTGTATAAACAATCAAATACCTAACTCTAAATTGTCCGTTTAAAGCGCAAAATATTACAACCGTAAATTAATCAAATGAAATTCTAACTATACCTATAAAAATAATACACAATATTCAATAATTCAAGAGAAGCTAAGTAGAATCAACTGGCAATGGACATAACTTAGTAATAGTTCTCTTAGTTATAGAACCTCCACTTTTAACACTATACACCCTCGTGTTACCATCCATGCCTGGATGTTTATCAGTAATTCGTCCTAAGGACCATTTGCTGGGTGGTTGATTTTCAGTCTTGATCAACACAATATCCCCTATTGCAAATTCCTTCGCTTTCTTCATCCATTTAGGACGCTGCTGAAGTCTGGTCAAATATTCCTCTTGCCAGCGTCGCCAAAAGTCATGTAGTATTTTTTGTGTATGTTGCCAGCGTGACAAGTTGTGAACTTTCACAGCTTGCAGATCTGGTGAGGGTACGACAATCGGTGGTTCTCCAATTAAAAAATGGCCAGGAGTTAATGGATCTAAATTTTCTGGGTCGGTGTTATCTATTGGGCACAACGGGCGTGAATTCAGACAGGCTTCTATCTGGCATAATATTGTAGTCATTTTCTCGAACGTCAGGTGAGTTGTAATAATACGTTTTAGGTGGTACTTAATGGACTTCACGCCTGCTTCCCATAATCCTCCAAAGTTTGGACTATATACTGGGATGAAGTGAAACTGTGTGCCATCTGTTGCTAGCGTGGATGTAACTTCTCCTGTCATCTGTGCTTCATTCCACAAGTCATGAAGCTCTCTGTTTGCACCCACGAAGTTTTACCATTATTACACCACAGGTCCTCTACCTCCAGGTACCTCTTCTGGCAACAAAACGTCTAAAGGCGCTATAAATGCCTCTGAAGTGAGGTCTCCAACTAGTTCTATGTGGACTGCTTTAGTGGACAGGCATATGAAAATTGCCACATACGTCTTTTTAGTTTTGTTGCCTCTTCCTTTAGATACCAGTGTTTGATACGGTCCTGCGAAATCTACTCCGCTATGCAGAAACGGTCTCGTTGGTGTAACTCTTTCCACCGGTAAGTCTCCCATTATTTGTCCTTTCGCTGTGTTTATATTATTTTTATAGTTCAAAAATCTTCTACAGTAAGTAATCGCTTTTATTAAATCTGTTGAGGTTTCAAAATTATCAAATTGTGATATTCAAGTAGTTTCAGGTTCTTCAATCCGTTCTGCGTTCAGGTAAGTATTGATTTTAGTTTTCTTCATCTCCAAGTCTGTTTGTGTTATATCATGTTTAATATTTATTTTTGTTTCAGATAGCCAGCCCGGTCCGTGCCACCATAATTTACATTTCTTCAAGTCGGATAACAACATTCCTCTAGATGCCAAATCAGCGGGATTTTCGTGTGACTGAACATGGAACCAGTGCTTGTTATTAATGTTCTCAACAATTTCGACTACACGGTTTGCGACGAAGGGTTTCCACCTGTTAGGTTCACCACTAAGCCAAGCGATTACAATTGAAGAGTCAGTCCATGCGTACATTTGTGTTGTCGGTATCCTCATTGCTCGTCCAACGTGCTTCATTAATTTTGAAAGAAGTAGGGCACCACTAAGTTCGAGACGAGGTAACGAAATGGTCTTCAATGGTGCTACTCTGGTTCTGGCCGCTATCAGTTTTGTTTCAATCTTGTTGTCTGGAGTTTCAATTCTTATATAGACTGTCGCTGCATATGCATTGAAGCATCGCTGAATCCGTGATTTGTATTTCATCGTTGTTAACAGTCACCGTACCAAGCCATCTCTCTATTTGTATTTCAGTTACGTTAACGAGGTCAGATCTTATTTCTCTCCATTCTTGTTCTAATGTTTTACTAACTTGTTCATCCCAGTTAACTCTTTCAAGCCAAAGCTTTTGAATTAATATTTTAGCCATAACAGTACACGGTGCTATGCAGCCAAGGGGATCAAACACTCTTTGTATATCAGACAATATGTTTCGCTTTGTTATAGTCTTGGATATGGGTGTAAATGTAAGATTGTATTGAAACTGGTCTGTTTTTAAATTCCATTCAATTCCTAATGCTTTGAGAGTTCCATCGAGATTTAAATCAATATGCGCCTTTGCAGATCTCTTATCCTCCTCTATATGCTTCATTAAATCGATACTGTTGGATGCCCATTTCGTAAGTTGAAAACCGCCTCTTTCTAGTGTGTCTGGTAATTCTTTAGTAAGTGTCATAGCTTCAGCTACTGAGTCTGCGCTAGATAAAAGATCGTCCATGTAAAAATCCTCGTTTATGGTTTGTGCAACAAGAGTATTATTATTAGCTTCGTCTTTGGCTACCTGTTGGAGCGTTTTAACGGCCAGATATGGTGGAGACGCTGTACCAAAGGTGACTCTGAGCAATCGATATTCGTCCAGGGTATCAGATTCCTGTTGCTTCCACAGGATTCGCTGAAATGCTGCGTCTTCTTGGCTCACTAATACTTGGCGGAACATCTGCTTTATATCTGCCATAAAACAGACTTGTTTCATGCGCCATCTCATCAAAATGTTTCTCAAGTCTTCTTGCAGCTGAGGACCTACAAGTAATTCATCATTCAACGAAACGTTGTTTGGTCCTTTACACGACGCATCAAATACAACGCGTGTTCGCGAGGACTCTTTGTCAGCTTGAATAACAGCGTGGTGTGGTAAGTAGACAGCTCTTTTATCCTTTTCCTTATCAGGTACCTTCTCGATGTGTCCTTGTTCTATATAGTCGTTTATAACTTTACTATATTCTTTTTGCAGGTCTGGCGATTTCCTGAACTTCCTTTCTAATAGGGTAAAACTATGTGTTGCTATCGATTTTGTATTACCATCTGGTGATTGTGGACTGTATGTATTAAATGGTAACTGAACAATGTACAGTCGCGACCAAAAGTCGATAAGCAAACTCACAAAGCAATAGCATGGCGTTTAGTTTGACTTAAGACCTTCTATTTCCAAGAACATAAACATGCAAAATTATTGTCGTCAACAACTGATTGTAGTTCATAATTTCAAAGTTATAACATGTGTAAAGATGACCTAGCGGTTAAGCGCGTGCAGATAGATGCGTGAATCAGTGAGCCGTGAGTTCAAATCTCACGCAGTACTTGACTTTTTGTAAGTTTTTACTTGATTGGAAGTAATGGGACAGAAATATAATATTCTTTATCTTGTTCGCTTGGTCACTCATTTCGTAAAGTTAGAAAGGTAGATCATAGAAAACTAAATAGGTATTGACAATTATATATGTGTTATTAGAATATCCTTTCTTTGTTATGTTATTATGAATTGACTAAGTGGGTATACAACAAAAAATCCTATGAACGGTTACAAAAAAACTTCTTTTATCTAGTAGGAATGTAACGTCACAATTCTCTTAAGTTTGTTAATTTTATAAATAAGTAAATAAAACGAATTAACATTTTTGTTACCATTCAGCACGACTTTTTTATTTAAACCTTCCAACACCGAAAAGATAAATTAAAAATCACAAAAATAGTTAAATAATAATACAATAACTAATATTTAACTTCTTATAAAAATAAATAATAAATGAACAAAACATCTAACAAAGGAGAACGGGCATTTTGGCCTAAGAACCAATAACAACATGCGATATATCATTGAAAAGGTTTTTTTATGTACTTTAACTATTATTATGGCAGGAAGTCCCAAATCGCTGTGTGGAAAAAGTTATTGCACAATAAAGCCAGACTTGAGCTTTTTTTTCAGCCTGTCATCATAAAATGGTATAACAACAGGCAATACGTCATACAACTCAGGTAGCCTGTACCGACAAAAATATCAACCTGTGTTCAACCGTAACTTGTCTGTACCACTGGTTTCTTGTATTTCCCTTATCGCGTCCGATGAGACAGCCAATAAGAACGGGTGGCAAGAGGTGTTTTGCGGAGGAGTGGGGAAAGTAAGTCGCGGCGGCACATCAAAGATGCGCGCGCGCATGTTCGTTAGTCGTTATTTGGATTTCAGTGTAGCGAGTACGTTTTACTACTACCATTTCCATTCGTCATCATTATCATTCGACTACGACCTTTGGCTTTGTTTATCGGACTCTGTGATTTTTTTAATGTTATACCACTGGCTTTGTTTATCGGACTTAGAACTAAGCTCTTAAAAACGGCCTGCTTTAGTCATGGATGAAAACTACAACAATTGTGTTATGTGCCAGCGTGGGCTACACAACAGAAGGTATCAGCGTCATATTTTGACTGAAAATATTCTACAAAATCAACCTGAGCTTGCAGATTATTTACGGAAACATGCACTATTGGAGGTTTGTTCTTTTGGTTATAACAGTAGATATATTATACTAGGGTTATATTGTATTCGTTCATATTTTGTTGATACATAAGTAGCAATAAAGACTTAGATTGGTATTAGTAGGTAAGGTTTTACAAAATGGCACCATTTTGTAAAGCCCTACCTACTAATAAGAAATGTTAATTAATACGAGTAGTTGGATTAGTTAATTATTTTTTCTATTTATAATTCTACAATTACAACTCTTAAACTGGTGGTTAAGCCGATCCATTCACTCACTAAGAGGATTAAATAAGAAACTCATTGTTTTCATTCCAGGTTATATTCAACAATACGCGTTTTGTGTGCCACCGGTGCTGGCAAAGGGCTCAAAATGCAATAAGAAGACCTGCCCAGAATGTCCACCTAGAACAAAATGAAGCCGCAACCATTCAATCTGCTATATACAGAAGAGCACCAAACATGAGTGCACACTGCATTTTTAATAACTGTCGTAACCAAGCGAACTCACATATACCAGAAGCGATAAAGGTATATTTATTATGTGAACATAAACTGTATGTACCGCAAAGTGCTCGTTCGTGTCAAGAACATCTCCTAACCAATGTGTGGAATGAATTAGTGAACTTCTGTAATGTTACACAAAACTTTAACAGTGCTCAATTCGGCGATATTTGGTATATATATATATTAACCAAAGCACGGCTCTGTAAACAATTAGACTTTGAAACTGTAGGTGCTATCACTGAAGATGAGATGCATTTTTGGACCGGGTTAAAAAATAGGCAATTTGACATGATCCTACAAGAAACTCCATCGTTGCTAGAAAGTCATAGAAAACCGCGGTTGGCATTGGGTATTTACCTTTGTAAACTACGAACCGGAGAGTCAAACGAACGACTAGCCAGTCAATTCAATACGTCTCGACGAAGTATACAAAGAATATTAGAGATAGTAAGATATTGCTTACTAAGAGAATTTGTGCCACGGCACTTGGGCTTTGACCACATGCAAAGAAATTATGTTTTGGAACGTAACCTTACAATACATAAAGGAATATTTGGAAATCAAGAAAATACTAAAGCTATAATCATTTGCGATGGAACTTATGCATACATTCAGAAAAGTTCCAATTTTCTTTTTCAGCGTTTAACGTACAGCTTACATAAGTTTCAAAACTTGTTAAAACCATTTCTACTTGTTTGTTCAGACGGTTATATACCAGATATCTTAGGACCTTTCGCTGCCACGAAGTCCGATGCATCCATCATGTCCGATTTTACTAATGATGTAAGCAGTGTTTTTCATTGGTTTTTTGAACAAAATGATGTTTTAATCCTCGATACAGGTTTTCGTGATTGTGTTCCGGGTTTAGAAGCGTGCGGTTATAATGTTCATTTGCCACCAACAAAGGACAGAAATGACACTCAACTATCTGCCGAACAGGCCAACAAATCGAGACTTGTTACTTTGTGTCGGTGGGTAGTTGAGGTCATTAACGGTCGTTTTAAACGCGACTTCAAGTTGTTGCGTTATTTTAATACAACACTACGAAATCTGTTTCCCGATTTTAAAATTGCAGGTGCCCTTATTAACACTTTTCGTGAATCTGTGACTGATAATGTAGACGCAGAAATGATATTAAATTCAATTAATCAAAGGATGAACATACCAAATCATTTATACAATTATGTAAATGACAACAATCTTAATAGACAAAGAATCGCGTTTGTGCCGATAGATGCAAACCAGCAATTAGACTACTTTCCTCGTTTATCAGAAAGTGATTTAAAGCTTTTCACCCTGGGATCATATCAGCTTAAACTAGCCAAATCATATTGTGCAGAGCATTTGCACAATGGCCTATACATAAGTGAAGTGAAAAGAGATGATTTAATTGGGGATTTGCAAAGGTACAATATGCCTCAAAATGTCTGGTTGTTAAGAGGCCGTAGACAGTCTTGACATGTAAGGGCAAACATATATCTATGTTACCTTTTGGTTATTATGGACGTAATTGGTATTGGTGCGATAGCACAATATTATTGCACTCGTTTGACAGGGCGTCGGACAATAGGGAGTTGTGCCCATATAACCTCTATTGTCTGGTATCTAGGTGTGGGAAGGCATGAGCCGTTTAATTCTCCAGCCGGAGATTTAATTGATATTATAATTGATGAAGATTGAAAAGGAGTTTTGTTATCTACAAATACTATGTATTTGATTTATTAGCATTATTATTATTTTTGTTGTTAAAGTGTATTAATATTACGACACAGATGTATGTTTGTTTATGAAATAAAAAACTAACTAACTAACTAGCTTATGGTATTGTATTTTTATAAGGCAGGGCAAGTTAGCGCGCTGGTGTATTATACTTTTGTTTTCCTTTTAAATCCCTTAACTTGTATCTATTATCACTAATGACCGTCTTAAATGTTTCTTTAGCAAAGTATAATATTTTAAAACGTTTAAATTCATTGTTATTGATAATAAATCTCATAAATGGTTTTTTTTCCACTTGTTTGTTTTATTTTGTAGAGCAAGTTCTTAGGTCCCCCAGACCTTACTTATTTGCTTAGGAATAAAATGTGTGGGATAAAGTAGTGTTAGTATGCAGGTACTTCGAGTTTAAGCATACCAGCGCCTGTAGCATGAGACGAGTTAGTTATTAGGCAGCCCCATAAAGCACATGAAACTAATAAAGTATCACAAAAATAGCTATCTGTTAAACAATAATCCACGCAGTGTATTCAACGTTAAATAAAACAATAGGTAAGGTATTTAAAGGTGTCATAAAACACCTGGTACATAATTAGTGGGAAATGGAATTTTTGTGAATGAAGTCTGGCTTTATTGCACCATAACTTTTTCCACACAGCGATTTGGGACTTCCCACCATAACAATAGTTGAAGTACATAAAACAACCTTTCCAATGATATATCGCATGTTGTTATTGGTTCCTAGGCTGGCTTCCATACATTTTTGCCCGTCCTCCTTTTTGCTTAAAATAGAAATATATTATTATGGTTCCAAAGAAACAAAAAACAGTCCAACATTGTGATTAAGATTCGAACTCAGACTACATTGATCGTGAAACCATTGCTTAGCCCAAACAGCTACCAGCATATGTTATGTTTATGCGAATTTTAGCAATGCAATGGTAAGAACAGGTCGCCACTATGACGAGTTATTCTAAATTCAACAGAAATATAATGTTATTTCGCGTAGTACGACGACATGCGACAATTCATTAGTGTGTGTTATCTGCGGAATGTTGGCTCATACGCGCACACGTACTGGTTCGTGCTCGCACAGTTCATAGCAATGTAATTCTTAGCATGCTTATGGACTTTTGAGCGTTTACTGTACCTTCCTTCTTAATTTCTAGCATTTGTCTTTTTGTATATTTCTTCATACAGTTGTTCTTCCTTTGTTAAGTGTCTTTTAGTGTCTACGTCAATTTCCCATATTGATTTTAACATGTCTTCTACGTCAACTGAATGATGCATGACAACATACTGGTTTTGATGTGTTGTATTAAGAATCCACCCCAGGCTGGTTTCCTGAGCGCTTGGTGTGCCTGGTGGACCTTTGATTAGGTTGTTTTGCAGAATTTCCGCATACTCTTTCACACCCAAGAGCAGATCTATAGACCCTGGCTTGAAGTAAGTTGGATCAGCCAGGTTGAGGTCTTGAATGTGTGCCCAATCTTGTTTATTGATTGTTTTGGTGGGTATCTTTGCGGTCAGTTGCTTGGACATAACGTATGCCTTGATCGGTAAACAATAGTTTCGGTCCAATCGTGATCGTATTTGTAGCTGTACCGCATGTTTTATTTCGGTCTTTTGGGATCCCACTATAATGCTTGCTTTTACGGGTTCTCGTTCGAGCTTCAACAATTGAGTCGCCTTCTCGCTAATGAAAGCGGCGTCTATCAGCGCCCGCAGTAAAATGGTGTTACCTTGCTCGCTTGTTGCTTCCACTACTGCCGTTGCTAAAAGTGTTGCTACTCTCTTCTTAGTATTGCAATGTGACGCTATCATTGTATTGACTTGTATTGCTTGCTCTTCTTCTACATGTGTTACAGTTGGAGGTGGGGTGACCGATGATTCTCCCTGCTGCTTGTTCTTCGTTTCATGTAAAAAGGAATGATGGCGCCTGTGACAAACACGACAAGATACTGGCACTTTACACTTAAATGCCGAGTGTCCTGGTACTAAGCAGTTAAAACATAATTGTTTGTTTTTCACAAACTCTCTTCTTTCAGTAGGTTCCTTCTTGCCAAATTCCTTGCAATGACTTAAACTGTGACTTTCTTTGCACATCACAAAAACTTTCTCCGTTACTAGTGTGGCAACATGGCATGAACGCTCCTTTATTGTTTTATTGTCCTTTGATGTACTATTCTGATTTGTTAATTCAAGGGTACGGAACTTCGATTCTAAGAACTTCTTGAAATCACTCCATGTAGGTAAGTTTTCGGTTTCTTCTTTATATGCATGTTCTTCCCAGTTCTTGTGCGTCTCTGAGTCCATCTTCTGCACTAGAAGATATATAAGGAATGAGCCGACGTCAATATTTAAATTATTTAAGTTGTTTAGGCACTCTGTGGTTGTATCTAACAACGCCTTTAACTGAGAAGCTGATTGAGATGTCATCTTCTTTTGGTTGAATAACCTTTTCATAGAATGATTCAAAAGTAAGCGTTTATTGCCGTATCGCTTTTTCAAAATATCCCATGCATTTACATAATTTTAATCGGTTACCTGTATATGCTTCAATAGTGATTCAGCTTCTTGAGTAACACTAGTCTTCAAATAATGAAGCTTTTGAACATCGCTGAGCGAAGTGTTATTGTGCACCAATGATGTAAACAAATCTTGAAAAGTTTGCCATGATTCATAATTACCGGAAAACTTCGGGATCTCGATCGTCGGTAGGTGCACGAGGCTATTTAGTGGACTTGTGCAGCCGAAACTACTATTTGCTGATTTTTATTCCATTATTGATGGTTCAGATAACGAAATAACTATGTCCTTTAAGTCACCTTGAAGCACGTTAATTTGTTTAACGTTTAACTTCATAAATAAAAAACTCCTCATTAAAAAAATAAGGCAAAGTTCCTTTCTGGTCCTTTTGTGTTATTTTTACTAAGTCTTTATGCGCATATTTGAACGTATCCCAATAATCTTCGATGATTTTCATACGTGCCTCGATATATCCTCTTGTTAAGCGTGCTTTAGGATATTTCCTTAGGTTAATTTGTGTTTTCCGTAGCAGGTTTCCAGTATCTACTAACACGGGCAAAAGATTCTGTTGTTCCTCAGTCTTAGCCATTTTTCACGTAAACAAGCTTGAATGCAGCTGATACCCGATGTATGATGCAGTCGTAATTATTACTACAATAGTCTTCGTAGTAAACAAGTTGCTAATTCTCGGAATCCGATGGGCACAAAAAATAGGTCGGCTTATCGCTGCAGTGGAATGTGAGCCTTTTGCTCTCTCGGTAGGTGTCCGTACTGGATGGATCCGGTTCGATTGCGACCATAAAAGTTTTTTTTTCGGACATTGAATTACATAATTGACTGTATGGATTATAATGAAAGATTCCTTAGTTATAATAATTTACACACTAATCAGCTATCTAAAACAGTTGACGGCGTCAATAAGGTGGCACGACGCAACATCGTGAACAGGGGTATTTCATCAAAAAATGCACCCAACAATCGATTCGTAATTATTTTCCTCGGGTAAAGAAGCCACAACCATTATTATCTAAAAATAGGCATATGCATCACTCGCCTCCCAACCCCAATAAATCAACAAATTCAGATGTACAGGGTATTTTTTTAAGAGTAAAGGCGAATCTGAAACCTCCCACCTAACTATATTACATCAAAATATAGCAAAAATATAGCAGGAGCACTTAGTAAAGTAGACATTCTTCAAATTTCTCTTAGTGAACTTTTAAATAAGAAAATTGACGTAGACATAATATGCCTATCTGAAACTTTTTTAAGATCAGGAGAGGAATCGAACTTTTCCTTGAAAGGATTTAAGCTAGCTGATTTCTACTCCAGACCTAATCAAAGGCGTGGTGGGGTTGCTATATTGTGTAAACATTATATAGAAACTAAAAAAGTTCCACTGCTGAATGAATTGTGCATTGAACGATCGTTCGAATGCTGTGGAATTGAAATTCCACTTTATAAATGTATAATTGTAGGTATATATCGAATTCCAAAATCTAATCCAGGCATTTTTCTTCGCAACTTAGAGTACATAATTACAAAACTAAGACGCAGACTAAAAATGAAAATCATCATAACTGGGGATTTCAATATCGATACACTTAAGGAGAGTAAAGTTTTGTCGGAATTTCTGAAAATAGTGCATAATTACAACTACCAAATACATATTAATCAACTTACTCGCGCAAATGCCTGTCTCGATCAATTTATTAGTAATAGTCCTGAAGCTTTGAATGAGATTCTCAAACTTGGATTATCTGACCATGAAACTGCACAAATCTTATACATTCCTTCTACCAAAAAGACAAAACCTCTAATGGAATGGTTCGTATTTAAACGCGACTTCGGTCCCTTAAATAAAAAAAAAGTTTTGTGATTGTCTCTCTAGTATGTCTTGGTCGGATGTATACTCGGAAGAGGAAATTAACACGGCATTTAATGCCTTTTATGATACATTAATTATACTCTTTTTCAATTTATGTTTTCCAGTATGTAAACGGAAAATTACAAACAAATTAAGTAAAAACTATGGGTGGATTACAAAAGGAATAAAGAAATCAAGTGCTACAAAGCGAACATTGCGATTTAGGTATTATAAATTCAGAACATTAGGTTATAAAATTAACTACAGAAAATACAATAAACAACTGAAAATAAATATCTTTGCTGCACAAAAACTATTCAATGTAAAATATATAAAAAAAATCAAAGAACATTTGTAAAGCATCCTGGACATTAATAAAAAATAATACAATGACAAATTCAAATAACGATAAAAAAATTATCACAGAAATAAAATTTAAGAATACTATTTTGACTAATGCTAATGACATATCTAACGCATTTAATAATTATTTCATAGACATGACCACCATTTAATTTCACCGCTCAACGCCAGTTTCTTCATTTATCCAGTTAGTGATGATGAAACGTTTAAAACTATACAGTCATTAAACAATACTTCTTCTGTGGGATATGATGAAATCCGTGCAAGTATCTTAAAGCATACTGCCGCTATGATTACGCCAATATTAACGTACCTTATTAACATGTCATTCTCTCAGGGCACCTTCCCGGATAAATTAAAAATCTCTGTTATTAAACCAATTTTTAAAAAGGATGACGTAACGTGTATAAGCAACTATAGGCCAATTGCCTTAATACCAGTTTTATCTAAGGTATTTGAAAAGATAATGCATTCTCGTTTCATCCGTGTCGGTCCCGGAGAAAGAATAGGACCACCCCATCTCATCCCGTGGGTGTCGTAAGAGGCGACTATTTGACTAAGGGAGCTCCAGACCCAGTGCATACCATATAGCACCTTGGGTCACCCGAGCGATGGCGGGTAAACCATCAACAATCGCATTCCCAAGGAGGGTTGGTGTCAGGCAGGCGGCCGACTGTAAAACTTTGCCAAAACTATTAGCAATATGATGAATAGATATATGATGCACGATAGGGCTAGGGCGTACCCCACAGGCGACGCGCAGAGGCAGCACCGGGCTCCTGTGGGAAGAGGACTAGGGTTGTTGCACCACCCCGGGCGGGGGCAACGTAAGAAGCGAGCTCGGGAAGTGAGATTGAGGTATGCAAGTTGGAATGTTGGGACGATGACTGGGAGAGCCAAAGAGTTAGCGGATGTATTAAAAATAAGGCGAATAAATGTGGCGTGTTTGCAAGAAACAAAATGGAAAGGAACGAAAGCGAGAGAAATCGGCGAAGGATACAAGTTTTTCTACTGTGGGAGTGACGGGAAAAGAAATGGCGTGGGAAACGTGTTAGACAGTAATTTGAAAGAAGGCGTGATGGAGGTAAAAAGGATTAATGATAGATCAATCGTTGTAAAAGTTATGATAGAACATATAGTGCTGAATGTAATTAGTGTGTATGCACCGCAGGTGGGATGCGATGAAAGGGTGAAAGATAATTTTTGGGAGGACTTTGACACAGTTTTGATGAACATTCCGGTGCATGAAGAATTGATAGTTGGAGGTGATTTTAATGGACATGTGGGAAGAATGCGAGGAGTTTATGAAAGAGTGCATGGAGGATGGGGATTTGGTAACGTCAATAACGAGGGAGAAACATTGCTGCAATCCGTTACCGCATTTGATCTGGCAGTAGCCAACACTTGGTTCCAGAAGAACGATGGACACCTAATTACGTACAAAAGTGGCAATCACAAGACGCAAATTGATTACTTTCTAGTACGACGCAAATATTTAAAGCATATCAAAGATTGCAAAGTGATACCGGGAGAAGATCTTGCCTCACAGCACAGACCCCTAATTATGGAAATGGTTGTAGAAAGAAAGCCCAAGAAAAACAAAGAGTGACCGCCTCCCAAAATAAAATGGCAATTCTGGAGAAGAATGACTATTTTATTTTATTTTATTTTATTTGGGAAACAAACAGATGCAATAACAAATAATTATGTATACAAATAGTTCAACACAATCCAGAAACACTATGCGAAGAAATTTAAAGAGCGAGTAGTGGATAAAATGATAGATATGGGGGACATAAATGGTCGAAGTGTAAATGAATGTTGGAACGAAATGGCAGGGTATATTAGGAGTGCAGCGAAAGATATTTTGGGAGAGACGAAAGGAAAGGGTACGATAGATAGGGATACATGGTGGTGGTCGACAGAAATACAGAATGTATTGCAGGATAAGAAGAGAAAGTTCAAGGAATGGCAGAGTGTTGAAGATGAGAATGTTAGTTTGAAAGCAGAAAGAAAGAGTGAGTATGATGCTCGAAAGAAAAAAGCCAAGAAAGCTGTGGCCATAGCAAGAGCAAAAGCCCAAGAAAAGCTTTATAACACACTGGATAATCCAGCAGGCCAAAAACATCTTTACCGGCTTGCTAGAGCTAGAGAGAGAAAGACAAGGGATATTTGTAAGATAAAGTGTATAAAGGATGAAACTGGAATGGTTCTTTCAGATGATGAGAAAATTAAGGATAGGTGGAAGAGCTATTTTGAAAGACTAATGAATGAGGAGAATGACTGGAGTGGTGTGCTTGGGAATAAACCAGTAAATGAGGGGTTAGTGAGAATGATTAGTATGGATGAAGTGAGAATAGCAATAAATGGGATGAAGAATGGTAAAGCAATAGGTCCGGATGAAATACCAGTTGAAGTATGGAAGTTATTACGAGTAGATGGATGGACGTGGTTAGCTTTATTCTTCAATAAGTTGTTGCTAGAAGAAGCCATACCTGACGAATGGGGTAACAGTTCGCTGGTGCCCATCTTTAAAAACAAAGGTGATGTGCTGGAGTGCAACAACTATAGAGGAATAAAGCTAATGTCACATAGTATGAAGGCTTGGGAGAAAGTTATTGAAAGGCGACTGAGAGAAGAGAGTGAAATTTCGCAAAACCAATTCGGTTTTAGGCCTGGTCGAGGAACAACAGATGCCATCTTTGCTATCCGCCAGCTGTGCGAGAAATACAGAGGTGCGCATAAAAACTTGCACATGGTATTTGTTGACCTCGAAAAGGTATACGACCGAGTGCCTCGTGTTATACGATCGAGTTTTGTGGTGGGCGCTGAAGGAGAAAGGTGTGCCAGGGAAGTATGTGCAGTTGATTAGAGCGATGTACAGCCGATGCAGTACCCAAGTCCGGTCTACAGTGGGCACTACTGGCAGCTTCAATGTGGCTGTCGGCTTACACCAGGGATCAGCACTCAGCCCTTACCTCTTCGTGCTGATAATGGATGCTCTTACATCTGATATCCAGGAAGCGGCTCCCTGGTGTATGCTGTTCGCTGATGACATTGTGCTGATTGCCGAGAACGGCTTAGAGGTCCAGAGCAGATTGGAGGTGTGGTGGGAAAGACTCGAGACCGTTGGCCTGAGAGTAAGTCGGACCAAAACTGAGTATCTGTTTTGTGATTTTGGCGGTCTCTCTAGTTCTGTGCCCATATCTCTCACCGGAACGCCCTTATCGATCTGTTCCGACGTTCGGTACCTCGGGTCGCTTGTCCAAGGAGATGGCGAAGTAGACCGAGACGTAACGCACCGGATCAACTCAGGATGGATGAAATGGCGACAGGTCACAGGAACATCTTGCGACCCACGGATGCCCCTCAAGTTAAAGGGGACAATTTATAAGTCCGTGATAAGGCCTGTCGTACTTTATGGGTCTGAATGCTGGGCCGTGAAGAAGACGGATGAAAAAAGATTGCATGCAGCGGAGATGAGAATGTTGAGATGGATGTGTGTAGTGACGAGAATGGATAAAGTAAGAAATGAGTATATAAGAGGAAATTTGAAAGTAGCGCCAGTGACAGAAAAGTTGAAAGGAAATCGTTTGGCTTGGTATGGGCATGTGATGAGAAGGGACGAAACGCATGTGACTCAAAGAGTGATGAATATACATGTTGATGGATGGAGAGGGAGATGAAGGCCGAAGAAAAGATGGATGGATTGTGTGAAGAATGATATGAAAGAGAAGGGAGTGAATGATAGTGTGACGGTTGACAGGGGAGAATGGAAGAAGAAAACGTGTTGCGCCGACCCCAAGTAACATGGGATAAGGGCAGGAAGATGAATGCATTCTCGTTTGACTCAATTCTTGACTAAACATAAAATTCTAAAACCCGAACAAAATGGATTTCAAAAAGGCAAATCAACAAACAACTGTAGCAGCTTTTAAATTAATATAAAAAATTACTGAGAATGTGGATAAACATAGACGTAAATGCACTGTGTTTTTCGATATGAGCAAGGCCTTCGACTTTGTTGACCACAATGTTCTGCTCAATAAATGTGAACGGTACGGTTTTCGTGGCCTAGCGTTGACAGTACGAACGTGTTAGGAAATTAAGATAATAAGACATTAAAAGTGTATATATAGATATTATCAAAGCAGCAAGCATTAAATGTCAGGATGTTTATTGGTCATTTACTGTGTATGAAAGTACTATGAACATGGTGTGTACGGAAAGGGTTTCATAACAAAGACACAAAAAGACAAGACTAGGCATTTATTATTTCAATTAGGCTTGTCAGTAGTTAATCAGAAAGCTAGTCGTCCGTTCACAAAACTAGGTCATCATGGAGAAGAGCGGACAAGAAACTCCATGGAAACAGTATAAAGTATTACATCAATCATATTATTTATATTTCTTTATAATTATCGTTATCTCAAAAACAGTTAATTCTATCTCTTGGACAATGGTCCAAGAGAACCCATAATAATAGTAACATAATAACATTAGCTAGGAAAAGAACATTAATATTCTATTATACGGTTTGACATATTAGCAATATTATCAATAATATAACTACAACAACAATATGGTCATAATAAGCAATAATTGAGATATAATATCAAATTACTCAATTCATAAAATAATAAAAATAGTAGGTACCTATACAATATACATCATCAACAACAACAATAATCAGAATAATATCATACCTTAGATGTTAACGCCTTGAAAATCGAAGAGCAACTGAACTGATCCACTGTGGCTCCGCTCTTTTATACCCGATAACAAACAAGTATGATTCACAATCGACAGTTGATTCAAATCAGTGTTTGATTTATAGAAAAATAAGTTTGTTATATTTAGTAAATTCATTAATTATTTTAACAATTGAGTATAAAATATTAAACAGATAATAATTATATTTATAGGTATATCAAGTATTTATTTTTAAATATTAGACACTTAATAATTACACTTATATATCAAACGCACAGAGTTTCAGAAGGCAAAAAAGAGCCCGAAAGCTACATGGGCTCTTATCAAGCAGATAGCAAATCTAAACCTAACCAGAACACCGTCTTCAGAGCTCCTAAAATGCTGTGCTAATCCCTCCCAATCAGTAAACATGGTAAATGAATACTTTGCTAATGTGGGCAGACTTTTGGCATCCAAAATTCAACAATCCGAAGCTCATAATAGTACCACATCTAGCAATTATGATTCCAGTTTTTCTAAATTGATGGTGCTACATTCAATGGCACTTCACGAGGTTGACGGTTCCGAGATAAATAACATTATCCTAAACCTAAAAGATAAAGGCGCCATTGGTTTCGACGGTATTCCAACCTCAATTCCACTCTACTCTTCCACCTCTCGAAACCACAAGTCTCACTCAAAGACGAAGACCAATTCCCGCTTGTCCCAAATTACAAGTAAACTTAACTTTTGCTAAACGTCACTTCCCGTTCGCACACGAGTTCTTTGCTTTATAATAAACTACACACAAAACTTGGCATCCACACATTAAACGCGCATCAATGCAGACTCGTTACCAAAGATTACCTTTTGTCGCTAGATTATGTTGAAACAGAAACACTGATAAAACCTCCAATCTTGTAATCATTCAATATTAGCTGTTTATCTTCCACTCAGAAATCATACTTCATTTTACCATACACCACACCCACAAGTTGCAACATATCATCCAACCTTACACACCTCCCAATACTCCTCTACCCTCATACACACCCCTCACACCACACCACACTTTCAAATACATCACATCTCTTAAACTCAACTCCTTCTCACACTGATGTTTGTTGGTTAAATTTTATTAATAAAACTTCTATTGAATAAATATTTTTTTTTAGGAAAATGCCTTAATGTCTTAGTTTCTACTTTTAAAACAACATTGTTTAGCATTAAATGGACGGTTTGATGCCCCCATAACACAGGATTTTCCAAGTATGGGGGTCATTAATCTATTTCTTGTTTATTGTTTTATAAGTGCTCAGTATGTGTCTTCTCCGGTATGTTTGTAATGGCAAATAAAGCTTTATTATTATTATTTTAAAGTGATTTCCAAAAGTAAATCACTTTAAAATCAAAGTAACATGTGATCAATTGTTTTGAATAAAACCATCGGATAGAATGATCAAAATAAGTTGCCAAAAATCAATTAGTGTGTACACCGAGTACTCAATAAATTATGTTCCGATTTATCGTCCAGATAATTGTTAGTAAATTACGTAAATTAACAATAAAAGAACAAATTATAACAAATTTGGTTGACTGTGACCCACAATTGTATTTGACAACCGTCTCCGACGATAAAACTAAGTTCATTACTTTTTCTTTAAATAAGACAGGTCAACCCCAGGCTCCTTTTGCTCTCCAAGCCCATACTTGTACAAACCCTAGTTCTGAGACTATTTGTGACTGCCCTCAAATAGTAGGTACTGCAACTATTAAATATCTTGGTATTGTACTTGACAGTCACCTTAAATGGCACCAACAAATTGGCTCAGTCGTGACACGCCTCAGGAAGCTTTTATGTATCTTTATATATCTTTAAGAAACTTCGATCTGCGGCAGACTTTGGGACTTTAATAAATGTATATTTGGCACTGGCTCAGTCAGTGATGGGATATTGCTTAACAGTGTGGGGTGGCGCTCATAAGACTTCTATGTTACGCATTGAGAGAGCTCAAAGAGCAGTTCTGAAAGTCCTTGCGAGGAAACCTAAACGCTTTCCTACAATCTCCCTGTATCCTCTCTGCCAGGTCCTAACAGTCAGACAGCTGTTTGTTTCTCAGGCAGTGTAAACATTCCCAGCTTCCCTATGAACTAGCCAGATGTAACAGTAGACGCCGTTCAGATCGAGAATGCAATGTAAAACCTTGTCCAAATGTAGCAGCACGTCATCATTGTTCCTACATAAGCTCAAAATTATACAACAGAATTAACAAAAGGCTCAACATGTACTCGTATTCTCTCACCAAAAATAAATCAAGAAAAGTCTTGGCTAAAATCGCTTACATATGATGCAACTGAAAAACTTGTGGAAGTGTAACACATTCACACTCACACACGCTAACGAAGTGAGGGTGTGTGTATGTGTGTGTGAGGGTGTCCTCACACACACATACACACACCCTCACTTACACTACACTTATTCCGTAATTTTACTGTTGTTTTTCTTTTTTCCTTTTTATTTTTAACCACTTACATATTTTTTTTTGACATTATTCACACACGGTCATCTGATCCCAAACTAAGCAGAGCTTGTACTATGGAAACCAGATAACTGATATACTACATACACTACTGTTTTTTTTTTTTTTGTAAATACATACTTATATAGATAATTACACCCAGACTCAAGACAAACAGACATGTTCATGCACACAAATGTTTGTCCTGGATGGGAATCGAACCCACGACCAGCGGCATGATAGGTGGTATCTTAACCAACCACGCCATCTGGCCTGTCATATTTATTATAGTTTAAAAATATGTTTTTCTCTGGAACGAACTACCCTCTCACTAGGAGCCGGGCGTTGATAGCTGCGCCACAGTTACTAACTTTTGCAGTTATCATCGTTTAACTATTTTTATGATTGTATCTGTTTTTGTTCCAAAATAAACGATTATTATTATTATTAAAGAGGTGCTTAAAACTGTAGACTCGGCAGTTTTTCGGGGTATAACAGTAGATGCCAAACTTTAGTGGGGCCCACATATATCAAGCCTAGCGGGAAGGCTCAGGGGGCCGATTCTACTAACAAAATTGTTCAAAAATTGCAATTGAATCGCAGCTGAACCACAGCTTTTGAGCGTTTTCGCATTCCACTAACGTAACAACGATCCAACTGCGGTTACGTTTCAGTTCAGTCACCGATCGATCGAAACAATCTCAAAAGCTATTCTGCTAACAAAACCGAACATGAGCGTGACGTTTAGTCGCATCATTATCTTTTTGACATAATTGAAACGTTTCGTTTCACATATTTCGCAAGCTGGGGCCGAAAACGAAACGTTCTTCTGAGTTTTTATTATTTATAAAGTTGAAATGTTACAAAAAAATATACAAGCTAAAGGTATAAGTATGGTCTGGATATGATTTTGTATTAAAAATACTTTTAGTAGCACTTATTCGTATTTAGTAATATTATTAGATTCAACTTTTTTTTTCTGTGGTATTATTAAAACATACTATTTGGAATTATGGTCATGAATAAAAATATTTAAAAAAAAAATTTATTTTGAATGTTGGTCACACATGTTACCCGCTGATACGTTCCCGTTACGATTCGGTTTAAGTTTAGTTTCCATTTTGCTTATAGTAGAATGACTTTTTTGGTAACTATCGAACGGCGATCGAAACTGAACTGTTGTTGAAACACGTGTAACGTTGCAAATTAGTAGAATCGGCCCCCAGTTCATCCGCCTACGCCGTCAGGAAAGTAAGACAATACACTGACGTTGATACAGCTCGGTTAGTCTATTTTAGTTATTTTCATAGCGTTATGTCCTACGCTATTCTGCTCTGGGGCCGCTGACATTCAAAATATATCTGTACTTCAAAAACGAGCTGTTTTTTTTTTTGTATATTGGCGTGTACCTAAATTATTATGCGCAGTGTTGTATATATACATTTTTTTTAACTGAACAGACAGCTGTGCTGCTGGGGAGTTTGTTGCGCCACTTCTTCTCCCCAGCTAAAGCACTAGGAAGTGGTGAAGGGCGGGCGTTTTGAGGGACTGTTTGGACTAGTTTGAATAAATGACTTTTGATTTTGACACATACTCGCGTGTTCCAGAGCGATGAGAGGTGGGTATATAGAACATGGGAGCGACCTGAACAAAATGTGACGGACGTGCGCCGCCCGGGTGATGCCAGATGATCAGCGCCGGTCTGTCACGCTAAGGCTGGCTGGATGCAGGATGTCGATCGAGCGTGTGGAACTATACCAGATATGGAAACAGTTTTAATTACGCCATTAGACGTATCCAGAGCAGTCCGTCCGTTACCGAATTGGAAATCACCGGAATCGGACGGACTGTACAACTTTTGGTTGAAATGGTTAATTAGTTCACACACTTGCCCGGCATCTCAATTCCAGTCATCCTTAGAGACTGGGTCGCTACCGCAGTTTCTAACAACAGGCGTTACCCACTTCTCCATAAGTCAAGTAATCCCGCGGAACCCAAGAATTATAGACCGACCACATGTTTGTCGAAGATCTATAAACTTCTTACATCCATTTTGAGAGCGAAAATTAATACACACATTGAGAGTAACTCGATTATGTCTGCCTCAAACAAAATCACTTTATTTAAATTTGTAAAACAGGAAAATTTTAATTTCGTTTTAACTTTATTTTATACTTCGTATGTTACGGTACACATATTGTTAATTATTGTGACAAATGAACAATTGAATAAAGAATTTTGTTGCTTTAGTCACTAATGCATCAAAAATTGCTTAGTTAGGTATTATTTATAAAAGAAATATAAATATATTACAATGGTAAAAATCGTTCAAAAGTTCAAAACCGTACATGTTGCTTAGGGCCGGTTTTTTGATACATAGTTAACTCAACCAATGATCAAACATAGTAACTAATGGTTGGATTTTGGCTTAATGTGAAAGGCTAAACATGAATGTATTCATGTAGCTCATTCATATTAAAAAATAGGAACTACTGGCATAACTCATTCATATTTAGCCTCTCACACTTAGCCGAAATTTAACCATTAGTTACTATGTTTAACCATTGGTTGAATTAACTACGGATCAAAAATCCGGCCTAATACTTTTTTGATGTGTGTATTAAGAACTTCATATACCATGTACCTACTGAGAAATAAATACATGATTATGATTGTGAACGTTCGTTGTTGTTGATCAGTGATGTGTGAGGCAGCACATCGGCGCCTGCGCCCTGCGCGGCACAAGTAGCGCACGCGCATCGCACATAGCAGCATGTAGTAATATTATATTACCGACCGCGGCGCAACTACAGTTGCGCGCGAGCCGTTATGATAGCCCCCGCGTCGCGCACCGCCGCGCCGCCTGCGCCACTCGCCCCAGATTCAGCGGTGTACTTGCGAGGCGATGTCACAGAATAAATAATTGCACTGACGGCGATGTTACCTCACGCCGTTTGTAAGAGTTTATCGGTTCGTTATCACACGAGCACACCTGCTGCAAGCTGCGTTTGTTAGAGTTGATCGTTTCGTTATCACACGAGCACACTTGCTACAAGCTACGTTTGTAAGAGTTGATCGTTTCGTTATCACACAAGGACACTTGGTACAAGCTACGTTTGTAAGAGTTGATCGTTTCGTAATCACACGAGCACACTTACTACAAGCTACGTTTGTAAAAGTTGATCGTTTCGTTATCACACCAGCACACTTGCTACAAGCTACGTTTTTAAGAGTTGATCGTTTCGTAATCACACGAGCACACTTGCTACAAGCTACGTTTGTAAGAGTTGATCGTTTCGTAATCACACGAGCACACTTACTACAAGCTACGTTTGTAAAAGTTGATCGTTTCGTAATCACACGAGCACACTTGCTACAAGCTACGTTTGTAAGAGTTGATCGTTTCGTAATCACACGAGCACACTTACTACAAGCTACGTTTGTAAAAGTTGATCGTTTCGTAATCACACGAGCACACTTGCTACAAGCTATGTTTGTAAGAGTTGATCGTTTCGTTATCACACGAGCACACTTGCTACAAGCTACGTTTGTAAGAGTTGATCGTTTCGTAATCACACGAGCACACTTGCTACAAGCTATGTTTGTAAGAATTGATCGTTTCGTTATCACACGAGCACACTTGCTACAAGCTACGTTTGTAAGAGTTGATCGTTTCGTTATCACACAAGGACACTTGGTACAAGCTACGTTTGTAAGAGTTGATCGTTTCGTTATCACACAAGGACACTTGGTACAAGCTACGTTTGTAAGAGTTGATCGTTACGTTATCACGCGAGCACACTTGCTACAAGCTACGTTTGTAAGAGTTGATCGTTTCGTAATCACACGAGCACACTTGCTACAAGCTACGTTTGTAAGAGTTGATCGTTTCGTAATCACACGAGCACACTTACTACGAGCTACGTTTGTAAAAGTTGATCGTTTCGTAATCACACGAGCACACTTGCTACAAGCTACGTTTGTAAGAGTTGATCGTTTCGTAATCACACGAGCACACTTACTACAAGCTACGTTTGTAAAAGTTGATCGTTTCGTAATCACACGAGCACACTTGCTACAAGCTATGTTTGTAAGAGTTGATCGTTTCGTTATCACACGAGCACACTTGCTACAAGCTACGTTTGTAAGAGTTGATCGTTTCGTAATCACACGAGCACACTTGCTACAAGCTATGTTTGTAAGAATTGATCGTTTCGTTATCACACGAGCACACTTGCTACAAGCTACGTTTGTAAGAGTTGATCGTTTCGTTATCACACAAGGACACTTGCTACAAGCTACGTTTGTAAGAGTTGATCGTTTCGTTATCACACAAGGACACTTGGTACAAGCTACGTTTGTAAGAGTTGATCGTTACGTTATCACGCGAGCACACTTGCTACAAGCTATGTTTGTAAGAATTGATCGTTTCGTTATCACACGAGTACACTTGCTACAAGCTACGTTTGTAAGAGTTGATCGTTTCGTTATCACACAAGGACACTTGCTACAAGCTACGTTTGTAAGAGTTGATCGTTTCGTTATCACACAAGGACACTTGGTACAAGCTACGTTTGTAAGAGTTTATCGTTTCGTTATCACACAAGGACACTTGCTACAAGCTACGTTTGTAAGAGTTGATCGTTTCGTTATCACACAAGGACACTTGGTACAAGCTACGTTTGTAAGAGTTTATCGTTACGTTATCACACGAGCACACTTGCTACAAGCTACGTTTGTAAGAGTTGATCGTTTCGTTATCACACAAGGACACTTGGTACAAGCTACGTTTGTAAGAGTTGATCGTTACGTTATCACGCGAGCACACTTGTTACAAGCTACGTTTCTCGGGAAGCTGCGCGCGTGCGCGCGCGGCTGCCATGTTTGTTTGAGCGGTGACATGCGCTACCTCTGGCACACTGCACCTTCTTTATTACTTGGCTCAAATTTGCAATAAACCTACAAGTCGAATAGCTGCACTCGTGAAGGCGGGTACATGCAGCAACATTTTGTCGAGGCCATCTCGTGTGCAGCGGGACACAACTGTCACCCCTGCCGCACGGCGCCGGCGTCACTGGGAGTGGGAGCAGTGCAACACACTTCACAGCCACATTTATTTGAACAAGTTTTGAAGAAGAAGCTACTCAAGTAGATGTCAAAGCGATGCGTGCACGCGACATCTGTGTTCCCTAACGTACAGTAAACCGCACATCACTGGTAACCATTGCACTACGAAAACCAAAATGACTTAGCATACCTACTGGCAGGTTATATGAGTTCATATAATTATTTATTTTCATTGAGTGTCAAAGTCAATTTATATTAATTTTATTTTTATTTATTATTGACATAATCTACTCATTTCAATGTTCATTTTTTATTAGGTTGGGGAAAAAGTCTTTTCGCATTATAGTATGTATGAATCTCTTTGGCTATACTATTTGTATCTGGCTGGATTTGGTATCATTGAAAGTTTAAATTTTAAAGAACATAATTCCAAATTCAAATTAGGAAAATGTGTGATTTTCATTTGTTTTTCGTACCGTCAAGATAGTGAATCTAATGAAGAAATTTGATACATTTTAAAATTTTACTACAAAAAAGGTAAAAATGCAACGCAAGCCGCGAAAAAAAATTGCGATGTTTATGGACCTAGTGTAGTGTCTGTGAGAGTAGCACAAATTTGGTTTAAGCGTTTTCAATCCGGAAATTTTGATGTCAAAGATGCACGTCGCTCTGGTCGCCCTATTACGGATAAAATGGATGCCATTTTTGAAAAAGTGGAGCAAGATCAGTATCAGTAGTTACGACGTAGCTGAAGAACTGGAAATTCACCACAAAACAGTTTTGGCGCATTTGAAAAAAACTGGGTACACAAAAAAGCTCGACATTTGGGTACCTCACGAGCTCACTGAAAGAAACCTAATGAACCGTGTACTCGTTTGTGATTCTTTATTACGACGTAATGAAACCGAACTATTTTTGAAGAAGCTGATAACTGGTGATGAAAAGTGGATCGTGGTCAAAGGCAGGTCAGGCTTCACAGACTGTGGCGAAACCCGGGTTAACTCGCAACAAGGTGATGCTGTGTGTGTGGTGGGATTGGAAGGGCACTATTCATTATGAGCTGTTACCACCAGGCAGGGCCATCGATTCTGAACTCTACTGCGAACGACTGATGAGATTAAAGCAAGAAGTTGAGAGAAAGCGGCCGGAATTAATCAACAGAAGGGGTGTGGTTTTTCATCGTGATAACGCTAGACCTCACACATCTTTAGCCACTCAGCAAAAATTAAGAGAGTTTGGCTGGGAGGTGTTAATCATCCACCGTATAGTCCTGACCTTGCACCTTCAGATTTCCACCTGTTTCGGTCTCTTCAGAATTCTTTAGGCAGTGTCAGGTTAACATCACGAGAGGACTGCCAAAACCACTTGTCGCGGTATTTTGACCAGAAGTCCCAAAATTTCTATAGCAATGGGATCATGTCCCTACCTACAAGAATGCAAAAAGTTATCGAACAAAATGGTACCTACATACTTTAGTTAAATGTAAATAAACTATATTAAAAAATGTTTTGAATTTTCTTAAAAAATGCGAAGAAACTTTTTCCCCAACCTATTATATAAGACTATATCTCTGAACTTAAATTGTAAATTGCAATTAAACACACGTGTTGCTCTGAAAACAAAGTTTTATTTTAGTACTCACATACATACAGTAATAACTAATAAGTACACTGATCAACTTAAATCATTCTATCCTACCTGAAAACAAAGAAACGACATTAAAAGTGTACTAATTAATTACAATTCCTTTTTCTATTATTCCAACAATAACAGTTGTCAAAATCCAACTCATAGATTATGTTATACTATGATCTAACCTGCTTTACTCACCCTGTTGGCTGGCTTGCGCATAGCGCCATCTAATGAAGTACTATGGTACACTCTTTACCGACAGAGGAGCGATATATAAACTTATTAATGAAATTATAATTTCTTTACATCTCCCCCTCACAAAGAAGAATTTTTTCTAAGAAAATATTCATAACTATACTTAACTAATCTACATTTTACAATATTTCAATTAACTTAACAATGATTCCGTGTCTATCTCTGTTTTTATGTAGGTATAAGTTTTGTAATATGGAAGAGATTTGACTCTAACTTCTTGTGACCTGTATTAATCCTATATATTGAATTTAATATCTTTTCAATAATTTTATATGGACCAATCTGTAGCTCATCTATTTTTTTTCTATTTAGTTTGTTCCCATTCTCTACATATACCATATCACCTGATTGAAACTGACTTGAGTTCTATTTTAATCATATATTTCTTTATTATAATTATGTGATTTTATTGAATTTTCTAATGCTTTTCCCTATCTCTGATCCATTCAGCTTCTGTTTTATTTATTTTTAGTTCGTTTGGTAAATACGAAACATCTGTACCACCTTTTTTTTTTTGGGTGGGAAACCATCAAATAACTTCTCCCGCTCTGGGTGGAGCGGTAGGGCGTGTCAGCCTTCTACTGACTAAAACCACCCGTGTTCCTTCAGTTGCCTGTGCCAGGGCCACGGTAACTCTTTCGAACAACCCGCAACCCTGGCGGGCATCGGCCTTAGCGGACCCCTTCAGCTAGTGCTGACATCTCTTTGAGGCGCGCGTGGAACACAACGCGCCGTCGACCCGGGCCTGGTCCTTACCGGACGGCGAGCTACCCATTGCTCGCCATCCGCAAGCCCGCGCCTACGGTGGCCGGGAATCGGCTATCGATTCCCGACGCCCAGGGCGTCTCCTGCGGCGACTAGGGGCGTGAGGGCGCAAAGATTGCCTCTCCCTCACGCGTTCAGCCTCCTCCTTCGCGAGCATTACTGCTTCGCAGAAGGAGGTGACGGCTTCCCATGCACTTTCGCTCCGTACCATGGCCTGTACCAGGGCCGGACGCGAGAGATCGCCGCCGCCGATCGCCTCCGCGAGGACGCGGCGGTGCTCTGCCCAAGCCGGACAGACCTCCACCGTATGTTCCACCGTGTCCTCCGGGCGATCCACACAGTGGTAACACCCGGGCGTTTCCTCCCGCCTTATCCGGAACAGGAACCTCCCGAAGCAACCGTGTCCGGTGAGGACCTGCGTCAGGCGGAAGATGAGGATGCCGTGACGCCTCTCCAACCACTCCTCAAAGAGGGGACTTATCGCCGCAATTGTGGCGTGCCCAGCACTGGGTTGCGACAGTCGCACTCTCCATGTCGCCATGAGATCCCGCCGGAGCTCTGTCCGCTGTGCCATGATTTCTCGCGGCAGCAGAGTTACGCCCCGGCGTTTTGCCTCCTCGCGCCACTCCCATGTGTATGCGAGGCCTTTTGCTTCCAGATCCCATGGCGGCAATCCGGCAAGGAGGCTCGCCGCCTCACCAGAAACCGTGCGGTATCCCCGAACTAGCCGGATGGCGATGACCCTTTGGGACGCGTTCAACCGGCGGGTTGGTCGCCGCCCCAAAGAACGCGCCCACACTGGTGCCCCGTAAAGGGCCATGGACCGCACGACCCCCGCGTAGAGCCTCCGGCAGGAGGCGTTTGGACCCCCTAGATTGGGCAGGAGCCGCTTCAAGGCAGCCCCGGCCCGCTCCAGTCTGGGAGCCAAACGTCGAAAATGCTCCACGAAGTTCCACCGGCTGTCGAGGACGAGTCCCAGGTACTTCATCGTCGGCTCGACGCCGATGTGACCCCTCCTACCGTTATTTGGGAACCCGACGGTGGCGCGTTCCGAGGACCACGAAAACACATTACCTCGGACTTGTGCAGGGCCACCTCGAGTCCCAATCGCCGGATCCTCTCGACGATTATCGCAACCCCGTGTGTCGCTAGCTCGGCCGCCGCTTGGTGTGACCTCCCCTGCGCCAGGACCAGCGTGTCGTCAGCGTAGCATACCACGCTGACGCCGCTAGGGAGGTCAGCGCGCAGCACCCAGTCGTACCCGATATCCCACAGATGTGGCCCTAGGACCGATCCCTGTGGGACACCGCACGACATCTCTCGCCGGTTCCACTCTCCCTGATGACCGGGGTAGATGACGGCCCTGTCCGTCAAATAGGCCTCGACCACGCGACAGAGGTAGGTCGGCATCCGGTGATACCGGAGTGCCTCCCTAATGCAACTCCAAGGCAGGGTATTGAAGGCATTGGCGATATCTAGAGACACCGTTAAGACGACCCCACCCCGGGCCACAGCATCCCCTGTTGTGAGGGCTCGCACGCACATGATGGCGTCCACCGTAGAGCGCCCCCTGCGGAAACCAAACTGGCTCTCTGCCAAATCCGGCCCCACTCGCACCAGCCGCCCGACGAGGCGGTCTGCAATGACTCTTTCAAAGAGCTTGCCCACCTCGTCGAGCAGGACAATGGGCCGGTAAGCGGACGGAGAGTCCGCAGGGAGCGGACGGATAGTCCGCAGGGATCTGTACCACCTAACAGGTACTTTTGGTGCAAAGCCAGTAACCGTATGTTCTGTATTATTATATTTATCTACACAGTTATGAGCAATGGTTGTCCATGCTGTTTTATCTCTCTTTTCGTTTATTTTGAATCGTATTTTGTTTACAAGCGTTTGGTTAAGCCTTTCATTTAAGCCATTAGAAAACGGGGCGTTTACTGCCGTGAAAATTGTTGGTATTGATTTTCCATTTAAAAATGTTTTAAATTCTTTTGAGTTGATTCCCGGATATTGGTCGGTAAGAATCATTCCGATTGTATCAGTGTCTGTTACGTTGTTGATTAAATTAACAAAATCATTTGCATTTTGTGTTTTTGAGGTAACAATATAGGCATATCTTGTAAAGTGGTCTACTAGAAGATGTAGATATCTCTTAGTTGATCGAGAGCCTCCAAAGCCTCAAATCGTGTCTATTGAGACTATTTCAAAAGGTTTTGTGGCAGGACCCAAATGTGACATTAGACCATACTTCTCCTGCCCTCTCGTTTTATTTTTTATACAGATCTCACAACTCTTACAATGGTTTTTTATATTTTTTGTCAAGTTTTTTGCTGTATAAATTGTACTTATTTTGTTTTGCATTTGTCTTACACCTAAATGACACATGTCTTCATGTACATCTTTTATGAGTTTTTACTGTAATCTTCCGATAAAAAACATTTTTCCCGCTTCTTAACCTTTTTATAGTATACATTGTGTCTCGATATTAACTTAATTTTAATATTTTGTATGTCTGGATTGTTTTTCTGATCTGTAACTATATCAGTCATTTTTATCATGTTTACAATTTTTATTAGTTGTTCATCTGTATCCTCACTCGCATCCAATACCGGATTCCTACTTAAACAATCTGCTTCTATATTATCTTTCCCCGGAGTATATTTGATTTTAAAATCATATTGTGATAAATAATATGTTAAGTCTCCTAATTCGTCATCGGTTCTAGATTTTATATTTAAATTTTCTAAGGGTTTATGGTCTGAATACACTGTAAACGTCTTACCTATTAGCCAGTACTGCCAGTATCTTATTGATTCTTTGATAGCTAAACATTCTAAATAGACTGCTTGTTTTTTCTTTTGCACTTGATTTAATTTTTTTGAGAAGTATGCCACAGGTTTATCTTTACCATCTGGTTGCGTTTGTTTTAACACTGCCCCAATACCTTCTAGGGACGCATCAGTGTGAATATTTATTGGTAAATTTTGATCAAATATTTCTAAGATTGGCTGTGAACACAATAATATTTTTATATCTTCAAATGATTTTTGACAATCGGCAGACCATGTAAACTTCTGATTTTTCCTAAGTAAATTATGAAGGGGTTCTAAAAGAACCGAAGTTTTTGGTATATACTCATGATAAAAGTTAATTTTTCCCAAAAATTGCCTAACATTTTTCTGCGTTTTTGGTATTGGGAATTCCTTTATTGAAATTAAATTATCTCTTACTGGCCGTACTGTATTATTTTGTATTATATGACCAAGATATTTCACTGATTCTGAAGCGAATGTACATTTTGTAAACTTTAGTCTGAAAGCTTCTTTTTTATAGCCTCTAGCAACAGTGTTAGATGGTTGATGTGCTCAGGAAAAGACTGAAAATATTAAGATGTCATCGATGTAGTTAACTGCAAAATCAGTGAGCTTATACTTTCTTAAAATGTTACCTAATATCCTTTGAAAAATGGCTGGTGATGTCTTCAAACCAAAAGGTAAGCATGTCCATTGATAGTGACCTTCCTGCGTCACAAAGGCAGTTTTTTTTTTCTATCTTCAATTCTTAGCGGGATTGACCAGAAAGCTGAATTGACTAGAAAGCTGAATTGATGTCCAGTGTTGTGAAATATTTAGAGCTTCTGGTCTTAATTACCAGGTCACCGATCAATGGAAATGGTTGAGCTTGAGGTACCACTATTTTGTTGAGATCTCTGAAATCAATACATAGTCTTGATTTCTTGTTGTCTTCTTTCTTGAAAGCCAAAGTTACCGGTGCCGCAAATGGACTGTAAGATTCTTCTATAAGGTTTCTGTCCAGTAACTTTGCTATTTGTTCTTCTATTTCCTTTTTTTCTTGAACTGAACATTTATAAGGCCTTTTGCTACAATACTTGTCCACGAGTAGATCAATACGTGCTTTATATTCTCTGACCCTGCCAATGTCATATTTATCCTTTGCAAAGATTGATTTGTAAGTATCTATCAATTTGTCTATTTCTGACTTTTGTTGAGTATTTAAATTACTCATACTTATCTTGAAATCTTCCCCTTTTATGTGTTCATTAAAATTAATTGAACACGGGTTTGCTTCATTTTTCACTTCTTTAGGAGTATTGGTCTTATCATGACCCTCATTCATAGGATTTCTTTCCTCTTCTATTTTTATTTCTTCTCTTTTTTGCGTTATCCTCAAATTTTCATCTTCAAGATGCTCCAGTCGAAATTGTTTTATGATATCCAGTCCAATTAGAAAATCGTATTTAAACTCTTCTTCATCAATTATGTAAAGTTCTGTCTCTTCTTCAATTCCTAATATTTTTATTTTTATTGTTGTCAAACCAACTGTCTCTTTAACACCATTAATTGTGATTAAATTTTCACTTTTTGAATTTTTCTCTTCTTTTTTTTAGTCTTATTAATTTGAAATTAATTATGGAAACATTTGAACCTGAATCATATAATTCAAAAATTTCTAATTGTTCATTTAATACCAGTTTGACTGTAATTAATGGTGTTATTATTCGTTTTTTTATCATTATTATTAAGTTCTACATCAATTACTGAATTATTTATAGTTTTATTATTTGTTCTCTTTTGATTATGTTCTTCCGACTGTTTGAACCAGCACTTTTCTTCCGAATGGAATCTTATACCTTTATTTAAATTCTCACAAGTTTTACATGGTTTTATTTTATCTGGCTTTCCTTTATAATTATAGGTAGTCTTGCTTTTATATTTATTAAAATTATTTTTACTTGCTACATACTCGTCTTCCAATTGCATTGTAGAGGCTTGCAGTTGATTTTACAGTTTCTTTATCTATTTTATCCATTACATAATCTGGTAGTCCCATTACAATAAGATTAATCATTGTTTTTGTGTCAATGTCCTTGTTGACCTCCAAAAGCAGTCTTTCCTTTTTTGTGGCATATTCCAGCAATGATCCAGCTTGAAATCTAAATGTAAATGCATATTTGATTTGGGACCAACCTTTATTTCCATATGTTTCACAAAAATTGTTCTTCCATATTGACCATTTGGATTTCACCGTTAATTTTATTAACATACTGCTTGTTTATATGTAGATAAGGTTGATTATTGACTGCTCAGGATTTGGATAGGCAGCGAAAACAATGAAACGCGGGTTTAGTACACGAGGTCTGTATTGCAACTGTAGTAAAGGAAACAAATTGACACAAGGAGCGATTACGTACACATTCCAGCTCAACATGCCGCCCACCAAAGGACCTAGTCCTTTACTAATATAACAAAGTAACAAATATAATTAAAACTTATGTGGACTGTATACTTAAATTAAAACAATGAATTTTGATATAAGCTAGTCAACATTTTCTCAAAAGAAAGAAGTGAACATAAAAAGTTACTGCTAAAATCAGTCTTTATCAATTGGTAAAGCACAAATCCTAGAGATTGATCTTTTAACAATACTATTGCGGTATCTAATACTATAAACTCGAGTAAAACCGTCTTCTCCTGGATGTTTGGCAGTTATTTTACCCAAAGCCCATTTAGCAGGTGGCAATTGGTCCTCCTTCAAGAGCACGATATCTCCAATTTCATGTTCCCTTTGCTGTTTAATCCACTTTGGCCGTGTTTGAAGGCATGTAAGATATTCGTTCTGCCAGCGATGCCAGAAATTGGCTACCAGACGCTGACAGAGTTACCATCTGGATAAATGATTAATGTTGACTTCATTCAAGTTTGGGGTAACAGGAGCTTCGCCTATCAAAAAGTGTCCAGGAGTTAATATTTCTAGATCAGTGTCAGCTGAATCCAGACTGAACGTGTTTGGTGTCTTTTTTTTAACGAATTTTTTATCTTCGTTTATACGTCTGAAGCCAGTATGTTAGTGTGTTTATTCACAGGTTTGAACTCCTCCGGGACCTCAAATATACATCCGTCCGGTGTTTCAATTGAGGTTATGCATAACACATTTGTTTTTCCATCCGCTGAGCCCAATACTACAAATTTAAAACGTAGTTTGTCCATTTTTCTTGATTATACCAGTAATGTCGTTTTATAAGATAATATCTCTGAACTTGAATTGTAAATTGCAATTAAACACACGTGTTGCTCTGAAAACAAAGTTTTATTTTAGTACTCACATACATACAGTAATAACTAATAAGTACACTGATCAACTTAAATCATTCTATCCTACCTGAAAACAAAGAAACAACATTAAAAGTGTATTAATTAATTACAATTCCTTTTTCTATTATCCCAACAATAAATGTATTCTATTCTATTCTATTTTTCTTTATGGCAATGGTGCCGATGTCGACAATTCTGCCAATGTCAGATGTGCTATGAGAAAACGTGCGAACTAATAATAATAAAAAAAAATAATAATAAAAAAAATTAAAAAGGAACGAATTTACTGTGAAACTGGTTGACGAGTATTAGCACACTGAAACAAACAGATAATGTTAATTACATTAATAAATATGTAGGTATATGTATATATATTAAACTTATTATAATTTGATATCATTAATGCGGATAAAAATCATCAAAGCCTCTAAGAGCTTTGGGGAAGAATGTGTTAGTAGGGATGAAAAGTTAGTTGGGACAGGGATCTTTAGTTTAGGGAGATGACTGTACAAGTCATGGGTTGGGTTATTATTGGAACAGTTAAAAAAGATGTGCTAGTATACTCTTAAAGTACTACTAAGTATACTCTTAAAAGGATTCTGCTCCAAAGCTTGCAAACAACTAAGGGAGTCTGTAAAGATGACACCAAATCGTATGTTATGAGCCTCTATAAATAGACACGCCTCTAATATGGCCACGCACTCGCCCGTAAACACTGACGATTGAACTGGGCATTTGAATTTTAAAAAATTTTGGAGTTTTGGTAGTATACCGCAGCACCAGTGCAACTTTCACCTGATAGTTTAGAGGCGTCCGTGAAAAATTTCTCGAAATTAGACCATCGCTCACCAACCGCAGCATTGAAAATAGAGCCCGCCGCAGTAGACTTTTTCGATATACCAATATTATAGAAAATATCTGGTTTAAAACATATTATTTCATAATCAAAGTTAAAAAGAGGAAGTTTCAGAAACTGAATAATAGGAGAATCTAAATTTTGACAGCAACGGAAGGATTTTAAAAACAAAGGGACTTCTTTATGTTTCCAATAATTAGAACTTTGGCATGCAACGTCTAGGTCGACCACTTTTTGTGCAAGAGGGTGGGAGGATTTGGTAATAACTCTAGCCCAAAATTTCGATGCTAGATACTGCCTTCTCAAGGCCAACGGTGGCGCACTCTACCTGCAATGCTTTAATTGGTGAGGATTTCATACAGCCCGAAATGATCCGAAGACACTTAGCCTGAATTCTGTCCAGTCTAGCTAAAGCACTGAATTAATAGAAAAGATCCGTAGTCCAGAACACTCCGGATTAACGCATTGTATACCAATTTCATGGTGTAGGGGTGTGCACCCCACCAGACACCTGCGAGTACTTTTAGAATGGGAATAGTTCTCTCGCATCTATTAACTAAATAATTTAGATGATGTATCCCACTCAATTTGGAATCTAAAAAAACACCCAAAAATTTTACTTTTGAAGAAAAAAAAAATCAAAAATCATTTATTTGCCTGAACAAGGTACAGAAAGATGGTAAATATGTAAATATGTATTCTGCCTTTAATTTCGGCGTGCAAATATAAAATAAGTTTTACATTTTATTTAAATTTATTATTGATCATCATCATGCAGTCATTATACAGATAATCCCATTAAAATTTGTATTATTGAATTAAGTAAAAGTCAATATAATAATAATATTTAAAAAAAAACTGATAATAAAACAATAATCATAAATGTCAATAATAATCATGTCAATTATGGGAGAGATTCGCCACACAATAATAATAACAATAAGTTATAGTTTAGATAGACCATGCAATTTACAAAACTTACAATTTATAATCTAAAAACTCATGCACACTATAAAAGCATTTTTCAGTTAAAAACCTCGTCAAATTGCTTTTAAATCTAGAAAATCTAGAAACTGGCATACAATGCCCTTGGACGCCCACTGAAATTTGAGGGATCAGCCTCCTGCGAGAAAACACAACAACAGTACTTTTAGGGGCAGACAGACTCAGACCGTGGAAATTTAGCCATTGGTTTAGAGAGTCGGGGGATACACAGAGCGATGACGCAGCGTCACTAATTGAATTATTAGTGACATACAAAGCCAAGTCATCCGCATACTGTAAAATTTGACAATCGTTATTGAGGCATGAGCCGATGTCAGCTGTATATAAATTATACAGTAAGGGACTAAGAACAGAGCCTTGTGGTAAGCCCTTCCATGACATTCTGACGTCAAATTCTTCACCCGGGACTCTCAAAACCAAAGAACGAGACATAAGCAAACTACAGATGCACTGAACCATTGTCTCCGGTATTCTCAGCTGTTGCAATTTTTGCCTGAGAAGAGGAAGAAGGACATTATCATATGCAAATGAGATGTCTAAAAAGGCAGCGACTACGGATTGATTCTTCGAAAACGAGGAGCGGATACCTGAAACCAAAACTCCAACACTATCTATGGTACTGAGTCCCTTTCTAAAAACAAATTGAGACGTAGGAAGTAATTCTCTGGATTCTACTATAAATTCAAGTCGATTCTTTACAAGGTGTTCAAATAATTTTGCAAGGACTGATGACAAAGCGATTGGTCTGAAGCTGTTTGGGTCATCAGCATGCTTGCCAGGTTTTAAAATAGGGATAATGATTTGAGTCTTCCACTGATCGGGAACCCAGCCACAGGAGTAACAAAAATTTAAAATTTCTAAAAAATAATTTTTGGCTCTTTGACCTGCGTTAGATAAGAATGAATACACAATACCGTTTATACCGGGGGCAGAGTCATGAACATGTTTCAAAACTGAGTCAAGTTCCTGCATAAAAAATGGTGCATCAAAATGGTCGTCTGCTGAGATGAGAGACGGATGTGGTTGTTCTGATATCGATGGTGTATACGGAGGAGCCAGTTTATCAAACAACCGCTCAGCAGTCATTCGAGAGATGGGAGAGGAAATTGAAGGGTAGCATCCGGCCTAAAACGGTTGATCTTCTTCCACACAACTGATAAAGGAGTCGAGGTGGACAGAGAACCGCAAAAGCTAGCCCAACCAGCACGTTTCTTCCTTCGCAGCAATCTTTTAGATTTGGCGAGGGCCCTATTAAAAGCTATAAGGTTATCACTCACCATCGCCTCATTGTATACCCTTTCAGCATCATTCCTTTCCCTTATTGCTGGTGTTTATTCCTGATCCCACCATGGTGGAGGAGGAATCTGCCCACGTGCTGAGTTTTTAACAGGAAAGCACGAGTCTGCACTAGCTGTTATGGCCGAGATTAGATTATTATAACAGTTTGACACATGGAGGGGACCAAGAGAATCAAAATTACGAGAGACTAAATTTGGAAGTGAATCAATTTTGTCTTCCAATAATGAGGAATACTTTGCCCAATCAGGATTAGATAAATTATACCTCAAGAGTGGAGGGCTCGATTTTTCTAACTAAGTTCTTTCAGCAATAATATCTTTATAATTGGATAGGCGTCACTACCATGTGTCAAACTGGTACACTCCCAATTACACGACGCCGCGATATCTAGTGTGCAAAAAGTGAGATCGACGCAACTCTTCTGCTGTCCAGGACGAGACCTACGGGATGGGCAACCACCGTTTAAAATACAGAGGTTAAGGTCGTCTAAGATTTCAACTAAGCCTTCCCCAAAAGAGTCACAACGTTCAGAACCCCACCTAAAGTGATGGCAGTTGAAGTCCCCCATAACAAGTACAGGGCCTTCTATATTTTCCAATGTATGCTTTAAAATTGGAAGGAAACTTTGATGAGGATGATCAATATAAATGGATAAGAGGGTTATACCCTCTACCCTACAAGCCACAATGCTAATATCATCACCTAGAGAAGGCAAAGATACATACACAAGAGGAACTCGATTGTTCACGCAGAGAGCCGACCCGCCATAGCCATCAGATCGGTGGCATCTGAGAATATTAAAAGAGGATAAACAGAAACTAAGACTCGGGACTAGCCAAGTCTCTGCGAGGGAACAAGCTAAAGGTTTGTATTTGTTCAAAAGGAAAGTGAGCTCGTGCTTCTTATGCCACACGCTCCTCACATTCCATTGAAGGAACACAAACCGAGCCATTATTATGGGATAAAAGTGAATTTATAAGTGAAGTAGCAACGTTGGACGGTAAATGAGATTTATTAGATGAAGACATTAAAGTTAATAGAAGTTTACTTAGAAGTTCGATTATTGAAGACAAATTTTCAGGAGATTCTGTGAGTTGATGATTAAGAACACAGCCATTAGGCTGAGAATATTGGGGCGTGCTAGTGAGCTGCTGGTGAGCTGTTTTATCATAGGAGGGAGAGAGGGGAGCATGGGTCCTTGGCTTAAGAAACACAGTTTTGCGGTATGATAGAGTCTGTGGTTTAGTAATGTCTGCATAGCTGCGAGTAGAAATTGGAAGTTTTGCTTGCTTCTGATTAAGAAATTGCTTTTTCAGTCATAATAGTTTTAATTGTTCTCTGCCTGTTGTACTCCGGACAGGCTCTGCTATTTGCAAAGTGACTACCAGAGCACAACACACAAAAAGCTTTGCTCTCAGCAATGCTAAAACCATTACCGGGGTGATCATTGCCACACTTACTGCAACGGGGTTTGGAACGACAAAGGGATTCTACATGACCGAATCGGCAACACTCGCTGCATTGAATTGTAGGGTAAATATATTGTTCTACAGTTAACGAGGAATAAAAACAGAAAATTCGTTTCGGTAAAACTTCGCCATCAAAGGTGATGACACAAGTTTCTGTGGGCCTGTATTCGGATAAACCGTCTTTGTTTACCTACCTGTTTAAACGCCTAACTTTCAAAATTGTACCACAGCCTGCTGGAACCTTTAGGTAAGTTAAAGTTGATCGGAAAGTTGACATAGATCTTTTCAATACTAGTGTGCCTAAATTAAAGAAGGCTCTTTGCAATCACTTCTTCGACAAAATAACGTAGTCCTTGCATTATATACAAATATACAGAACGCGAAAATTACACTGTCTGCTACCTAGTATAATGTTAATTGTTATTCTATGTGTGAAAACTTGTAATTGGCCATCATCTTGTTTTAAACTTAGCAACTATTGTGTCTGATTAGCTGTAAGTTTTCCAAAAATAATAAAATAAAATAAAATAAAATAAAATAAAACTTCCTCGTCTGAGAAGTCAGTAGGGATGCCACTGACAACACCCATACGGGTTATATTAAAAGATGGAATAATGGCGTCGTATAGATTTGTCCCTAAAAGGTTATTAGAAATAAAAGCATTTGCTTCCTGAGGGGATGCAAATTCAACCGAGACGCGGTTTCTACCTACACGCTTGACATCAACAATATTAGATATTTTATTGTTGGCCAAAAATCGTCCAAATGGAACTGGGTGTAAGGTAGTACCTGCATTAGGTTGTGCTTCCTGACGGGAACATGGACAATAAAAGGACCTTTATCCAGTACTGAGTACCTCACACGGCCTACATGAGTTGTTGGTTGTTTGGTAGGACGATTGGATTCATCATCATTAACGTGACGTTTACGGATGTTGGTCTGGGATGGAAGAATTTGGGACTCAAGATTGCAAACCACATCAGCAAACTGGCTTAAAGGGTTGGGGGTGGGACTTAGATTAGAGAGGGAAAAACCAGACGGTGGGGTAGAAGGGGTATCAGGAGGGTCAGGGGGTTTATTTTTATCCATATTCATATTGAATATGGATAATTTTAACCGATATCGCTAAAAGACAAACACAAAACAAATAACAAACCTGTTTCCAGGTAACCACAAGACAACACACAAGTAAACACAATAACAAGTCACAGTAAACGCAATATCACAAAGAAACAGCTACAATTCTAAACACACGTGTTACCTAAAAGCACACTGTGGCGAGAATCAAAAAACAATAAATGTACCATCACGGTGAAAAAACAGTTGTCAAATCCAACTCATAGATTATGTTATACTATGATCTAACCTGCTTTACTCACCCTGTTGGCTGGCTTGCGCATAGCGCCATTTAATGAAGTACTATGGTACACTCTTTACCGACACAGGAGTGATATATAAACTTATTAAAGAAATTATAATTTCTTCACATATATATATATATTTAACTGAACAGACAGCTGTGCTGCTGAGGAGTTTGTTGCGCCACTTCTTCTCCCCAGCTAAAGCACTAGGAAGTGGTGAAGGGCGGGCGTTTTGAGGGACTGTCTTATGTAATTTTGACGTTCGAAAAGTGCTGATTCTCAGCCTTGTTTGAATAAATGACTTTTGATTTTGACTGGTACACAAAGGCGCTGTCAATGTCAGGTTATTGCTACTGACATGCGGTTGAGTGTACGAGTGTGGTGTTTGCAGGAGCTGTGCGCGCGGCCGCGCTTCCGCGGAGACGACGGCGTGGACGCGGGCGCAGACGAGTCGCCCGACGAGCTCGCCGAGCGGTAAGTACATGGTCACATCCCAAATATGTTTGTCACTTTAAGGAGTATTTTTGTCTGCTCATTGCACGAGAGGATCTGCATTACCAGATTCATATAATAATAATTGAGTAATATAATAAAGCTGAAGAGTTTGTTTTAGGGTTCCGTACCTCAAAAGTAAAAAACGGAATCCTTATAGGATTACTCGTGTGTCTGTCTGTCTGTCTGTAACAGCCAATTTGCTCCGAATCTAATAGACCGATTAAGTTGAAATTTGGTTCTGTGACCCAAACACGGACGAGTAAAGTAAATAAATGAATTTTGAATATGAGGGTCAATTTTGGCGGTCAAATAAAAAAATTAAAAAAGTTTTTCAAACTGTACCGTGTGACATATCAAACGAAAGGGCTTACTGTGAGGGTCTCAAATATATTTTTTTGAATAATTTTCTTTTTTTAGTTATTTAAGAAAATAGTCGAAAAATGACCATTCCACCCCCTTATATCCGAAACTACTGAGCCTAAAATTTTGAAAAAAAAATACAGAAAATAGATCTATACCTACAGATTACAGGAAAACTTATAAGAAGTCTATGGTCTTAAAATAACATGGTAAATCTGTCAATATTGTGCGCTCTTACATTTGCAGTTGGAATGTATGGGAGAACATGTTTTTCAACTACAATGTTAAGTGTGTTCTTGGGAAAAATTCATCCCAACTACGGAACCCTTCATTGTGCGTGACCGCACTTGACCGGTTTTTTCTTGTTTGAACACGTTAATCTCTGAAACTATCAGTAGGATTTAATTTGATATCCCAATTCTTGAGAAACATTGTAGGCTATTAGAGAGTGAGATGTGAGTTCATTCAGTTGCTGAATGACTGTGGAACGAACGAAAGGATGAAGACCGACTCGCTTCCATTCCATTCATATCGCCTAAAACGCGCGTCCCGCCGCCGTACTTCCTGCAAATTCGCTGAAGAACGATCGAATAATTTCCCTTCTCATGCGCGCCGCGTGATGGCGAACCTGCAGCTGCTGTAGCCATATTTCCCCTCGCGTGCACGCCGCGCGATGGCCAACCTGCAGCTGCTGTAGCCATATTTCCCCTCGCATGCACGCCGCGCGATGGCCAACCTGCAGCTGCTGTAGCCATATTTCCCCTCGCATGCACGCCGCGCGATGGCCAACCTGCAGCTGCTGTAGCCATATTTCCCCTCGCATGCACGCCGCGCGATGGCCAACCTGCAGCTGCTGTAGCCATATTTCCCCTCGCATGCACGCCGCGCGATGGCCAACCTGCAGCTGCTGTAGCCATATTTCCCCTCGCATGCACGCCGCGCGATGGCCAACCTGCAGCTGCTGTAGCCATATTTATATAAAAGCGAAACGCTGTGGCACTAGTGGCTACCCTTTGGCAATGACTGATGGACAGGTTGTTACATCTAACGGTTCTGAAATATGCGACCTTTTCGCTAACCATTTCGCAACCGTGTACACGACTGACAAAGATACAGAAATTAACTGCCATACAAAGTACCTCCAAGCACTGCATAATAATAGTCAGGGATTAAGTATTCCAGTAATTGACCGGGACTGTTTACTAAAAAAACTAAAAACAGTAAACATTAGTAAAGGACCTGGCCCGGATGGCATCCCACCTGTTTTTATTTCTAACTGTGCCACAGCTCTAGTGTCTCCTTTACTAATAATATATAATACATCGCTGGCTACTGGAACTTTTCCATCAGAATGGAAAAAAGCCAAGGTAGTCCCAGTACATAAGTCAGATAAAAAAGATACCGTAAGCAACTCTGCCGTCGTAAGAAAAAAGGGCACAACTAACATTAAAAAAAAAAAAATCCACAAAAAATTGAGCAGATTAGACTTTTTTTTCTGATTCTAAATATGTATGTAACTCAATTTTTTTTTTTAATGTTAGTTGTGCCCTTTTTGCTTACGACGGCAGAACTACAGGCCAATTTCAATTTTATCCACATTCGCAAAGATTTTTGAATCTATTATATGTCCGCACTTTCAGCAACATTTGAGATTGTATCTTAATGACAATCAACACGGTTTTGTGGCATCTAGGTCTACAGCCACAAATTTAGTATCATTCACGGAGTCCCTAATACAGGCTGTAGATGGAGGCAAACAATTTGACGTAGTATATACCGACTTCAGTAAGGCATTTGACAAAATGCCTCATTCTATACTGATTTATAAACTAGCAGCCTATGGTATAACAGGGCCTTTATTAGGTTGGTTCAAGTCTTATCTTACTGAACGCGAATTCTTTGTCGTTGTAAACGGTTTTGTTATTATGTTCATTAATGATCTTCCTGAGTGTTTTCATTTTTCCGAACCTTTTCTGTATGCTGATGACTTAAAATTTGCGCGAGTAATAGAGTCAAAAAGAGACTGCGAACTCCTGCAGCACGATCTTAACCAAGTTATAAAATGGTGCCACAGTAATAAAATGCAACTAAATCCGAAGAAATGTTACCATGTTAAGTATACGCGAAAAATTAACTGTATTGACACAGAATACTTCATAGACCAGGAGCAAGTCCAAGAAGTCGAAACAATAAGAGATCTAGGAGTACACTTTGATAAAAAGGTCACTTTTGTGCCTCATATTGAGAGTATTATTAAAAGGTCATCAAAAATGCTAGGATTCCTGCTTCGTAACACCAAAGGCTTTCGTAAAAGTGGCACCAAGATAATGTTATACAGGGTGTTTGGTGCATCGTGTGCCAAATTGAAATGGTCGACTGGGGGGGTCACCTTCTATCCTTTCAGACCCCTAAACACTTCTCATGCCCTGTGGCTTTTTTTCATCGACTTTTTATTTTTTTATAAAAAAAATACCCAAATTTTGCATTCAATTTCAAAATAAAAAAAAAGTGTAAGTCGTAGACTCTGAATTTTAATTTTATTTAGACGTGTATTGTATTACAGTACTTTTAAATTCAAAATTAGTGACATTAGCCATCCAGTTTTTTTTAATTTACTCGCAAAGTTTCGGACTTCAATTAAAGCTGTCCATGTTACAGCTATTTACATGGCTATAAAAAAAAACCAAAAGCGACCGGGATCTTCCAACTCCCTCAAAAACTCTCTAGTCTATCCTCTTGCTAGTGATGTGCCACATGCCATAAAAATCTTTTTACAACTTTGTGAATTCGCTAGAATTGTGAATCGAGTCACAAAATACTAAATTTGAAATTATGATTTAAAAAAATATTTTTACTTAAATTATACCTCAAGAACTCATTTAATCTGTTATCTCACTCTTGTAAGGTAAAATCTGTCTCGTATCTCTCTTTTTTGGGGGGGACGGTTACTAGATATAAAAAATAATTGCATTTTTAACATTTATTTAATCATTTTTTACATATTCTGCTCAAATTGTTGGCCGCTATTGCGAATGCAGGCCCGACATCTATTTCGTATTTCCACAGTTGTTGTACGAAGTCGTATTTCCTCCTTAATTTGATTAAACGCCATTTCAATGCGTTGAAGTAGTACCTCCCTAGTCGGAACCTCCGTGGCGTATACCAGCTCTTTGGCACGTCCCCAGACATAAAAATCTAGCGGAGTTAGGTCTGGGGAACGTGCCGGCCATCCAATAGGGCCATCGCGACCAATCCACGCATTGGGGAACACATCGTCAAGATATTCCCTCACAGTCAAACGCCAATGCGCGGGACACCCGTCATGCTGGAATACTTTGGGAACATTTTCATTAAATACGGGCACCTCGGACACTAATTCGGGCAGGTCATTTTGAAGGAACTCCAAATAGTTATCGCCATTGAGGTTATCGGGCAGGTAATGCGGTCCAACTACCTGATTCCCAATCACTCCTGCCCAAACGTTTACACTAAACCTCCTTTGAAAAGATTTCTGCCTTTTAACATGTGGGTTTTCCGTTTTGTTTGTCCAGTGATGCAGATTGTGAAGATTGAGGATCCCTTCTTTGGTAAATTTGGATTCATCCGTCCACAATATTCTTTTTAAGAAATTAGGATCATCCACATCCGTGTGTAACATAAACCGACAGAATGCCACTCGTCTGTCAAAGTCGCCACCCTCAAGACCTACAAACAAAGAACTCTTTTAAATTCCTGTTGAGCAGTAAATAATTGCACAATGACATTTTTAATGACCGGCGGCGTCGGACCGTTTGTATGGGCTGGTTCACTACCTGGAAGTAGTGACGTCATACCCATTACCTGCTAAACAAAGGCATCGTCAAACAAAGTGTGTACGGGTTTAAAGTTAGTTCAAAATTACGTACCTTGCACCGGAGTGTAGTGGAATGGATGTTTTTCGTTTTGCTGAAGAACTTTCCACACTTTCCATATTGAAATATCAAGATGTGCTGCCACATTTCTGATGCTTCTTGTAGGGTCTTCCTCAAAAAGTGCCAGTATTCTCTCGTCCACTTCAACATTATGTCGCACAATATGGCCCCTTGGTTCATGAAAAGTGACACTGCCAGTCTCGCGTATGCGTCGGTATGTGTCTTGGAAGACTCTGCGGCCAGGTAGTCGTCTACCAGGAAAACGTTCCTGGTAAATTCGTTGCGCTGCACGAGTGACACCATTGGCGGCTCTATAAGCCATCATGATGTCAGCATATTCCTCGTTAGAGAACGTCGCCATTGCAACAACAAAAAATCAACAAAGTTTAACAATAACACCAAAAGTTAAAACGTAACAAAAACCAACAAAACTCAACAAAACAAAGTAACAAAATGAAAAAATCGCGGAGTACGGTGAACTAACACACACGTCAGGTAGCAGAGGCAGTGATGTCTCGACTGACTGACGAATGACGGATTGACGGCGTCGCCGCGTCGGTGGCAGTTCGTCGTTTGTTCAAACTAGTTTAGGTACGCTATGCAAGAAAGATATAGATAGAAGATAGATTTTACTTCGCGAGAGTGAGAAAACAAATTTTACCTGTTACTTAAGTAACAATTACGCAAAAAGACTTTTTTCTTTTGAATTTGGAATTTAATATTTTGTGACTCGATTCACAATTATTCTAGCTAATTTACAAAGTTGTAAAAAGATTTTTATGACATGTGGCACATCACTAGCAAGAAGATAGACTAGAGAATTTTTGAGAGAGTTGGAAGATCCCGGTCGCTTTTGGTTTTTTTTTTATAGCCATGTAAATAGCTGTAACATGGACAGCTTTAATTGAAATCCGAAACTTTGCGAGTAAATTAAAAAAAAACTAGATGGCTAATGTCACTAATTTTTAATTTAAAAGTACTGTAATACAATACACATCTAAATAAAATTAAAATTCAAAGTCTACGACTTACACATTTTTTTTATTTTGTAATTGAATGCAAAATTTGGGTATTTTTTTTATAAAAAAATAAAAAGTCGATGAAAAAAAAGCCACAGGGCATGAGAAGTGTTTAGGGGTCTGAAAGGTTAGAAGGTGACCCCCCCAGTCGACCATTTCAATTTGGCACACGATGCACCAAACACCCTGTATAACAGTCTCGTGCGAAGTGTTATGGAGTATTGTAGTGTTGTGTGGAGACCTCACTATGCCACTCACATGTTGCGTCTAGAAAGGGTACAAAAACGTTTTGCGTGGCACTTAGCCTTTGGTGAGGGGAAATCTAAGCGCCTGCCCTCTTACAGAGTCCGTCTGTAGTAGTCTGTACCATTTCAGGATGCAATCGTTGTCTATGCGTAGAGATATAACCGATGCTTTGTTTCTTTACAAACTATTGCGCAATAAGATCGACTGCCCCGGTTTATTTATTTTTTTTTTTATTTTTTATTTGTGATGGTTTTGCTCTTGACTCTAGTCTAGGTTAAAGCTTATTAGATTCCACGCGTCTTCTAGATATCCTAGGAATAAGATAACACCCCTGTGTCCGCTACTTCGAAAGTCTGTACTTGGTGCAAATTCTCCAATACCTAGATTGTGTAGAATAATCAATGGCCGCAGTGACTTAGTAGATGTGCATCACGATAATATAAATAAATTCCTACGAGCTTTTGTAAACAATCCAATGGCAATTTAATTTTTTTTTTTCATTTTAATTTTATACCAGTTTTCAATTTTTTCAATTGTATTCAATTTATTATTTTTATTTTATTCTTTTAATTTTATTTTCTTATCAATTTATGGTCAATATCTTTATTCATAATTTAATCAATTATAATTTAATCAGTAATCACATGCCAATGATTTTTTTAAATTTTATTTTATATGTTGTACACAGCATTGAATGTTGTGATAATTTTTCTTAATTAGTGTTCTGAATTACTTATTCATTGTATGTAAAAATTCTAATTTCAATAATTTATAAATATGTTATGTAAAGCCGTTTTATGTGCATGTGGTGTTAACCTGTAATTAATTGTTGCACTTGTAAATGTTACTGTAGTCATTAAGTCAGAAATGTATATAGTGTACACAATTGTTGGTTAACCTAAATAAATAAATAAACATTTCCCCTCGCATGCGCGCCGCGTGATGGCGAACCTGCAGCTGCTGTAACCATATTTCCCCTCGCATGCGCGCCGCGTGATGGCCAACCTGCAGCTGCTGTAGCCATATTTCCCCTCGAATGCGCGCCGCGTGATGGCGAACCTGCAGCTGCTGTAACCATATTTCCCCTCGCATGCGCGCCGCGTGATGGCGAACCTGTAGCTGCTGTAGCCATATTTCCCCTCGAATGCGCGCCGCGTGATGGCGAACCTGCAGCAGCTGTAACCATATTTCCACTCGCATGCGCGCCGCGTGATGGCCAACCTGCAGCTGCCGTAGCCATATTTCCCCTCGCATGCGCGCCGCGTGATGGCGAACCTGCAGCTGCTGTAGCCATAATCATAATCATAATCATTTTATTTGCAATAAGTATTGGTACAGTGTTGGTCTTAAGGTCAGTAATAAAGTTTCCTAATACATAGTCAAACATTTGACATGCAAAATTTTACAATATAAGAGTATATTTACGTCCAATGGCATGCTTTGAGTACTAGTTACTAACAATCTTTACTTTTACAATACATTCAATATTCATTATCGTCACATTACTCAATTTAAAACACATTGTATAACCTTGTTCGCACTGTATAGATTAAGTTAAACATACCCTAGGCACAGTTTTGTAATTTAGTTCTCGATGCCTCGATAGATGGCGTTGTACTTCTATTAGATCGCGGTGTTAAGATTCTCCGTCGACTATAATAATATATAAGGACCCTATGGACTTAGAATTTGTCTTGCGAAACATACCGTTGGAACAGGGTTGCTGCGTTTTATTCATAGGCTCCCTGGTTCCATCCGAAGCCCTGTGCTGACCCTAGCTGGACATCATCAGGTCGTTCACACATTATTTATAAATTCATTTATAGAATAAAATCGTTTTTCCAGCAGCCATAATTTAAACTTTATAAAAAATAGATTATTAGGTAAATCTTTAAATTTCTTTGGTATTTTATTATAGATAAGTCCACTCATGTGATAACAGTTGTTTTTATAAAGAGAAGTCCTTGGTGTCCTGGGCAGAACTACGAGTATTCCATCTGGATCTCTTACTTTACGAGGGCAACGGTCTTGAGCCTTTTTAAACAGGTTAAAGTGCTGTCGGACAAATTTAGCACATTCTAAAATATACATACTGGGTAATGTAAGAAGTTTTAACTTTAGAAACAACGCTTTACAGTATTCCAATGGTGGAATGCCACAAATAGCTCGAATGCATTTTTTCTGTACCCTAAAAGCTTTATCCGCGTCTGTAGAGTTACCCCATGGTATAAGGCCGTATTGTAGAGTTGAAGCAACGCAGCCGTGATATGCAGTCAACATCGTACTCTGCGACGAGGTCTTTCGCAGAGTGTAGAGAACATAATCGTATTTGTTTAGTTTGTTGCATACTTTTTCTACGTGTGGTTTCCAAGAGAAGTACCCGTCCAATGCTACTCCCAGAAAAGTGGTTTCGTCTGCCTGTAATAGAGATTGTCCGTTATGACTTATATTAAGTTTATCTCGCTTACGACCATATGTGGTATATTGAACAATTTTTGTTTTATTTATATTTACATTTAAATTATTAGAGCTTAACCAAGAAATTGTATATATATTTCCCCTCGCATGCGCGCCGCGCGATGGCGAACCTGCAGCTGCTGTAGCCATATTTCCCCTGGCATGCGCGCCGCGCGATGGTGAACCTGCAGCTGCTGTAGCCATATTTCCCCTCACTTGCGCGCCGCGTGATGGTGAACCTGCAGCTGTTGTAGCCATATTTCCCCTGGCATGCGCGCCGCGTGATGGTGAACCTGCAGCTGCTGTAGCCATATTTCCCCTCGCATGCGCGCCGCGCGATGGCGAACCTGCAGCTGCAGTAGCCATATTTCCCCTCGCATGCGCGCCGCGCTATGGCGAACCTGCAGCTGCAGTAGCCATATTTCCCCTCGCATGCGCGCCGCGCGATGGCCAACCTGCAGCTGCAGTAGCCATATTTCCCCTCGCATGCGCGCCGCGCGATGGCGAACCTGCAGCTGCAGTAGCCATATTTCCCCTCGCATGCGCGCCGCGCGATGGCGAACCTGCAGCTGCAGTAGCCATATTTCCCCTCGCATGCGCGCCGCGCGATGGCGAACCTGCAGCTGCAGTAGCCATATTTCCCCTCGCATGCGCGCCGCGTGATGGCGAACCTGCAGCTGCAGTAGCCATATTTCCCCTCGCATGCGCGCCGCGCGATGGCGAACCTGCAGCTGCAGTAGCCATATTTCCCCTCGCATGCGCGCCGCGCGATGGCGAACCTGCAGCTGCAGTAGCCATATTTCACCGCCGCGCTTCGGTGCCGTTGTATTAGTCTCCCTTGGATTTATATGGACCCAACACATGGCGCTGCCGTTGCGGCGCTATTTGTAAACGCTCTAAGTGTCGGTATGTGTGAGTGCAGGTGGAGCGTGCAGGTGGGCGCAGCTGGCGATCCGCACGTGTGCTGCGCAGCGGCCGCGCTGGCGCCCACGCCGCGCCTGCTGGACCGCACCGCGCCGCCACAGACCTTCCGCAAGCGCTACACCGGCGCCTTCAGGTGTGTATCTGTGTATGTATGTACAGAGCGAGTGTCGGTGTGACGGTACGTGTACTGCCGGCGGCCGCGCTGGCGCCCACGCTGCGCCTGTTATCTGCGCCGCCGCAGATCTTCCTCAAGTGCTACACTGGTGCCTTCAGGTGTGTATCTCTGTATGTATGTACAGAGCGAGTGTCAGTGTAAGGGTACGTGTACTGCCGGCGGCCGCGCTGGCGCCCACGCCGCGCCTGTTCCGCGCCTGTTCCCCGACTGCTCCGTGGCAGGCTGCGACTGCTCCGTGGCAGGTTGAGACTGCTCTGTGGCAGGTTCAGACTGCTCCGTGGCAGGTTGTGGCTGCTCCGTGGCAGATTGCGGCTGCTCCGTTGGAGGTTTGTTGATAGGGCCATAACGCGACTGCTTCGGCACGGCAGACGAATTGTACACGTTGGAACCTTAGCTAGTATTCAGTTGAGTGGCAGAGGTCGCCGAGGTCTGCAGCTGACGTAAAGTGATGTGCACGTGCTGGCGCAGGTTCCGGTTCTGGGTGTTCGGCGAGTGGCGCGAGGTGCTGGTGGACGACCGGCTGCCGGCCCGCGGCGCGCGCCTTCTGGGCTCGCGAGCTGCGCGGGACGACTTCACGCTACCGCTGCTGGAGAAGGCCTACGCCAAGTGAGTAGCGGCGCGGCCCTGCCCGCCCACCACCCAGTCCGGCCAGCCCGTATAGCGCGCTCTGTCCGCAGGCTGCACGGCTCGTACGCGGCGCTGCGCGGCGGCAGCGTGGCGCGCGCGCTGCAGGAGCTGTCGGGCGGCATCGTACAGAGCTTCTCGCTGCGCGTGCAGCCGCGCGCGCTCACCTTCCAGGTGCTCAACTCGGGCGTGCCGCGCTCCACGCTGCTGGTGGCCACGGCGCCGCCCGGCGCGCCCTGTGGCCTGCTGCCCGCGCAGCCGTACGCGGTGACTGGGCTGGCGCGTGTGCGCGGCGCGGCCGGGGGCGCAGCCGGCGCGCTGGTACGCTTGCGCGCGCCGGGCGGGTCCGGCGCGTGGCACGGTGCCTGGGCGCCCGACAGCGCAGAGTGGCGCGCGCTGGCACCGCCCGACCGCGAGCTGCTGGAGCCGCGCGCCGACCACCCCGGGGACTTCTGGTCAGCGCAGACGCTTATTTAGGCTGAGCGCGCACTTGTGAATTTCAATCGGGCGATAGTTTGAACGTTCTAGGAATCGGTATGGAGTTATATCAACGCGCGCGCATTTGAGTATGTATTTTACGCGTGTAGGTACTAAACTATCGGCCGACTAAAAATGACAAATGCGCGCTGGCCTTTAATTAAAATTGCGCGCCCCTCCACCACAAAAAAAAAATATTGCCTTCACTGCATTTGTGCATACTGCCCTGGCTGGAGGCTTTGAGTTGGCTTAAGGCAGCCACAGGATCGAGTTCGCTTAAGGCAGCCACACCCAAGTAGCACACAAGCTACTTAAGTGGCTTCTATACTGTTGCTGCAACCCCTATACTATAGGGGATGAAAGTTTGTATGGATAACCCAGCATTTCTTATTCAGTTAAGTAATGCTTTTGGTAGGAAATAAAGAATTATGTGGTTCAGCGTTCTTGAAAAATCATCCCCTGAGGGCTAAATTAGAGGTTGATTTTAAAGTTCACAAATAATATTTAAAAATGTTGTGTAAGTACCTCTTTTCAAGAGATTTAAGGGATTGGAAATGTACAGACGCCAACAGGTCAAGCTACCCGAAACTGTCAAATTTTCCGAATAAACCTTGAACCTAATGCTGTAGTAATAAAGTTGAAAATCTATTAAAAAAATTGACAGATTGTAGTAGCTTGATGTGCTGGCGTCTGTACCTAACCATAGTCCGTGCGTTGACCCCACGACACTCCTCGCCACGCTGATGTATCATTTAAGGGATTGGAAATGTACCTAACCATAGTTCGTGTGTTGAGCCCATGACACTCCTCGCCACGCTGAGGTATCGTTTAAGAGATTGGAAATGTACCTAACCATAGTTCGTGCGTTGAGTCCACGATACTCCTCGCCACGCTGAGGTATCATTTAAGAGATTGGAAATGTACCTAACCATAGTTCGTGCGTTGAGCCCACGATACTCCTCGCCACGCTGACGTAAAGAGATTGGAAATGTACCTAACCATAGTTCGTGTGTTGAGCCCACGACACTCCTCGCCACGCTAATGTATCATTTAAGGGATTAGAAATGTACCTAACCATAGTCCGTGTGTTGAGCCCACGACACTCCTCGCCACGCTGAGGTATAATTTAAGAGATTGGAAATGTACCTAACCATAGTTCGTGTGTTGAGCCCACGACACTCCTCGCCACGCTGATGTATCATTTAAGGGATCGGAAATGTACCTAACCATAGTCCGTGTGTTGAGCCCACGACACTCCTCGCCACGCTGATGTATCATTTAAGGGATTGGAAATGTACCTAACCATAGTTCGTGTGTTGAGCCCATGATACTCCTCGCCACGCTGAGGTATCATTTAAGAGATTGGAAATGTACCTAACCATAGTTCGTGTGTTGAGCCCATGACACTCCTCGCCACGCTGAGGTATCATTTAAGAGATTGGAAATGTACCTAACCATAGTCCGTGTGTTGAGCCCACGACACTCCTCGCCACGCTGATGTATCATTTAAGGGATCGGAAATGTACCTAACCATAGTCCGTGTGTTGAGCCCACGACACTCCTCGCCACGCTGATGTATCATTTAAGGGATTGGAAATGTACCTAACCATAGTTCGTGTGTTGAGCCCATAACACTCCTCGCCACGCTGAGGTATCATTTAAGAGATTGGAAATGTACCTAACCATAGTTCGTGCGTTGAGCCCACGACACTCCTCGCCACGCTGAGGTATCATTTAAGGGATTGGAAATGTACCTAACCATAGTCCGTGTGTTGAGCCCATGACACTCCTCGCCACGCTGATGTATCATTTAAGAGATTGGAAATGTAACTAACCATAGTCCGTGTGTTGAGCCCACGACACTCCTCGCCACGCTGAGGTATCATTTAAGGATTAGAAATGTACCTAACCATAGTTCGTGTGTTGAGCCCACGACATTCCTCGCCACGCTTAGGTATCATTTAAGGGATTGTAATTATACCTAACCATAGTTCGTGTGTTGAGCCCACGACACTCCTCGCCACGCTGAGGTATCATTTAAGCGATTGTAAATGTACCTAACCATAGTCCGTGTGTTGACCCCACGACACTCCTCGGCACGCTGAGGTATCATTATGGGGTTTGGAAATGTACCTAACCATAACGAGTTATGGTGGTTGGCGAGGAGTCTCGTGGGCTCAACACACGAATGTGTTGAGCCCATGAGACTCCTCGCCACGCTGATGTATCATTTAAGGGATTGGAAATGTACCTAACCATAATACGTGTGTTGAGCCCATTACACCCCTCGCCACGCTGAGGTATCATTAAATGATACCTCAGCGTGGTTAGGTAAATTTCTAATCTCTTAAATTTTAAGAGATTAGAAATCTACTTAACCATAGTTCGTGTGTTGAGCCCACGACACTTCTCGCCACGCTGAGGTATCATTTAAGAGATTGGAAATGTACCTAACCATAGTTCGTGCGTTGAGCCCACGACACTCCTCGCCACGCTGAGGTATCATTTAAGGATTAGAAATGTACCTAACCATAGTTCGTGTGTTGAGCCCACGACATTCCTCGCCACGCTTAGGTATCATTTAAGGGATTGGAATTATACCTAACCATAGTTCGTGTGTTGAGCCCACGACACTCCTCGCCACGCTGAGGTATCATTTAAGCGATTGGAAATGTACCTAACCATAGTCCGTGTCTTGACCCCACGACACTCCTCGGCACGCTGAGGTATCATTATGGGGTTTGGAAATGTACCTAACCATAGTTCGTGTGTTGAGCCCACGAGACTCCTCGCCACGCTGATGTATCATTTAAGGGATTGGAAATGTACCTAACCATAATGTGTGTGTTGAGCCCATTACACCCCTCGCCACGCTGAGGTATCATTAAATGATACCTCAGCGTGGTTAGGTAAATTTCTAATCTCTTAAATTTTAAGAGATTAGAAATCTACCTAACCATAGTTCGTGTGTTGAGCCCACGACACTTCTCGCCACGCTGAGGTATCATTTAAGAGATTGGAAATGTACCTAACCATAGTTCGTGCGTTGAGCCCACGACACTCCTCGCCACGCTGAGGTATCATTTAAGGATTAGAAATGTACCTAACCATAGTTCTTGTGTTGAGCCCACGACATTCCTCGCCACGCTTAGGTATCATTTAAGGGATTGTAATTATACCTAACCATAGTTCGTGTGTTGAGCCCACGACACTCCTCGCCACGCTGAGGTATCGTTTAAGAGATTGGAAATGTACCTAACCATAGTTCGTGCGTTGAGTCCACGATACTCCTCGCCACGCTGAGGTATCATTTAAGAGATTGGAAATGTACCTAACCATAGTTCGTGTGTTGAGCCCATGACACTCCTCGCCACGCTGAGGTATCATTTAAGAGATTGGAAATGTACCTAACCATAGTTCGTGCGTTGAGCCCACGACATTCCTCGCCACGCTGAGGTATCATTTAAGGGATTGTAATTATACCTAACCATAGTTCGTGTGTTGAGCCCACGACACTCCTCGCCACGCTGAGGTATCATTTAAGGGATTAGAAATGTACCTAACCATAGTCCGTGTGTTGACCCCACGACACTCCTCGGCACGCTGAGGTATCATTATGGGGTTTGGAAATGTACCTAACCATAATTCGTGTGTTGAGCCCACGAGACTCCTCGCCACGCTGATGTATCATTTAAGGGATTGGAAATGTACCTAACCATAATTCGTGTGTTGAGCCCATTACACCCCTCGCCACGCTGAGGTATCATTAAATGATACCTCAGCGTGGTTAGGTAAATTTCTAATCTCTTAAATTTTAAGAGATTAGAAATCTACCTAACCATAGTTCGTGTGTTGAGCCCACGACACTTCTCGCCACGCTGAGGTATCATTTAAGAGATTGGAAATGTACCTAACCATAGTTCGTGCGTTGAGCCCACGACACTCCTCGCCACGCTGAGGTATCATTTAAGGATTAGAAATGTACCTAACCATAGTTCTTGTGTTGAGCCCACGACATTCCTCGCCACGCTTAGGTATCATTTAAGGGATTGGAAATGTAATAGGTGTACGAGTAGAAACTTGGCTTTTTTTGTCAAGTTTAACTTTATTGAAAATATGCTATTCAAAAAATAAAATCGACTTCCAAAACAAAACACTACAAAGTGAAAAATAACTTTAATTTCGGTAGTCGGTGTCTTTGGTTTTGTATTTTCGTTTTTTGCCACCGACTTCCGAAATTAAAGTTATTTTTCACTTTGTAGTGTTTTGGTTTGGAAGTCGGTTTCATTTTTTGCTAAAAAGTTTTTATTTTTCACTTTTTAGTTGTGGAACCTACCCCACTCAAATTCGAATACATAATTGAGCACAATAATTGTAGATATAGCCATGTAAATAACAGTGATAGGAAGTTATTAAAACATCATCACATCATCCACATAAAATAAGTGTGAAATATATGCATTATTGCTAGGCTAAACATACCAACATCCAGGCTAAAAATGCATTCTACAAGTCCCTACGTAATGTCTATAAAAATATACAACAAACTACCAGACATAATAAAGAAAAAAGAAAATTGCAATATATTTATAACAAAACTTAAAACATTACTGATAAACAAATGCTATGTTTATCGTTTAAATATTCATCTAAGGAATACTTAGATGAATATTTAAACGATAAACATACATAATAGAAAAAAGTAAAAAAGAAAGTAAGATAGTATAATAAATGTTAAGGAAATTACTAATAATATAATAATAATAATTGTTAACAATAATTAATGACAATCACGCAATTTATAGTTATGTTTGAAATATATTAATGATATGGTAATTATTAATAAATAATAAAATAATAACAAATAATACATTTAAAAAACTTAAATAAAATAGCAATAATAATAAATTAAAAATATAGCAATAATTCATAAAAATTCAATAATTCATGATCTCCTAAAACAGGGCTTCCTCTCTCCTACCCTTTTGCTGTGCCCTACAGGGTCCATAATGATCTCAATTATATAGAACTTACCACCTAAGTACACATTATGGTAAAGCAATAAAGATATTGAGTATTGAGTATTGAAGCTAACTCAAAAACTCCCCAAGCAAAGTTAATAAAATTGTTATGGGACCACCTCGGAAGTATACCATTTCAAACAAAAAAGAATTTTCCAAATCGGTCCATCCGTCTTTGAGTAATCGCGTAACAAACATACAAAAAAAAAAAAAACATACAGACGAATTGAGAACCTCCTCCTTTTTGAAGTCGGTTAATAAAAAGATTAATAATCGCCATAACTGTCTATGACCTCTTGCCATCTATTGGGTAGCTGTTGCCATCTATTGGGGAAACTTAGTGGTTTTGAAGCAAAATAGTCATCAAGCCATTTTCGCACATCTTCAATTTTCGTGAACTGCAGGTCTTTTAAATATGACGACATCGATCTGAATAAGTGATAATCGAAAGGCGCTAAGTTTGCAGAATACGCCGCATGATGGACGACTTCCCAGCCTAAGGAGAAGATGAGTTTCCGAGTTGATTTCGCTGTAGGTAAACGAGCGTTGTCATGCAGCAACATAACTTTCCGTGTTCCTTGGCCTGTAAATGGTCTTTTTTCCTCCAGAGCATTACTTAATTTGATCAATTGGGCTTTGTAACGTTCAGCTGTAACAGTCTGATCAGGTTCTAAAAGCTCGTAGTAAATGGCTCCTTTCCAATCCCACCAAACACACAGTAACACTTTGCGGGTATGAATATTCGTGTTTGCAACTGAAGTTGATGGCTGGCCTGGATCAACCCATGCTTTTTTGCGTTTTGGATTATCATAGGAAATCCATTTTTCATCACCCGTAATGATTTTATGCAAAAAATTCTTTTTTTTATACCGGGTAAGCAAATTCATACAGATGTCAACTCTTCGATCTTTGTTGTCTTCCGTTAGTTCATGAGGAACCCATTTTCCTTCTTTCTGTATTATTCCCTATGCATGCAATCGAAGTGATATTGCTTGGTGAGTAACTCCTTACTGTTTTGCAAGCTCTTCTTGAGTTTGACAGGGATTTTCGTCTAGTAAAGCTTGAATTTCTTTATCTTCAAATTTTATTGCCGCACCTGGACGTGATAATGTTCACCCAAAGTAGAATTAATAAATTCCATAGCTTGAGCGGCATTTTTTACCATTTGAAAACAGAATAGAATGCAATGGCGTAAATGTTGTTTACCAACTTCCATCTTTTGAAAATGTCACATACAGAATAACAACTTGTAAATGACTGAAACCTATTGGCATAAAAAGAACAATGAATACACGTATTCAAAATGGCGGGCGAATCGGATGCGAGGACAGCGAGAAAAAAAATAAGTAGTTTTTTTTTACATGTTACAAAATTATTATTAGTGCTTATTTCAAATATGGGTATATTTATCCTCATCATTATACATACATTGCAATGTTATCTAAAATGAAATCTTACATTACATCTAATTTGATTTAGGAACTTTTCCTGACCTCATGAAAAGTAGTAAAGTCATACCATTATTTAAATCAGGTAACAAAAATGACGTTGGCAATTTTAGGCCTATTTCTATCTTACCTGCATTTAGTAAAATATTTGAAAAGTTAATACTCAAGCTGTTGCTAAGACATTTTACATCATTACGGTGTCCAAAACGAAGCTCTTAAAGAAATAAATTCATACTTAAATAATAGGTTTCAATGTGTAAATGTTAATGGTGTGAAATCTTTCGGGTTACCAGTTCAGTTAGGTGTACCTCAAGGCTCAATACTGGGCCCATTCTTATTCTTAGTGTATATCAATGACTTACCATTCTGTTTAAAGGGTATCTGTGACGTTGTACTGTTTGCAGATGACACCTCTCTTATTTTTAAAGTAGACAGGAACAGACAAGATTTTGACGAAATAAACAGTGCGCTCTCAATGGTTACGGATTGGTTTACGATAAATAACTTAGTTCTCAATGCCAAGAAAACAAAATGTATAAAGTTTGCCTTACCGAATGTTAGAAATCTAGGACCCAACATCGTCTTAGATAAAGAGGAGCTTAAAACAGTAGACTCGGCAGTTTTTCTGGGCATAACAGTAGATGCCAAACTTCAGTGGGGCTCTCATATATCAAGCCTAGCGGGAAGGCTCAGTTCAGCCGCTTACGCCGTCAGGAAAGTAAGACAATACACTGACGTTGATACAGCTCGTTTAGTCTATTTTAGTTATTTTCATAGCGTTATGTCCTACGGTATTCTGCTCTGGGGCAAAGCCGCTGACATTCAAAATATATTTGTACTTCAAAAACGAGCTGTTCGAGCAATTTACCAGCTAGGTGCTAGAGTTTCTCTGAGAGATTTTTTTAAACATATTGGTATTCTCACGGTGGCATCACAATTCATCTTCGCCAACATCTTATATATTAGACAAAATATACACTATTAATAAAAAATACAAAAAATACACAAATATACAATATTTATACACTAAAAACAGTGATATCCACAATGTTAACACCAGAAATAAGGACAAATTACGTGCTCCGTTTCACCGGCTTCATAAGGTTCATAATTCATTTGTTGGGCTTGGTATATCCTTTTATAACAAGTTACCCTCTTCTTTGCTAGATTTGCCCTTCAATGCGTTTAAAGCTAAAGTAAAATCTAACCTTTGTTCGAAGGCATACTATTCTATCAACGACTACTTAAACGATAAGAATAGTTGGTCGCTGTGATTAACTCAAGACAATGTTTATGTTCTTTCTCCAGAATTAGCTAATCTTCTGACAGGTTATATGAGTTCATATAATTATTTATTTTCTTTGACTGTAAAAGTCAATTTATTATAATTTTTATTTATTATTTATCATTGACATAATCTACTCATTATAATGTTTTTTTTTTTATGAGTGGTATTGCAATATGTGGTTAGCTAGGTGACCTCGACAATTGATCATATTATTCTTGCCTGAGCAACCGGCAGCAAGTTCGTCATGCTCCCTTAGATGTCACTGCTTGCGGTAGCATCGGGGGTCGGGTTGCCTCCTCCCCTCAAATATAGCGAGGGGGGTGATGGCTGAACTCTGCGTTATGCTCGTGAACGGGTGCTGCTTGTGGTGACTGGTCTTGTTATTAGTAATTAACTTTGTTTATATTACTTCGATGGTCCTAGTTTATCATTTGTGACTTCGAGTTTCAGCTTCATATACAATCCTCATCATTCTGTTCTTCAGGGAATCATAAATAAATAATAAGCGCTTAAACACACGTACACCCACACACACATACACACCCTCACTTGTACCCACACATTCACGTATTTCCTTGCATGCCTTAAAATTAAAATAAATATATTATTTTCTATCAATTAAGTATATTAAATTATTTTTTTCTTTTTAAATAACCTTAAATGAGTGTAATATAAATTGTACCAGAACTACTCGTATTTGTAACATTATAACATTACAATAGCAAATCATTGTGTCACGGTATAGCTTGTTAATGAAAGTGATGGTAGCCGGTGTCTGTCACACAGTTAATACTAGCACAGACATCGTCGTTTACTCTATCTTTAAAATATCTACACAAAACTTTGTACATTGTGTTTTTGATTAGGATAGATGAATTGTACCCACATTTGTTAATAAATTTTTTATTATTTTAATTATTATTATAATTATGTTATTTGTGTGTGGAAGTATGTGTGTGGAAGTGTGTGTGTGTATATGTGTCGAGTGGTGTTGGTTCGTCCATTTATTTCCGTGACATCACAGCGGGCCCTATCAGAATACCAGCGCTGCGAAGCTTATTTTTATGTGGCAGCATCATGCTGAGATAGACCTTTTGACCTCCTACGGGACTGTTTTTTTATTATTTTTATTTCACTTCTGTTTTTTATTTTTAATTGTGTTTAAGCTTAATTTGTGATCTTCCTGTGCGAGTCTCAATAAATACTTTTTCTTTCTTTCTTCCTTCTTTCTTACTGCAACAAAGTAATAGCGTTGTTTGGCAGGATGTCGTTCGAAGACTTCGCGCGATGCTTCAGCCAGCTGGAGCTGCTGCACGTGGGGCCCGACGACTGGTTGCTGGAGCGAGGCCTGCACGCCAAGCGGCCCTGGCGCGCCGTGCTGGCGCGGCGGCGCTGGCGCGCCGGGTACAACGCGGGCGGGCCCCCCTCCTGCCAGGACACCACGGGCACCAACCCGCAGTTCCACGTACAGATCCCGCGTCTGGAGGCCGCGGGCGCGCGCAAGTGCCACGTGGTGGTGTCGGTGACGCAGCAGTACGACGTGGGTGCCGCCTCCGCCGCGCGCAAGTTGCGCGCCATCGGGTTCGCCGTGTACGAGTTAGGCCCCGGGGGCCCGCGGCGGCCCAGCGACCACGCGGCGCTGCGGGGCTTGCGGCCGCTGGACGTGACGCACGAATCCCGCGCGCGCGAGGTGGTCACGTTCTTCACGCTGCCACCGGGCCGCTACCTCGTGGTGCCACACACGCGCCGCCCGCACACCGACGCCGCCTTCTTGCTGCGCATCCTCACTGACGAGCTCAGCGACGTGTGGTACGTGTGCGTCGAGGGCGGGTGTAGTGGCGCCGCCTGGCGCCCGCGCCCGCTCAACGCCACCTGGCACACGCCCGCTCAGCAACCGCTGCCGTGTGTCCGCAGGGAGGTGAACGAGGACAACCTGATCGTGCGCGACGTGGCGGCGGAGTTCCGCGACGACGTGGCGGCTATCCCGGCCTCGGTGCGCGCGGCCACGGCGCGGCTAGGCGGTGCGGGCGAGCTGGACGCGGCGGGGCTGCGCGCGGTGCTACGGCGCGTGTGGCGCGCGTGCCTGTGCGCGCGGCCGTCGTTGGAGCTGTGTCGCGCGCTGGTGCCGCTGCGCGACGCGGCGCTGAGCGGCGCCATGCACGCGCGTGACGTGCCGGCGCTAGTGGCGCTGCTGGCGTACTGGCGCGCGGCGTTCCTGAAGCACGGTGCAAGGCGCTGCGGCGCGGCGGTGTGCTCGTCGTACCGGCTGCGCGCGCTGCTGTGGGCGGCCGGCGTCACGGCCAGCAACAAGGTGCTGGAGTGCCTGGTGCTGCGATACGCGCGCGGCGCCGCGCTCTCGGAAGAGGCCTACGTGATGGCGCTGGCGCGGCTGCACCTCGCGCACGGTATGTGTCACTGTGGGTGCGTGTGTGTCACTGTGGAAAGGGCCTGCGAGGCGGTCTGCCGGTTGGATTGACGACGATTGACCGATGTGTTTAAACGCTCTTCAAACGGCTGCGTTTGTTTGAACACATTTTAAACAAACAAAAAAAAAACATTAAGGCGAAAGCGCCAGGTAGCCCGCGAAATTCAAATTTTCTTACGTTTTTTGCAATTTTTAGGCGAGTATCAGGTTGTATGTTGATCTGAATATGCTTCGCGACCGTATAAAGTCTGTATTTATAGAATTATAATCATTAAAGTCATCAATACAACTCTCTAAGTTCATATAATACTAATGAATAAATAGACCTTCTGCTGGCTTCTGATCCGGACAGTCATTCAGTACCGGTCTCAGCGCCGCTGACCACTGTCCGGTGAAATCCATATCGACCTGCTCTCCTCCAGATGAGAGTCCTAGGGGCACGAGGCGAGTATAGCGGTACGAATCGGCAGACTGGGATGAGATGCGGCACTTTTTTTTTGCGTCTTATCCATGGCGGCAAGTCTGCTTCTTTTGGGTGACCACTGGTACTGTGCTGACGTGGTTGCGGTAGTGATTTTGGCAAAGGATGGAGTATTTTATTCCATTCTCCGACATCCCGCTCGGTCACAAATCCCGGCCTTGGTATAATGCAGAAAGCGCCCACGCTGAGGCCCGAAAAGCGTCTGCCTTTCAAGCTTGGGTCAAGGCCCGCGACAGCAAAGTTAGAGAGCGTAGGGTGGCGCGAAGAAAATAACCTTTAATTCTGCCGCCAAGTTCTGCAAGCGGGTTTTACGTAGGGCACGTTTTGACCATGTCGGACGTATCGGGGCCAGGCTGGCTTCGCACCCTCCGGGTAGTAAACAGTTCAGGTCCCTGTCTAAAGCAGTTGAAGCGAATTTCCGTCGTCCCACTTTACCTCCAATGATGAAACCTGATTGGTCGCTGGCTCACTCTGCAAGTGAGAAAGCAAATTTATTTGCATCTCTCTTTGCAAGCAATTCACGTCTGGACGCTGGCTCCAAGCAACCACCTACTGTACCTCATTGTGACTCCTCTATGCCAGAGATCGCAGTTCACATTTGTGGCGACATCTACATCGCCACATGCGAACTACGCATCACACTGACATCAAATCCTGCATGGCGCATTCAAAGTTTACCGCGTGACTTGCATATATACGTAGGCTGGTAGTCTGGTCATAAGTTTTGTCACATATGGAAAGTTAAGTAACTGACACAATGAGTTACGCACTACAACCATTTATACATCAAATTATTCTGTTATTCTGTTCTGTCTGCGGTATTCTGTTGTGGGGAAATGCAGCCGACATTCAGACTATCTTTGTTTTGCAGAAAAGAGCTGTTCGATGCATTTATAAATTAAGTCCGAGACAATCTCTCAGAGAGAAAGTTAAGGAGATTAATATAATGACTTTGCCTTCTCAGTACATTTTTGAAAATCTTTTATATGCCCATAAAAACATTAAATTGTTTAAAAAATACAGTGATATCCACAATATAAATACTAGGAACAAACACAAATTTGTTGTACCTCCAACAAGGCTCAAGAAAATAGGTCGCTCATTCAGGTGTCAATGTATACGCTTTTATAATAAACTTCCAAGCCACGTTCAAGATTTGAGCCTTAATAAATTCAAATCATTCATTAAACGCAAGTTGTGTCAGAAAGCTTATTATACCGTTAAAGATTTTATTGAGGACAAAAAGGCTTGGGATTGAACTGCTCCAAATTTTATTTTATTTTATTCTTTTATTTTTGCATACTGAATGTTGACATGACTATTTACTTTGTACAGTATTATATTATTTTAATTTATTGTGAATGTGAAGACTATGTAGGTCATTGCTTTTTTTGTTTGTTTTATTTTTTTCTCTCAGTTATTTTTAATCATCGTCTGGCAGTTTGAGTAATTTCTGCGGCCTACCCCAATGTCCTTTCTTTGGTATTGTTCGTCGAATCGTTGAGCTCCTTAAGTTCTGAGTTGAGCTGCGCGATTACTGACAAATACGTGCACTGACTGGACAGGTCCTCTCAATCTGTGTGGTTCTTTCCTCAAAAGACCATTTCAGACACCAATCTACATGGTCTTCACATGAAGTGACCAAGATTATGTCTGGACTTTATAAGAGACTGTGACCTCTGAGTTTGTTTCGGCCTTTCTTCTCAGAGTAGTCAGATAGGAAACGCCGACCTCATCTAGTTTAAAAAAAAACATGATTGACTTGTAAAAGTGTTTGTATAAACCTACTTACAGAAATAAAAATCATTTATCATTTATCATAAATGAAAGGGTATAAAATACAAATTTACACCACATTAAAATTATTCGAAATGTCCTCCTCTTGTTTCGATACAAGCCTTCAATCTGCAAGGCCAGTCATCAATCGAAGCACGCACGACGTTCATGTCAATATCGGCGACTGCTTTAATTAGGGATGCTTTAAGTCACTCCAAGTTGCGATGGGGCTTAGCGCAGACCTTCTCCTCTAAGTGCTGCCATATTTTGTAATCCAAGGGATTCAAGTCTGGACTGGATGAAGGCCAATCCTCATGCCTGATAAAGTCAATTCCACGGGGCGTGAGCCAGTTTGGAATACCCAGTGCTTGTTTTCGAACATTGTTTGTGAAAGATGTTCCAGAATGTTTGTTAGGACTGTGTTTTGATATACAAGGGCTTTCCGCCTTAACAAAACCCGGCTTCTTTTGAGTCTGATTTTCTTCAGCCGTGCGTTAAGAAGATGTGCTGTTTTTTTTTTTCTATAAGCACGCAGTCCTAGGTCTTCATTTAACACCCTTTTAACCGTAGTTCTGCTTAGTCCCATCAGCAGAGCCAACATATTTTGCTTGCGGACAGGATTTCTTTGGATGCGCCTTCATTTCTTTGTATGACCGCTGGAGTCCGAACAGTACGAAGTCGACCGCTCCTTTGTTTATCTTCTAATCTTGAATCTTCCCTGATAGTACGATAAATAAATCTCTGTGGAATTTTCAAATTTTTCAGCAGTTTGAAAATCTCAGTTGGTGCGTGACCGCAACGATACAATTCAATTACTGTGACTCTGCCTTCTTTGCGCGTCCACTCCATTTTAGAAACTGAATAAAATTCCAGAAACCCTTTGTTTTTATTTTCTTTAAATATTCAAATTTCAAATGCCCATAATATTTTCCTCGGCTTGCATTTTAAATTCGAACCTTACCTATGTGACAGAACTTATGGCCCGACTACGTACAACGTCCCGACATCTATGTGACAGAACTTATGGCCCGACTACGTACAACGTCCCGACATCTATGTGACAGAACTTATGGCCCGACTACGTACAACGTCCCGACATCTATGTGACAGAACTTATGGCCCGACTACGTACAACATCCCGACATCTATGTGACAGAACTTATGGCCCGACTACGTACAACGTCCCGACATCTATGTGACAGAACTTATGGCCCGACTACGTACAACGTCCCGACATCTATGAGACAGAACTTATGGCCCGACTACGTACAACGTCCCGACATCTATGTGACAGAACTTATGGCCCGACTACGTACAACGTCCCGACATCTATGTGACAGAACTTATGGCCCGACTACGTACAACGTCCCGACATCTATGAGACAGAACTTATGGCCCGACTACGTACAACGTCCCGACATCTATGAGACAGAACTTATGGCCCGACTACGTACAACGTCCCGACATCTATGTGACAGAACTTATGGCCCGACTACGTACAACGTCCCGACATCTATGTGACAGAACTTATGGCCCGACTACGTACAACGTCCCGACATCTATGAGACAGAACTTATGGCCCGACTACGTACAACGTCCCGACATCTATGTGACAGAACTTATGGCCCGACTACGTACAACGTCCCGACATCTATGTGACAGAACTTATGGCCCGACTACGTACAACGTCCCGACATCTATGAGACAGAACTTATGGCCCGACTACGTACAACGTCCCGACATCTATGTGACAGAACTTATGGCCCGACTACGTACAACGTCCCGACATCTATGTGACAGAACTTATGGCCCGACTACGTACAACGTCCCGACATCTATGTGACAGAACTTATGGCCCGACTACGTACAACGTCCCGACATCTATGTGACAGAACTTATGGCCCGACTACGTACAACGTCCCGACATCTATGTGACAGAACTTATGGCCCGACTACGTACAACGTCCCGACATCTATGTGACAGAACTTATGGCCCGACTACGTACAACGTCCCGACATCTATGTGACAGAACTTATGGCCCGACTACGTACAACGTCCCGACATCTATGTGACAGAACTTATGGCCCGACTACGTACAACGTCCCGACATCTATGTGACAGAACTTATGGCCCGACTACGTACAACGTCCCGACATCTATGTGACAGAACTTATGGCCCGACTACGTACAACGTCCCGACATCTATGTGACAGAACTTATGGCCCGACTACGTACAACGTCCCGACATCTATGTGACAGAACTTATGGCCCGACTACGTACAACGTCCCGACATCTATGTGACAGAACTTATGGCCCGACTACGTACAACGTCCCGACATCTATGTGACAGAACTTATGGCCCGACTACGTACAACGTCCCGACATCTATGTGACAGAACTTATGGCCCGACTACGTACAACGTCCCGACATCTATGTGACAGAACTTATGGCCCGACTACGTACAACGTCCCGACATCTATGTGACAGAACTTATGGCCCGACTACGTACAACATCCCGACATCTATGTGACAGAACTTATGGCCCGACTACGTACAACGTCCCGACATCTATGTGACAGAACTTATGGCCCGACTACGTACAACGTCCCGACATCTATGTGACAGAACTTATGGCCCGACTACGTACAACGTCCCGACATCTATGTGACAGAACTTATGGCCCGACTACGTACAACGTCCCGACATCTATGTGACAGAACTTATGGCCCCACTACGTACAACGTCCCGACATCTATGTGACAGAACTTATGGCCCGACTACGTACAACGTCCCGACATCTATGTGACAGAACTTATGGTCCGACTACGTACAACATCCCGACATCTATGTGACAGAACTTATGGCCCGACTACGTACAACGTCCCGACATCAATCGTCGGGCAGTAGCTCACCAGAGGCAACAACCGTCTGCTCGGAGAATCCTCCCGCCTCTATGGAGGATGAGTGAACTTTACACCATGTTCCTCATACCTCTATAAATTAAAGAGGTCCGAAGAGTATTGTGCAGTCTAGACGTAAACAAGGCCAGCGGGCCTGACGGCATTCCAGCGAGAGTGTTGAGGCAGTGTGCGCCTGAACTGTCTCCTGTGTTGACACGTTTGTTCCGCCTCTCTCTTTAAACAAAAAGCTACCAAAATCCTGGAAGCTTGCAAATGTACAACATGTGCCAAAAATTAAACCAGAAGTGACTTTTTTTTAAAAGAATTATACAAATACCTACAGGAAGTAAATTTAAAAAAGATCAAACTGACAACAATTTTTATATCAAGAACCTAATAACAAAAAATAGCGAACACACAAAATCACAACAATAGCTAAATCAATAATGTAACAATTTTAAAAGAAAAATATCTGACAGAATGACGTGCTAACAGTCTTACTTACTCTCACGATGTCTCGAAGTGAAGAAAAAAAAAAACAAAACATTTTGGATTTTATGCAGTTCAATTAATTATTTATTTTTGTTTTATTTGTATTATTATGACTTATATTTTAATCTTTGGTCACTAACATAATTTTTAAGTATACCTACTAACATAAAAAAGGATCACTGTGTCTGATTTAAATAAATAAATAAAAAGGGCGACCGTGCAGACCCTGCCCATTACCGTCCGATCGCCATTACCTCCATTCTGTGCAAGGCTACGGAATGGCACAGTAAGTTGCTGACCTACCTTGAAGTCAATGATCTCCTCAGTGACCGTCAATATGGCTTTCGGCGGGGACGGTCAACTGGCGATCTTCTTGTGTATGTCACGCACTGCTGTGGCGAAGCCATCGAGACACACGGCGAAGCACTGGCTGTATCGCTTGACATCTCGAAGGCCTTTGACAAGGTCTGGCACGCTGCTCTGCTCAGCAAGCTTCCTGCTTGTGGCATCCCAAGTAATTTTTGTATGAGATTTCCTTAGTGAACGGTCGACTAGAGTGGTCGTTGACGGCTGCTCCTCTAACCTTATTGATGCCGGAGTTCCTCAGGAGTCTGTTCTCTCTGCAACTCAATTCTCTCTTTCTTGCTGCACATCAATGACCAACTTACGCCAGGTATTGTTGGGTACGCAAATGACAGTACTGTTTCAGAGAGATACTTGTCCAACGCAAAAACCAGCGGGGCTGAAGTTTGTTCCTTGAGAGCGGCCATGATAGAGCGGGCAGATTTGACCTCAAACTTTTTCTCCCAGTGGGGTGATGATAATCTGGTCTCTTTTAATGCCACCAAAACACAGGCATGTAACTGATCGACTCAAGCTCCTGGGCATGGAGTTGACATCCGGTCTCAACTTCCGCGACGTACGTTAGTTAGACTCTAACCAAAATGTACAGACGCCAGCAGGTCAAGCTACCCGAAACTGTCAAATTTTCCCAATCAACTTTGAACCTAATGCTTTAGCGATAAAGTTGAAAATCTATTAAAGAAATTTGACAGATTGTAGTAGCTTGATGTGCTGGCGTCTGTACCTTAGTTAGACTCTGACCAAAATGTACGTTAGACTCTAACTAAAATGTACCGTAGTTAGACTCTACCAAAATGTACCATAGTTAGACTCTAACCAAAACGTACGTTAGCTAGACTCTACCAAAATGTACGTTAGTTAGACTCTACCAAAATGTACCTTAGTTAGACTCTGAACAAAATGTACGCTAGACTCTAACCAAAATGTACCGTAGTTAGACTCTACCAAAATGTACCATAGTTAGACTCTAACCAAAATGTACGTTAGTTAGACTCTACCAAAAGGTACCTTAGTTACACTCCGACCAAAATATACGTTAGTTAGACTACCAAAATGTATATGAAACCTTATCTGTCTGCGATGTGCAGCGAGACGTTCCGAGGTTAACGCAGCGCATTTATGTTGCAGAGCGGTACCGCAGCCTCGACACCAAGATGAAGTCCAACCCGCTCTCCCTGGAAGAGGTGCGTGCGTAGCGTGCTCAATCGCGCTATCGGCAATATTCACAGACCTTCCTAACTAATCGTCACATAGGAATGTGAACATTATAAGTAGTATAAGTCAAAGTTTATATTCGAAAGAAACGCTTGCTTCTCTTGCTCTCACAGGGCCAAATTTTTAAGAATGTTAATTAAAGAAAAGATGCTTTTTTTGAGAAAGTTAATCAATTGACGAACTAATTAATAATATAGGTCATGATTGAAGACCGACAAGCAGGCAACCTTGCGGCGATGAGCCAAGCTATGAAGCTTGGCATCCACCAGTTTTACGTCGCCAATGAGCTCTCCGTTCCACCGAGTCAAGCGCGGCTAATTGGTACTTAGCTGATCCTTCGCTTTGTGAAGAGTTAAAAGTTGTCCAGGCGTAAAGTATCGCTTCACCCTATTTAGGATGCCCAGTTTCTTGGCCGTAGTTTGGGCTTTGTACTCGATGGTGGCGCCGAAGTTAAGACCAGATGTCAACTCCATACCTCGGAGCTCAAGCAGATCAGTTACAGGAACAGATGTACCCCGAAAAGTAGGAGTTTGAGCGAACGACTCCTTTTAGCGGTAAAAAGACACGCCAGTGTTTTGGTGGCGTTAAAAAAGACCAGATGATCATCACCCCACTGGGAGACAAGGCCTAAGGTCAAATCTGTCCGCTCTACCATGGCCTCTCTCAAAGAACTAACTTCGGCCCCGCTGGTTTTTGTGCTGGACAAGTATCTCTCTGAAACTGTATTGTCTTTTTAAATGTACGCTGATCCCTAGACACTTTTGATGTGTGTATTATTTTATTAGTTCGCCAAATAATAAAATTTTTCAAAAAGGCATCTTTTCATTTAACATTCTTAATAATTTAATGTATGTAAGTAAATAAATAAATAAATTTGGTCCCGTGAGAGCGAGAGAGGTGACGACATGCGATAGCCCTCTTACTTATGCGAGGCGTAACTTACTTATGCGAGGCGTAACTTAAATAACGCACAACCTCACAAGGGGTTATTGTACTCATCATTATAAATAACTTTTACAAACCTAAAATCGCGAAAAAAAAAATTTTCCCTACATTTTGACGAGATAAGCGAACAAATGTAAAGAACAGCAATAAAAAATGGGAACAGCAGATTTTTTTTTTTTTTCACGATTTCAGATGTGATCTCATAGTAAAAGTTGTTTGTAATGATGAGTACAGTGGCCCCTTTAGAGGTTGTGCGTTATTTAAGTGATACCTTGTGTAGGTTATTATTCGTATGGAGCGCTCACTTGATAAAGTCGTGGTGCGATATGTGAATCTGGCCGCCATGACACTGACTGCGACGTTCCGTTCTAGATGATCCTGATGACAATATACTCGTGAGTAGCACAGCTCGTGGGCAGCAGGCGGCGGCGGACGGCGCGGCGCCAGCAGGCGGCGGCGGACGGCGCGGCGCCAGCAGGCGGCGGCGGACGGCGCGGCGCCAGCGGGCGGCGGCGGACGGCGGGCGCGGCGCCAGCGACCTCGTTCAATATTGTTTACGTTGTCTGTTGCGTACACATAAACACAGAATCGCTTTATAATTTCAAGTGTTACATTAGTTAAAAGTAATTGTAAATATTATTATTTATTGGCCGTATATCGGTCGCGATACAGATATAGTTCAATGACCAAAGATTATCCGATCCAAATGAGCTGCGGCTACAGTACAAAGCGTAGCGACGCGTCGATGTTGTGATATTGTTGAACCAGTTGTACATACAGTGTACGCAGTACGTGGTAGATTATCAGATATTTTGAACTAGTTGTACACACAATGTACGCAGTACGTGGTAGATTATCAGATATTTTATAGAATAGAATAGAATAGAATGCATTTATTTGTCAGAATATTGTACAAAGTTGTTATATGAATTATGTATTGCGATCATAATATTCTGCCGTTTCCGGCGTACAAAAATATAGGATCATTACATTAAAATTAAGAATTAGAATTACAAAATTTGAATAAATTGAACAATAGTTTATATAAGTCAAAATGCAATGAAGTCAAGGAGATACAATATGATTTATAGGCAATAATGTCAAATAATTAGGTAAATTTGTCATTCATAAAATCTTCAGTCGAGTAATAACATTTGTTTAAAAGAAAGTTAAATAATTTACATTTAAATGTTCTGAGGCTGAGGGTTTTGAAGCAATCAGGTAATTTGTTATAAACAGTAATGGACATACAGTATACATTATTAGAGAACAATTTAAGTCTACGCCTAGGAACATTAAGCATATGCACTTTGCGGCTGGGTCTGGATACAACATCGTTATACAGGTCAAATTCATGTCTGTTATGGTGTACAAAGATACAAATTTCAAAAATGTATAGTCCTGGAAGTGGCAGTATTTTAAGTTTTTTAAATAGTGGAACACAACTGTCCAGTGGGTGCGCTCCACAGATTGAGCGTATGCATTTTTTCTGAGCTCGAAACACTCTTTTAAGGTCAACCGAATTACCCCATATCATAATACCATAGCGCAAAATTGATGACACATAGCCATGGTATGCACATAGTGCCGCATTAACACTAGCCACACGTGTTAGTCTATATAAAACGAATACAAATCTATCTATCTTCTTACATAAATCATCAATATGAGATTTCCAGTTACAGTTTTTGTCAATTTTTATCCCCAAGAATTTTACGTAATCGACCTCTTCTATTGTCTCATTTCCGTATTGTATTTTAAGCCGTGGACGCGTACTGTTATATGTCTGGAATTGTATCATTTTTGTTTTGTTAATGTTAATATGAAGATTATTGTGTTCAAGCCATGTAATCATTTTATTTAATGTCATGTTTATTTCATTTTGGTACTCAACAATGTCGTCATTTTCATTTATAATACTGAGGGTCGTATCGTCAGCATATAGTATGCAATTGTGGGAAGTGACACTAGACAAGTCATTAACATATAGCAAGAATAAAAGTGGCCCTATTATGGTCCCTTGGGGAACACCGCAGTTATTTTCGCGATACTGAGACCTATATGCGAGCTTTTGATTTCCTGTTTGTCCCGAAATCTCAACACATTGCTGTCGATGTGTAAGGTAGCTTTCTAGCCATTTCAATGCGTTTCCCCTTATGCCATATCGGTCTAGTTTATAAATTAACAATCTATGGTTCACGAAATCAAAAGCCTTGGACATATCTAGAAAAATGGAGGAAATTGGTAGTTTTTCATTAAGGCTTTTCGTTATTAATTTTAATAGAGCAAAACAAGCTGTTGTGGTCGATTTATTTTTTCTGAAACCAAATTGATCTTCATTTAGAATTTTGTATTTGGATAAAAATCCGGAGAGTTTTTCATGCATGACCTTTTCAAAGACCTTTGATAATATTGGTATGAGTGTTATTGGACGGTAATTATTCATATCACTTCTATCACCTTTCTTGTGGATTGGTTTAACAATTGAGAATTTTAACCGTGAAGGGAATAGACCTTGCTTAAATGACATATTAATAATATGGCTAATATGAATTGATAAAAATGTAGAGCATAATTTAAGGATTTTTGTGTTAATGTCATCGTAGCCTGTAGAGATAGTTGATTTTAAAGAGTTTATTATTTTATATACATTGATGTCATTAGTTGGGGTCAAATACATAGTATTTGGATGATGAGTCATCGGTGGTGTATAGTCAATAGATGGGTCAATGGTGTCATTCGTTATGTCAATAAAAAAATTGTTAAAAATGTCAGCTATCTTTTCAGGTTGAGTGTAAGTTTGATTGTCTAACTGAATTTTATTTATGTCATGAGAATTTTGTTTTTCGCTAGTATTACTTTTTATTACTTTCCAGGCAGCCTTACATTTGTTGCTGGATTGAGACAAATAACGCGTGTTCTCGCCTTTTTGTGCTTGCAACATGCATCTTTTTAGAATAGCAGTATATTTACAGTAGGTGTTTTTATGACGATTTTTATTTGCTCTTGAGAGACGATATTTTAGATACAGACGCCGTTTGTTTATACAACATTTTTTTATGCCTTTTGTCATCCAACTATGTTTTAAAGGCTTAATAGTTATTTTAAACTTGATTTTGGGGAAGCATAAATTATAGAATAATAGTAGCATGTCATGGAAATAATTAAAAGCAATATCAGTATCTTCAGTCTGGTAAATATCTGAGAAAGACAATGAAGATAGGCAGTTTACAAACTTATCTATATTTTCTTGATTAAAATCGCGTCTTTGTTCAAAATAAAATGGCCTTTTAATATTCGTGGTGTCTACCGTTACCTCAAAACATATAGATTGTCCTGTTTCGTGATCAGATAGAGCTAGGTAGTGTATTTGGGGCTTAACATTTGGTATATTACTCGTAATTAAATCGATACAGGAGAGTTTTCTTGTTGGTTTGGTAATATGATTATTTAAGTTATAGTTTTTTAAAATAGATTCTAGCTCTTTGAAATGTTTATCTGCTTTTATAGCGTCTATGTTCCAGTCACCGCATAATATGATGCTTTTATTATTTCTTTTCATAAGGTTTCTTAATAGGAGGTTTAAATTTTCTAAAAATAATTTAATGTTTGAATTTGGTGTGCGGTAAATGCAGATAACATAAAGTTTTAAGGTTGTAATCTCAATTGCACAGTATTCGAAATAATATAACTTGGGCTCAATTAAATTACATAAAGGTTTGCAGTCAATGTCTTTTTTGGTCAATATGCAAGTCCCACCTCTACGTTGATGCGGCCTTGAAAATGCTGACACTACTTTATAGTTCTTCATGGTAAGATTTGATTCTGCCCCTTGTCGTATAAATGTTTCACTGAGACAAACAATATCAATACTCATATTAGTTTTTTCTAGTTCTGTTATTGATAATTCTAGAAGGTCTTTTTTACTCAATATACCAGCTATATTTTGGTGTAGAAGAGAACATTTGCGTTTAACCTCGAAAAAACATCGGTTGGCTAGCGTTTTCAGTGTTGCTCGTAGGTTTAGGAATATAATTAGTAGTATTATGCTGTTTTTTAAAATAATATGATGATTTTGAACTAGTTGTACATACAGTGTACGCAGTACGTGGTAGATTATCAGATATTTTGAACTAGTTGTACATACAGTGTACGCAGTACGTGGTAGATTATCAGATATTTTGAACTAGTTGTACATACAGTGTACGCAGTACGTGGTAGATTATCAGATATTTTGAACTAGTTGTACATACAGTGTACGCAGTACGTGGTAGATTATCAGATATTTTGAACTAGTTGTACATACAGTGTACGCAGTTCGCGGTACATTATCAGATATTGTTGAACTAGTTTGTAAGCCCGGAATTGGTAGTTACAGATGTTTGTAGGTAAACCTAAGATGTTATTGGTTTATTTATGTGAGACTTCACTTAACCATGCCCAAGGAAAATGTATTAGGTATTAACTATAAGAAACTAATTAAACAAATACCTCCAGATACAATACAAAGTTTATTCTAGAAATATTACAATAATTTCTACATCTTTAACTGTATTATTTATTATTATACTGCACATGAAGATTACTCTTATTCGGCATACGTTGGTTAAAATGCATTATCTTTGTCTTGCTTATATTTATTCTTAAGTTATTTTCGTCTAACCATTTTATAATCGATTTTAAAGCAATATTAATGTCACTTTCGTATCTATCTACACTTTTCGAAGGTATTGTCACAGTACTGTCATCTGCAAAAAGGGTCAATGGTTGTTAAATGCATTCCGGTAAGTCATTAATATATAATATAAAAAGCAAAGGACCTACCACACTCCCCTGTGGTACGCCGTAGCTCACTATACATTCGTCTGATCTAAATATCTCGTCTGGTTTTTTAGCTAAATTTATTCTATTAATTTCAGTTATTTGTCGTCTATTATTTAAATAAGACTGAAACAGGTCTAAAACATTACCCCTGAATGAAGCGACTCTAAGGACTCATAAATAGGCAAAGTCGCTACAGTAGTAGGCTAATCTGTTCCAGGCGCTTCAACCAGCCATCAACGTCTCGGCCCAACGACTGTCGGATCAGGCGCGGGTTATCCAACGGAATCACAGATTGGACGACGCCGCGCTTGATAGGCTGCGCTCAGAGGTACTGAGCAATCGTATCGTCCCTGTCCCGTCACAGACCGCGGTGCAACCTCTAAACATAACCCAACCGCGGTCTTATGTTAATGATGACGAAGGGGGCGATGTGGTTGTTACGGTAAGTAGCCAGTGTAACGACCGATTGAGGAGCGCGCTGGAGGATGCGATTCGGGAGTTTAGAACTGCCCCCGTCCAACTTAGAAGTCCGTCCGTCTTTACCTCGCTTGCCTATGCACAGAACGAATAGGGCGTTGGTGTGTGCCCTGGATTCGCTGCTTGTTTCTTATTTAGAAAGCAGCGAAGATCTCGTAGATACGCACTCGATCTTGTATTGCGCGGCTATTGCGGCGTGTCGTGTAGCCAATGTTACATTTCCAAATTGTGACATGACCAAAACCCGCTGTTCCAGCCTGGCAGTGCAGGATCGAGGGGACCAGAGTGCTCATCAGCAAACTATACTGCTTTAGGGAGGGCAATACTCACCCTAGAGTGATGCGCTTTGTGAGGCGGGCGGTATCCCGTGTCACAGAGCGCATTGACTTCCTGAAGCAGAAGGTCTGTGCATGGGCAAGCCGTATCCGTAGGTATAAGCGACGGGTTGAACGGTATACCCAGAATCGCACGTCAAACAGCGATCATCAGCGTGCGTTTGATACGCGTGATCAAAGGTGGGTGTATAGAGCATGGGAGCGACCTGAACAAAATGTGGCAGACGTATGCCGCCCGGATGAAGATGCCACTAGCACATTCTGGCGCAACATCTGGTCGGTGCCCGTCTGCCATACCGAGTCTGAATGGATGCGCGATGTTGAGCGCGTGTGTGACGCCATACTGCAGATGGAGGAAGTAATAATTACTTCCTCCGATGTAGCCATTGCAGCCCGTCCGATACCGAACTGGAAATCGCCGGGACCGGACGGACTGCACAATGTTTGGCTTAAATGGCTGCAAAGTTCACACGCGTGTTTGGCATCGCAATTCCAGTCGGCCTTAGAGTCTGGGTCGCTGCAACAGTTCTTAACAACAGGAGTTACCCACCTGCTCCATAAGTCAGGTGATGCGGCGGAACCCAAAAATTATAGGCTGATCACTTGTTTGCCGACGGTCTATAAACTTCTTACATCCATTTTGAGAGTGAAAATTAATTCTCATTTAGAAAAGAATTCTATTATGTCTGCCTCTCAAAATGGATGTAGGAATGCGTCCCGCGGCACCAAGGAGCTACTCCTCATTGACATGGCCATAAGCCAACAGGTTCGTCGATCCCGAAAGGATTTGTCCACATGTTGGATAGACTATAAGAAGGCCTATGATTCGGTGCCCCATACATGGCTCTTGAGGGTGTTAGAGTTGTACAAAATTGATACAACTCTGAGCACTTTCCTGACTACGTGTATGGGGCAGTGGAGGACGGTCCTTCACTATCCAGGATGTCGACAAATTCGGGGGAGCGATGAACCAATTAGGATTAAACGAGGAATATTCCAGGGCGACAGTCTGAGTCCACTGTGGTTCTGTTTAGCCTTGAACCCTCTTAGCACTTTCCTGGAGGGTACAGGGCTGGGCTGTCCTTTGCGGAGAGGGGGTCAGGTAATATCCCACCTGCTTTATATGGATGATTTGAAACTGTTTGCCACCTACAAATTGCGACTGCTGGAGTTTATATTTATCTACACAAAATTCCGTCCTGATGGAATCACTAAAAGTTTTGTGTAGATAAATGTGCAGTCATGCATGTAAGGCGGTGTGGGATTGTGGAATCTGAGGGACTACAACTCTCAGATTCTATAAACCTGAGATCACTCTCTGCAACTGATACCTACAAATACCTGGGTATATCAGAAGGATTACGCATTAACGGGTCTGACATGAAACAATCGTTGCAGGAGCGTTTCTTCGGTCGCTTTAATAAGGTACTTAATAGTTCTTTGTCAGGCGGCAACAAGGTGCGCGTCTTTAACGGTTGGGTCATGCCGGTCCTGATGTACTCCTTTGGTATACTCAAGTGGACCCAGACGGAACTAGACGCCCTGGATAGCAGAGTCCGGTCACTGCTGACCGCAAACCGGATGCATCACCCACGTTCGTCTGTCATGAGGCTGTACATTCCGCGGAAGTGCGGGGGTCGAGGTTTTGTAAATGCTAAGACCCTCCACAACCGTGAGGTGTGCAGTCTCAAAGAATATTTTCTCAAGGCTGACGTGGGTATGCACCGAGATGTCGTCGCAGTGGACAAGGGACTCACCCCGTTGTCCTTGGCCAAAGAGAACTGGCTCAAATCTGTGGTTAGTACCAACGACCGTAAGGAAGTATGGCAAAGCAAGGAGCTTCACGGACGCTTTTTCCGGGCTCTTCATGGGCCCAACGTAGACTTCTTAGCGTCCGTGGCCTGGCTACGCTTCGGTGACCTCTTTGGGGAAACCGAACGTTCGATCTGTGCGATTATGGATGAAGTTTTGCTAACGAATAACTACCGGAAGTACATAATGAAAGACGGGACGATCGACATATATCGGGCATGCCATTGTCCCGGTGAGTCTATCAGACATATTACTTCTGGTTGTTCTCGTTTGGCTAACGGCGAGTATTTGCACAGGCATAACCAAGTGGCCAGGATTATCCATCAGCAACTTGCTCTGAAATACGGTCTTGTGGACTCTGAGGTACCGTATTACAGGTATGTGCCCGACCCAGTTCTCGAGAATGACCATGTCACGTTATACTGGGATCGATCTATTATCAAAGATAGGTCTATTGTAGCCAATAAGCCTGATATAGTGGTAAAAGATCGATCAGTGCGCCACATAATGGTAATCGATGTCACTATCCCGCATGACGAGAACCTCGTGAAGGCTGAAAAGGAGAAACAATTGAAATATCTCGATGTAGCTCACGAGGTTGTCGCCATGTGGAATGTGGACTCGGCAGTCATTGTGCCGATAGCCTTACGGTCAATGGCCTTATCGCCAAGAGCCTCGACCAACATCTCAAGAAGCTCTCGTTGGGTGGCTGGGTGAAGGGCCTGATTCAGAAGGCAGTCCTCCTTGATACGGCGCGTATTGTGAGGAGGTTCCTGTCTCTGGGGCCCTTAACACCGGTAGCTTAGACCCTGTTCCCCATGCCGGTGGATTACTATTTTTAATATTTTTATTTTTTATTCTAATATTTAAAAAAATAATTTAAATATGTTAAAAAATTGAATAAAAATAATAATAAAACGTTTATTTCAGATTCAATCGATAAAGCATAATAGTAATAAAATAGCAACGCATATCAAAATTAACAAAATAAAATTCAATTCAATTAATATCCAATACAATAGAAATGAAGATACATAGTGGTTATATAGATTAAATTAAATATTCATTGCCAATATTAGATATTAATAAGTCAAGCAAATATTAAACAAAAGCGTACATACATAATCTATTACAATAAAACAACATAATATGTCGGCATTGTCCCGTAGATATCATCCATTTATATTGGATCGGACAGTCTGTGCGGGAAGCAATCATCCTGAGGATGCCATTACTACGGTCTCTCACTCGTCTTACTAAAGAAGCAACCTTCTTTGGGATTATAGCTTGATAGCCATCCGTTCGAGCTTCTGCAAACATTAACAACGCACTGCAATAGGGAGGCAACCGCATCAGCATCCTAAAGATGTTGTTATATTGAACGCGCAGGACATTGGCAGCCCGACGGGTATGACTTACCCATAGCCGTTAGCACTTACCGCGAACCCGCCGCGGCTGTCCGTCACCGGACCCTCCTCTGGGGAGCACCCCCCATCACCGGCGCACATGAACACCTTGCGCACTGTAACCACCCCATGGACCAAACCAGCACATGGGCGCCAGACGACCCCGTGTCTAGGCACCCTTGGTCCCCCTGCGACCGGTCAGGTCAGTAGCCCGGCCGCCTACCACTTTCCGGCCGCAGAGGATAGGGAGAGCGGCCAACGAAATACTGACACTCCTCTTCAGCTGCGGCCCCACCGCGTCCGCCATCAGACGGTGGCGACCCCGTCAAGGCCGCGGAAGGTAGGGAGAGCGGCGCACCGTAATACCGGCACTCCTCTCCCGCCGCGGCCTCCAACCCTCAGCCGCGATGCCTCCCATACGACATCGCGGCCCGCCTCAGTTGCGATGTCGCCCAAGCGGCACCGCAACCTACCTGTTGGCCGCTACGTCGTCGACTTCCTGGAAAAAGCCCTGACGAGCGGCCCCTCCTCGGGTTCCTCTTCGCTTCACCGTGGGTGACCAAGCCACGGCTACTAAGCCCCCCCCGCCTCGACAATGCGGGAACCCCCCGGGGGAGTTTCTCGGAACCCTGGGGTCCCGGACCTTAGGAAGGCGTACGAGGAGCCGAAGCCATCTCGCAGAAGCCCCTTAAATAATTTTAAATGATAAGGAGGCACCAACCGACGATTATCCCTGTATGCACAATGCAAGTGCACCCAAGGACAACCCCCGGTTGGTGCAGGACTATTTAATTGTTGTACGTGGAAACAAAACATATTGGGCTATGAGTCTGGGTGGCTAAAGTAGATTGGGTTACTTGAACTATGGAAGAACTCTGTTCCCTGCCTGACCAATGTTATATATTATACACGGATAAAATGGCAGGGGGTGACTTGCAAACTCAATAATGGGCCCCCGGAAACGGCCGCTAGCAGATAGTGACGTAGCGACAAGGGCAACACTTCCACTAGGACTTAGCGACCGAATTGGGTCGTATAGCGATCGCTACCTATGTCGAGACTGCCGGCCCTGAGGTGTTTGAGGAGTGGAGAGGTATTCCGCGGCTATCAGGACAATCCCGGAAGTACGATCAAGATCCCTACCAGCACCTTACTGGAATACTTCCTTCCTCCGAGCACGTTTGCTCTTGCGAATCTCCAATCAAGCCGGCCAATAATGGCAAGAAAGAGGTGGGAGCTCTGTTCCTCGTCAGTGTTCACTCCAGCCGGCCAATAAATGCAAGCCAGAGATGAGAACAAGATTTCTCCCGTGAGATAGGGTCCGTGGGGTCGCTACTGCCCAACAGCTCGCCACATGCTGCCCTGCGAGTTTCTGTATGTCTCTTGGTCTGGCTCCTCATCCTAGACCCGTTCCGGCAAAGTAAACTCTACCGGCACAGACCTAAAGTTTGGAGCACGCAAGCCCCACCACGACGTCAACGTAGAGATACAGCGGTGGGGTATCGATTTTTATTATTATTTTTATTTTATTTTAATTTAGTACTTAATATTGATGTTACAAATTGTTTTTTTTTTATGATTTCTATAGGTTTTTGTTTTTAATTATTTAGAATGAATTGTTTTTTATTATTATTATTTTTATTACTGTTACTTACGCATGAATTACCAAAAATTATTTAATATTTTTAATTGTAAATATTATTGTAAAACCATAAATGGTGCATGTTGTGTTAGCCTGTAAGTAATTGTTGTACTTATAAAAGTAAATATGTACTACTCATTAAATTATTTTAAATGTATTGTGTGAACAATTGTTGGCTAGCCTAAATAAATAAATAAACCCACGCATCGTGGCGTGATCTGGATCAAAAATGTCTTCCTCTGACCGATCCTTATCTCCCGTCCCTTGTTCTAGCAGCTTCGACCAGAGATAACATAAGCCCATACGTGCAGAGTCCATTCGATTTCCGCAATTCGATCACAACAATCATTTCCTCTAACCAGCTTTACAATTAGATGTTGGTAATAACTTTAGGATAATTATTTATTAATTATCAAACAATTATTAACAGAATATTAATTGTAAAAACTAATATTGAAAGAATTAAACCTAACGCCATCTACTGCCGTAATGAAACAAAGGACAGATGGATGACATTAGCTTCGTTTTAATACCAACAGACGTCGCTGGCAACCATACATATTTCGCAACATCACAATAATTGTGATGTTGCGAAATATGTTTGTACACGCAGTGTACGCAGTACGCGATACATTGTCAGATATTGTTGAATTAGTTGAACACACTGTGTACGCAGTACGTGGTACATTGTCAGATATTGTTGAATTAGTTGAACACACAGTGTACGCAGTACGTGGTACATTGTCAGATATTGTTGAATTAGTTGAACACACAGTGTACGCAGTACGTGGTACATTGTCAGATATTGTTGAATTAGTTGTACACGCAGTGTACGCAGTACGTGGTACATTGTCAGATAAAACAAATATCTATATTTATAAAATGGTAAACTGACTGAATGAATGACTGACTGATTGATTGGGTGATATACAGGGTTATTGGTAAAACACCAACAACCTCTTAAGGGGTCATTGTACTCATCATTATGAACAACTTAAACTATGGGAACAAACCTGAAATCGCGAAAAAAAATCAGCTGTTCAGTACATTTTGACGAATTATATTGTAGCATCTGGCTACGTTAGGTATGTACAGCTATACGTGCTACGAGGTATTTAGAAATAAAACACGTGTCCTACATAGTGAACGGCTTAAGATGAACTATCTCTTTATTGCGTACCATACATCTACTTATATATCGTTCTCCGCGCATGCGCGACGGCGTGCGCGGCGCTTCGAGAAAACGCGGAGTAGCTGGTCTTCTATCTAGAACATTCAGCGTCGCGCGGCGTCCTTCTAGAAGCTGTGGCGACACGGTGCGTTCGGTGGCTTCGTTCCAGAACAGTCTTGCTGGCCGGCGCGGCGCGCGCGCACTCAGCGTGCGGCGGTAGGTATTGTGAGACGCGCTGTATGTAGGTATGTCGCTACAATATATATCATAAATGTACTGAACAGCTCGCTGCTTTGCATGAATACCCGCACAAACCAAAATTTTGAAATTACTGGTTTATAACACAGCCAAATGCAAAATAGTCCTTATTTCATGGTATGTAAGACTCACATTCATAACGTATTAACCGGCGATTTTGCCGTTAGGAATGTCCATGAAATAAGGACCATTTTGCATTTGGCTGTGTTATAAACCAGCAATTTCAAAATTTTGGTTTGTGCGGGTATTCATGCAAAGCAGCGAGCTGTTCAGTACATTTATGATATATACCTATAATTCGTCAAAATGTACTGAACAGCTGATTTTTTTTCGCGATTTCAGGTTTGGTCCCATAGTAAAAGTTGTTCATAATGATGAGTACAATGACCCCTTAAGAGGTTGTTGGTGTTTTCCCAATAACCCTGTATATCACCCAATCAATCAGTCAGTCATTCATTCAGTCAGTTTACCATTTTATAAATATAGATATTTGTTTGATAGCCTATAATAGATTATCATATGTGAATATATTGCAGTTCTAATAATATTACATACATACCTACATGTCGAATTAGCAACTCCTTTTTTTGAAGTCGTTAAAAATGTAAGGTGAAGCGTGGCCGAGCTCTCCAAAACTAAGTTCTATTGTGTATATTTTTTATCGTTTTTTATTTAGCTATGTTGAGAGTTTCGTTGGATGGAGACCTAGATGACTGATGATGTCACCTACCTGATGGTGGAATCTGAAGGCGAGTATAGGACCTCAGTGACGGCACTATTAGTCCATTATCTTGAAAACTACTGAACCGATTTTGATGAAACTTTCACTGTGCCCTAAGTTGAAGTAAATGTAAGCCAACAAAAAAAGAATGGTCACGATCCGATTAATAGTTTCCGAGAAATACGTGGACAAACATATATACATACATACAAACTTACATCTATGAAATTTTGTATATTTGTTTGGAAGCCCTAACTAATAGATTGTCATATGTGAATATCTCGCAGTTCCAATAATATTACATACATACGTGTCGAAGTGATAACTTCTATTTTTGAAGTGGTTAAAAAATAAACAATAGAAATAATGTAGGTATATAATAATATCCTGGGACATTTCACACACGGTCATCTAATCCCAAACCAAGCAGAGCTAGTACTATGGAAACCAGATAACTGATATACTACATACACAATTTTTTTTTTTTTTTTTTGTAAATACATACTTATATATATAGATAATTACACCCAGACTCAGGACAAACAGACATGTTCATGCACACAAATGTTTGTCCTGGGTTGGAATCGAACCCACGACCTGCGACATGATAGGCGGTATCCGCCAGCTGGCCTGTCACAGGTGCTTATTAGTTTTGGAGAGCTCGGCTACGCTTCACCTTACATTTTTAACGACATCAAAAAAAGGATTTATCAATAAGCATGTGAGATTCTCCAATTCTAGATGTTTTTAAAAGGTCGGGAATTTTAGGAAATATTCAATATTAAAAATTTTAATTTTTGATCATGTTTGCAGTTTTACAGAAAATACAAGACGTGATCGTTATACTTAGGCACAGCGGTCTAGAACGAAATACATACTTATATAAGAATCTTTTTATACCTTCATTCCCGGAAATGTTTTCTTTAGTTATTAAACTCAATGCGGACCGGTATCAATTGAATGATCCGTATCGGGCACCACCATTATAAGTGATTGTTAGGAAGTTATATTCGGAATTCACAATATAATATAATAATCATTTATTATCATTAGAATAAATGAACCACGTTTTATAGCACCCTCCCTATTGTTTATAAGAGTTCTCCAAGGGAGAGTCATGTACTATATCCATAAATGAAAGTGGGATTTCTTCTTATCATCGTCTCGCGGATAATGTAATGTAATGTTAATGGGTAATGTAATGTTGGGTAATGTTGAGGCGACGGAAATCAGTAGGTAAAATTAAATTATCATTAGCCCTGAATATTCACCATTTCTGACACAAAATGGTTCTTAAATAATGGCTGTGTTGGCCAGTGTGATACCCTTGGCGTTATCAAACTGAATTTTCTGTAATGATTTTTATATCATAGTAAAAGGAGGAAGCGCATAAGAATAAAATCATGACCATGAAATTGTAAAAGCATTTACTGTGTACGCCCTCGCCTACGATCTCTGTGGCAGGAGACATAACTTGGTCATTTATTATTTAACCGACTGGCCGAAAAATCTATGTGTTGGGGACCAAATTGTGTAACAATATTACGATAGGCATAGTCTGCAAGTTGCCACTCAATATTTGGATGCGTACGTTTTGACTCTTGATCTACTTAAAAATTCTCTGCGAAGCAAAAACATATAAATATCTATATTCGCACCATTGCCAAGTTACTTCGTAACGTCTGTCCAATGGAAGAACTGGATACCTCCCATCCTGTTGACGTCGGAAATTGCGGTGGTATTGTCAATTCGAAGAAGAATCTGGGAGTTAGATTTTTAGCAAATATTTTAAGGCCCATATAAGCAGCCATAATTTCTAGATAGTTGTTATGCTGGCTGACTTCAACGTCTCCCCCCAGGCCACTAGTTCTGTGATCATAAGAGACAAGGTTATATTGATTTACAGAATGATCAATAGCCTGATTCCAGCGTTCAAAGTTTAAAATGAATTTGGTATATTCATAACATCTTTATAATTATGGTTTGTATTTTTTATTATTTTTGTTAAAATATTTACATCTTTCAAATAGTTTGGTATAGAGCCAGCCATACTCCACAGCTGGGCAGGCAGACACCATAATAGTAACATAATCATAATCGTAACGAGGTTTCGTTTTTTTTTTTTGCAGGTTTTTATAACATGTTTGTTGATCATAACCAATAAAGCAAAGGTCATCTAAATATATAATAATAATAATAACCTGGGACATTATTCACACACGGTCATCTGATCCCAAACTAAACAGAGCTTGTACTATGCAAACCAGATAACTGATATACTACTACTACCTACTACTAGGAAACACTCAACGCTAACTTTTGACCCTTCATTCTATAAATGCAAGCGTCGTCGCTCGGATAGAGTCTGCCTCCCAATCAGACACAGAACGACAATGGCTAAACGGCATTACAAAGTTACTAGCAGTTTCCTGTACAATAAAATTAACAAAATCCTAAACCTGTACCCCTTAAGAAAAATGGAGTCAAAAAGAAAATTAAAATCTTGGCTTCTAAAACTAAATTACACAGCTACTGAAAACCTCCTTAATCATCACGAATAAAATTTTATGAACTCAATCTCTTTGAAAGCTTAATAAAATATTGATAAGTATAAATAAATAATAAAATAAAAACGCGCCCGTTGCCGTTTACCGTAAACAATAGCCTAATTTAATTAATCGTCATCAGTCATAACATAACACAAACACACTCATAACAGCACACCCTCACCAGCACTCACTCTCTCACACATAGTACATACAAACACACACATTCTTGCAAGTCGTGATAGTGGCACATCCATACTTTAGTATTTTAGTACCTTTATATGGATTCTCTATATACAGGCATGCCTAATTTGGGAATCCAGTAACTCAATATTTTTTTTACTGCGGACAAAAAAATCAATCTGCCTAGCCTTTTCCCAACTATGTTCGGGTCGGCTTCCAGTTTAACCGGATGCAGCTGAATACCAGTATTTTACATGGAGCGACTGCCTATCTGACCTCCACAACCCAGTTGCTGGGTAATACGATACCCCTTGGTAAGACTGGTTTCAGACTTTCGGGCTTCTGACGACCCGTAACGACTGTCGAAGATCCTCGAATGACAGCCGGGACCAACGGCTTAACGTGCTTTCCGAGGCACGGAGGAGTCTCGGTATGAAAAGATGGTTACCCATCCACAGACCAACCCCGGCAAGCGTAGCTTAACCTGATGGATCGACCCGTGCGGCTGTTATTACTTAGCCACGAGCTCCTCTCTCTCGGACGTTTGAGGTAATATTTCTAGTGAGACGATGGAGCGGCCCTAGTGTCTGTAACACAGGTTAATTCCTAGCTCGGAACTGGGTTTTTGCTCCGCTATCCACTGTAATATTTCTAGTGAGACGATGGAGCGGCCCTAGTGTCTGTAACACAGGTTAATTCCTAGCTCGGAACTGGGTTTTTGCTCCGCTATCCACTGTAATATTTCTAGTGAGACGATGGAGCGGCCCTAGTGTCTGTAACACAGGTTAATTCCTAGCTCGGAACTGGGTTTTTGCTCCGCTATCCACTGTAATATTTCTAGTGAGACGATGGAGCGGCCCTAGTGTCTGTAACACAGGTTAATTCCTAGCTCGGAACTGGGTTTTTGCTCCGCTATCCACTGTAATATTTCTAGTGAGACGATGGAGCGGCCCTAGTGTCTGTAACACAGGTTAATTCCTAGCTCGGAACTGGGTTTTTGCTCCGCTATCCACTGTAATATTTCTAGTGAGACGATGGAGCGGCCCTAGTGTCTGTAACACAGGTTAATTCCTAGCTCGGACCTGGGTTTTTGCTCCGCTATCCACTGTAATATTTCTAGTGAGACGATGGAGCGGCCCTAGTGTCTGTAACACAGGTTAATTCCTAGCTCGGAACTGGGTTTTTGCTCCGCTATCCACTGTAATATTTCTAGTGAGACGATGGAGCGGCCCTAGTGTCTGTAACACAGTTTAATTCCTAGCTCGGAACTGGGTTTTTGCTCCGCTATCCACTGTAATATTTCTAGTGAGACGATGGAGCGGCCCTAGTGTCTGTAACACAGGTTAATTCCTAGCTCGGACCTGGGTTTCTGCTCCTCTATCCACTGTAATATTTCTAGTGAGACGATGGAGCGGCCCTAGTGTCTGTAACACAGGTTAATTCCTAGCTCGGAACTGGGTTTTTGCTCCGCTATCCACTGTAATATTTCTAGTGAGACGATGGAGCGGCCCTAGTGTCTGTAACACAGGTTAATTCCTAGCTCGGAACTGGGTTTTTGCTCCGCTATCCACTGTAATATTTCTAGTGAGACGATGGAGCGGCCCTAGTGTCTGTAACACAGGTTAATTCCTAGCTCGGACCTGGGTTTTTGCTCCGCTATCCACTGTAATATTTCTAGTGAGACGATGGAGCGGCCCTAGTGTCTGTAACACAGGTTAATTCCTAGCTCGGAACTGGGTTTTTGCTCCGCTATCCACTGTAATATTTCTAGTGAGACGATGGAGCGGCCCTAGTGTCTGTAACACAGGTTAATTCCTAGCTCGGAACTGGGTTTTTGCTCCGCTATCCACTGTAATATTTCTAGTGAGACGATGGAGCGGCCCTAGTGTCTGTAACACAGGTTAATTCCTAGCTCGGAACTGGGTTTTTGCTCCGCTATCCACTGTAATATTTCTAGTGAGACGATGGAGCGGCCCTAGTGTCTGTAACACAGTTTAATTCCTAGCTCGGAACTGGGTTTTTGCTCCGCTATCCACTGTAATATTTCTAGTGAGACGATGGAGCGGCCCTAGTGTCTGTAACACAGGTTAATTCCTAGCTCGGAACTGGGTTTTTGCTCCGCTATCCACTGTAATATTTCTAGTGAGACGATGGAGCGGCCCTAGTGTCTGTAACACAGGTTAATTCCTAGCTCGGAACTGGGTTTTTGCTCCGCTATCCACTGTAATATTTCTAGTGAGACGATGGAGCGGCCCTAGTGTCTGTAACACAGGTTAATTCCTAGCTCGGACCTGGGTTTCTGCTCCTCTATCCACTGTAATATTTCTAGTGAGACGATGGAGCGGCCCTAGTGTCTGTAACACAGGTTAATTCCTAGCTCGGAACTGGGTTTTTGCTCCGCTATCCACTGTAATATTTCTAGTGAGACGATGGAGCGGCCCTAGTGTCTGTAACACAGGTTAATTCCTAGCTCGGAACTGGGTTTTTGCTCCGCTATCCACTGTAATATTTCTAGTGAGACGATGGAGCGGCCCTAGTGTCTGTAACACAGGTTAATTCCTAGCTCGGACCTGGGTTTTTGCTCCGCTATCCACTGTAATATTTCTAGTGAGACGATGGAGCGGCCCTAGTGTCTGTAACACAGGTTAATTCCTAGCTCGGAACTGGGTTTTTGCTCCGCTATCCACTGTAATATTTCTAGTGAGACGATGGAGCGGCCCTAGTGTCTGTAACACAGGTTAATTCCTAGCTCGGACCTGGGTTTTTGCTCCGCTATCCACTGTAATATTTCTAGTGAGACGATGGAGCGGCCCTAGTGTCTGTAACACAGGTTAATTCCTAGCTCGGAACTGGGTTTTTGCTCCGCTATCCACTGTAATATTTCTAGTGAGACGATGGAGCGGCCCTAGTGTCTGTAACACAGGTTAATTCCTAGCTCGGAACTGGGTTTTTGCTCCGCTATCCACTGTAATATTTCTAGTGAGACGATGGAGCGGCCCTAGTGTCTGTAACACAGGTTAATTCCTAGCTCGGACCTGGGTTTTTGCTCCGCTATCCACTGTAATATTTCTAGTGAGACGATGGAGCGGCCCTAGTGTCTGTAACACAGGTTAATTCCTAGCTCGGAACTGGGTTTTTGCTCCGCTATCCACTGTAATATTTCTAGTGAGACGATGGAGCGGCCCTAGTGTCTGTAACACAGGTTAATTCCTAGCTCGGAACTGGGTTTTTGCTCCGCTATCCACTGTAATATTTCTAGTGAGACGATGGAGCGGCCCTAGTGTCTGTAACACAGGTTAATTCCTAGCTCGGACCTGGGTTTTTGCTCCGCTATCCACTGTAATATTTCTAGTGAGACGATGGAGCGGCCCTAGTGTCTGTAACACAGGTTAATTCCTAGCTCGGAACTGGGTTTTTGCTCCGCTATCCACTGTAATATTTCTAGTGAGACGATGGAGCGGCCCTAGTGTCTGTAACACAGGTTAATTCCTAGCTCGGACCTGGGTTTTTGCTCCGCTATCCACTGTAATATTTCTAGTGAGACGATGGAGCGGCCCTAGTGTCTGTAACACAGGTTAATTCCTAGCTCGGAACTGGGTTTTTGCTCCGCTATCCACTGTAATATTTCTAGTGAGACGATGGAGCGGCCCTAGTGTCTGTAACACAGGTTAATTCCTAGCTCGGAACTGGGTTTTTGCTCCGCTATCCACTGTAATATTTCTATCTGTCACTCGTGATGTAGTATTTAAGTTAACGTATACTCAAAGATTTTTGTTAATAAAGATTATTATTATTATTTATTTATTTTTTACATTTCTCGGGACCTTTGGAAGGCGTACGAGGAGCCGAAGCCAACTCGCAGAGGCCCCTTAAATAATTTTAAATGATAAGGAGGCACCAACCGACGATTATCCCTGCATGCACTATGCAAGTGCACCCAAGGACAACCCCCGCTTTGTGCAGGACTATTGTTGTGTGTGGAAACAAAACATATTAGGCTATGGGTCTGGGTGGCTAATGTGGATTGGGTTACTTGAACTGTGGAAGAACTATGTCCCCTGCCTGACCAATGTTATATAATAAAATGGCAGGGGGTGACTTGCACACTCAATAATGGGCCCCCGGAAACGGCCGTTAGCACATAGTGACGTACCAACAAGGGGGCAACACTTCCTGAGATGCTTGAGGAGTGGAGAGGTATTCCACGGCAATCAGGACAATCCCGGAAGTACGGTCAAGATCCCTACCAGCACCTTACTGGAATACTTCCTTCCTCCGAGCACGTTTGCTCTTGCGAATCTCCACTCAAGCCGGCCAATAAAGGCAAGAAAAAGGTGGGAGCTCTGGTCCTCGTCAGTGTTCACTCCAGCCGGCCAATAAAGGCAAGCCAGAGACGAGGACAAGATTTCTCTCGGGAGATAGGGTCCGTGGGGTCGCTACTGCCCAACAGCTCGCCACATGCTGTCCTGCGGGTTTCTGTATCTCTCTTGGTCTGGCTCCTCATCCTAGACCCGTTCCAACAAAGTAAACTCTACCGGCACAGACCTAAAGTTTGGAGCGCGCAAGCCCCACCACGACGTCAACGTATAGATACAGCGGTGGGATTATTATTATTATTATTATCTACTTTATTCAATTTTTTTACATATAAGTTATATTCTTAAATATTAGAATTAAAAAAAAACATTTAAAAATATAAAAAATAGAAATCCACCGGCATGGGGAACAGCGTCCAAGCTACCGGTGGTTAGGACCCCAGAGACAGGAACCTCCTCACAATACGCGCCGTATCAAGGAGGACTGCTTTCTGAATCAGGCCCTTCACCCAGCCACCCAACGAGAGCCTCTTGAGATGTTGGTCGAGGCTCTTAGCGATAAGGCCATTGACCGTAAGGCTATCGGCACAATGATTGCCGAGTCCACATTCCACATAGCGACAACCTCGTGGGCTAAGTCGAGATACTTCAATTGTTTCTCCTTCTCAGCCTTCACGAGGTTCTCGTCATGCGGGATAGTGACATCGATTATCATTGTGCGGCGCACTGATCGATCTATTACCACTATATCAGGCTTATTGGCTACAATAGTCCTGTCAGTGATAATAGATCGATCCCAGTATAACGTGACATGGTCATTCTCGAGAACTGGGTCGGGCACATACCTGTAATACGGTACCTCAGAGTCCACAAGGCCGTATTTCAGAGCAAGTTGCTGATGGATAATCCTGGCTACTTGGTTATGCCTGTGCAAATACTCGCCGTTAGCTAAACGAGAACACCCAGAGGTAATATGTCTGATAGTCTCACCGGGGCAACAGCATGCCCGACATATGTCGATCGTCCCGTCTTTCATTATATACTTCCGGTAGTTATTCGTTAGCATAACTTCATTCATAATCGCACAGACCGAACCTTCGGTTTCCCCAAAGAGGTCACCGAAGCGTAGCCAGGCCACGGACGCTAAGAAGTCTACGTTGGGCCCATGAAGAGCCCGGAAAAAGCGTCCGTGAAGCTCCTTGCTTTGCCATACTTTCTTGCGGTCGTTGGTACTAAGCACCACAGGTTTGCGCCAGTTCTCTTTAGCCAAGGATAACAGGGTGAGTCTCTTGTCCACTGCAACCACATCTCGATGCATACCCACGTCAGTCTTGAGAAAATATTTTCTGAGACTGCACACCTCGAAGTTGTGGAGGGTCTTAGCATTTAAAAAACCTCGACCCCCGCACTTCCGCGGAATGTACAGCCTCATGACAGACGAACGTGGGTGATGCATCCGGTTTGCGGTCAGCAGTGACCGGACTAGGAGAGTCCGGTCACTGCTGACCAGGGCGTCTAGTTCCGTCTGGGTCCACTTTAGTATGCCAAAGGAGTACATCAGGACCGGCATGACCCAACCGTTAAAGGCGCGCACCTTGTTGCCGCCTGACAAAGAACTATTAAGTACCTTTTTCAGGCGACCGAAGAAGCGCTCCTGCAACGATTGTTTCATGTCAGGTCCGTTAATGCCTAACCCCTCTGACATACCCAGGTATTTGTAGGTATCAGTTGCGGAGAGTGATCTCAGGTTTATAGAATCTGAGAGTTGTAGTCCCTCAGATTCCACAATCCCGCCCCGCTTTACATGCATGACTGCACATTTATCTACACCAAATTCCATCCTGATGGAATCACTAAAAGTTTTAGTTACTTTTAGTGACTCCAGCAGTTGCAATTTGTTGGTGGCAAACAGTTTCAAATCATCCATATAAAGCAGGTGGGATATTACCTGACCCCCTCTCCGCAAAGGACAGCCCAGCCCTGTACCCTCCAGCAGAGTGCTAAGAGGGTTCAAGGCTAAACAAAACCACAGTGGACTCAGACTGTCGCCCTGGAATATTCCCCGCTTAATCCTAATAGGTTTGTTGCTCCCCTGAATTTGTCGGCATCCTGGATAGCGGAGAACCGTCCTCCACTGCCCCATACACGTCGTTAGGAAGGTGCTCAGAGTTGTATCAATTTTGTACAACTCTAACACCCTCAAGAGCCATGTATGCGGCACCGAATCAAAGGCCTTCTTATAGTCTATCCAACATGTCGACAAATCCTTTCGGGATCGACGGACCTGTTGGCTTATGGCCATGTCAATGAGGAGTAGCTCCTTGGTGCCGCGGAACCCATTCCTACATCCATTTTGAGAGACAGACATAATAGAATTCTTTTCTAAATGAGAATTAATTTTCTCTCTCAAAATGGATGTAAGAAGTTTATAGACCGTCGGCAAACAAGTGATCGGCCTATAATTTTTGGGTTCCGTGGCATCACCTGACTTATGGAGCAGGTGGGTAACTCCTATTGTAAAGAGCTGTGGCAGCGACCCAGACTCTAAGGCCGACTGGAATTGCGATGCTAAGCACGCGTGTGAACTTTGCAGCCATTTAAGCCAAAAATTGTGCAGTCCGTCCGGTCCCGGAGATTTCCAGTTCGGTATCGGGTGGGCTGCACTGGCTACATCGGAGGAAGTAATTATTACTTCCTCCATCTCCGGTATGGCGTCACACACGCGCTCAACATCCCGCATCCATTCAGCCTCAGTATGGCAAACGGGCACCGACCAGATGTTACGCCAGAATATGCTAGTGGCATCATCATCCGGGCGGCATACGTCTGCCACATTTTGCTCAGGTCGCTCCCATGCTCTATACACCCACCTTTGATCACGCTGGAATATGCGATTCAGAGTATACCGCTCAACCCGTCGCTTATACCTACGGATACGGCTTGCCCATGCACAGACTTTCTGCTTCAGGAAGTCAATGCGCTCTGTGACACGGGACATATATTCTTGAGGACTGATTCCAGTCCCCGAGAACGCCCGCCTCACAAAGCGCATCACTCTATGGCGAGTATTGCCCTCCCTGAAGCAGTATAGTTTGCCGATGAGCACCCTGGTCCCCTCGATACGCCACTCGATCCTGCACTGCCAGGCTAGAACAGCGGGTTTTGGTCGTGTAGCTATGTCACAATTTGGAAATTTGACATTGGCTACACGACACGCCGCAATAGCCGCGCAATACAAGATCGAGTGCGTATCTACGAGATCTTCGCTGCTTTCAAAATAAAAACCAAGCAGCGAATCCAAGGCACACACCATCGCCCTATTCGTTCTGTGCATAGGCAAGCGAGGTAAATGTGGTCTAAGTTGGACGGGGGCAGTTCTAAACTCCCGAATCGCATCCTCCAGCGCGCTCCTCAATCGTTCGTTACACTGGCTACTTACCGTAACAATCTCATCGCCCCCCTCCTCATCATTAACATAAGACCGCGGTTGGGTTATGTCACTGACTAGAGGTTGCACCGCGGTCTGTGACGGGACAGGGACGATACGATTGCTCAGTACCTCTGAGCGCAGCCTATCAAGCGCCGCGTCGTCCAATCTGTGATTCCGTTGGATAACCCGCACCTGATCCGAAAGTCGTTGGGCCGAGACGTTGATGGCTGGTTGAAGCGCCTGGAACAGAGATATTATTATTTCGTTTATTCATATTTTCTTTTCTTATAAAATACATTTTTAAATATTTCTTAAAAAATATTTAAAAAAAAACATTTAAAATATATAAAATAGTAGTCCGCCGGTGTCGGGAGCAGGGTCCAAGGCACCGGTGGTTAGGGCTGCAGAGATAGGAACCTCCTCACGATGCGGGCCGTATCAAGGAGTACTGCCTTCTGAATCTGGCCCTTGATCCAACCGCCTAACAAGAGCCTTGAGAGATGGTGGTCGAGGCTTTCGGCCATCAGGCCATTGGCCGTTATGACAATCGGCACAATGACAGCCGGGCTTACATTCCATATGTCAACAACCTCGTGTGCTAAGTCGAGATATTTTATTTGTTTCTCTTTCTCAGCTTTCACGAGGTTCTCGTCATGTGGAATGGTAACATTGACTATCATTGCGCGGCGCGCTAATCTATCTATCACTACTATGTCAGGCTTATTGGCGACAATAGTCCTGTCAGTAATGATAGACCGATCCCAGTACAACGTCACATGGTCATAATCATAATCATAATCATAATCGTTTATTTGCCAAGAAAGTAGGTACATAAAATAAGATGTTTACAAAGTTTTGCGATCCCTGTACAATCTACCCTAATAGGCATGCAAACATTGATAAAAAATATTATTTACTAAACAAAAAAGAAAAAACAGTCTGTCAAAAAAAATAAAATAAAATATAATAAAAAATCATACAATTTAAAGCTAGCATTATAATAATAAGGACATTACAATCTATAATGAAGTGTCATTTAAAAAATCGTTAATTGAATAATAACACTTATCCACTAATAGGGCAGTCAGTTTCTTTTTGAACATTTGGATTGGAAGATTTTTTAAGATGTCTGGTATTTTGTTATACATATATGGTGGGACTCATGCCAAAAACACTTTTCTTAAGTAAAGCTGTATTATAACCACCATTTTGTAATAGGTTCCTATATTGGCTCCTAACAGGCCCTTTTCTAGTTTCTGACACTGTTAAAAAGTAGTTCTTATTTTGTCTTACAAAAACGGCCACTTCTAAAATATATAGAGCCGGAAATGTTAACACTTTTAGGGACTTGAACATAGGTACACAACTGTCAGTCATTTTCAGGCCACACATTGCCCTTATACATCGTTTTTGGGCCTTAAATACTTGTTCTCTCATACTACAATTACCCCAGAAAATAATTCCAAATCGCAAAATTGATGCCACCAAACCATGGTAAGCCACTAATGTCGTAGTTGTACTCACTTTTTTACTTAAATTGAATAGCACGTATGCAGAAGTGCTTAGTTTTTTACACACCTCTTCGGCTTGGGGTTTCCATGTTAACTGGCTGTCTATCAGTATTCCTAAAAATTTTGCCACTGTAACTTCGTCAATTTTTTGTCCGTCGTATTCTATAGTCATTTCTTTATTTTACTTTATTTGGGAAAATAAACGGTTACACATTACAATGTTATGATAAAGAACTTAGAACTAAAATGGGATTATAAATGTTTAACCTACAACATTTTCCACATAATATAAAAAAAAAATTAAACAAAAACGAACGGCGTGCGATAACATTGAATATGATTAAATATAAAAATAAAGCTAAACGGAAACTTATAAGGTAAAAATAAAAAAAAAGAGAACATATACATTAAAAATTATGGTTTTAGGGCTATTACGTTCATAATTCTGCCAAAATTTTACGAGCAATACCTCTAAATTCTCCTGTGGAAACAGCAAAGAACTCGATATCCCGGAAAATCTTATTAAACTGAGCAGTAAGACGCCGTAGGGGTGCTCGCGAGCCTGCGTTTGATCGACAAGAGGTTACAGCAAACAGAGGTCGCGCTCGCACACCTCGACATATAGTTGTTCTGGGTACTACATAACTAATTCTATTGCTTATGTCTATACAATCATATGAATTGTTACATAAATCAAACAGAAACGTCGTTTCTAACATTATACGCCTAGATTTAAGGTTTTGAAGTCTATAGTTAATTAGTAAGTCGCTGTAAGATACATACGTACGAAAGCAACGGAAATGCATTGCCTTTAAAAATTTGCGTTGTACTTTTTCTATCATATTAGAATATTTTTCATAGAAGGGATTCCACACCGGGACTGCGTACTCCAACTGAGACCTGACCAATGTTTTATATAGGTATAAATATGTACCAGGGCGTTTAAATTCCTGAGCCGATCTCATCACAAAACCGTACATACGGAAAGCATTGTTTACAATTTTAGCAACATGAGCATCCAGATGGAGTTTGTCATCTAACAAAACACCAAGATCACGAACCACTGTTTCTCTTGCTAGATTTATATTGTTCAATGAATATGCATGTTTTATTACGTTCTTATTTTTAGTAAAACTAATGCAATGGCATTTGGATATGTTCAGTTTAAGTTTACTTTTTACACAATATGCATTGAATCTGTTTAAGTCTTCCTGCAAAAGTAAACAGTCACGTAAATTAATAATAGGCCTATAGATTTTTAGATCGTCTGCGTAAAGTAATAGTTTAGAATTTTGAAAACACGTACTTATATCATTAATAAACATAATAAACAAAAGAGGACCCAGTATAGAGCCCTGAGGAACACCGGAAGTAACATTTAGGGTCGCAGAATTAAAACCGTTTATCACAACTCTCTGAGATCTGTTAAAAACGTAAGAAGAGAACCATCTCAATAGGTCGCCACGAATACCATTAAAGGCAATTTTACTCAAGAGCAATTGATGGTCCACTTTGTCAAAAGCCTTTTGGAAATCCGTGTATATAGCGTCAACTTGAATACGAGAGTCCATATTGTTAAATAAATAGTCAACAAAAGTTATCAGGTTCGTGGTAGTTGATCTTTTTTTGACAAATCCATGTTGTTGTGGAATTATGTTATTATGTAGTAGAGGATAAACTTTATCATGAACAAGTCTCTCAAAAAGCTTTGACAAAACCGATAATATCGATATAGGACGATAATTCTCGATATCCTGTTTAGGTCCCGACTTGTGAACAGGAGTTATATTTGCGAGTTTCCATGCTTGGGGAAAGGCACCTTGTGAAATTGATAAATTAAAAATAATTTGTAATGGCACACACAGATTAACGGCAGTCTTTTTAACGAACACAACTGGTAGACCATCTGATCCCGGGCCTTTAGATGGATCTAAAGCTTTTAGCGCACTTAATATTTCATCGGCAGTAAACTGAATGCTACTCAGGAGAGAACAGGTTTCCAAATAATCTCCGCACTGCGATGAAATATCATCAACTGAAGTGGATGGCTCGTATACCGAATTAAAAAAGCTTGAGAACAGATTACAGATGTCTTCAGGGTTATTGGCGGAACGGTTTCCACAATACATGATAGAAGGGAAGCTTGTAGAGGATTTGCGGGAAGAGATGAACGTCCAAAAATGCTTTACATTAGTCCGGACACCCTCTTCTACAGAGGCAATGTACTTTCTGTAACAGTTTTTGCACTCTATTTGGAATCTAGAGCGGTAAATGGAAAACTGTTCGTAGTCTGAAATGTTTTGATACATCTTCCATTTTACCCAAGCCTTGGCTTTATTTTTGTAAATATGTATAAGCGATTTTGAAAACCAAACCGGAAATTTTAAAGATCTACAGTTAATCAATGGAACGTGTCTTTTAATAATGCAGAAAACAATGTCATAAAATGTGCTTAAGGTATCGTCAATGGTTTGGTTAGCTAAAACTTCCTCCCAATTTATCCCCTCCAAATCCCCATTTATGTTATCATAATTTGCCTTGTAATAATTATATTTTTTAATCATCTTACGGGCCATCGAATCGTATGGTACACTTAGAGAAATAAAAACATTAAGTGAAGGATGGTGGCTATCAAGCTGTAGTAAATAGTCTGTGGCTCTAGATACATTGCAATCACCGTTACCAATAACCAAGTCCAATATTCTCCCACTTGGATTCCGTATTGTATTGAATTGATGAGCGTTGAGGAACGACAAGAGCGCACTCATATGATCACAAACGGGGGAGCTACCTCTACAAATATGAGCAGATAGTGAAGTACTATCTGTACAAGCGATCCAGTCGATTTCGGGTAGGTTAAAATCTCCTACCATATAGAAATTATCATTGTTTGTGTCGCTAAGCAGTGATTGCAGTAGTTCAAAATATTCTGCATAAGCAAATTCTGGCGTTTTTGGTGGTATATATACTGCGACAATAATTAGGCCCTTACCACGACTCGAGCTTGGCAGTTGCACCATAATGTGCTCAATGCTGGAATGAGTTGCAAATTGCGGAACCAATCGAACTGAATGCAGACCCTTCAGTACAGCCACGAGAACACCGCCTCCGTCTTTTTTATTGGTAGCAATACGGTCACGATCATACCGATGTACCACATAACGCTCATCAATAAACTCGTTATCCGATATCTCAGGTGTCAGCCAGGTCTCCGTTAAAATTATTATGTCATAACAATTGGCTAGAATATTCATATATAAAATATTTAATTTTGTGCGGAATCCCCTGCAATTTTGGTAATATATAACTAAGTTATCTGTCATTGTACCGTAAAATTCTGTAGAGTATGGGCATAAATACATTAACCGATACTAACGTAATCGTAAGTAGCCGGGCAGTATTGAACAATAAAGCGTTAATAGAATGCGGACAGGATACAAGAAACAAAACATAACACTCAAAAAATGAAGGATTAACCATAACAAGCCACTTACAAGCCAGCATAATTATGGACTGTTCAACTAAAGTTATTAATATATAAACTATTACAAATTCCCAAAACTGTGGAGATAGGTTATGTGATATGCCGAAGATTGATCGATTATACATTGTAGAGCTATTTTTCAATGGATACAGCTGCTTGGTTGTCAATCGGTGCTGCGTAGCCAGGTTTAATTTTAGTGATGTCTTGTGGGGTCCGAATTGCAAAAGACCTTGTCCCTTCTTTTTCACGGACAAGGATGGTTCCATGCTTAACCCAAACGAACTTATAACTGTGCTTTTTGGCAGCGTCTCGACACTCTCGAAATAATTGCTTGTTTTTTAAAGTCAGGTGCTCATGCATATATATAGGTAGCGATGTTCCTGAAATGCCAACTTGGTCCGTGGCAAGTCCCTTGCATAACCGATGGGCACTAAGAATATTGTCACGTAGTATACGTGAAGCTAATTTAACTATGATGTTTTTGGGCTTATTGTTTTGCTGGTGTGCATGTGGGACACGGTGAATAGAAATAATGTCATTTTGCTGAACATTGCACTTAATTTTGGCCCCAATATTTTGCATCATGGTTACGAGGTTTTCGTTACGCCTTTCAGGGATGTTGCATATCTCTATGTTACAATTACGAGCACTCTGTTCCAAATTATCTATCCTTGCCACAAGTTCTATAACAATAGGCTTTAAACCAATGGTTTCTTGAATATTTTCGGTAAGATGTGCGACTTTCTTGCCGAGATCAGTTTGCTGGTCAGCAACAAACTGGACCGAGTCACCGAGGGAATTAATTCGTTCCGTCGTACTTGAATACTTCACATCTAACTCAGTAACCCTCTTACGCAGGACTGACTGCTCCGATCGAAGAGAATTAATGTCATTTCTTATCTCTGACGTCACTTGATTAAGCGAAGTAAGTTCAACTTTCATTGATACCACATTCTCTGATATTTCCTTAATACTTGTTTCCAACTCCTGTCGCCACTCATTTATTGTATTCTTTAACTCCGTCGACAACTCATTTATAACCTGTGTCCACCCAGAATCCGGCTGTTTATGTTTACGGACTGTCACATTTTGTTCGCCGCTCATTGGGGAACCAGTCCTCAAGTTGGTATCCGAATGAGATTTTTTCTTGTCGGGTGAACGGATCATAGTACCGTTTCTGTTAAAACTCTCAATCTAACAATGTTTGCTCAAATTATAGTATTTTGAAAATAGAAAAAGAATTGCGTTTTGTGAGATCCGAACCGGCGGCACGCAGAGCAGCTCTAGTGAGCAATGATACAAAAAGCTCACCCCGCCAACCACTCGACCACGGCGACTTTAAGTTATCGGTCGAAATTCTGCACCAATATTTAGAGATTTTTGTATGAATGACTTGCAAGAAGCTCGTGACTAATGAGTTCCTTTGTTCTCAAAGTCACAAAGGTCACCTTCAACACTCAGAAACTTTAAGTTTTATAGGTATTTTGCAAATACTGGTATTAAACTGTATTTAATTGACAGTAACCATATATATTTGGATTCCACAAGAGTCACTGTATATGTCACAACAAAAATTTGCCGAATTTAGCAGCAAATTACCACTTATTTAACTTAATTTTATGGACGGTTATAGACACACTACACTCAAAGCAACGGTAGCACGACGATTTCTTGTACTGGTAAGCGTTGATAGAAATGCATTATATTCGTTTTTGATAAATTTATTATTAAATTGTTAATGTCAAGCCAATGTACTATGTCCTTAAGTGTATTATTTATGTCATATTCATATTTTTTTGCGTCAGTGCATTTTATTATTGCGGTGCTATCATCAGCAAATAACACCATTGGATGCTGTATGTAACGTGGCAAGTCATTTATATAGAGCAAGAATAGTGGTGGGCCTAGCACACTTCCCTGTGGTACACCACATCTAATTACTCTACATTCAGATAAATATTTCTTTTCACGTTTAGTCTTAACGCAAATTTTTGTTATTTCGGTGAGTTGTTTCCGATCACTAAGGTAAGATTTTATAAGGTTCAGGACGTTACCTCTGATACCATAGATATTGAGCTTATTAAGGAGGGTTTCGTAATGGACACAATCAAAGGCTTTGGTCATATCAGTATAAATTGCACATGTATGTATTTTATTGTCAACGTTTTTCATGATAATATTTAGTAATTCGTATATTGCCGTATTAATACCTTTGTTTTTCCTAAAACCTTTCTGCTCATCACATAAAATGTTACATTTATTTAAAAACTTATTAATCGATTCATAAATTATCTTTTCTATGACTTTGGAGAAAACAGGAATTAAGGCTATTGGCCTGTAGTTGGCTAAATCTTCTTTAATGTCCTTTTTAAAAAGCGGCTTGAGGATAACTATTTTTAAGGCATTTGGGAAAACACCTGAGCAGATACATAAATTTATAATATGACTTAGATGTACAGCAATACAATCAGAAACATATTTTACAACTTTAGTGGCTATACCATCATACCCGACACTATTTTTCTGTTTTAAAGAATGTATTGCATTCATCACATCTTGGGGCAATACTGGAGGCATAAACATTGAGTGAGGATTGCTAATTAAGCTAGTAGCTTCAGGTAATGTTGTAGTGCTGTGTCTTATTTGGTCAATGAAGTAGTTATTGAAAGCATTAGCAATTTCTCTTGGGTCATTAATTATGTTGTCGTGCATATTGATCCGAGATATAGGGTCAGTGGAACGAGTTCTATTATTAATAATCTGCCAAGATGCCTTTGATTTGTTACTAGAGGTGTTAATGTAATAATTGTTTTGTGCTTTTTGGGTCAACTTAATAATTCTCCGAAATTTTTGTGAGTAATTTTTAAAGTTATTCTTATTTTCATTCGATGGCCTACGTCTATATTTCCATAATAAATATCGCTGCTTCCTGCTGCAAACACGTATACCACGTGAAACCCATTTAATATTTTTATTTGCCCTTATAGTTACTAGCTTGTAAGGGAAGCAAAGGTCGTATAATAAACGAAAGTTTTCAAGAAAGTTGTCATAAGCATCGTTGGCATCTTCGGTATTGTAGATGTCGGAAAAGGATAGACATTGAAGATAGTTTTTGAACCTTATTAAGTTATCCTCTGATAAATCTCGTTTTCTAATGCGCCAAGATCTTATTCTACAAGTTCTATTTACCTTGACTTTCATTCATTTCATTTTGTCATTTTCGAGAACTGGGACACTGGGAACTGCGCACATAGTTGTAATATGGCACCTCAGATTCCACAAGTTTATATTTCAAAGCAAGTTGCTGGTGAATAATCCTGGCGACTTGGTTATGCCTGTGCAAGTGCTCGCCGTTAGCCAGACGAGAACAACCAGAGATAATATGTCTGATGGACTCACCCGGACGGTGACATGCCCGACACACGTCCACCGTCCCGTCCCTAATAATATGTTTCCGGTAGTTATTCGTTAAGATAACTTCGTCAAAAATTGCACAGACGAAACCTTCAGTTTCCCCGAAAAGGTCTCCAAAACGTACCCAGGATACGGACGCTAAGAAATCTACACCGGGCTCATGAAGAGCCCGATAGAAGCGCCCGTGAAGCTCCTTGCTTTGCCATATCCCCTTGCGGTCATCGGTAGTAAGTACTACAGGTTTGCGCCAGTTCTCTTTAGCCATGGAGAGCGGGGTGAGCCCCTTGTCTACTGCGACCACATCACGGTGCATACCCACTTCGGCTTTTAAAAAATATTTCCTGAGGCTGCACATTTCGCGGTTGTGTAGGGTCTTCGCATTTAAAAAGCCTCGACCCCCGCACTTCCGCGGAATGTACAGTCTCATTACCGATGATCGTGGGTGATGCATCCGGTTTGCGGTCAGCAGTGTACGGACCCTCCTATCCAGGGCGTCGAGTTATTATTATTATTATTATTGATATTGAAATAGTCGAATAATGTCACTTTCACATAGTATAAAGTTTGTTTTGAATCACATTCACTGCATTCACTTATTTTTCCTTTAACTGTCCCCGAACTTGATACTAATTAGAAAAAACATTGTCACTGGTTATATGTATTATTTGGACGTAAATCACATTATTTTCATAGGTAAGAACTCAGTAAATAAATTTAAATCAATAATTAATTAAGGAGCTATTGTTTACGTTGCCAGGGTTGCCAGTAGCAGATACCTTGATCATCACTACTATTCTATTCTATTTTTCTCTATGGCAATGGTGCCGATGTCGACAATTCTGCCAGTGCCAGATGTGCTATGAGAAAACGTGCGAATTAATAATAATAATAAACAGTACGTCGCGCACGTCTACCACCCCCGGACTCGTCGCTCAGCTCCGCCTCGCCGCCGCCGGAACTCGGATCACCAGTCACACGGGCGGCTGCAGCCGCGTCGAGCTCGAGCGACGAGTACTTCTCTCCACCGACGTCACCACCACCTGTACGTCGGCCAGGAAGAGGCCGGCCACCGAACGGCATGGGATCTAGGGGCCAACCGGCCCCGAGCCGGGTCCCCGCTGCCGGTGGTTGTGTGCAGCGCATGAAATGGACTCAGCAAATGAATGAGAACGTCATGCGCGCATATTACGGGGCAACAGAGGGGGGAACTAACCTCACTGCGTACCGCGATAGGATGCTGTCTCTGTTTCAGGCGCTTCAACCAGCCATCAACGTCTCGGCCCAACGACTGTCGGATCAGGTGCGGGTTATCCAACGGAATCAAAGATTGGACGACGCCGCGCTTGATAGGCTGCGCTCAGAGGTACTGAGCAACCGTATCGTCCCTGTCCCATCACAGACCGCGGTGCAACCTCTAAACATAATCCAACCGCGGTCTAATGTTAATGATGAGGAGGGGGGCGATGAGGTTGTTACGGTAAGTAGCCAGTGTAACGACCAATTGAGGAGCGCGCTGGAGGATGCGATTCGGGAGTTTAGAACTGCCCCCGTCCAACTTAGACCTCGTTTACCTCGCTTGCCTATGCACAGAACGAATAGGGCGTTGGTGTGTGCCTTGGATTCGCTGCTTGTTTCTTATTTTGAAAGCAGCGAAGATCTCGTAGATACGCACTCGATCTTGTATTGCGCGGCTATTGCGGCGTGTCGTGTAGCCAATGTCACATTTTCAAATTGTGACATAGCTACACGACCAAAACCCGCCGTTCCAGCCTGGCAGTGCAGGATCGAGCGGCGTATCGAGGGGACCAGGGTGCTCATCGGCAAACTATACTGCTTCAGGGAGGGCAATACTCGCCCTAGAGTGATGCGCTTTGTGAGGCGGGCGTTCTCGGGGACTGGAATCAGCCCTCAAGAATATATGTCCCATGTCACAGAGCGCATTGACTTCCTGAAGCAGAAGGTCTATGCATGGGCAAGCCGTATCCGTAGGTATAAGCGTCGGGTTGAACGATATACCCAGAATCGCATATTCCAGCGTGATCAAAGGTGGGTGTATAGAGCATGGGAGCGACCTGAGCAAAATGTGGCAGACGTATGCCGCCCAGATGATGATGCCACTAGCACATTCTGGCGCAACATCTGGTCGGTGCCCGTCTGCCATAATGAGGCTGAATGGATGCGCGATGTTGAGCGCGTGTGTGACGCCATACCGCAGATGGAGGGAGTAATAATTACTTCCTCCGATGTAGCCAGTGCAGCCCGTCCGATACCGAACTGGAAATCGCCGGGACCGGACGGACTGCACAATTTTTGGCTTAAATGGCTGCAAAGTTCACACGCGTGCTTAGCATCGCAATTCCAGTCGGCCTTAGAGTCTGGGTCGCTGCCACAGCTCTTTACAACGGGAGTTACCCACTTGCTCCATAAGTCAGGTGATGCCACGGAACCCAAAAATTATAGGCCGATCACTTGTTTGCCGACGGTCTATAAACTTCTTACATCCATTTTGAGAGTGAAAATTAATTCTCATTTAGAAAAGAATTCTATCATGTCTGCCTCTCAAAATGGATGTAGGAATGGGTCCCGCGGCACCAAGGAGCTACTCCTCATTGACATGGCCATAAGCCAACAGGTCCGTCGATCCCGAAAGCATTTGTCGACATGTTGGATAGACTATAAGAAGGCCTTTGATTCGGTGCCCCATACATGGCTCTTGAGGGTGTTAGAGTTGTACAAAATTGATACAACTCTGAGCACCTTCCTAACGACATGTATGGGGCAGTGGAGGACGGTCCTTCGCTATCCAGGATGTCGACAAATTCGGGGGAGCGACGAACCTATTAGGATTAAGCGGGGAATATTCCAGGGCGACAGTCTGAGTCCACTGTGGTTTTGTTTAGCCTTGAACCCTCTTAGCACTCTGCTGGAGGGTACAGGGCTGGGCTGTTCTTTGCGGAGAGGGGGTCAGGTAATATCCCACCTGCTTTATATGGATGATTTGAAACTGTTTGCCACCAACAAATTGCAACTGCTGGAGTCACTAAAAGTAACTAAAACTTTTAGTGATTCCATCAGGATGGAATTTGGTGTTGATAAATGTGCAGTCATGCATGTAAGGCGGGGCGGGATTGTGGAATCTGAGGGACTACAACTCTCAGATTCTATAAACCTGAGATCACTCTCCGCAACTGATACCTACAAATACCTGGGTATGTCAGAGGGGTTAGGCATTAACGGGGCTGACATGAAACAATCGTTGCAGGAGCGCTTCTTCGGTCGCCTGAAAAAGGTACTTAATAGTTCTTTGTCAGGCGGCAACAAGGTGCGCGCCTTTAACAGTTGGGTCATGCCGGTCCTGATGTACTCCTTTGGCATACTAAAGTGGACCCAGACGGAACTAGATGCCCTGGATAGGAGAGTCCGGTCACTGCTGACTGCAAACCGGATGCATCACCCACGTTCGTCTGTCATGAGGCTGTACATCCCGCGGAAGTGTGGGGGTCGAGGTTTTTTAAATGCTAAGACCCTCCACAACCGCGAGGTGTGCAGTCTCAGAGAATATTTTCTCAAGGCTAACGTGGGTATGCACCGAGATGTGGTTGCAGTGGACAAGGGACTCACCCCGTTATCCTTGGCTAAAGAGAACTGGCGCAAACCTGTGGTGCTTAGTACCAACGACCGCAAGGAAGTATGGCAAAGCAAGGAGCTTCACGGACGCTTTTTCCGGGCCCTTCATGGGCCCGACGTAGATTTCTTAGCGTCCGTGGCCTGGCTACGCTTCGGTGACCTCTTTGGGGAAACCGAAGGCTCAGTCTGTGCGATTATGGATGAAGTTATGCTAACGAATAACTACCGGAAGTATATAATGAAAGACGGGACGATCGACATATGTCGGGCATGCCATTGTCCCGGTGAGTCTATCAGACATATTACTTCTGGGTGTTCTCGTTTAGCTAACGGCGAGTATTTGCACAGGCATAACCAAGTGGCCAGGATTATCCATCAGCAACTTGCTCTGAAATACGGCCTTGTGGACTCTGAGGTACTGTATTACAGGTATGTGCCCGACCCAGTTCTCGAGAATGACCATGTCACGTTATACTGGGATCGATCTATTATCACTGACAGGACTATTGTAGCCAATAAGCCTGATATAGTGGTAATAGATCGATCAGTGCGCCGCACAATGATAATCGATGTCACTATCCCGCATGACGAGAACCTCGTGAAGGCTGAGAAGGAGAAACAATTGAAGTATCTCGACTTAGCCCACGAGGTTGTCGCTATGTGGAATGTGGACTCGGCAATCATTGTGCCGATAGTCGTTACAGTCAATGGCCTTATCGCTAAGAGCCTCGACCAACATCTCAAGAGGCTCTCTTTGGGTGGCTGGGTGAAGGGCTTGATTCAGAAGGCAGTCCTCCTTGATACGGCGCGTATTGTGAGGAGGTTCCTGTCTCTGGGGCCCTAACCACCGGTAGCTTGGACCCTGTTCCCCATGCCGGTGGATTTCTATTTTTTCTATTTTTTATATTTTTAAATGTTTTTTTTTTTAATTCTAATATTTAAAAATATAACTTATATGTAAAAAAATTGAATAAAGATAATAATAAACAAATATAAAAAAATAAATAAAAAGGAACGAATTTACTGTGAAACTTGTTGACGAGTATTAGCACACTGAAACAAACAGATAATGTTACTTAGTTACATTAACAAATATGTAGGTATATGTATATATATTATGGCCGCAAACCACCATATCATTAATGCGGATAAAAATCATCAAAGCCTCTAAGTCTCTAAGAGCTTTGGGGAAGAATGTGTTAGTAGGGATGGAAAGTTAGTTGGGACAGGGATCTTTAGTTTAGGGAGATGACTGTACAAGTCATGGGTTGGGTTACTATTGGAACAGTTAAAAAAGATGTGCTCCAAAGTGCCTTCATCTAACCCACATTCGCAGAGCGATGTATCTCTGACCCGGATTTTATGTAAAAAGACCGGAGAACAGCAATGGCCTATATGGAGATGGCACAGAATAGACGAAACTTTCTTGGAATTTTTTTTGTATCGATAAAACCAAGGCTTGGGTTGGGCAATGTTAGGCTGAACTGCGTGATAAAAAGCACCTTTCCGTTTGCCTGAATTTTGCCACTGCACCTGCCATGAGGTTAGCATGCTCTTTTTGGGAAGGCTCAGCAAATCGTAGCCCTGGCATTGGAAATATTTAGGGTCAACAGCCTGGGACGTAACAGCATCCTTAGCAAGAGCATCAACATATTCCTTTCCTCTAATGCCATTGTGGCATTAGAGGAAACGAATATGTTGATGACTTGGAATCCAAACCAAGTGTACGACAAGAAGAAAGAGATTTTTTGATTAGAAGCAGAATTGGCCTATGAAGTTTTCTCTTAAAAGGATTCTGCTCCAAAGCTTGCAAATAACTAAGGGAGTCTGTAAAGATGACACCAAATCGTAAATTATGAGCCTCTATAAATAGATACGCCTCTAATATGGCCACGCACTCGCCCGTAAACACTGACGATTGAACTGGGCATTTGAATTTTAAAAAATTTTGGAGTTTTGGTAGTATACCGCAGCACCAGTGCAACTTTCACCACATAGTTTAGAGGCGTCCGTGAAAAATTTCTCGAAATTAGACCATCGCTCACCAACCGCAGCATTGAAAATAGAGCCCGCCGCAGTAGACTTTTTCGATATACCAATATTATAGAAAATATCTGGTTTAAAACATATTATTTCATAATCAAAGTTAAAAAGAGGAAGTTTCGGAAACTGAATAATAGGAGAATCTAAATTTTGACAGCAACGGAAGGATTTTAAAAACAAAGGGACTTCTTTATGTTTCCAATAATTAGAACTTTGGCATGCAACGTCTAGGTCGACCACTTTTTGTGCAAGAGGGAGGCCCAAAATCTCGATGCTAGATACTGCCTTCTCAAGGCCAACGGTGGTTCTGCGCACTCTACCTGCAATGCGTTAATTGGTGAGGATTTCATACAGCCCGAAATGATCCGAAGACACTTAGCCTGAATTCTGTCCAGTCTAGCTAAAGCACCCTTATTACAGGGAATTAATAGAAAAGATCCGTAGTCCAGAACACTCCGGATTAAGGCATTGTATACCAATTACATGGTGTAGGGGTGTGCACCCCACCAGACACCTGCGAGTACTTTTAGAATGGGAATAGTTCTCTCGCATCTATTAACTAAATAATTTAGATGATGTATCCCACTCAATTTGGAATCTAAAAAAAGACCCAAAAATTTTACTTTTGAAGAAACTGGCATACAATGCCCTTGGACACCCACTGAAATTTGAGGGATCAGCCTCCTGCGAGAAAACACAACAACAGTACTTTTAGGGGCAGACAGACTCAGACCGTGGAAATTTACCCATTGGTTTAGAGTGTCGAGGGATACACAGAGCGATGACGCAGCGTCACTAATTGAATTATTAGTGACATACAAAGCCAAGTCATCCGCATACTGTAAAATTTGACAATCGTTATTGAGGCATGAGCCGATGTCAGCTGTATATAAATTATACAGTAAGGGACTAAGAACAGAGCCTTGTGGTAAGCCCTTCCATGACATTCTGACGTCAAATTCTTCACCCGGGACTCTCAAAACCAAAGAACGAGACATAAGCAAACTACAGATGCACTGAACCATTGTCTCCGGTATTCTCAGCTGTTGCAATTTTTGCCTGAGAAGAGGAAGAAGGACATTATCATATGCAGATGAGATGTATAAAAAGGCAGCGACTACGGATTGATTCTTCAAAAACGATGAGCGGATATCTGAAACCAAAACTCCAACACTATCCATGGTACTGAGTCCCTTTCTAAAACCAAATTGAGACGTAGGAAGTAAGTCTCTGGATTCTACTATAAATTCAAGTCGATTCTTTACAAGGTGTTCTAATAATTTTGCAAGGACTGATGACAAATATAGATTAAATTCTGATTCAAAAAGTAAAAAAGTTCTTAAAAACTATACAAAACTTTATAGAAAGATTATCAAGCTAACACAAAAAGCACAAAATAATCATGATATAAACACTGCCGAAAATAAATCGAAAGCAACCTGGCAAATAATAAATAAAACCAAATTGTGTTTGCCACATGAGCCAATTATGTGCATTAATAAAGGTGATTTGTTGCTTACACACCCTGCAGACATTGCTAATGAATTCAACAATTATTTTATTGATGACATTGAAAATAATGTAAAAACTGACAACACATTGAAGAGTATTAATTTTAGTAATCAGACATTAAATTCCTTGTTTATGCAACCTGTTACAATTGACGACATAATAAAAATAATTTCCACCCTAAAAAACACAAGTACTATGGGATACGATGGCGTTTCTACTAAAGCCATAAAATTTACTAAAGACTTGATAGCCCCTCCACTAGTGCATATAATAAACTTGTGTATTACTGATGGCATATTTCCCGACCGACTAAAAAAAGTTATAATAAAACCCTTATATAAAAGAGATGACAAAACCAAATTAAAAAACTATAGACCTATTGCAAAAATTCCAATTTTTTCAAAAATAATCGAAAAAGTAATATATTACTCTCTTTACGCATATTTCGAAAAATATGAATTATTTTGTAAAGAACAAAAAGGGTTCCGTAGAAATACTTCAGTTAATATGGCCTTCTTCGACTTATTAATTAACGTCATGTCATCTGTAGATAAAACAAATCCAGTATGTGCAATTTATACTGACATGTCCAAGGCTTTTGACTATGTGGATCATAAGATTCTATTACATAAGCTGCATAGTTACGGTGTCAGAGGAAACATCCTGCAGTTGTTAAAATCATACTTAAGTGATAGACTGCAATGCGTAGAAGTCTCTAGAATTTGTCAAAAGAGTAAGTTGGAGACAATATTATGTATCTCAACCAAGGAATATAAAATATGGTGTTCCACAAGGTAGTGTCCTGGGGCCGCCACTTTTTTTAATTTACATTAACGATCTCCCGAAAGTAACAACGCACAAAATGGTTCTTTTTGCGGATGATAGTACTGCTGTAGTTAAGTGTACAAATAAAATTCATTACGAACAAGATATAAATATTACGTTACAAAATATAATAAATTGGTTACATAATAATAATTTGGTAATAAACCTGAACAAGACAAAAATAATGCATTTTCATCAACGCAGTGAGTACCCAAGTGTTTGTATTAATTACCAAGGCTGTAATATTGAGGAAGCAAATGAAGCCAAATTCTTGGGTATAGTGATCGACAGTAAACTTACTTGGAAACCTCATATTGAAGTCCTTTGCAAAAAACTTAGCAAATCTGCATTTGCACTCTCCCAACTTTCAAAAAAAGTGAACAGTCAGGCCCTTTTAATAGCTTACCATGGACTAGTTGCGTCTGTTCTGCGGTATGGTATTATTTTCTGGGGGCAGTCTACCGATAAGGAACTGGTATTTAGAATGCAAAAGAGGTGTATAAGGTCAATGTTTGGTCTAAAAACAACAGATAGCTGTCTTTCCTATTTTAAAACTTTAAAAATTTTAACTTTCCCGTCCTTATATATATTGGAAACAGCTTTGTTTGTTAAAAACAATCCACAATTATTTAAAAAAATGGCGGAAGTCAAAAGATATCCAATACGGACTCAATATTTAAGCCAAGTATGCCATCTGAAATGTAAAACCACGCTAATGAAAAAAAGTTTTTTTGGCATTGCCCCCCGCATTTATAATAAATTACCTAATGGAATAAAAAATATGACTGTTACAAAATTTAAAAGGGCACTAAACGACATATTAATTGAGAAATGTTATTATACAATTGACGACTTCCTTAATGATGATTCGCGGACTGATTGACTTTTTTTTTTATTGTTATAGCTGCTATTGTGATCCCTGATTGTTCTTGTTTATTACTTGTATTTTTTTTGTACTCTAAACGACATTTATTTAAATTTAACTTTGACATTATTGATTTTATTTTAATTGTATTGTAATGTTTCAAAAATAGTGACTGAATATTATTATTTGCATGCCCACGCGATGGTAGAATATGGAGCACTTTATTATGTTAAAAGAACATCTGTGTACCAATTACCCATGTTTGCAAATAAATAAATGATTGATTGATTGATAAAGCGATTGGTCTGAAGCTGTTTGGGTCATCAGCATGCTTGCCAGGTTTTAAAATAGGGATAATGATTTGAGTCTTCCACTGATCGGGAACCCAGCCACTGGAGTGACAAAAATTAAAAATTACTAAAAATAATTTTTGGCTCTTTGACCTGCGTTAGATAAGAATGAATACACAATACCGTCTATACCGGGGGCAGAGTCATGAACATGTTTCAAAACTGAGTCAAGTTCCTGCATAGAAAAAGGTGCATCAAAAAGGTCGTCTGATGAGATGAGAGACTGATGTGGTTGTTCTGATATCGATGGTGTGTGTACGGAGGAGCCAGTTTATCAAAGAACCGCTCAGCAGTCTCTCGAGAGATGGGAGAGGAAATTGAAGGGGAGCATCCGGACCTAAAACGGTTGATCTTCTTCCACACAACTGATAAAGGAGTCGAGGGGGACAGAGAACCGCAAAAGCTAGCCCAACCAGCACATTTCTTCCTTTGCAGCAATCTTTTAGATTTGGCGAGGGCCGTATTAAAAGCTAAAAGGTTATCACTCACCATAGCCTCATTGTATACCCTTTCAGCATCATTCCTTTCCCTTATTGCTGGTGTTCATTCCTGATCCCACCATGGTGGAGGAGGAATCTGCCCACGTGCTGAGTTTTTAACAGGAAAGCACGAGTCTGCACTAGCTGTTATGGCCGAGATTAGATTATTATAACAGTTTGACACATGGAGGGGACCAAGAGAATCAAAATTACGAGAGACTAAATTTGGAAGTAAATCAATTTTGTCTTCCAATAATGAGGAATACTTTGCCCAATCAGAATTAGATAAATTATACCTCAAGAGTGGAGGGCTCGATTTTTCTAAGTAAGTTCTTTCAGCCAAAGATATTATAATTGGATAGTGGTCACTACCATGTGTCAAACTGGTACACTCCCAATTACACGACGCCGCGATATCTAGTGTGCAAAAAGTGAGATCGACGCAACTCTTCTGCTGTCCAGGACGAGACCTACGTGTTAGGCAACCATTGTTTAAAATACAGAGGTTAAGGTCGTCTAAGATTTCAACTAAGCCTTCCCCAAAAGAGTCACAACGTTCAGAACCCCACCTAAAGTGATGGCAGTTGAAGTCCCCCATAACAAGTACAGGGCCTTCTATATTTTCCAATGTATGCTTTAAAATTGGAAGGAAACTTTGATGAGGATGAGCAATATAAATGGATAAGAGGGTTATACCCTCTACCCTACAAGCCACAATGCTAATATCTTCACCTAGAGAAGGCAAAGCAAGAGAGCCGACCCGCCATAGCCATCAGGTCGGTCGCATCTGAGAATATTAAAAGAGGGTAAACAGAAACTAAGACTCGGGACTAGCCAAGTCTCTGCGAGGGAACAAGCTAAAGGTTTGTATTTGTTCAAAAGGAAAGTGAGCTCGTGCTTCTTATGCCACACGCTCCTCACATTCCATTGAAGGAACACAAACCGAGCCATTATTATGGAACGAAAGTGAATTTATAAGTGAAGTAGCAACGTTGGACGGTAAATGAGATTTATTAGATGAAGACATTAAAGTTAATAGAAGTTTACTTAGAAGTTCGATTATTGAAGACAAGTTTTCAGGAGATTCTGTGAGTTGATGATTAAGAACACAGCCATTAGGCTGAGAATATTGGGGAGTGCTAGTGAGCTGCTGGTGAGCTGTTTTATCATAGGAGGGAGAGAGAGGAGCATGGATCCTTGGCTTAAGAAACACAGTTTTGCGGTATGATTGAGTCTGTGGTTTAGTAATGTCTGCATAGCTGCGAGTAGAAATTGGAACAGTTTTGCTTGCTTCTGAATAAGAAATTGCTTTTTCAGCCATAATAGTTTTTACAAAAACCAGACGGTGGGGTAGAAGGGGTATCAGGAGGGTCAGGGGGTTTATTTTTATCCATATTCATATTGAATATGGATAATTTTAACCGATATCGCTAAAAGACAAACACAAAACAAATAACAAACCTGTTTCCAGGTAATCACAAGACAACACACAAGTAAACACAATAACAAGTCACAGTAAACGCAAAATCACAAAGAAACAGCTACAATTCTAAACACACGTGTTACCTAAAAGCACACTCTGGAATATGTTTAATTGATGATTAAACGAACTTACTTGTACGTGAAGTTCGATCATAATTATACGAAGTGCTTCGTTCGAAGAGATTAGTAACCTGAAATAATAAACCTATTACTTATTTACACATGTAGTATCACCCAGGATTCACCACATAGCACTGTATTTTGAGAGATAAGAGGGTAACTTTTTTTTTTTTTGTGAGGTAGACGTGCCCTAAAACTCCGCTTGTCATTTAGTTTGGAGTATCTGTAACTAACGTCTATCGTTGATATTTTTGGAATGATTTGGGTTGGGCGGGAGGGAGTTACTAATCTCTTCGAACGAAGCACTTCGTATAATTATGATCGAACTTCACGTACAAGTAAGTTCGTTTAATCATCAATTATACTCGTGCTTCGTTCTCGAGATTAGTAACCTGAAATAATAAACCTATTACTTATTTACACATGTAGACTTTGAGAGGTATAATTCTGGAAATATCAACGCCAATATCAGAATCAATATTATGTTTGATCACATCATCAAAATCATATTCTATCTATTATAATATATATTATAAATAAGTTAGTATTTTATGTTCATATTATAGGTAGGTATACTTAGTACGGAAATGTAATTATCTTTTATATAATAGTAGTTATGTTCTAAATGAATTACATAGTTTGATTAATGTTTAATCTTCTGTAAGTATTATTAATAATAGCTCTTGCTAAGACTCATAGGTCATATTTAGTTATATTTGTCTGATAAAATTTAAAAAACGTATCTGAATGTTACACCAGCCAGCGGTTTTTCTGATCAGGTCAATATTTAGGCCTTAGATGTAGAGGCGTGTCTCGTGCTATGCGCCGAGAATATGGATACGTCGATCCCGCTTGCATGGAGCGTACTCTTTATACAGCGACACAGCGTCTGTGTGGTCGCCGCTTTATGGGGCTTTTTGCATCCGATAAATAAAGTATCATCTTTACGTAACGATTAAGTTTTATTAATGTAATCAAATAATATCTGTGCAGGACATATTCTTTATTATGTAAAATGTAAGGCAATACCAAGAGAGGTTGATTGGTTCGTTTTTTTTTTTAATGTTTTTATTATGATTTCGTTAGGTTTGATTTCAATGTTCTTTATATTGATTTTCGAAAAAGTCTGGACCCTATGTGGGCCGTAACAAGAGCTAATAAGGTAATGGATTTTTTTGTCAGTTGATCTAGCACTAATGTTTCATTAGGATAACAAGTAGCTACGTGAGATAGAACGCATGAGGTATCCCATGTTACATTGTATCTAGGCATGGGTGGACATAAACGGAACACACCTTAAAAAACCTTATTATTAAAATCTTTGGAGACACTAGGTCCCAATATCAAGGATAGGGCAGCTCTAAAACTATTCAAACTACTGTATTTAGTACCGGCATCAAAAAACATTGTTAAAAATCTCAGTACATCGGTGATCGATATGGCTTAAAAATCAAGGGAATTCTGAACACAGAAAATTGAACTATTTTTATAACAAACATTATATTGTCTCATAGAACTGTCGGCTAAAGAGGCGAGCATTATATGTTCCGACGACTCCGGAACGATACTTCGCGATAAGGCTCCCCTGTTAAAGAAACCCTGCAGCCAGGGTAAGATGGCTTTGAATGTTGCCGTTGCTGGAATAATCAAAAACTATACTGTAACTGTCAGATTTAAAAGTGATTAATTCAGATATTAATAAGTTTTGAACAAGGGGAACCAAGGCTGCGTAGGCCATAAAGGTATTATTACGATGTTTTTTGCTTGATCATTCCAGTTTTATTTTTATTATTATTATTATTATTTTAAGTTTTTAGAATAACTGGAAAAGGCGGAAATGCATAGAAATACATCTTAGACCAGCTAATTGTGAAGACGTTTATTGCGAAAGCGTCTGGATCTCTATGCCAAGCAATGTATTTTATACATTTTCTTTTAAAACGACTCGCGAATAATTCAATGCATGGTGTGCCAAACCTTTCAAGTATATAAGAAAACATATTTTCCGTTAAGGGCCATTCTATATCTGGATGGTTGCGTCTTGCTTGATTCTTTACCTGCTATGGTATTGTCTGCAGATTTAATGACGCATACACAAATTTTTTTCGGAACTCGCACCATTGCCAAATATCTTTTGCTACCTTGGTTAGGTGTGGATATTGAATTCCACCCATCCGATTGATATAACTAATAGAAGTTTTGTTATCAACGCGTAGAAGTTGGCAATCGTGATAGTCTCTTGCAAAAACTTTAAGTGCAAAAAAGGCGGCCAAAAGTTCCAGGTAATTTATACGTTGTTTTTGCTCTGACAACGAGCACACGTCGCCTCTGAGCCACACGCTGCACCCCACCCAGTAGTTGAGGCGTCAGAGAATATTTCTACCGAGTAGGTATCCTCTTTGATACGGTTCTCGGGCTTTAGTATGGCTTGTAGCCACCATCTCAGGTCATCGTGCAGGTGATCGGGGTTACTCGTGTAACGATTGTAATCGTCGTGACCTTGTAAACTAAGGTACAAGGTTCTAATCCTTTGGTATAAAGCCAGCCGTATTCTACGGCTGGACAACCAGATATTAAAACAAACCGACAAATTTTGCAAAATCTTTGATTTTGATACGCTTTAATCTCATAAACATGTAAATCTCGTTAATTAGGCTGTTTCTTATGATCGGGCAACATAATTAAAAAAAAAATTGGGAATCTAGAATAAAACCCCAAAATTTTGCATCTCACGGAAGGTTGTAAGCCTTTCATAGTTGATGATAAATCTGTTAGTAATTTAATAGAAATATTAATATTGTTTAAGCAATCGTTGTATGAATATCCAATTAAACATAGGTTGTCTAGATATATCGTACATATAAAGCCAGCCAGTCTGAGCAATCCAACGACGGGTTTCATCAATTTAGTGGTAGTTTAAACCGAATGGCAAGACATTAAATTCAAAAAAAAACTTAACGGAGATATTTTTTGGAGTCTGGATGTATTTTTAATAAAAAAAAATATGCATCTCTGAGATCACAGGTTGCCATATATAACAATTTTTTGTCATTAATTTTACTGCTGTGCGTAAATCTTCCAACTTAAAATGGTCAATTCGTATATGTTTATTTAGATTTTTTAGATTCAGGGTAAACCCTTTTCTTGCCATTTGGTTCAGGCACAAGAAAGATAGGTACTCGATATAAATTGGTTGGCGCACAGAGCGCATTCGGATATAGCGCCAATTGTCATGAGACTATCAATATTTTTGTAAAAATCATTTATCTCAGTTTGTGTCCAAACAGGAAGAGAAGGTACATTTTTTTTTTGTACAGTAAGGTACAGTTTCTTGGGACACTTGTTTAGAAAATTGTATCCTATAGCCTTCAATCCAGCAAAGAACAGTTTTGTCTTGTGTAAGGTGAGACCATTGTCTTGCACTCGACGCTAAACGACCTGCATATTGTACCTTATTTACTGGCGACGGGTCGACCGTGGCTGTTAGCGCGATGTCCTCGACCAGCTGGCGTGCGGCGGCGGCGCGGCGGTGGCCGGCGCGCCGGGGGCGGGGGCGACAGTGGCGCCCTCGCTCCAGCAGGCAAGAAAGACTGGCGGCCCCTCTGCGGCCACGACTGCCTGCGAGTTGAAGGCAGGGCCTTCCAGTTTAAACCACGCAAACTTGATGGCTGAGGTTAAGTGGTCTTCCTCCGGCACCAGAGTTCGTCACAGCTTTGTCAGTCTTCAAGTTTTCAGCCAGGGCCTCTCCGAAAAGATACTTGTCTATCTTAGTCTGCATCAAATGGTCATTAATGTCTTTTTTTTTTTTTTTTAAAGACGACAACGCAAAGTAGCGCGTTTTGATTGAGTCTGAGTGTAACGTGTCGCACATTAACTTTGCCGCATCCATAAGTTATTTGTTGTGTCTTTGTCCTTTTCTTGCATTTTAGTTGTTATGACGTCACTCAAACAGGCCAAGGCAGTGCCAAGCTGTTTTTGCCTATTTTCTATTCCCTTTTCATGTTTCACGCTTGCTTCGGGCAAGGCAGCCTTTATCCGGATTGAGCATCGGTGGAATTATTCTAGGGCAGTTGGCTGGTGTCAAGGGCTTTACATCGCTGGCGGTAGCAGCGATTGCGCAAGGCTCAGCAGCTTGCAGAGGCGGGAGTGGGGGGGATTGCATGCGACAGCGTGTTAGGCTGTGGCACCGGCGCGGCGCAGCGGCGATGGCGCGCGTGGTTGCAGCGCGGGGGCAGCCTGAGGGACGGAGCATGGGGCAGCGCGGGGACGCCGCAGGACGTGGCGCCCGCGACTCCCTTGTCTCATCTAACGAATGTCCCGTTCATCTGATGCCAGCCTAGGTCTTGCCATATTGCAGTCATCGTCCGAGAAGATGTCAATTGAGTTTGCAAATCAAAGAGAAAGGTTGCAATTCCAGTGAATTGAACGTCTTTCCTTAACTGAATGGTAGATGTTGCAATTCCAATGAATTGAACGCACCATAGTATATAACGATATAAACAGCCCTTTGTACTGTTCGAGTTCGAATAAAAAGTAGGTAGGTATGTGTCAAATTCCAGTGAATTCAACGAACCTTTATGTATTGCACGGCCAAGAGATTTGTTTATGTTACGCCTGTAATTTGTAGCAATAAGAAATAACATACCTTTATAGCTATGCTCAGATAGCATGGAGTCCTTTCGGGATGAAGGCGATATCAAACAACGTTGCCGCTTGGCACGTTTTAATTTCCTCTCCTGTTTACGAAACTTCTTGCTTAATTTGTCAATGTCAATATCACGCTTCCTCTTCGGCATTTTTGTTTTGTTAACAAAAAAACACTGAAAATAACACTTTTAGTCCGTACCGACGAGAAGGAGGTGTGCAGTGGTGAAGCACTGTAACGTGAATGACAAGCGGAGTTTTAGGGCACGTCTACCTCACAAAAAAAAAAAAAGTTACCCTCTTATCTCTCAAAATACAGTGCTATGTGGTGAATCCTGGGTGATACTACATGTGTAAATAAGTAATAGGTTTATTATTTCAGGTTACTAATCTCGAGAACGAAGCACGAGTATAATTGTATTTCTAGCTTCGCCAGTCCAACACGAATTGAGATAATGCAGTTTTTGTACGTCACTCAATTTCTTATTTTTCGATATTAAAGCCGTAAACGTATCCTCAAAAGATTGCCATTCTTCATACATGCCCGTAAATGTGGGTAGGTTGATCCTCGGAAGTTTGACCACGGTGCTGCTCGAGCTGTCCTGTTGTGATGAGTATGATGATGTATTCTGAACCACTTCTCCTTTCTCTGTATTCAATAACTGAAGCGTATCCGTCATGTCTGTCTTCACATCCAAAAATATTTCTTCACACTGACTGTATAAATCTTCCGTGAAATAGTTTATGTTTTTCCGTTGTTCTTTCTTAGCAATGTGTTACCTAAAGCACGCTGTGGCGAGAATCGATCATCAGTACGGAGAACGGCGGCGGCACAACTTGTTGTTGACGGTAACTGTGAATCATCCGAGTACCTAATATAAATCACGCGATCGACGCCGTTTGCGTCTTCATTTTCTTTATAATTTTTATTTTATTTTATTGTGTTTGTTTGGGTGGCTTACAGCTAACAATACAAAAATTTGTAGTGAGGCAATCAACGAAAAGCCATTTACAAGCCTCCACAATAATCTTCCAATTTACGTTTTATATGATCACAATCATCACCTTTTCTAGACGTTACTAGAATATTATAACAATAACACAAGATAATAACTTTAATAACGACGCAGCAAAAAGCGAATGACATGGATTGCGGGCGCAGCTGCAGTAATCAAGTGGACTAATCTACCCACAGAACAGATAAAGGAGATTTCATCTGTTCTGTGAATCTACCCACATCAAAAAAAAAAAATTATAATAATGCAGAAGAAATCAAAATATTCTCAAAATAGTGTGGAATGGTGTGTACTACGCGTTACTACAATAAATCAATCTGCCTAGCCTTTTCCCAACTATGTTGGGGTCGGCTTCCAGTCTAACCGGAAGCAGCTGAATACCAGTATTTTACATGGAGCGACTGCCTATCTGACCTCCAGAACCTAGATACTGGGTAATACGGATACCCTTTGGTAAGATTGGTAGTCAAAATTTTGGGCTTCTGACGACCCGTAACGACTGTCAAAGATCCACGAATGACAGCCGGGACCAACGGCTTAACGTGCTTTCCGAGGCACGGAGGAGTTTCGGTATGGAAAGATGGTCACCCATCCACAGACTAACCCCTGCAAGCGTAGCTTAACCTGATGGATCGACCCGTGCGGCTGTTATTATTTAGCCACGAGCTCCTCTACTACGCGTTACTACATGTGTATAAAATGCTGATCTCAAGGACGAAGCCTGAAGTATAATATCATAGAAACTTTAGTAATGTGTTGAGTTTTTTTTTTTTTAATTTAAGTAAGTAGCTAATACATTTTGAGTCTAGACTTTTAGAGTGTCGATAAACCGGTTTTCATCCTCCTAACTACCCCAACTAATATTATAAATCCGAAAGTGGGTTTGTTTGTTGCGCTTTCACACTAACACTTTGGCACATGGGTAGACCATGAGCTGGAGAAGGACACAGGCTACTATTGATCCTGGATCGCAGACGAAGTCGCGGGCAACAGCTAGTAACAATATGAGTTGGAGAAGGACACAGGCTACTATTGGTCCTGGATCGCAGACGAAGTCGCGGGCAACAGCTAGTAACAATATGAGTTGGAGAAGGACACAGGCTACTATTGGTCCTGGATCGCAGACGAAGTCGCGGGCAACAGCTAGTAACAATATGAGTTGGAGAAGGACACAGGCTACTATTGGTCCTGGATCGCAGACGAAGTCGCGGGCAACAGCTAGTAACAATATGAGTTGGAGAAGGACACAGGCTACTATTGGTCCTGGATCGCAGACGAAGTCGCGGGCAACAGCTAGTAACAATAGGAGTTGGAGAAGGACACAGGCTACTATTGATCCTGGATCGCAGACGAAGTCGCGGGCAACAGCTAGTAACAATATGAGTTGGAGAAGGACACAGGCTACTATTGGTCCTGGATCGCAGACGAAGTCGCGGGCAACAGCTAGTAACAATATGAGTTGGAGAAGGACACAGGCTACTATTGGTCCTGGATCGCAGACGAAGTCGCGGGCAACAGCTAGTAACAATAGGAGTTGGAGAAGGACACAGGCTACTATTGATCCTGGATCGCAGACGAAGTCGCGGGCAACAGCTAGTAACAATATGAGTTGGAGAAGGACACAGGCTACTATTGATCCTGGATCGCAGACGAAGTCGCGGGCAACAGCTAGTAACAATAGGAGTTGGAGAAGGACACAGGCTACTATTGATCCTGGATCGCAGACGAAGTCGCGGGCAACAGCTAGTAACAATATGAGTTGGAGAAGGACACAGGCTACTATTGGTCCTGGATCGCAGACGAAGTCGCGGGCAACAGCTAGTAACAATATGAGTTGGAGAAGGACACAGGCTACTATTGATCCTGGATCGCAGACGAAGTCGCGGGCAACAGCTAGTAACAATATGAGTTGGAGAAGGACACAGGCTACTATTGATCCTGGATCGCAGACGAAGTCGCGGGCAACAGCTAGTAACAATATGAGTTGGAGAAGGACACAGGCTACTATTGATCCTGGATCGCAGACGAAGTCGCGGGCAACAGCTAGTAACAATATGAGTTGGAGAAGGACACAGGCTACTATTGATCCTGGATCGCAGACGAAGTCGCGGGCAACAGCTAGTAACAATATGAGTTGGAGAAGGACACAGGCTACTATTGATCCTGGATCGCAGACGAAGTCGCGGGCAACAGCTAGTAACAATATGAGTTGGAGAAGGACACAGGCTACTATTGATCCTGGATCGCAGACGAAGTCGCGGGCAACAGCTAGTAACAATATGAGTTGGAGAAGGACACAGGCTACTATTGATCCTGGATCGCAGACGAAGTCGCGGGCAACAGCTAGTAACAATATGAGTTGGAGAAGGACACAGGCTACTATTGGTCCTGGATCGCAGACGAAGTCGCGGGCAACAGCTAGTAACAATATGAGTTGGAGAAGGACACAGGCTACTATTGGTCCTGGATCGCAGACGAAGTCGCGGGCAACAGCTAGTAACAATATGAGTTGGAGAAGGACACAGGCTACTATTGATCCTGGATCGCAGACGAAGTCGCGGGCAACAGCTAGTAACAATATGAGTTGGAGAAGGACACAGGCTACTATTGATCCTGGATCGCAGACGAAGTCGCGGGCAACAGCTAGTAACAATATGAGTTGGAGAAGGACACAGGCTACTATTGATCCTGGATCGCAGACGAAGTCGCGGGCAACAGCTAGTAACAATATGAGTTGGAGAAGGACACAGGCTACTATTGATCCTGGATCGCAGACGAAGTCGCGGGCAACAGCTAGTAACAATATGAGTTGGAGAAGGACACAGGCTACTATTGATCCTGGATCGCAGACGAAGTCGCGGGCAACAGCTAGTAACAATATGAGTTGGAGAAGGACACAGGCTACTATTGATCCTGGATCGCAGACGAAGTCGCGGGCAACAGCTAGTAACAATATGAGTTGGAGAAGGACACAGGCTACTATTGATCCTGGATCGCAGACGAAGTCGCGGGCAACAGCTAGTAACAATATGAGTTGGAGAAGGACACAGGCTACTATTGATCCTGGATCGCAGACGAAGTCGCGGGCAACAGCTAGTAACAATATGAGTTGGAGAAGGACACAGGCTACTATTGATCCTGGATCGCAGACGAAGTCGCGGGCAACAGCTAGTAACAATATGAGTTGGAGAAGGACACAGGCTACTATTGATCCTGGATCGCAGACGAAGTCGCGGGCAACAGCTAGTAACAATATGAGTTGGAGAAGGACACAGGCTACTATTGATCCTGGATCGCAGACGAAGTCGCGGGCAACAGCTAGTAACAATATGAGTTGGAGAAGGACACAGGCTACTATTGATCCTGGATCGCAGACGAAGTCGCGGGCAACAGCTAGTAACAATATGAGTTGGAGAAGGACACAGGCTACTATTGGTCCTGGATCGCAGACGAAGTCGCGGGCAACAGCTAGTAACAATATGAGTTGGAGAAGGACACAGGCTACTATTGGTCCTGGATCGCAGACGAAGTCGCGGGCAACAGCTAGTAACAATATGAGTTGGAGAAGGACACAGGCTACTATTGGTCCTGGATCGCAGACGAAGTCGCGGGCAACAGCTAGTAACAATATGAGTTGGAGAAGGACACAGGCTACTATTGATCCTGGATCGCAGACGAAGTCGCGGGCAACAGCTAGTAACAATATGAGTTGGAGAAGGACACAGGCTACTATTGATCCTGGATCGCAGACGAAGTCGCGGGCAACAGCTAGTAACAATATGAGTTGGAGAAGGACACAGGCTACTATTGATCCTGGATCGCAGACGAAGTCGCGGGCAACAGCTAGTAACAATATGAGTTGGAGAAGGACACAGGCTACTATTGATCCTGGATCGCAGACGAAGTCGCGGGCAACAGCTAGTAACAATATGAGTTGGAGAAGGACACAGGCTACTATTGATCCTGGATCGCAGACGAAGTCGCGGGCAACAGCTAGTAACAATATGAGTTGGAGAAGGACACAGGCTACTATTGGTCCTGGATCGCAGACGAAGTCGCGGGCAACAGCTAGTAACAATATGAGTTGGAGAAGGACACAGGCTACTATTGATCCTGGATCGCAGACGAAGTCGCGGGCAACAGCTAGTAACAATATGAGTTGGAGAAGGACACAGGCTACTATTGATCCTGGATCGCAGACGAAGTCGCGGGCAACAGCTAGTAACAATATGAGTTGGAGAAGGACACAGGCTACTATTGATCCTGGATCGCAGACGAAGTCGCGGGCAACAGCTAGTAACAATATGAGTTGGAGAAGGACACAGGCTACTATTGATCCTGGATCGCAGACGAAGTCGCGGGCAACAGCTAGTAACAATATGAGTTGGAGAAGGACACAGGCTACTATTGATCCTGGATCGCAGACGAAGTCGCGGGCAACAGCTAGTAACAATATGAGTTGGAGAAGGACACAGGCTACTATTGGTCCTGGATCGCAGACGAAGTCGCGGGCAACAGCTAGTAACAATATGAGTTGGAGAAGGACACAGGCTACTATTGATCCTGGATCGCAGACGAAGTCGCGGGCAACAGCTAGTAACAATATGAGTTGGAGAAGGACACAGGCTACTATTGATCCTGGATCGCAGACGAAGTCGCGGGCAACAGCTAGTAACAATATGAGTTGGAGAAGGACACAGGCTACTATTGATCCTGGATCGCAGACGAAGTCGCGGGCAACAGCTAGTAACAATATGAGTTGGAGAAGGACACAGGCTACTATTGATCCTGGAACGCAGACGAAGTCGCGGGCAACAGCTAGTAACAATAGGAGTTGGAGAAGGACACAGGCTACTATTGGTCCTGGAACGCAGACGAAGTCGCGGGCAACAGCTAGTAACAATATGAGTTGGAGAAGGACACAGGCTACTATTGATCCTGGATCGCAGACGAAGTCGCGGGCAACAGCTAGTAACAATATGAGTTGGAGAAGGACACAGGCTACTATTGGTCCTGGATCGCAGACGAAGTCGCGGGCAACAGCTAGTAACAATATGAGTTGGAGAAGGACACAGGCTACTATTGATCCTGGAACGCAGACGAAGTCGCGGGCAACAGCTAGTAACAATATGAGTTGGAGAAGGACACAGGCTACTATTGATCCTGGATCGCAGACGAAGTCGCGGGCAACAGCTAGTAACAATATGAGTTGGAGAAGGACACAGGCTACTATTGATCCTGGAACGCAGACGAAGTCGCGGGCAACAGCTAGTAACAATAGGAGTTGGAGAAGGACACAGGCTACTATTGGTCCTGGAACGCAGACGAAGTCGCGGGCAACAGCTAGTAACAATATGAGTTGGAGAAGGACACAGGCTACTATTGATCCTGGATCGCAGACGAAGTCGCGGGCAACAGCTAGTAACAATATGAGTTGGAGAAGGACACAGGCTACTATTGGTCCTGGATCGCAGACGAAGTCGCGGGCAACAGCTAGTAACAATATGAGTTGGAGAAGGACACAGGCTACTATTGATCCTGGAACGCAGACGAAGTCGCGGGCAACAGCTAGTAACAATATGAGTTGGAGAAGGACACAGGCTACTATTGATCCTGGAACGCAGACGAAGTCGCGGGCAACAGCTAGTAACAATAGGAGTTGGAGAAGGACACAGGCTACTATTGGTCCTGGAACGCAGACGAAGTCGCGGGCAACAGCTAGTAACAATATGAGTTGGAGAAGGACACAGGCTACTATTGATCCTGGATCGCAGACGAAGTCGCGGGCAACAGCTAGTAACAATATGAGTTGGAGAAGGACACAGGCTACTATTGGTCCTGGATCGCAGACGAAGTCGCGGGCAACAGCTAGTAACAATATGAGTTGGAGAAGGACACAGGCTACTATTGATCCTGGAACGCAGACGAAGTCGCGGGCAACAGCTAGTAACAATATGAGTTGGAGAAGGACACAGGCTACTATTGGTCCTGGAACGCAGACGAAGTCGCGGGCAACAGCTAGTAACAATAGGAGTTGGAGAAGGACACAGGCTACTATTGGTCCTGGAACGCAGACGAAGTCGCGGGCAACAGCTAGTAACAATATGAGTTGGAGAAGGACACAGGCTACTATTGATCCTGGATCGCAGACGAAGTCGCGGGCAACAGCTAGTAACAATATGAGTTGGAGAAGGACACAGGCTACTATTGGTCCTGGATCGCAGACGAAGTCGCGGGCAACAGCTAGTAACAATAGGAGTTGGAGAAGGACACAGGCTACTATTGGTCCTGGAACGCAGACGAAGTCGCGGGCAACAGCTAGTAACAATATGAGTTGGAGAAGGACACAGGCTACTATTGATCCTGGATCGCAGACGAAGTCGCGGGCAACAGCTAGTAACAATATGAGTTGGAGAAGGACACAGGCTACTATTGGTCCTGGATCGCAGACGAAGTCGCGGGCAACAGCTAGTAACAATATGAGTTGGAGAAGGACACAGGCTACTATTGATCCTGGAACGCAGACGAAGTCGCGGGCAACAGCTAGTAACAATATGAGTTGGAGAAGGACACAGGCTACTATTGATCCTGGATCGCAGACGAAGTCGCGGGCAACAGCTAGTAACAATATGAGTTGGAGAAGGACACAGGCTACTATTGATCCTGGAACGCAGACGAAGTCGCGGGCAACAGCTAGTAACAATAGGAGTTGGAGAAGGACACAGGCTACTATTGGTCCTGGAACGCAGACGAAGTCGCGGGCAACAGCTAGTAACAATATGAGTTGGAGAAGGACACAGGCTACTATTGATCCTGGATCGCAGACGAAGTCGCGGGCAACAGCTAGTAACAATATGAGTTGGAGAAGGACACAGGCTACTATTGGTCCTGGATCGCAGACGAAGTCGCGGGCAACAGCTAGTAACAATATGAGTTGGAGAAGGACACAGGCTGCTATTGATCCTGGAACGCAGACGAAGTCGCGGGCAACAGCTAGTAATGAAATAAAATGAAAAAAAAAAGAAATTAGCTCAAATTTATGAAATAACTTTAATTTCGGAAGTCGGTGGCAAAAAACTAAAATACAGATCCCAAGACACCGAAATTAAAGTTAGTCATTTCTTTTTGAAGTCGATGAATTTTTTTTTTCATTTTTTTGGAAGTCTGTTGTTCGTTAGGTATCGGGCGGGATTGCAACACAAAACAAACACAAAGCTACCGGTAGATACGAGTGTATGGTAGGTAGGTTTTCACAACTCGCACATACTGGGTGACTCAGAAGACCTCTTTTGATCTAGCGGCCCCATATTCTGTTGTGCATTATTAATCATTAGATGAAGTCCCCAACAATGTTCATTAAAGTTTTTGAATGGTTTCGACATGTCAAAGTTTTCTTCATATTTTTAATGGAGTCAACCCTAAATTTGGTTGACCTCTATTCTCTCTTCTTTGATATAGGGAGGAACGCGTCAGATAAGACACTTAACACATAATAGTAAAAAGCCTATAATTTTCTTGCATCAGAGAAGCAAGTTGATTTTTTTTTTTTCAAGATTGAATTAAGTCTTGAATACCAGTACCTATGATATGCGAAATACCTACGCAGAGTAGAAGTAGACGTAGCTACATACATCTGCATAAAACTGCAGTTTAAACCCAACTACAAGGTTTTTATAAAATACAAATACCTAGTAAAAAGTTTAATAAAAAAAATATTAGCTCCCTATGAAAATTAATTCCATTTGTTTAACAGGTATCTATCCTCAAAAGTAAGATATCGAACGACCTAACTGTTTTCGTTACTCTTTGGTGAAATACATTTTTATAAGAATTAATTGCAGTTTTAATCCTCCGATTGGTAGAAATGCCACCAATATCTTGCAATTTCCTACACTATACTGCACGCCCATTGCTTCCGGCTTTCTTATTGGATATCGGCATCGGTTGAAGAATGCTTCAAATCCGAAAGATTTTTTAAACTGAAATGATTTTGAATGTTATTTAATCATAAAAATAAGATTCAAAATCATTTCAGCTTACAAAAATCTTTTGGCGTGCCGCCGTGCCGCCGCGCGCGGCCTTTGAGCTCGCCGCCATATCGGAAAGAAAATCACTAAAAGATTCCGTACATGTGTAATAATAACGCGATTCTATTCTAAGACCGGGCAATCTTTTTGGGGTTTTTGGATACTGTATTCGATTATTTTGGAATTAGATTTGTTTCATAATTATGGCAATGTATTTTATTTCTTTATCATTTAAAAAATACAGAAAATAGGTAAACCACTAAGATTTGTAATTAATGCTACAAATACTAGTCAACCTCGATAATACAATTTTAACTGTCCGCTTGTCACATCATGGGACAGAAATACCGTAAGTAAAATGTAGGTGCACTGCTATCACTAGGTACAATATTTTATTTTAAAAATAGTAGGTACCTATTTAGTATCGGAATTCACTTAATATCTTATTGATCCCTAAAATTGTGTACATTTTTATTATTGTAGGCTAGTTAAGTAATTAGGCATTTATTTCGCTAGTTCACTTCATTCTTTCGAGCTGGATGCATATCGTCTAGTTTCGCGTTGGATTGCAGAGAATTTTGCGAGGAATCATGACCGAATATGCGAACAATGAATATTATGACATGATAATGTTTGTAGGTGCGACTGACGGTAATCTTGCAGCAGCAAGACAACTGTCTAAGTTCTGTGTACCTTTTGTGTTTGTTGTCCTTATTGTGAATAATATGTTCATGTGCTAAAACTATGAGTGTACCTACTTACGTGTACCTACGTGTGTAAAGCTGCGCAGGATTTGAAAAGGAAAATGGTATGTACAAACTTAATAATTACCGTACTGATCATTTCACTCGCGCGATGAGGCAACAGCTTGCCAGGTCAAAGGACGCGACAATACCTACATACCTACGGCCTGCGGTCATTGATTTATTTGGCTCCGCCTATCTAGGGTTGCTACGACATAGCAAAATTAAAATATTATTTGTATTTTGTAAGAGAAAACCGAAATTATTTAAAGTTGAGATATGACCATGGCGACCTTCCAGAATAACTAATAGTGTATTAAACAATACACTGTTTTCGGTATAACAGGGGTATTTTGAATCACACTGTATAGGTTTCGAAATGTTTCCATTACCCTCGGTTTTGGTTTATCTACACTACGTGCATGGATTCATTGTTTTGAATGTTTGCTTTACATAAGCTATCGTCTAGATGTTAAAAAACCGGTCAAGTGCGTGTCGGACCACTCACAATGAAGCGTTCCGTAGTCAGGATGAATTTATCCCAAGAACAAATTTAACATTGTAGTTGAAAAACACGTACTCCCATACATTCCAACTACAAATGTAAGTTTGTATACACAATACTGAGACATTTACCATGCTATTTATAGACTTCTTATAGGTTTTCCTGTAATCTATAGGTAAAGAAGTAATTTCTGTAATTTTTTTTTTAATTTTAAGCTCCATAGTATCGAAGATAATAAAAAAGGGGGAATTGTCAATTTTCGTCTATTTTATTAAATAACTTTAATACAGTTATTTTAAAATTATAAAAAAACATATATTTGAGACTCTCACAGTAAGCCCTTTCATTTGATGTATCGCACGGTACAGTTTGCAAAACTTTTTTTTTATTTGCCCCCAAAATTGATCCGCCATATTCAAAATTCATTAAATTGCATTACACGTCTGTATTTGGGTCACAGAAATACATACTTGTACCAAATTTCAACTTAATCGCTTCATTAGATTCGGAGCAAATTGACTGTTACAGATGGACTGAAAGACAATGAGTGATCCTATAAGGGTTCCATTTTTCCTTTTGAAGTACGGAACCCTAAAAATGGCAGCTACGAGATCCAGCTGATTGGGTTGGCTAATAAGTAATGAGCGTTTTAGTTTATAATTTCTAGAATTTTCGGAAAGGTTCGAGAACGTTCTGTAGCAGAGGGTATGTAAAGAGCGAGTCGCGCTCTTGTGCGTTATTGATAGGCTGTTAGTGCGTTACAGTTCACAAAGAAATAAGTGATATTAAAACCCACGTACGACATTGTTTATTATATGAGTTTCAATCTGGGCATTCTGCTGCAGAAGCTACACGTAATATATGTCAAAGGATAGCTCACGATGCAGTCTCCGAAGCAACAGCAAAGCGCTGGTTCCAACGGTTCCGCAATAACGATTTTTCCTTAACCGATCAACCAAGGTCTGGGCGCCCCGTGGAAATAGATATCGATAAATTAAAACTATTAATCGAAGAAGATCCTCGAAGAACTACACGCGATTTAGCTGTTCAGCTCGAGTGCTCTCATGGCACCATAGAAAATCATTTACATGGTTTGGGAAAGCCTTACAAATATAGTGTTTGGGTGGTATTGGATCAGCTGACCTACCGAGCTGAGATTTGTGTACAACTTTTATCTTTCCGCCGCACATTTAATTGGTTAGATCACTTGTCACTGGAGATGAAAAGTGGGTTCTCTATGTTAATCACACACGCAAGCGCCTGTGGGTGGGATGTAAAGAACAGGGAAAACCAACGTCAAAAGGTGATCTTCATCCTCGCAAGGTAATGCTTTCTGTATGGTGGGATATACATGGAGTAATAAGCTGGGAATTCCTTCCTACTAATACGATTACAGCAACAGTATATTGTGATCAAATCGAAAAACTGAAGCTTGACATCCATCGCAAACGTCCATAACACGACAAAATATTATTCCTGCACGAAAATGCCCAGCCGCATATTGCTACGAGTACCAGGCTAAAACTATTGGAGCTTAATTTGGAAATAATACCCCACCCTCCATATTTGCCGGACTTAGCACCAACTGATTTCAGCTTGTTCCGATCACTTAGTAATAATTTACGGGAAAAAAGCTTTGACGATGAACCACACTTGAAACAATACATAGATGACTTTTTCAATTCAAAACCAACGAAGTTCTATGCGGACGCCATTCACTCTTTGCCAGATCGATGGCGAATGGTAGTAGAAAACGACGGTGAATATATTATTAATGATTAACAATTATTCATTTAATAAATAAATACAAATAAAATAGTTGTATGTCGCTCATTACTTATTAGCCAACCCAATACATGCCTGCTACTGTACATATAATTCTTGTGCACAGTATAGATGTCATTCAGTCTGCTCTGTTGCCTATTGGGCAGCTTTCTGAGGAAGCTCGCAATAAAGATTGCAGAAGATTTCGAGAACACAATACTCGAAAGTGGTCACATATTGCCACGAATAAAGATTTACTTAGTATGTTACTGATCACATCTGACCCATTAATAATCAGCCTAGGTTCCAAAAAAAAAAAAACTGGTAGCCTGCCTTCTGCAGTGCTACATTTTATCATGGCAAACTTAGCAACATTGACTCAGTCGCAATTATCACGACGTTACGAACGTAACAAAAAAAAAAAATAGTAGAGTACTCTAGGGGTAGAGCAGACAAAACTGCGTGGAGTCGGATTTACAGCGATTCGTTTCCGAATCGCTGTAAATCCGACTCCACGCAGTTTGCCATAATAGAGACACACGCGCGATAGCTGTGGGGCACTTCCACTGTTTTTATTATTCCGTGGTTCTTAGCCTTAGGGTATAGACCTCAGACTAGATACTTAGTCTGAGGTATTGACGAACCACAGCGCAACCGACGTCGGCGAGAAGCGACGTAACGCGCCGCCCTTCCCCCGCCCCCCGCCGGCGCCGACGCAAGCACCGGGCAGGGCAGCGGCCGGCGAGCTGTCAAACGGACGTTAAACGTAAACGTCAGTGTCAGTTGACTCAGTTGTCAATGGCGGTAGCACTAATGACCAAATCACGGACACATTCACATCCGTTCAAATCGTTCGTAATATCATCACTCATCATTCTCCGGTTGAATCAACCGACCGGCGAGCGGTGACGCTATGTTGTGACTTGTGTGCCAGTTAATCGCGCCGGTGTCCGGTCTGCAGTTTACACGTATTTACGTAAATATTAGAGCAAGTGGTAGTGCGATGGGGGGCGCGGCGCTGTGGCTAGTGTTGGCGCTGACGGGCGCGGCGCCGGGCGCGGGCGGCGCGGGCCGCGGTCTGCTGGACGCGCCTGCCGCCTTCGAGCTGGAGTCCACGCTGCAACTCAACGACGCGGCGCGCGCCGACCGGGAGGTGGGCTACAAGCTGCGCGCGCGCCTCGCCGTTGTGCCGCGCTGGGCCGGCGACCAGGACGACTACCTACTTGAGTTCCAGGTCAGTATCGCAGCTCCCGCACTCCTGCTCCACATTCTAGGAACACTATCTAGACTTGGCTGCCATCAGAGGGACTGCGTCGCAACAACCGCACGCAGTCTATATATTCAACTGCATGCAGTTGTACGTTTGACTTCGTACAGTCGTGACTCCAACTTGACGCGGTTGATCGCTAACTGTATACAGTTAGTCAAGGAACAGATAACTGTATGCGGTTAGGGATGGACAGCGTGTGGCGACACTACACGACTGCAGCCAACCGCGTGAACTTGAAGTCATGACTGTATGCAGTTAATGTCGACTCCACACAACTGCAGCCGGCTGCGTGAACTGCACATTAACTATATACTGTTAGCGATCAACCGCGTGAAGTTGAAGTCATGATTGTATGAAGTTAAATCTTACAACTGCATGCAAATTGAATATATTGACTGCATGTGGCTGCTGCTGTGCAGTCCTTCTGATGGCAACCTTAGTTTCCTATCGCAAGCATCACCAGAAGTCAAATTGAGTTTTGTTTTAGTTGCGGTCCCCTAAACTATATCTGCGAGGAAAGCATGTCAATGCAGACTTCATGCCTTATGAGTCAGTATGGGACTCGTACACTGACAGCACATTCTACGCTCACTGGAGCCGCGGCGAGGTCAAGGCGGCCTACCTGGACCCCGGCGAGCTGCCCGACGTGCTCAACTACAAGAAGTCACTGCTCAGTCTGTTTCAGGTAATGTTTTGCTGCATGCATACATAATCGAACAATAAGATTAAACTGAAATTCAGTTTGTTTATTTGTGTGTGTTTTACTAAGTACCTAGTTACCTACTCAAACAATTTCATTAAATTGTCCATAGTAAAACGAAAAGGATCCAACTTACATTAGATGCAATTTGGGTTGCATCCTTTTCGTTTAACTATGGACAATTTTTTAACCACATTTGCCATCTAATCCAAACTAATATTATAAATGCGAATGTGAGTTTGTTACGGTTTCACGCTAAAACGGCTGAACAGATTAGGTTGAAATTAGGTACATGGGTAGACCATGACCTGGATTAGGACATAGGATACTTTTGTCCCGATATTCCTACAGGATCGTGACTTATGGGGGTGAAACAGTGGGGCGCAGCTAGTAAAATATAAATAATTAAATATAAATTTTCAGGTACAAATGCTGGATGGTGAATACAATGAGACGGATGTATCCGGCCCCTGCCGAGTGCTCTACGAGACCATTTCCACAGAGGTGTTCAGGAAGATCAAGGTAAACATAATGTTTGTTCATTTGGTGTGAACTTTTAATTGGAATGGAGCTTTATTCAGTTCTGTGACACAGAAATTATAATGTTTCCAGTGCAAATAATGACATGCCATCGTCTAAATACAGATTACCATTACTTTGAAAAAGTTAATAACATTGATCGGAAATCTGTGAGTCAGCCAATTGATACTTCAGATGTTCATGTAAAAGTTCCCTTATCATGGTGACTCACCCCATAAAGCCTAGGCGAAAATTCATGAAATTCTAGAAAACCCAATTTTAATGTATTTTTGAAAATTGCTCAGAATTCATTAGCTTTCTCTAAACTCTCAAATTGAATAGCCTTCATTGTTATTACATTGGGTTCCTAATACTTGAACAAACCTTGGATACCAAATTTTCTAAAATATTAAACAGTTAAAAGTTAAAGGAAAAATGTATTACATTTAAAAAAATCATCCACCTACATGAACTTTGACACCAGTTATCTCCAAAGTTTAATATGGCACTAAACTAAGCATAGCAACTACGGGAAGACATCTTCATTTAATCAGCTATTTAACGAAGGACAAATATTTAAAAACACATTTAGCCCATGAAGAAGTCGATAATGCTGGCAAAGGCAGAATGTACAAATAGTTGAAATATTTAAAACTGAGTAATTTTCTAATGAATTAAGCGGTTTACGTCATCCCACCACCCACTCGTTTCTGATAGTTTAAAACATGAAAATTGGAAGTTAGCATTCTGATTAATTATAAGCCCCAGATTTCATCGTTTTTGGGAAATCATCCCCTAAGGGGGAAATAGGGGATGTAAGTTTGAAAGGAAAAAATTGGTATTATGCCTTTTGTTTAGAAATTACGAATGATTTGTTTTTTCGTTTTTGGAAAATAATCCCCTAAGGGGTTAAAATCCTTACTAACTCATCATCTGTATAAATAAAAAGAAAAGTTCTGATTGACGGACTGACTCATCAACGCCCAGCCCAAATCCTTGGACTTAGGAAGCTGACATTTTGCACAGAGGTTCTCTTTATAATGTAGACATTTAGACAAGTAATAAGTAATAAGGAAGGATTTCTCGAAATTCAACCCCAAAGGGAGTAAAATAGGATATGAAAGTTTGTATGGGAAATCGTCATTTGTGTAGTTTAAACCATGAATTTGGTATTTAGCATTCTGGTTAAAAATTATAAACCACGTCCCCTAAGCGGGGAAAATCGGGGGCTGCGTTTGTAAGGAAAATATTGATATTAAGCCTTTAATTTAAAAATTACGAATGATGTGTTTTGGCGTTTTTGAAAATTATCCCCTAGGGGGTTAAAAATCCTTACGAACTCATCGTCGCTCAGCCCGACTGTCGCCATCGCCAAAGACACTTCAGTCATTCAGGGAAAACTACTAAGTTGCGTACCTGTAATTATTTAAACTCTGATTTTTAATTAGGTAGACTAAAATGACATATGACACATGAGTAAAATGAGCATTTCTCCACGCAAAAAAAGGCTAGACATGAAAAATAAAAGATTATTTGTTAAAAGCCTAAAAACCGAAGTATGTTCAAAAGATTTGAGTTTTTACGAGCGCAGTAGTTAAAAAAAACAGGCGAAATAAGCGACAAGTGATCAGTGCTTAGCTTATCGACTGCGAGTCTAGTCTGCGAGATACTAACCACACAAAAGTGGCGTCTCAACTTACGACGTGGTCGCGAAGACCTGGTCGCGACGACCTGGCTGCATGACGTAGCAAGAACTGCCAAGTAGTGAGGAGGTAGAGGGATGACATAACCAGTTAATTAATTCCTGGTCGCGACGACCTGGCTGCATGACGTAGCAAGAACTGCCAAGTAGTGAGGAGGTAGAGGGATGACATAACCAGTTAATTAATTCCTGGTCGCGACGACCTGGCTGCATGACGTAGCAAGAACTGCCAAGTAGTGAGGAGGTAGAGGGATGACATAACCAGTTAATTAATTCCTGGTCGCGACGACCTGGCTGCATGACGTAGCAAGAACTGCCAAGTAGTGAGGAGGTAGAGGGATGACATAACCAGTTAATTAATTCCTGGTCGCGACGACCTGGCTGCATGACGTAGCAAGAACTGCCAAGTAGTGAGGAGGTAGAGGGATGACATAACCAGTTAATTAATTCGATTATTATAATATCACACAATTTTTAAATATTTCCACAATTTGCAAATTCGTCCTTAGTAAGCATTATTATCGACTGTTTCAGCGGCACCTCTAAACATTTAAAAAATGTTTGTACCTCGTCAGATAGCAGATTAAATGAAGATATCTCCCGCGTCATTTGTAGATACTTACGCATAGTAACAGTATGAGATAACTGCTGTTCAAGTTCAAGTATATGGATGATTTTTAAAAATGGTTAATAAACTTCTTCCTTTAAGTTTTAACTGTTTGATGTTTTACAAAATACATGAAACTTGGGTTTTCTCGAATTCCATGAATTTTCGCCGGCTTCATTGTTGTACGTGGTGGTATCGTAGCGGAGCTGCCCGGAGGGGGCGGCCGCAGTGAGCAGCGCGCGGCGCGTGGCGCGCTACTCGCTGGGCGCGAGCGGGCTGCGCGCGCTGCACGCCGAGGAGCTGCTCGTGCTGGGCCACGCCGCGCTGGGGCTCAAGGCGCGCTCGTGGCACACGCTGCAGCGCGCCGACGTCCCGCCGCCGGCCGCGCGCGCCGCCGCCTCGCTCGAGGACGCGCTGCAGGCGCTGCCGCGAGCGCTGCGCGAGCTGCCGCTGGCGCTGCAGGCGGCGCCGGCCGAGCACGCGGACGACGAGGAGGTACAGATAAGCCGGGTCACCGGGGCGCGCTATCTGCGCGCGCCGGCGACCGCGAGCCGCCACGTCCCACCACGTGGGAAGCTGGCGGCCATTATCTCTGTCTCAGATACTGACATATGTTTATTACATGTCTCGTAACATATCGTGTAGGTACTTGCATATTGTTATGTAGCTAGCTCGTGCTCGCACTTCGTCCGCGTGGAAGTCGCGCGACACTACCGGTACTACAACAACAGCCACGTGTTATAAAACTTCCCTGTATACCACGGTTGTAGTCTTAGTCTCAGCAGCCAAAATATAAAGAGAGTCAGGCCTGGTGACGCGGGAGCAAGCGACGTACTGTTGTCCGTGTGAGAACAAAATATAAAGAGAGTCAGGCCTGGGGACGCGGGAGCAAGCGACGTACTGTTGTCCGTGTGAGAACAAAATATAAAGAGAGTCAGGCCTGGGGACGCGGGAGCAAGCGACGTACTGTTGTCCGTGTGAGAACAAAATATAAAGAGAGTCAGGCCTGGGGACGCGGGAGCAAGCGACGTACTGTTGTCCGTGTGAGAACAAAATATAAAGAGAGTCAGGCCTGGGGACGCGGGAGCAAGCGACGTACTGTTGTCCGTGTGAGAACAAAATATAAAGAGAGTCAGGCCTGGGGACGCGGGAGCAAGCGACGTACTGTTGTCCGTGTGAGAACAAAATATAAAGAGAGTCAGGCCTGGGGACGCGGGAGCAAGCGACGTACTGTTGTCCGTGTGAGAACAAAATATAAAGAGAGTCAGGCCTGGGGACGCGGGAGCAAGCGACGTACTGTTGTCCGTGTGAGAACAAAATATAAAGAGAGTCAGGCCTGGTGACGCGGGAGCAAGCGACGTACTGTTGTCCGTGTGAGAACAAAATATAAAGAGAGTCAGGCCTGGGGACGCGGGAGCAAGCGACGTACTGTTGTCCGTGTGAGAACAAAATATAAAGAGAGTCAGGCCTGGGGACGCGGGAGCAAGCGACGTACTGTTGTCCGTGTGAGAACAAAATATAAAGAGAGTCAGGCCTGGTGACGCGGGAGCAAGCGACGTACTGTTGTCCGTGTGAGAACAAAATATAAAGAGAGTCAGGCCTGGGGACGCGGGAGCAAGCGACGTACTGTTGTCCGTGTGAGAACAAAATATAAAGAGAGTCAGGCCTGGGGACGCGGGAGCAAGCGACGTACTGTTGTCCGTGTGAGAACAAAATATAAAGAGAGTCAGGCCTGGGGACGCGGGAGCAAGCGACGTACTGTTGTCCGTGTGAGAACAAAATATAAAGAGAGTCAGGCCTGGTGACGCGGGAGCAAGCGACGTACTGTTGTCCGTGTGAGAACAAAATATAAAGAGAGTCAGGCCTGGGGACGCGGGAGCAAGCGACGTACTGTTGTCCGTGTGAGAACAAAATATAAAGAGAGTCAGGCCTGGTGACGCGGGAGCAAGCGACGTACTGTTGTCCGTGTGAGAACAAAATATAAAGAGAGTCAGGCCTGGGGACGCGGGAGCAAGCGACGTACTGTTGTCCGTGTGAGAACAAAATATAAAGAGAGTCAGGCCTGGGGACGCGGGAGCAAGCGACGTACTGTTGTCCGTGTGAGAACAAAATATAAAGAGAGTCAGGCCTGGGGACGCGGGAGCAAGCGACGTACTGTTGTCCGTGTGAGAACAAAATATAAAGAGAGTCAGGCCTGGGGACGCGGGAGCAAGCGACGTACTGTTGTCCGTGTGAGAACAAAATATAAAGAGAGTCAGGCCTGGTGACGCGGGAGCAAGCGACGTACTGTTGTCCGTGTGAGAACAAAATATAAAGAGAGTCAGGCCTGGGGACGCGGGAGCAAGCGACGTACTGTTGTCCGTGTGAGAACAAAATATAAAGAGAGTCAGGCCTGGGGACGCGGGAGCAAGCGACGTACTGTTGTCCGTGTGAGAACAAAATATAAAGAGAGTCAGGCCTGGGGACGCGGGAGCAAGCGACGTACTGTTGTCCGTGTGAGAACAAAATATAAAGAGAGTCAGGCCTGGGGACGCGGGAGCAAGCGACGTACTGTTGTCCGTGTGAGAACAAAATATAAAGAGAGTCAGGCCTGGGGACGCGGGAGCAAGCGACGTACTGTTGTCCGTGTGAGAACAAAATATAAAGAGAGTCAGGCCTGGGGACGCGGGAGCAAGCGACGTACTGTTGTCCGTGTGAGAACAAAATATAAAGAGAGTCAGGCCTGGGGACGCGGGAGCAAGCGACGTACTGTTGTCCGTGTGAGAACAAAATATAAAGAGAGTCAGGCCTGGGGACGCGGGAGCAAGCGACGTACTGTTGTCCGTGTGAGAACAAAATATAAAGAGAGTCAGGCCTGGGGACGCGGGAGCAAGCGACGTACTGTTGTCCGTGTGAGAACAAAATATAAAGAGAGTCAGGCCTGGGGACGCGGGAGCAAGCGACGTACTATTGTCCGTGTGAGAACAAAATATAAAGAGAGTCAGGCCTGGGGACGCGGGAGCAAGCGACGTACTGTTGTCCGTGTGAGAACAAAATATAAAGAGAGTCAGACCTGGGGACGCGGGAGCAAGCGACGTACTGTTGTCCGTGTGAGAACAAAATATAAAGAGAGTCAGGCCTGGTGACGCGGGAGCAAGCGACGTACTGTTGTCCGTGTGAGAACAAAATATAAAGAGAGTCAGGCCTGGTGACGCGGGAGCAAGCGACGTACTGTTGTCCGTGTGAGAACAAAATATAAAGAGAGTCAGGCCTGGGGACGCGGGAGCAAGCGACGTACTGTTGTCCGTGTGAGAACAAAATATAAAGAGAGTCAGGCCTGGGGACGCGGGAGCAAGCGACGTACTGTTGTCCGTGTGAGAACAAAATATAAAGAGAGTCAGGCCTGGGGACGCGGGAGCAAGCGACGTACTGTTGTCCGTGTGAGAACAAAATATAAAGAGAGTCAGGCCTGGGGACGCGGGAGCAAGCGACGTACTGTTGTCCGTGTGAGAACAAAATATAAAGAGAGTCAGGCCTGGGGACGCGGGAGCAAGCGACGTACTGTTGTCCGTGTGAGAACAAAATATAAAGAGAGTCAGGCCTGGGGACGCGGGAGCAAGCGACGTACTGTTGTCCGTGTGAGAACAAAATATAAAGAGAGTCAGGCCTGGGGACGCGGGAGCAAGCGACGTACTGTTGTCCGTGTGAGAACAAAATATAAAGAGAGTCAGGCCTGGTGACGCGGGAGCAAGCGACGTACTGTTGTCCGTGTGAGAACAAAATATAAAGAGAGTCAGGCCTGGTGACGCGGGAGCAAGCGACGTACTGTTGTCCGTGTGAGAACAAAATATAAAGAGAGTCAGGCCTGGGGACGCGGGAGCAAGCGACGTACTGTTGTCCGTGTGAGAACAAAATATAAAGAGAGTCAGGCCTGGGGACGCGGGAGCAAGCGACGTACTGTTGTCCGTGTGAGAACAAAATATAAAGAGAGTCAGGCCTGGGGACGCGGGAGCAAGCGACGTACTGTTGTCCGTGTGAGAACAAAATATAAAGAGAGTCAGGCCTGGGGACGCGGGAGCAAGCGACGTACTGTTGTCCGTGTGAGAACAAAATATAAAGAGAGTCAGGCCTGGGGACGCGGGAGCAAGCGACGTACTGTTGTCCGTGTGAGAACAAAATATAAAGAGAGTCAGGCCTGGGGACGCGGGAGCAAGCGACGTACTGTTGTCCGTGTGAGAACAAAATATAAAGAGAGTCAGGCCTGGGGACGCGGGAGCAAGCGACGTACTGTTGTCCGTGTGAGAACAAAATATAAAGAGAGTCAGGCCTGGGGACGCGGGAGCAAGCGACGTACTGTTGTCCGTGTGAGAACAAAATATAAAGAGAGTCAGGCCTGGGGACGCGGGAGCAAGCGACGTACTGTTGTCCGTGTGAGAACAAAATATAAAGAGAGTCAGGCCTGGGGACGCGGGAGCAAGCGACGTACTGTTGTCCGTGTGAGAACAAAATATAAAGAGAGTCAGGCCTGGTGACGCGGGAGCAAGCGACGTACTGTTGTCCGTGTGAGAACAAAATATAAAGAGAGTCAGGCCTGGTGACGCGGGAGCAAGCGACGTACTGTTGTCCGTGTGAGAACAAAATATAAAGAGAGTCAGGCCTGGGGACGCGGGAGCAAGCGACGTACTGTTGTCCGTGTGAGAACAAAATATAAAGAGAGTCAGGCCTGGGGACGCGGGAGCAAGCGACGTACTGTTGTCCGTGTGAGAACAAAATATAAAGAGAGTCAGGCCTGGGGACGCGGGAGCAAGCGACGTACTGTTGTCCGTGTGAGAACAAAATATAAAGAGAGTCAGGCCTGGGGACGCGGGAGCAAGCGACGTACTGTTGTCCGTGTGAGAACAAAATATAAAGAGAGTCAGGCCTGGTGACGCGGGAGCAAGCGACGTACTGTTGTCCGTGTGAGAACAAAATATAAAGAGAGTCAGGCCTGGTGACGCGGGAGCAAGCGACGTACTGTTGTCCGTGTGAGAACAAAATATAAAGAGAGTCAGGCCTGGTGACGCGGGAGCAAGCGACGTACTGTTGTCCGTGTGAGAACAAAATATGAAGAGAGTCAGGCCTGGTGACGCGGGAGCAAGCCACGTACTGTTGTCCGTGTGAGAACAAAATATGAAGAGAGTCAGGCCTGGTGACGCGGGAGCAAGCGACGTACTGTTGTCCGTGTGAGAACAAAATATGAAGAGAGTCAGGCCTGGTGACGCGGGAGCAAGCGACGTACTGTTGTCCGTGTGAGAACAAAATATGAAGAGAGTCAGGCCTGGGGACGCGGGAGCAAGCGACGTACTGTTGTCCGTGTGAGAACAAAATATAAAGAGAGTCAGGCCTGGGGACGTGGGAGCAAGCGACGTACTGTTGTCCGTGTGAGAACAAAATATAAAGAGAGTCAGGCCTGGTGACGCGGGAGCAAGCGACGTACTGTTGTCCGTGTGAGAACAAAATATAAAGAGAGTCAGGCCTGGTGACGCGGGAGCAAGCGACGTACTGTTGTCCGTGTGAGAACAAAATATAAAGAGAGTCAGGCCTGGTGACGCGGGAGCAAGCGACGTACTGTTGTCCGTGTGAGAACAAAATATAAAGAGAGTCAGGCCTGGTGACGCGGGAGCAAGCGACGTACTGTTGTCCGTGTGAGAACAAAATATAAAGAGAGTCAGGCCTGGGGACGCGGGAGCAAGCGACGTACTGTTGTCCGTGTGAGAACAAAATATAAAGAGAGTCAGGCCTGTCGTGGTTGGAAGCCAATTGGTCAATTGGTTGAAAGGGATGGGTACGACTGGTTTGGGTCCACAGACTGACGCACTGGATGCCCTCCTAGCCAGTTCGTCCGCTGCATCGTTACCCAAAGACCCGCTGTGCCCTTTTATCCATTGCAGTGTCACTGTATTGCTGTTAGATACCGTTACTCGTTCTAACGCATTGTGACATTCTAATATTAATCTTGAAGTAATATATTTTTTCTCTAATGTTTGGAGTACTGAGGCACTGTCGGAGAGTATATGTATATCCGTAACTCTCCTGGCCTCCATGACATACGCCGCTTGAATAATGCCCACACATTCTGCCTGGTAGACAGTGTTGAACATTCCCAGCGGGCTGGTTATGTTTATGTTGAGGTCGTGCGAGAAGACTCCGGCACCGGTTCCGGAGTCGGTCTTTGACCCGTCAGTGTAAACTCTCAGCTCGTTCGGGCCCGAGTAGTCATACTGTTCTTCCGTGAGTATTATGTTGTAATGTTTTTGAAAGTAATGTTGTTTCGGGGCTTTGTCGCAGGCGGATGCCATCATTGGCTGTCTTTTGATCGCATCCTCCCTAATGCGTATGTACTTAACCCTGGAGTCTTTGCTCAGGGTTCCGGTTATATTTAGCCTAAGGACGGCCAAGGCTGCCTCCTCCCTCACAATGAGGTGTAGTGGAGGCAGTCCAAGCATTGTCTGTAAAGCGGCCGTAGGTGCGGTTCTCATGCAGCCAGTGATTGCTACACAAGCGAATCGCTGTAGTTTTTCGAGATCTTTCCGGGTTGTGCTCAGGTCTGTCCTGTGCCACCAGACTAGTGAGCCATAAGTGATGATCGGTCTGATAACTGTGGTGTATAGCCAGTAAGTAACCTTGGGGCTAATCCCCCAGTTCCTGCCAAGCAGTCTCTTACACTGCCACAGGGCTATGCTGGCTTTTGTGGTGATGTAATTAGTATGTCTAGCCCAGTTCAACTGTTTATCCAAAAAGATGCCCAGGTATTTAGTTTCAGTCGATAGGCTTAGGGTAGTTCCAAAGAATCGTGGTAGTTGTAGTGTTGTCAGCTTCCTCTTTTTTGTAAAAAGAATCAGCTCGGTTTTGGTAGTTCACTGATAGTTTATGTTTATTGCACCAGTCCTCTACTATCTTCAAGGCCTGACGCATAAGATTACACACGGTGTTTTCGTGGGTGCCATTTATTATTATGGCTATGTCATCAGCATAGCCAACAGTGAAATATCCTTTGTCATTAAGTGTCTTAATAAGGCTGTCTACGACCAGGTTCCATAGCATCGGAGAAAGGACGCCCCCTTGCGGGCAGGCCTTTGCTACAATGGCCCTTGTAGTGTCGTTCACTGTCACTTGTACAGCTCTCAGTTTGAGCATGTTTGTGATCCAGCCACTCAGGGTTGAGTCTATGCCGTGTCTGTCTAGGGCCATGCCAATACTGTTGAACATGGTTTTGTCTAAGGCACCCTCAATGTCAATGAAGGCGGCCAGTGATGAGCATTTGTGGTCCACTGCGCACTCAATCTTGGAAACCACAGTGTGTAGTGCAGATTCCGTTGATCTGCCAGTGGAGTACGCATGCTGTTGTTTGTGTAGTGGTTGTATCCTAAGAGGTCCATCTCGGATGTGTCTATCGCATAGTGTCTCGAGGGTTTTCAGTAAAAAAAATGTGAGGCTTATAGGCCTATAAGACTTGGGTTGTGTATAGTCAGTCTTTCCGGGTTTGGGTATGAAAATAACCTTCACTTCGCGCCATGCGAGGGGTATGTATCTAAATGCTAAGCAGGCTCGGTAGATTTCCACCAGCCATGGCATCAGATGATCTACATATAGATAAATTGTCAAAAAAGCTAAGCTCCGCAGCATACGCTGTTAGGAAAATTCGTAATTTAAGCAACATAGAGACAGCCCGTTTAGTGTACTTTAGCTATTTTCATAGTGTAATGTCGTACGGTATTCTGTTGTGGGGAAATGCAGCCGACATTCAGACTATCTTTGTTTTGCAGAAAAGAGCTGTTCGATGCATTTATAAATTAAGTCCGAGACAATCTCTCAGAGAGAAATTTAAGGAGATTAATATAATGACTTTGCCTTCTCAGTACATTTTTGAAAATCTTTTATATGCCCATAAAAACATTAAATTGTTTAAAAAATACAGTGATATCCACAATATAAATACTAGGAACAAACACAAATTTGTTGTACCTCCAACAAGGCTCAAGAAAATATGTGGGTCATTCAGGTGTCAATGTATACGCTTTTATAATAAACTTCCAAGCCACGTTCAAGATCTGAGCCTTAATAAATTCAAATCATTCATTAAACGCAAGTTGTGTCAGAAAGCTTTTTATACCGTTAAAGATTATATTGAGGACAAAAAGGCTTGGGATTGAACTGCTCCAAATTTTATATTATTTTTATTTTTGCATACTGAATGTTGACATGAATATTTACTTTGTAATTATTATATTATTTTTATTTATTGTGAATGTGAAGACTATGTAGGTCATTGCTTTTTTTTTTGTTTTATTTTTTCTCTTATTTTTAATCATGGTCTGGCAGTTTGAGTAATCTATGCGGCCTACCCCAATGTCCTTTCTTTGGTATTGTTCGTCGAATCGTTGAGCTCCTTAAATTCTGAGTTGAGCTGCGCGATTACTGACAAATGCGTGCACTGACTGGACAGGTCCTCTCAATCTGTGTGGTTCTTTCCTCAAAAGACCATTTCAGACACCAATCTACATGGTCTTCACATGAAGTGACCAAGATTATGTCTGGACTTTATAAGAGACTGTGACCTCTGAGTTTGTTTCGGCCTTTCTTCTCAGAGTAGTCAGTTAGGAAACGCCGACCTCATCTAGTTTAAAAAAAAAAATATTGACTTGTAAAAGTGTTTGTACAAACCTACTTACAGAAATAAAAATCATTTATCATTTATCATCATTTACCCCCCACTGCAGTAAGGCTGGGAAGATGCCATCCAGTCCTGCGGACTTGTATGGCTGGAAGGTATATGGCCCACTTTATTCGGTCTTTTGTTACCTCATTGTGGGCTCTAGTGATCTGTTGGGGTCCATTCTGATTCAGCTCCCCACGTCCTGTCCTCCAAGAGTTTACAGTTTGGGAAGTGAGTCTCCAGAAGGACCTTACTGGTTTCTTGGTCGGTTAATGTATATGAATTATCGGGTTTTTTCAGCGCGCCGAGGGTTCGGTCCTGATCGGTTGATAGGACCTTCCTTACCCTCGCAGCTTCGTTGTTCGTCTCGATGGATTCGCAGAATTTACGCCACGCAGTTCTCCTGGTGGTTCTGATCTGCTTTTTGTATGTGTATTGGGTTTCTTTATATATTTCCCAGTCATCCGGGGGTCTAGTGTTTTTGGCTCTGTTGAATTGCTTACGTAGTGCATTTCTGAGTTGGCTAAGTTCAACGTTCCACCAAGGATTTCTCTCGCCCTTGGTTGGTGGCGCTCTTTGCTTGCAGCATGCATAGTAAGCTTCGGTTAAATATTCTGATAATTTTGTCACGGTATACTCGTATTCTAATTGTGCTTGGTCTTTTATAGTTATTTGTGATAGGTGCCTAGCTAGTAGTGAGGCTAGTAGGCGTTTATACCCTGGAACATTGGTGCGCCATGGGTTGCGCCCGGTTCTGGTTTCCTTGTGTTGGCTGTTAGTGTAAATCATATCCTTCTATGGTCTAAGCAAGAGGGCTCGTCTGATACATGCCAGTTTGTGATAAGGATAGTCGGGTTTTCTGTAGCAAGTGTCAGGTCTATGATTGTTTGACCTCGAACTGTGACTCAAGTGGGTTCTGAGCCGCGGTTAACAATGTTAAGGTTAGTCGCTGCCCCGGAGCAGGTGGTGGGCGTTCGAGTCAGTGCAGATGATCAGGTCGAGTTTGGCGCGCTCGCAGTGCTGTACCAGGTCCGCCATCTCTTTCGGCGGGCAGTCAGCGTCTTCGTCTGGCATGTATGCCGAGGCTAGCACAACATCTGGAACGCTACCTTCAGTTTGAAGCCTGGCGGCTGTTAGATCTCTGGAACAGAATTGAGTGAGTGGTGTTATGGGGATTTCTTTGGGTATGTAAGCGCAGGTTCTCGGTTGTCTGAGCCATGTGTGTTTAGAATTATCTTACCACCAATGTTTCCAAGGCCACATATCCTGTTATTCCTGATCCACGGTTCTTGGATCTGCGTCGTCTATCTGTGTCGGAGTCGAAGTCGGTTGTGTCGTCTTCGTGTCAGTGCTGTCGGTCTGGGCCAAATGACCGACTAATTCATTCGTTCGTATTAGTTCGGAACGTAAGTCATATAAGTGTCACTTATTTAGATATTCATAGTGGTCGCAAACAAACATCATGCGAAGCCAAAGGCTCCTGTGGTAAAACTCAGGTAGGGTAGGTAGTCCTAGTCGTTGGGCCACCGACAGCAACAAGCTGAAACTGGTAAGTTTTTTTTTAGCTGTGCATACCCTGTCTGTAATCTCTGTGCACGCCACTGCCGCAGATACAGGGTTATCTATTCATTACGCCATACCCTGTTAATGTGTATTCCCTATGATGAGGTGGCGTGTGGGACCAACGGGAATACACCACATTTTTCAATTCTGGGACGAATGGGAATACGCCGGCGGGTGTGTTCCCGTTCGTCCGTGACTGAAGTTCGGTGTCTCCAGGTTCGTTGGTTGATCTGCAGGAGCTGAGCGCGGCGCTGCAGCAGGCGCACGTGGCGCTGGAGGGCGCGGCGCCCGGCGAGGGAGGCACGAGCGCGCTCGCCTCCGCCGCGCTGCGGCTGCTGCCGGCGCTGCGCCGCGCCAACCACTCCGCGGTGCTGCAGCTGCTGCAGCGCGCCGACCTGCATGACCACCTGTGAGTACTGCGACCGCAGCCCCGAGTACCGGCCGACCCTGACGCTAGAGGCGCACACACACAGGCAGACTCAAAAAACGACTTCGTTTTGTAAAAAAATCATTAAATAAATCTGCGTTCAATATTTTTTGTAAGTCAGTACATATAATATTAGATTTAAGACACATTCCCTTCAGGTACCAGAACCAATTCGAGTTTCGCATTAATAGTGTTGCCAACATAGGAAGCTTTACATGTAATGCACTGTACACTCGGCAGCGCGGGCCTGTGTCGGCTGCTGGGGCTGGCGGGCACGCGCGCCGCGCTCGCGGCCGCCGACGACTTCCTGCAGCTGCGCGCGCACGAGCCGCTGGTGCCGCTCGCGCAGGCATACCTCGCCGGCTTCGCGCTCGCCGACCGGCCCGACGTGAGTACCCGCCCGCTGGAGCTCCAGCGCACTAACGTAAATACAAAGCCAGACACCCATAGTCTGTGCTGCATTATGTTGCGAATCACTTGAAGCATTATTAGTTCGTCCGAATCCTGCTTCAATACAGAAATCAGTCTAGTAGTATATCATAGCTGCGAGCAACTTGGTAGTACCACCCGGCCGCGCGGTTCCTCACAGTTCTAACTTGGTAATAGCGCTCCCGGTCGCACGTTACAGAGGTCACTGGACCCTACCATGCCAGAACATCTGATGCTACATTACAGAGGTCACTGGACCCTACAATGCCAGAACATCTGATGCTACATTACAGAGGTCATTGGACCCTACCATGCCAGAACATCTGATGCTACATTACAGAGGTCACTGGACCCTACCATGCCAGAACATCTGATGCTACATTACAGAGGTCACTGGACCCTACAATGCCAGAACATCTGATGCTACATTACAGAGGTCACTGGACCCTACAATGCCAGAACGTCTGATGCTACATTACAGAGGTCACTGGACCCTACAATGCCAGAACGTCTGATGCTACATTACAGAGGTCACTGGACCCTACAATGCCAGAACGTCTGATGCTACATTACAGAGGTCACTGGACCCTACAATGCCAGAACGTCTGATGCTACATTACAGAGGTCACTGGACCCTACAATGCCAGAACATCTGATGCTACATTACAGAGGTCACTGGACCCTACAATGCCAGAACATCTGATGCTACATTACAGAGGTCACTGGACCCTACCATGCCAGAACATCTGATGCTACATTACAGAGGTCACTGGACCCTACCATGCCAGAACATCTGATGCTACATTACAGAGGTCACTGGACCCTACAATGCCAGAACATCTGATGCTACATTACAGAGGTCACTGGACCCTACAATGCCAGAACGTCTGATGCTACATTACAGAGGTCACTGGACCCTACAATGCCAGAACGTCTGATGCTACATTACAGAGGTCACTGGACCCTACAATGCCAGAACGTCTGATGCTACATTACAGAGGTCACTGGACCCTACAATGCCAGAACGTCTGATGCTACATTACAGAGGTCACTGGACCCTACAATGCCAGAACGTCTGATGCTACATTACAGAGGTCACTGGACCCTACAATACCAGAACATCTGATGCTACATTACAGAGGTCACTGGACCCTACAATGCCAGAACGTCTGATGCTACATTACAGAGGTCACTGGACCCTACAATGCCAGAACGTCTGATGCTACATTACAGAGGTCACTGGACCCTACAATGCCAGAACGTCTGATGCTACATTACAGAGGTCACTGGACCCTACAATGCCAGAACGTCTGATGCTACATTACAGAGGTCACTGGACCCTACAATGCCAAAACGTCTGATGCTACATTACAGAGGTCACTGGACCCTACAATGCCAGAACGTCTGATGCTACATTACAGAGGTCACTGGACCCTACAATGCCAGAACGTCTGATGTTACATTACAGAGGTCACTGGACCCTACAATGCCAGAACGTCTGATGTTACATTACAGAGGTCACTGGACCCTACAATACCAGAACATCTGATGCTACATTACAGAGGTCACTGGACCCTACAATGCCAGAACGTCTGATGCTACATTACAGAGGTCACTGGACCCTACAATGCCAGAACGTCTGATGCTACATTACAGAGGTCACTGGACCCTACAATGCCAGAACGTCTGATGCTACATTACAGAGGTCACTGGACCCTACAATGCCAGAACGTCTGATGCTACATTACAGAGGTCACTGGACCCTACAATGCCAGAACGTCTGATGCGACAATATTGCGGCAGAGATTAGATCACCGTGGCGACTATATTTCAACATTTCAACCAACTTACACAAAGCCTTAACGAATTATACACCTAAACATTCCTCAGGAATCACTGAAAATCAGGATCATATGAAAACCGCATAAAAATCCGTTCAGCGGTTTTTGAGATCATCGCGAACATACAGACGCGGTGGGGGAGTTTGTTTTGTAATATGTAGTGTTAGTGAAATATCTACAAAAAATAAATATTGCATTATAATATATCCTTCTAATAGCTTGTCCGAAGCAAACTCCCCACTCTTTAATAACAAGTTTATACATGTTTGTATAATTAATAACAAGTTTATACATGTTTGTATAATTTTTTGCGCGCAACAGTAGTGCGTGGTAGAGTGTAGTTCATTTGTTACTACGCGCTGTACGCATCGTTCCGTAATGTAGCAGTGTGAAGATTTAAAATTAAAAAAATCTCTCGACCTGTATGACCAACGGGTCATCATCAAGTTTTTGTTTGCTTAGGCACATTCTGCAGCTGAAGCCCATCGACAACTACACAGAGTGATAGGAAAGAATTCGCTCGAGGATTCTACGGTTCGCACATGGTACTTATCGAAAATTCAAAGAAAAAAACTACGACGTTCGAGATCATCGTGGTGGGGCCCACCGTTCTGGCCTTCAAATGGAACAACGAGTTGAAGCAGTGAGGGAAGCATTCAAGCAAACAAGATGTTGGAGCTTGAGGTCCCTGTCGGCCAATCTAGAAATTCCTAAAACAACTTGTCACGAAATAGTTACTGAAAAACTGGAAATGCGAAAAATCAACGCAAAATGGGTTCCTCATGAACTTCATTCCAATTGGAAATGCGTGTGGAGTACTCCAGAATCAATTTGCGGTACTACAAGCAGCAGACCAGCTGTCTTTCACATACTGTTGCCATAGATGAGACTTGGGTCTCTCTCAACCGTCCGCCCGAAAAAGACCAGGCTAAACAATGGGTTGAGAAAGGAAAGAAGCCAAGCCCAGTAGCACAGGCAAAAAGGTATGCACCAAAAGTGATGATGATATTAGCAATGGATATTGAAGGGGTTTGTTATTACGAAATTCTGGCTGAAAATGGAACCATGAATCAGGAGAGATATCTTCATTTCCTCAAAAACCTCATGAAACAATGGCATGGTGGTCGCAAGCACATAGTTTGGCTGCTTGATGACAATGCTAAATCTCATCGCAGTACCTCTATAATGGCCTGGATCGAGGAAAATTATATTGAACGTTGGCTCCAACCAACCTGCCTATTCTCCGGACTTAAGTCCTTGCGACTACGGTTGACTACGGTGACTACGGTTTTGATTTTTTTTTATTTTTTACCCGCTGTCTCGCAGGAGGCCGCCGTGCTGGACGTGCTGCGCCTGGGCGAGGAGGCGCGCGCGCCGCCCGTGCGCGCGGCTGCGCTGCTGGCCAGCGCCGCGGCCGCGCGCCTCCTGCCCGCCGCCGCGCAGAGCGTGCGCGACGCGTTGGCGCGCGGCTTGGCGCGCTGCCGCGACGAGCCGTGCCGCGCGCTGCGCCTGCGCGCGCTCGGCAACCTGCGCCGCGCCGACACCGCCGACCTGCTGCTGGAGCACGCCGAGCGCGCCGAGCAGCAGGACGCCGCGCTGGCCGCGCTGGCCGCGCTGGACGCCGCGCCGCCGGCCGCGCTCACGTTCGCACGCCTCGACCGCCTGCAGGCGCTGGCGCTGCGGGATGCGGCCGCACTGGAGGTGCGCGCGGCGGCCCTAGAGCTGCTGGTGCGGCGCCGCGCCGACCTGCCGATGCCGCTGGTGGACGTGGCGTACGAGCTGCACTCGCGCGGCCCGCACGAGCTGCGCCGCGTGCTGTGGCAGTGCATAGCCGCGCTGGCACCGACGCACGCGGCGCTGCGCGCGCTGCCGCGGCACCTGGCGCCCGAGCTGCGCGGCTGGGACGCGGCAGCGCACGGCGGCACCTCGTCGGCGCTGGCGCGTGCGCCGGGCTGGGCGCTAGGCGGCTGGCGTGCCGAGCTGCAGTCGCTGCAGGTGGCGCGGGCCGGCCTGCTGCGGCGCGGGCAGGTGCGGCTGCTGGCGCAGGACGAGGGAGGCAACACTGTCGACGCGCTCACCGTGAGTATCGCGCGCTACTTTGTAATCTGAAAAATTTAACTAAACAAATACCCAGCGAGCCTTGGAGCGTAGTCTAGACATTCAACGCTAATAAAAGAGGACCGTTTAACACATTCGGTGCGGCAGACACACATGCGCGTTTTCATAACTTTCTTCGAGTGCGGCGCGGCGCACATGTGTGTTCGTTGTGCATCTCTATTGTTTCGAAAACATCGTAAAAAAAGGGTCGGTAAGGGTGTAGCATAAAGAAGCGTTTGCATAAAGAATTCAGCAGAGAATGTGTTAACCAACGTCAATGATTATATTCATAGGTAGAAGTGTGGACACGCGGCCTCGAGGCTTTCGGCGGAGGTAGCGGCGACACGAGCGCAGAGCCCGGCCAGCCCGAGCAGCCCGCGGAGGAGCCCGCCGGCGGGCTCGGGCTCAGCGTGGCCGGCGCGCGCCTGGAGGACATCCCGCTGTTCGAGGGACAGGTGAGCGAGTACAGCACGCGCTGCGCCAGCGGCCCGCACGGTAGGTACTGAGCGCTCGCCTCGTGTTGCAGGCGGAGTTGCTGGGTCACGTGTGGGCGGGCACGGCCAGCTCGGCCACGCCCGTGCTGCGCGCGCTGCGGCCGCTCGTGAGTGCGCGCGCCGCTGTGCCGCTGTTGGCCGGCGTGCTCGTGCAGGCGCGCGTGCGGGCGGCGCTAGCGCTTGCGCTGGACGCGGAGGCGCAGGTGTCGCTGTGGTGGCGCAGTGCCCACGCCGAGTTGCAGCTGCGCGCTGGGCTGGCGGCGCAGGCCGAGCTGCGCCTGCGCACGGCGTGGGTCGAGCTGAACGCGGAGGCCGACATGCGCGTCGAGCCGCGCCTGCGCATTGCGTCAGACCTGGATTTCTACTCGGGCGTAGCGCTGTGCGTGCGCGTGAGCACGGAGGCGCACGAGCTGGCGCGCACGGTGACGCTAGCGGTGCGATCGCGGAGGCTGCGCGTGCGGCGAGTGCGCGCGGTGCGCGTGCACACCCCGGGGCGCTCGCTGGCGCTGGGCCGGCCCAACGACGCCACGTGCTGCACGCTGCGCGCGGCCGATGCCGAGGCTGACGCGAACGCACAGTAACGCGCTTCGCTTCTGGCTTACACCAAAGACGGCGAATTTCGTCACTAAGATAGATAAGGATATAAGGGCCGCGTTGCTGCGCCGCGCCGCAACACGACGAGCTAATGAGATAATGGATACATCCACTTGACGGCGGGTGGCGTCGCTGATTTCAGCGTTGCGTTGGCGCAATGGGTTTACGTGTTTGAGAGCCATTGCACACGACGACTTGCTCCGCCGCACCGCAAAGATTTCGCGGTACAAACGCCGCCGGCAATATACGGCAAAATCTTTGCGGTGCGGCGCCGCAACGCATCGTGTGCACTAGCCCTTAGGGCCAGTCAGTCTTAGGCCTTAGTGTTGTAATAAATGTATATTTGTATTTGTATTTCAATATGTAGGTTAATGATGAAATATTTGAGTGCGTTTAACTGGAGATCTGATAGATTTGTAAACAAAAGAACTTTTTTATTTTATTAAAAATAATCAGAAATACTCGTGGTTGTTTTATTTGTGTATTCCAAAAGTATCGGATTGACACCAAAACACACACGCACACGCACGCACGCACGTGGTTCCCACGTGGGCGAGTCTCACATCTCTGCCCTCCTCTCTGATCTCCTCTCTTGATTTGGAGTAACAGGTGGTGAGTCACGGACGGTCTCCTCAGCAGGTCAAGTGACGATCTTGAGTCACTCAAGATGCTTACAGAGGCCGCCCTAGACTCTTGCCATCCTGACAGCTCTGGAGAGAGAGTACATTTAACTTAAGTTTGAGAAACATAGGTACGTATTTTTTGCAGGTATTCCATTCTCGCCTGCCTTTTGTTCTCTTATCGCTTGGTGTCGCCGATTTATTCAACTCATTAGGCTTTGTTTATTCTCATTTTATACCCTATCCATAGGGATAGGGTATAAAATGAGAATAAACAAAGCCTAGCCTCTAGCCGCACACACATATGTGTGTGTGCGGCTAGAGGTGAGATCTGCTTACATTTGAAATTACTTACTCATACCCTATACAATTTTAAAACTAAATGTTTTTACATTTTGAATACGACTTCTTGCACTTATAATAATAATAATAATCTGTGGCCCGACTGTCAAGCTGACGGTCGAAAAAATTTTTTCTCCGTGTAATTTCTACTGGATTTTTAAACATTAATGCAATAATGTGGTGTTTTGCGTTCCTACACCAATTCACCCAACCCAAAATTGGCATAAAAACCAAACCAGGATGCAAGAATAAAACTACCACCTACTACTACACTACTGAACTATGACACGGAGAATAGAAGACCAAGCACAATGCTGACGAGAAGTCGGGCACGACGAAACACACGCCCAACATCTTCGGGTTCGTCGCTCAGCTCCGCCTCGCAGTTGCCGGAACCTGCTCCAGACTTACCGGAACCAGATCCAGACGTGAGTCCTGTGTGTACCGGCCGCTGCAGTTGCGTCGAGCTCGAGCGATGAATACTTCTCGCCGCCGACAACACCACCACCAATTCGTCGGCCGAGAAGAGGCCGGCCACCGAACGGCATGGGATCTAGGGGCCAAGCGGCCCCGAGCCGGGTCCCCGCTGCCGGTGGTTGTGTGCAGCGCATGAAATGGACTCAACAAATGAATGAGAACGTCATGCGCGCATATTACGGGGCTACAGAGGGGGGAACTAACCTCACTGCGTACCGCGATAGGATGCTGTCTCTGTTCCAGGCGCTTCAACCAGCCATCAACGTCTCGGCCCAACGACTTTCGGATCAGGTGCGGGTTATCCAACGGAATCACAGATTGGACGACGCCGCGCTTGATAGGCTGCGCTCAGAGGTACTGAGCAATCGTATCGTCCCTGTCCCGTCACAGACCGCGGTGCAACCTCTAGTCAGTGACATAACCCAACCGCGGTCTTATGTTAATGATGAGGAGGGGGGCGATGAGATTGTTACGGTAGTAGCCAGTGTAACGAACGATTGAGGAGCGCGCTGGAGGATGCGATTCGGGAGTTTAGAACTGCCCCCGTCCAACTTAGACCACATTTACCTCGCTTGCCTATGCACAGAACGAATAGGGCGATGGTGTGTGCCTTGGATTCGCTGCTTGGTTTTTATTTTGAAAGCAGCGAAGATCTCGTAGATACGCACTCGATCTTGTATTGCGCGGCTATTGCGGCGTGTCGTGTAGCCAATGTCAAATTTCCAAATTGTGACATAGCTACACGACCAAAACCCGCTGTTCCAGCCTGGCAGTGCAGGATCGAGCGGCGTATCGAGGGGACCAGGGTGCTCATCGGCAAACTATACTGCTTCAGGGAGGGCAATACTCGCCCTAGAGTGATGCGCTTTGTGAGGCGGGCGTTCTCGGGGACTGGAATCAGCCCTCAAGAATATATGTCCCGTGTCACAGAACGCATTGACTTCCTGAAGCAGAAGGTCTGTGCATGGGCAAGCCGTATCCGTAGGTATAAGCGACGGGTTGAGCGGTATATCCAGAATCGCATATTCCAGCGTGATCAAAGGTGGGTGTATAGAGCATGGGAGCGACCTGAGCAAAATATGGCAGACGTTAGGGAATGAAGAACCGGTGCTCTTCTTGCGTCCCGGGATTTTCAGGATTACTTGTTGAAGGAACCGGGAGAACCGGGACTTTTGGGTATTTTTTTTTTACCTACTGCTGGTATTTTTATTTTAATAGGTCTTTAGTATTTATGTATTTACGTAGGTAATGAAAACTACATAGTATTAATTAAAGATTTATATTTAAAAAATCAACGATAACAGAACCATTTACTATTCTTTGAAAAAATAATCAACAGAAGAAAACAACAAGTCAAATCAGCATTTAACGCTTGCTGTTACGACAATTTGACGACAACTAAGACACATATTTTGATTTTACCTACGAAATGCCGCCAATCGACTGAGCGAGCAGAGCAGAGGTTCGCAAATGGCGGCGACTTGGCGCAGCGGCGCGGCTGCACAGTGAGTTGCGGTGCGGGAGGGGTGGACGCTTCTCGGTCGGCCGGGGGACTCCCCCGGCCGTTCGACTAGCGTCCACCCGAGGTGCCTCGCCCTCATCGCATCGCACGCGGCAAAACGCGGGTGTTTATAAAGAGGAAATATTTTTTGTATGTATGTAATCGATAAACTCCGAAACTACTGAAGCGATTTCAAAAAATATATCATCATTCATTAGAAAGCTACATTATTTCTTATTCGAGTATGAGTGACATAGACTGTTTTACCGCGGGAAAATGCCTTATTCTGACGGGAAAACAAGCAGCAGTAGCAAGCACCGGGTAAACCGATGAGCGAACCACTATCTAAGTACAGTGTAGATTCTACACTATTAGGTTAGGTATTACAAAGAGGAAAGATTTGTTTTTTTTTTTTTTTTGTAGGTATTCTAGGTATGTAACCAATAAACTCTAAAGCTACTTACTGATTATATTTAAAAAAAATCTTTCACCACTAAAAACCTACAAGATCCCTAAGTAACAAAGGCTACTTTTGACCTCATTCACTCGGAAAAACGTGTAGCAGCGGGTGAAACCGCTAAGCGGACCTCTAGTTTTAAATAAAATCTTAGTAAGAAACCTTTTACTATGATATCTGAATGGGGAAACTCTCTTCTTAATTTTATACTTTTCAACTAAGTCCCGAAGGTCACGAAAGTCCCGGGACGAGGTGTGATCGTCCCGGTTCTTTAGTCTATACAAAAATCCCGGGATTTCCCGGGATTATCGGGACTGGGATTTCCCGGGACCATTCCCTAGCAGACGTATGCCGCCCGGATGATGATGCCACTAGCATATTCTGGCGTAACATCTGGTCGGTGCCCGTTTGCCATACTGAGGCTGAATGAATGCGGGATGTTGAGCGCGTGTGTGACGCCATACCGGAGATGGAGGAAGTAATAATTACTTCCTCCGATGTAGCCAGTGCAGCCCGTCCGATACCGAACTGGAAATCTCCGGGACCGGACGGACTGCACAATTTTTGGCTTAAATCGCTGCAAAGTTCACACGCGTGCTTAGCATCGCAATTCCAGTCGGCCTTAGAGTCTGGGTCGCTGCCACAGCTCTTTACAACAGGAGTTACTCACCTGCTCCATAAGTCAGGTGATGCCACGGAACCCAAAAATTATAGGCCGATCACTTGTTTGCCGACGGTCTATAAACTCCTTACATCCATTTTGAGAGAGAAAATTAATTCTCATTTGGAAAAGAATTCTATTATGTCTGTCTCTCAAAATGGATGTAGGAATGGGTCCCGCGGCACCAAGGAGCTACTCCTCATTGACATGGCCATAAGCCAACAGGTCCGTCGATCTCGAAAGGATTTGTCGACATGTTGGATAGACTATAAGAAGGCCTTTGATTCGGTGCCCCATACATGGCTCTTGAGGGTGTTAGAGTTGTACAAAATTGATACAACTCTGAGTACCTTCCTAACGACGTGTATGGGGCAGTGGAGGACGGTTCTTCGCTATCCAGGATGCCGACAAATTCAGGGGAGCAACGAACCTATTAGGATTAAGCGGGGAATATTCCAGGGCGACAGTCTGAGTCCACTGTGGTTTTGTTTAGCCTTGAACCCTCTTAGCACTCTGCTGGAGGGTACAGGGCTGGGCTGTCCTTTGCGGAGAGGGGGTCAGGTAATATCCCACCTGCTTTATATGGATGATTTGAAACTGTTTGCCACCAACAAACTGCAACTGCTGGAGTCACTAAAAGTAACTAAAACTTTTAGTGATTCCATCAGGATGGAATTTGGTGTAGATAAATGTGCAGTCATGCATGTAAAGCGGGGCGGGATTGTGGAATCTGAGGGACTACAACTCTCAGATTCTATAAACCTGAGATCACTCTCCGCAACTGATACCTACAAATACCTGGGTATGTCAGAGGGGTTAGGCATTAACGGACCTGACATGAAACAATCGTTGCAGGAGCGCTTCTTCGGTCGCCTGAAAAAGGTACTTAATAGTTCTTTGTCAGGCGGCAACAAGGTGCGCGCCTTTAACGGTTGGGTCATGCCGGTCCTGATGTACTCCTTTGGCATACTAAAGTGGACCCAGACGGAACTAGACGCCCTGGATAGGAGAGTCCGGTCACTGCTGACTGCAAACCGGATGCATCACCCACGTTCGTCTGTCATGAGGCTGTACATTCCGCGGAAGTGCGGGGGTCGAGGTTTTTTAAATGCTAAGACCCTCCACAACCGCGAGGTGTGCAGTCTCAGAGAATATTTTCTCAAGGCTGACGTGGGTATGCACCGAGATGTGGTTGCAGTGGACAAGGGACTCACCCCGTTGTCCTTGGCTAAAGAGAACTGGCGCAAACCTGTGGTGCTTAGTACCAACGACCGCAAGGAAGTATGGCAAAGCAAGGAGCTTCACGGACGCTTTTTCCGGGCCCTTCATGGGCCCGACGTAGATTTCTTAGCGTCCGTGGCCTGGCTACGCTTCGGTGACCTCTTTGGGGAAACCGAAGGTTCAGTCTGTGCGATTATGGATGAAGTTATGCTAACAAATAACTACCGGAAGTATATAATGAAAGACGGGACGATCGACATATGTCGGGCATGCCATTGTCCCGGTGAGTCTATCAGACATATTACTTCTGGATGTTCTCGTTTAGCTAACGGCGAGTATTTGCACAGGCATAATCAAGTAGCCAGGATTATCCATCAGCAACTTGCTCTGAAATACGGCCTTGTGGACTCTGAGGTACCGTTTTACAGGTATGTGCCCGACCCAGTTCTCGAGAATGACCATGTCACGTTATACTGGGATCGATCTATTATCACTGACAGGACTATTGTAGCCAATAAGCCTGATATAGTGGTAATAGATCGATCAGTGCGCCGCACAATGATAATCGATGTCACTATCCCGCATGACGAGAACCTCGTGAAGGCTGAGAAGGAGAAACAATTGAAGTATCTCGACTTAGCCCACGAGGTTGTCGCTATGTGGAATGTGGACTCGGCAATCATTGTGCCGATAGTCGTTACGGTCAATGGCCTTATCGCTAAGAGCCTCGACCAACATCTCAAGAGGCTCTCGTTGGGTGGCTGGGTGAAGGGCCTGATTCAGAAGGCAGTACTCCTTGATACGGCGCGTATTGTGAGGAGGTTCCTGTCTCTGGGACCCTAACCACCGGTAGCTTGGACCCTGTTCCCCATGCCGGTGGATTTCTATTTTTTATATTTTTAAATGTTTTTTTTTTTATTCTAATATTTAAAAATATAATTTATATGTAAAAAAAATGAATAAAGGAGATAATAATATTTATTTCTAAGTATATGGTACATTGGGATCTTAAATTAATAATTGATTCACATATACTACCATTCCTGGTGTAGAAAAATTAAATAAGCTAAGTGCATGCAAATCATAGACATACAATAAAAGTTATATTAAATTAGTATAATTGTTGAACTATAGACTTGTTGAACTATAAAATGTTTTGTTAAGTACCTACTTACCTAGTTTTATGCTAAGATAGGGAGCTATAGGTTTATAAAAACTACTCAGTTAAGTGTCAAGTTCTTTGTAAATAACTGTTTGTTCCTGAATAAAATAAAATAAAAGAAATAATTGTTTTAAATTTATATATTTAATTTGATACAATAATATTGATTTGGATTAATTGAGTAGTATTATTTGTAATGTCAAAATATTAATTATTTTGTCAAACATAAAATACAAAACAAGACACAAAAAAAAAAATGCATGTCAAAAATATAAGTTCTAGTGTCAAAATAATAATGTCAAAATACCAATAGCATAAAATATTAATTACAATGTCAAAAAGTATGATTTAAAAATTCATTAACGGAATAAAAACATATCTAAGAGCCAAGTAAACATTTTACATTTGAATTTATTAATTGGTAACATTCTCAAGCCAGATGGTAATTTATTATCAAATCAAATCAAATCAAATCAAATCACTTTTATTTGTTAACACAGGTAAAGAAATACAGATCTTGAGTTTGGTGAATAGAACGCTATGTTATGCCAGGAGGCGTACAAATATGGTGAGCATCTAGCTCAATATTACGAATTTAAATTTCACAGAAAAAAAAAGATGTTTGAAAATCATGCATAGTTAAAATTTCAAAATAAATTGAACAATTATATAATATGTATTATTTAAAAATTGAATGATGTCAGATTTAAATGAGGAATTATTTATTTATAAATGTAAGTCAGAATAATTGAAAATGTCAAATATATGATTAAATATCAATATTAATAATAAATTTCAATTTCAAATTAATTCATCATTTAAGTTTTTTTTTTTTTCATATGACATAGAAACAAAACATTATATTGAGCCATCATTGAAAAATTCATCCAGTGTGTAGTAACATTGGTCACTAAACAAGTTATTAAGTGCCTTTTTGAATTTTATTAATGGCATATTTTAAAATTTATAAGGTATAAACTGTAAGGAAGAAATACCTCCAGATACAATACAATGTTTACTCTAGAAATACTATTTAATATCCAGACCTTTGCTGTCATTAAAATAACATATTTTTGTCCCCCAAGTAATCTTTGACATCATAATAACATTTATTTATTAAGAATGTTTGTAATTTCTTTTTAAATTGGAGAATAGGTAATTGTTTTATGTCATCAGGCAATTTATTATAAATCAACGATGTCATGCATAAAATACTTTTATTTAATAGTGCCGTTTTACCATAGGGTATTTCTACCTCTAGTCTTTTTTTATCTCTTAACTTTCGATAATAGCTTTTGAATGCAGTCTTATAGTACTCTGGATTCGATTTTACAAAAATATTAGCTTCATAGATGTACAGGGAGGGTAATGTGAGAATTTTGAGATTTTTGAAGTGAGGTTGACAGCTTGTTGTACTATCTATTTGGCACATTGCTCTGATGCATTTCTTTTGTGCTTTAAATATAATTTCTTTGTCTACCGAATTTCCCCAGAATATTAAGCCATATCTGAGTAATGGTGCAACAAGTCCGTGATAGGCCGTCAAGACGGCTTCTTTACTAACTAAATAGGAGAGTTTGTATAGAGCGAATGAAGATTTGTTAATTCTTTTACAGAGGTTGTTTAAATGGGTTGTCCATGACAGTCTGTGGTCAATATCAATTCCCAGGAATCTTGTGCTTGTTACCGGTTATAAATTTTATAAATTTATAACCGGTAACAAGCAAATATTATAAATTTTTACTGGCATTTCTACTGTATAGTTGCAATCTCTGAGGAGGTACTAGCAATTTCCCGGCATTTTTTTTATTCAGTCTTTGGGAGACTTGTTTATTTAATAGGAATAAATGTGGGTATTTTTTTACAAATAAACAAACCTCAAAAATATACAGGCACGGGAGTGAAATAATTTTTAATTCTTTAAATAATGGCTTACAATGGTCTAAATATTCTGCTCCGCTCATGGCTCTGATACATTTTTTTTGTACTTTGAATGCTCTGTCCACATCCACTGAATTACCCCATATTACTAGGCGGCTAGGCCGTAACGCAATACTGATAAAACATACCCATGATATGCATTGAGGACAGTTTGTTTACTGGACACCAGTCTTAACTTTCGAAGGGCATATACAAACTTATCAAGCTTGTTGCATACTCTTTCTACATGTTCCTTCCAGTTCAGTTTATTGTCAATTATTATACCTAAAAATAAAGCCGATGGTTCTGGTTGCAAAATTGTATTATCATGTCGAATTGTTGTTGGTGTTACCGACATGTTGCATGTTTGAAATTGAACAATTTTGGTTTTATTAATATTAACATTAAGATTATTGTCCCCGAGCCATTTTATTACATTAATTAATTCAATATTAATAGGTTGGGGAAAAAGTTTCTTCGCATTTTCTAAGAAAATTCAAAACATTTTTTAATATAGTTTATTTACATTTAACTAAAGTATGTAGGTACCATTTTGTTCGATAACTTTTTGCCATCTTGTAGGTAGGGACATGATCCCATTGCTATAGAAATTTTGGGACTTCTAGTCAAAATACCGCGACAAGTGGTTTTGGCAGTCCTCTCGTGATGTTAACCTGACACTGCCTAAAGAATTCTGAAGAGACCGAAACAGGTGGAAATCTGAAGGTGCAAGGTCAGGACTATACGGCGGATGCATTAACACCTCCCAGCCAAACTCTCTTAATTTTTGCTGAGTGGCTAAACATGTGTGAGGTCTAGCGTTATCATGATGAAAAACCACACCCCTTCTGTTGATTAATTCCGGCCGCTTTCTCTCAACTTCTTGCTTTAATCTCATCAGTTGTTCGCAGTAGAGTTCAGAATCGATGGTCCTGCCTGGTGGTAATAGCTCATATTGAATAATGCCCTTCCAATCCCACCACACACACAGCATCACCTTGTTGCGAGTTAACCCGGGTTTCGCCACAGTCTGCGAAGCCTGACCGGCCTTTGACCACGACCTTTTTCGCACGTTCTTGTCATACGTGATCCACTTTTCATCACCAGTTATCAGCTTCTTCAAAAATGGTTCGGTTTCATTACGTCGTAATAAAGAATCACAAATGAGTACACGGTTTATTAGGTTTCTTTCAGTGAGCTCGTGAGGTACCCAAATGTCGAGCTTTTTTGTGTACCCAGTTTTTTTCAAATGCGCCAAAACTGTTTTGTGGTCAATTTCCAGTTCTTCAGCTACGTCGTAACTACTGATATGCCGATCTTGCTCCACTTTTTCAAAAATGGCATCCATTTTATCCGTAATAGGGCGACCAGAGCGACGTGCATCTTTGACATCAAAATTTCCGGATTGAAAACGCTTACTTAAACCAAATGTGTGCTACTCTCACAGACACTACACTAGGTCCATAAACATCGCAAATTTTTTTCGCGGCTTGCGTGGCATTTTTACCTTTTTTGTAGTAAAATTTTAAAATGTATCGAATTTCTTCATTAGATTCACTCATCTTGACGGTACGAAAAACAAATGAAAATCACACATTTTCCTAATTTGAATTTGGAATTATGTTCTTTAAAATTTAAACTTTCAATGATACCAAAACCAGCCAGATACAAATAGTATAGCCAAAGAGATTTTATTACAAGTTCATACATACTATAATGCGAAAAGACTTTTTCCCCAACCTAATAGTATTAGTTTCTATGTCAGTTTTGTTGGAAGATTTTATAGTCAAAGTAGTGTCGTCAGCAAATTGGATACATTCATATTTTAAACATTTTTTGAGGTCATGTATGTATAATATAAATAGTGGTGGACCCAGTACGCTTCCCTGTGGAACGCCAGATTTATTAATTTTTAATTCTGAGCTATACGTCGTCCTAGTGTTTTTTTCTATTTTAGAAATAACAGTTCTCTGTTGGCGATCAGACAAATAGCTTTTAAGCCAATCATGCGCCTTGCCTCTTATTCCATATCTCTCTACTTTGTAGAGTAGTCGCTCATGTGGGACAAAATCAAATGCCTTGCTCATATCTAAGAATACCGATAAAGCAGACATCTTTTTATCCAGAGCTTCGGTAATTAGTTTTATTAATGAAAAACAGGCTAGAGTTGTTGAACGTTTTTTTCTGAAACCAAACTGACTCTCTGCAATTAGATTGTGTTTAGTTACAAAGCTATTTATTTTGTCATGCATTGCTTTTTCAAAAATTTTTGAAAAGATTGGGATCAGCGTAATGGGCCTATAATTACCCATATCAGAACAGTTCCCCTTTTTGAATAATGGTTTAATTATAGACTCCTTTAATGTCGACGGAAAAACACCTTCTTCAAATGAGAGGTTTATTAAGTAGCTAAGTGGGGATGCTATAATTTTCGCGCTTAGTTTAATTATTTTGGTGGTTACTTCGTCATATCCCGTAGAATTTGTATTATTTAATGAATAAATTATTTTAATAATGTCATATTCATTTAAGGGAGTCAAAAATAAAGTATTTATGTTATTGTCAATGTCAATGTTGTGTACGTCATGATTATTATTTTTATTTTTTTTGTGTCAGCTCGATGAAATAATTATTAAATTGGTTACATATGTCAACAGGATTATTAATTTTTTTATCACTAATTATTAATTCATTTATATAGTTAATATTATTAGATTTATTTAAGTTATTTTTTATGATTGTCCATGTCGCTTTACATTTATTCTTAGAACTATTGAAAAAATTGTTGTTGTTGATCTGCTGTGATTTTGATATGCATTTTTTTTTAAATCTTAGTGTAATTGCGGTATTTTTTCTTGTGGTAACCTTTACTTATAGCATCGTGTTGATATGCGTAATATAAAGCTCTTTTTTTAATGCATGATACTTTTAAACCCGTACTGAGCCATTTGTTTTTTATAGGTTTATTGGTCCTTTTGACAAGTATTTCGGGAAAACATAATTTATAGAAGAGCGTGAATATGTCATGGAAAATATTAAATGCTTTATTGCAGTCTGTCTCTTCGTACATTTCACCAAAAGCTGCTAAGCAATCTAAAAATTTTGCTATGTTACTCTTATCGTAAGCTCTCCTCGTCTCATACCAGAATTGTACAGTTTTTAATTTATTATTATTCATCTCTTCAAGGTAAAACGTTAATGATTGTCCAGTATCGTGGTCGGAGAGAGCTAAATTATGTATATTGCATTTCAGATCAACTCCTGGGAGATTACTAGCTATTTGATCTATGCTAGTATTTTTCCTAGTAGGCATCCTAACATGTAGGGAAATATTAAAATTGTTCATTATTGATATTAATTCTTTAGAATATTTGTTATCTTTCAATATGTCTATGTTCCAATCTCCGCACAGAATAATATTGGTTTTAACTTTGCGAGTTAGATTGCGTAGTAATGATTCAAAATTTTTTTTAAATATAGACACATGAGAATCTGGAATTCTATATATGCACACTAAAATTAAATTATGAGTCAGTATTTCAACGCCACAGCATTCAAAGCAATATTCGATGGCCAGTTCATCAGTTATAGGTAACGGGCTAAAACTTAGACCTTTTTTTATTAAAACGCATGTTCCACCTCGTTTCTTCCCGTGTCTTGAGTAACTGGCAGCTAAGTTGTAGTGTGTAAGTACCAGATTACTTTCATGCCCTGATTTTATAAAAGTTTCACTCAGACAAATAAAATCTAAATCGCCAATCTGATGTGCCAATTCGGTAATTGTGATTTCGAATAGATCACTTTTATTTAAAGTTCCAGCTATGTTTTGGTGTAACAGTATAAATTTTTGTTTTTTTTAGAACTGCCACTACTACCAGTAACCTTTTTGTCCCATCACGTGATGGGACGAAAAAGAGTTTTTTGGGCATTTTTTGGCGATTTTGGAGAATCACAGTTACTACCGTGATTCTCCAAAATCATATCATACTCAGTTGTCAATATCAACAATTAGGCGACGGAATATATTTTCATAAATACGTTTTTGACCGACTCTGTTAAGCTTACCGGTATTAGAATTAGAATTAATTTTATTTGTAAGAATGTAGTTTTACATCGTATGGTGTTAATATTTTTTAAGTTCTATACATTCTACCACAACATAGGGTGTACAAATATTCAAATGTGTCAATAAATAATGTGACAAATATTATAATTACAGTAAATTTTAAAATTTGTGTTTTACAGTAAGTCCAATTTGAATTAATATTAGGTATTATAAATTAAGTGTTCGTTACTTTAAAATCAATGTCAAAATTAAGTATATGTCATCTTAGATTTTTACAATATTCCATATATTCGCCGTTGTCATAAAAGCAATTTTCTAGTAACCAACTTGTCAGCTTTTTCTCGAACATAAGTATGGGAAGTTCCTTAAATGAGTTAGGTAACTTGTTATACACCTGAATGGCATTTACATATACATTCTTTCTAAATATTTGCAATCTACATTGAGGTACATTTAATTCATATTTATATTTATTTCTAGCAGAAGCCTTTTTGTGGCGCACTTCAGATTGCATGCGAAAATAGTCCGGATATTGTTTTACTAGCATACATAGTTCTTTGATGTACATGCATGGTAAGGGTAAAATGTGAAGTTTTTTAAATAGAGGTTTACAACTGTCCAAGAACCAGACGCCAGCTATTGCCCTAGCGCACTTTTTTTGTACCCGAAATTTCAACTAAATTGCCCCATAGTATCAGACCATATGACAGCACAGACGATACGTATCCGTGATATGCAGTGACTGCTGCATCTACGGACACTGTTGATCGTAAATGATAAATGATTTTTATTTCTGTAAGTAGGTTTGTACAGTAAACGCTCAAAAGTCCATAAGCATGCTAAAGATTACATTGCTATGAACTGTGCGAGCACGAACCAGTACGTGTGCGTGTATAAGCCAACATTCCGCAGATAACACACACTAATGAATTGTCGCATGTCGTCGTACTACGCGAAATAACATTATATTTCTGTTGAATTTAGAATAACTCGTCATAGTGGCGACCTGTTCTTACCATTGCATTGCTAAAATTCGCATAAACATAACATGTGCTGGTAGCTGTTTGGGCTAAGCAATGGTTTCACGATCAATGAAGTCTGAGTTCGAATCTTAATCACAATGTTGGACTGTTTTTTGTTTCTTTGGAACCATAATAATATATTTCTATTTTAAGCAAAAACTTGTAAGATGTTTATGTTCATTTATTATTTATTTTTATAAGAAATTAAATATTAGTTATTGTATTATTATTTAACTATTTTTGTGATTTTTAATTTATCTTTTCGGTGTTGGAAGGTTTAAATAAAAAGTCGTGCTGAATGGTAACAAAAATGTTAATTCGTTTTATTTACTTATTTATAAAATTAACAAACTTAAGAGAATTGTGACGTTACATTCCTACTAGATAAAAGAAGTTTTTTTGTAACCGTTCATAGGATTTTTTGTTGTATACCCACTTAGTCAATTCATAATAACATAACAATGAAAGGATATTCTAATAACACATAATAACAATAACGTATAATTGTCAATACCTATTTACTTTTCTATGATCTACCTTTCTAACTTTACGAAATGAGTGACCAAGCGAACAAGATAAAGAATATTATATTTCTGTCCCATTACTTCCAATCAAGTAAAAACTTACAAAAAGTCAAGTACTGCGTGAGATTTGAACTCACGGCTCACTGATTCACGCATCTATATGCACGCGCTTAACCGCTAGGTCATCTTTACACATATTATAATTTTGAAATTATGAACTACAATCAGTTGTTGACGACGCATGTTTATGTTCTTGGAAATAGAAGGTCTTAAGTCAAACTAAACGCCATGCTATTGCTTTGTGAGTTTGCTTATCGACTTTTGGTCGCGACTGTACAAACACTTTTACAAGTCAATATTTTTTTTTTTAAAACTAGATGAGGTCGGCGTTTCCTATCTGACTACTCTGAGAAGAAAGGCCGAAACAAACTCAGAGGTCACAGTCTCTTATAAAGTCCAGACATAATCTTGGTCACTTCATGTGAAGACCATGTAGATTGGTGTCTGAAATGGTCTTTTGAGGAAAGAACCACACAGATTGAGAGGACCTGTCCAGTCAGTGCACGTATTTGTCAGTAATCGCGCAGCTCAACGATTCGACGAACAATACCAAATAAAGGACATTGGGGTAGGCCGCATAGATTACTCAAACTGCCAGACCATGATTAAAAATAACTGAGAGAAAAAATAAAACAAACAAAAAAAAAAGCAATGACCTACATAGTCTTCACATTCACAATAAAGTAAAATAATATAATACTTACAAAGTAAATATTCATGTCAACATTAAGTATGCAAAAATAAAAATAATATAAAATTAAATTTGGAGCAGTTCAATCCCAAGCCTTTTTGTCCTCAATATAATCTTTAACGGTATAAAAACTTCTGCCACAACTTGCGTTTAATGAATGATTTGAATTTATTAAGGCTCAGATCTTGAACGTGGCTTGGAAGTTTATTTCGTATACGAATTTGTCTAGCTTATCGCATACGTAATTGATGTGTGACTTCCAGTTACAGTTTTGATCCACTATTATGCCTAAGAATTTTGTGTTTACTACTTGTTCTAGGATACTGTCTTCATAATGTATATTAAGACTCTGAAGGTTTGATTTATAAGATTGAAAATTCATTATTTTTGTTTTATTTAGATTGATTTTTAAATTATTGTTATTAAGCCAAATTATTATGCCTTTGATTGCTTCATTAACTTCCTGTTCCAATTTATTTTTGTCTTTACATTTTATTATTAGTGGTGTATCGTCAGCAAACAAGATCGTTTCATGGCGTGTTGCATTGGGAAGGTCATTAATATATAGCAGAAATAAAAATGATCCCACCACGCTGCCTTGGGGTACTCCTACAGCATTAGTTTTAAAATTAGATTTATAGTCTGCTTTGTTCCCATCCGCGACTTTTGTAATTTGCACACATTGACGCCTATCACTGATGTACGATCTAAGCCAGTCATTGGCTTTGCCCCTTATGCCATATTTATCTAATTTGCTTAGTAATAACTTATGATCTACGAAGTCAAAGGCTTTACTCATGTCAAAAAAAATTGCTGCTACAGGTATGTTGTCATTCATTCATATGCTTACTATGTCGATATAAGATTTTAAACCGACATGGTTTGGTTTGGTGGTTTTAATCGCACTAAACGAACAAGAAAGAGGGTAGAACGTTTTGTCTGCTCGCAAACATCCACCCGCAATAACTCCAAGTTATCCGTGATCATGGCACTTGCAACAGTGCCGAAATGTCGGAAACTCGAATCAATTAATATACATGGTAAATATCCCGTTTTAAGTTCTAATTACTATGTCGAATCTGATTTATATAGGTAGGTACCTGTTGAGCTGGAATGTGTGCGTAATCGCTCCTTGTGTCAATTTGTTAGGTTAGGTTAGGTTTTTTTTTTTATGGCAGGAGTGGGAAATCCTCATGGACGCCCAGACTACCTCACAGACGAGCTAGCCTGGGCAGTGCCGGACTCTTACCGGCTAAAACCACACTCCTGCCTTACAGTTACTCCACAGATATAAAGTCCGTGACTTTGATATAGTCATTATAATATATTTCAACATTTTGTGATGGCTCCAGAGCTCCACGTACAAGTAAAGTCTCCGGAGAACATCTTTCCTAATCGCTTAAATCAACTAAGTATACTTATAAAATAGGTTAGACTTATAAAATAGACTGACTCCATCACTTATTTGTATTTGTTTCTTTCTTTTATTTTTTTTTATTTTTTTTTTACATATTTTTAACACGCTGTACAATATAGCGCAGTATATTTACTGTGTTAATTTCCTTAAACTATGTTTTATTTCTATCTATTACTTTCTTTATTATTGTTACACAAAAGTCTACGAATATATTACTAATGTCTTTGTTTGCCATTATTATACTTATATTTTCTTTACATATTCCTATACCTATTTTATTTTCCAGGTTAAACCTAGCAAGCCCATACACCGGACACTCAGCTATCAAGTGCAGAATTGTTTCTTCCACAACTGGGTCGCAGATGCATGCAGGTGAGTCTTTTATCTTAAAACGATTTAGGTATTGGGAGAAGCCCCCGTGGCCCGTGAAGAGTTGTGTGCGCAGGTATGTGATTTGCGTGTTTGTTCGTAACCTACGAATTACACCATAAGCTGCCCGCACATCAGGGAAGAATAACTTAGTGATGGACGCGGTGCTACTGGTTTCATATCTGCGATTCCATTCATCAAGCATCGTCAAACGTATACGTCGCTTGATGAATGAAATCGGACATTGATCGTAGTCTGCTTTTCTTTTGGAGTTCTCAGCGGCATCCTTTGCTAACTGGTCGGCTCTTTCATTTCCCAGTATTCCCACGTGTGCTTTGATCCAGAACAAGTGCGGATCTAATATTTTCCCTAGCTTCCATAGCAAGAGGGTGGCACGAATCGGGATTTGTTATTGTTTGTAGAGCCGCCATTGAGTCGCTGAAAACTCCGAAAGAAGAAGCCTTCAGCTTATTTATTTGTTCAGTTGCCCTTGCTATTGCTAGGAGTTCAGCCTGGTAAACCGTGCAGTAGTTTGACAGAGCAAGCTTGTGGGCTCTGGTCTCAGCTTCACCTTTCCATATGGAGAGTGAAGCGCCAACCCCTCCTCCAATTTTGCTCCCGTCAGTAAAGATGCGGACGTCTAAGTTATAGGTGTTGTTCAGTTGCTCTTGGTTTACCAGGCTGTCGAATTGTAGGATGTTGTGTTCCACGTGAAGGGGATCATCGATCACAGCCGTCATTACTCCGTGTACCTCTGCGTTGCTCTCCGAGCATTGGAAGCTGAAATCTTCCTCGTAAGCTGGGTGAGGCCTCGCCAGGAAGCTCACTTTCTTCTCAACAGATCGGTCTCTAAGAACTGGCTGAGGTTTTCCTCTCTTTGCCTCGTAAAGGGATGCTGCTTCCTTGACTCTCAGGTCAAGTGGCAGCAATCCTGTTAAGATTAGAGCCGAGTTCAGAGACACCGTTTTATACGACTTGCTAATCTTTTGGGCGAAACCCCTCATAACTGTGTTTAGCTGGTTTTTTATGTATATCTTATCCACCGCTCTGGCCCATACGCTAGCTGCGTATAGGATAATTGGCTCCACAACCGCAGTATAGATAACCCTTACTACTTCCGGGTTTAATCCCCAGGTTACCCTAGCTGCGCCGGACTGCCTAAAGATATTGATGGCTTTTTTGCAGACGTATGTTACGTGGCTTCGGAAGGTCATCTTCCGGTCCATTCCTAGCAGCTTGATTTCCTCAACAAGCACAATGTCGACCCCCCCCACCATGCGCAGCCGTGGTGTGTCGAATTTAAGCTTCTTAGTTAGCAGCATGGCGTGAGTTTTATGTGGCGCAAACTTTAGTTTATTTCGAACACCCCACTGCTGTACATGCGCCAGGCTGGCATTGGCCTCAATCTCCAGATTCACAGCTGTTTTACCAGAAAATATAAGGACCACGTCGTCTGCAAATGCCTGACAGTAGGTGTTCCTCTCTTCCAGTTCGTCCAGTAGCGGGTTCAGCAGGAGGTTCCAGAACGTAGGCCCCGCGATCGATCCTTGTACGCATCCTTTTGAAGATCTTTTCTTATATTCGGCTCCAGCATATCTCACCGCGACTCTTCTGTTGTCTAGGTAGCTTCCCACCAGTTTTCGGAGGTTGATTGGACAGTGTTTCTCCGCCAGGCGACTTTTTATTGCTGGCCACCACGCACTGTTGAACGCTCCTTCTATGTCTAGCGAGACAACTACCACCAGGTTCTTCTCCTTCAACTTTAAATCGATGTATTGTGTCATGTCGTACAGAGCATCCTCCGTACTACGGTGCGGCATAAAACCGTATTGCCGTGGATTCATTCGAGGAAGCATGTGCCACCTTAATCTCCGAACCAACATCTTCTCTAATATTTTTCCGAGGACAGGCAGAAGTCCAATCGGTCGGTAAGATTTTGGATGGGTATAATTATCCTTCCCAGGTTTTCTCAATACGACAACCGTCGCTTCCTTCCACTTTTCCGGGAAGCAGGACAACTCGAGGCATTTGTTTGTAAGGGCCATAAACACTTGTTCATTATTACTAATGGCGGCCTCGCAGATATCAGCAGGGAAACCGTCAGGGCCCGGCGCCTTCTTCGGGTTAAAACTCCTTGATGCATACTTAAGCTCGGCAAGAGTGAAGGGTGGATCTATTTTGTCCTCTGATTTCCCTTCCTCCGAGCGTACAGCTGCTTCTCTTATCTTAGCGTGCTCGAAGTTGTCTTCTTTCTCATCATCATCGGGGAAGAAGGTTTCCGCCAGGAGCCTGGCGGACTCACCTGGGTCTAATGCCTCACCATTGTGAACCATTGGCTGATCTTCGTGTCTCTTCTTTGTCTTTAGGATAACTCTATATATGCCATCCCAAACGCTCTCCCTGTCCTGCCTACCGTAAAAGCCCTTCCAGCTTTCAGTTTGTGCCTTACATGCTTGTAACTCGTACTCTTCCTTGGCTTTCAAGTACTCCATCACAACCCATTCCCGACGGCGCTGAGCTGCGCAACGGATTCTTCGCTTTTTCGTGGACATTGAATTTTTGAGCTGATCGAGTTCTTTGTTCCACCATGGCAAGTATATTTTATCTATTTTCTTTATTCTAGGTACTGTCTTGTCGCAAGTTTCTGTAATAAGTTCTGTTAAGTCCTCTGTACATTTTTCTAAGCCTTCCAAACTGTTTATATTATCTATGTATGTTTTATCAATTTTATTTTCCCGCAATGATTTTGTCAGTTCTTCCCGAAAACTTCCCCAGTCTGCTTTTTTTGTATTATATACTCTAGTATTACCGTACTTAATTTTATTTCCAATTCCTTTCTTTGTTGTGATTGTAAGTGCAATTGCATTATGGTCCGAGCTCGTCATATCCGTCTCCACTCTCCATTCTTCCACATGTCGAAGCATGTCATCTGAACAAGCAGTGATGTCTACTGTACTCTTGAACCGCTTTCCTCCTCGAATGGTGTCAAATGTTGGATTGTTCCCGCAATTGAGCAAATGGAGGTTAAGTTCATCTAGGGTTCCAGACAGAATTCTTCCTCTTTCATCCTCTCTCTCACTTCCCCACCATGTGCTGTGCGTTCACATCACCTCCCACCAGTAATTTTGCCCCTTCTGTCTTTGACACTATTTCCCTCAGCTGGTCGAGGTATGGTTCTATATCGAGGTAGTCCTCAAAGTAGACGGACGCTACCACAGTAGTGGTGTCCTCCACTGTCAACCTCGCTACCGCTATATTTTTGGTTGTCAGCGTTGGGCACGCCACTGCGTCCACTCTACTATCGAATATGACTATTGCAGCTTTGATGTTTTTGTCGGCGGTTTTTGTTGCTTGGAACACTCTTGTCCCGGGATAGATCTTCATTTCCCCTTTCGCTCCAACATAGGGTTCTTGTACGAGAGCATACCTTATATTTCTGCGGCCGGCTTCGAGTATGAGTTCCTCAGTTGCTAATTTTTTCTTCTGGAGGTTTGCCTGCACGACTCGACACTTTATTTCGTCCGATTTTGCACCAGTCTCCGTCACCACCTTAGCAATATGCTACCGACGATCTAGCCAGCGCATCCCACTTTTTCCGTGTCGGACACTCGTTATCAAAGGCATTATGTGCTGCGTCTTTCTTACTTAGGCTGCAATTTCTGCACTTTGGTTCTTCGTTGAGGGTGAACCCTGAACATTCTGCTCTAGTGTGCGGTTCGCCACAGTGGCTGCAGAGGACTGCTGGTTCTGTGCAGTATTTTCTGCTGTGGCCGTATCCTAGGCACTTTGTGCATTGGATCAGCGGGCTCTGGTCTCTAACAACCACCCTCTGCAGATCCACATGGATTCGGCCCGCCAAGGTCAACCGCTGCCAAATCACTGGCTTTACGCGCAACACCACGTGACTCGTCAGTGGATTTCTCGCCCTTCGCCTATACGTGACCCTGATGTCACCCTCTCCAATTTCGGCTCCTTCCAGGAGGTGTCCGTTCTGGGATCCGATTGCCGTCACCAAGTCGTCGTCAGTTACGTAATTCATTAAGTCCCTGACGACCACAAGCGGGTTCTTATTAACAGCTTCCTCTACTTTCAGATCCCCCCTGGAATTTCTGAGTTTTGCCGATACCTTACCTATCTCATCTTTTTCGGAGCAGCTTATTACCACGGACTGGTTTCTTGCTCTGCGCAGATGGTCAATCCTTATGCCTGTACTCTTAGCATCAACAGTCGCACGAATTTTATCGACTACGTTTTCTGATGTGTCGCCTACGTGTGATGACGACACTATGATTGAGTGCATATTGTTCCTTTTTGATGGCTCTAGCGGCTTTGCTGCAACCTATGCGTATGTTCCTAAGATACCCAATCGAGCTTCTACATTCTCAGTTTGTGTTTTCGTAACCGCCTTTAGTTCTTTGATTTCTACCATCTGCGCGTCGATTTTTTCGCTAAGCTCGACTTTTGATTTTTCTATTTTGGAAGGAAGTTCTTCCTTTTCATTTTTCTTCATAATGTCTTTGACTTCCAAGATTTCACTTAATATCCTCATATTGATATCTTCTATGTGTCCTGCCTGCTTATTTACTCTCTCTCCTTTATCTTTTTCTTCTGTTGAATCCGGTCTATCCATTCTCTTTACGATTTCATAGAGTGATTTTAAGCATTCTATCACAGTCTGTTTGATGGTGGCCTTTATATTTCCTGACACATCCAGTTGTGCCCTCGCCTTAAGCATGAGGGCGCGCGCCTCAGCAACTGGTGCAGAGAGTTTTGGCTTCTGTGTAGGAGAAGATCTCGATTGTTCCTCGATTTCGGTGATGCTCTTCCGCACCTGAGTGGTTTTCGAGGGGCCCGCCCTCGCCCCGTTATCTCCGGCTTGCGGAGCGTCAGATTTTGGTGGCGTACGCATCATTGTTTATTTTTGAGATAAGCCAGAGGTCTAAATAACGTATTAAATTAAAAGGACGATGGTGTATGATAAAAAGTCGTCAATAAGGACGACAGTGTCAAATAGGAGATAAAAGAAGTATGTAAAATTATAAATGTATATGGTGTAACTAGCGTGTAAGTACCAATAAAATGATGAGTTTATATGGTGTAAATAAACATGTGTACTAATGTCAGTAACAGTAGAAATGATTACTGCTTAAACGGTCAATATCAGTTACAACAAAGGTTGTAAGCCTGTCTACCAAGACACCAAAAAAAAAAAAACTAAAAACTACCAACTTCTATCAAGGGTTCAAATTCAGTAACACCACTGCAAACTGTAAGTATACATACCAATACTTAACACTAAATAAAATAAGAACTAATTCTAGGTCCAGATCCTCTTTAAAAGAGTTATTAATATAAATAAGGAAAACAACAAAGACATAAAATAAATAACAAAATTTCGTAAGTTGACCGGAGCCAAAGGATAGATCTTCTCCTCTTGATTTCGGGGAACCCAAACTCGGTGGGTCTACGACCTCTGGTTCCGTAGTTAGACCCAGGGGGGGTGAGGTAGCCCTGAAGGGGCAAGCGGGGGTGAAGTAGCCCGGAAGGGGCAAAGGGTGGTGAGGTAGCCCTGAAGGGGCAAGGGGGAGTGAGGTAGTCCCGAAGGGGCAGGGGGGGAAGGGGTAAAGGTGGGTCACAGGGGGTCAAACGTGTTACGGGGGTCCTAGGGGGTCACCAGAAAGAGGGTTCTGGGGGAGCATATAAAGGATGGTTGAATAAAAATATGTATAAATATATTCTACTACAAAATACAGGGGGTCAAGGAAGGGGTCAAAAAGGAGGTCTGAGGGGCTTTTCAGAATTTAGGTGCTAGCTGGGAGGGGGGGGGGGGGAGGGTACTAGGGAGGGGGGAAATTTTTCTCAGAATGTTGAAATTCCCAGCCGTTTCCGAGATAATTATAATTTAAGGGGAGGGGAGAAATATTATGCTGGTTTTTATAATTATGATAATCAAGTAAGTGTGCAATACTTGTGGGCCAACAGTTTAACAACGCAATACAATACAATTCAATAATAATTACAACAACCTTATTATAACAAATACCTTAACACAATGACGTATTATATTTAGACACGTTATCAACCAACATCTCGGCGCTTAAAAACGGCGAAAATACTAGATAACTACTTATACGCGTAAAGAAAGGGAAAGAAAATATGACACCGTACGGCGGGATGCCTGTTGCTAGAGGGAGATAAATAAACATCTTCAGTTACGTCACAGGATAAGTAATAGTCAAATTACATGCTCATTGGTCGAGTGCATGAGTGACGTAGCTATCAGAGGCATATGGGGAAAAATGGACACTCGATTTTCTAGAGTTAATAAAATAATTGATAATTGTACCGTGTTACCTACTTTACGAATAAAGTAATACCAATATTATATCTTTTAAATGTTAATGGTGTATTCCACAACAGTAATTATTGTTACATATTAAATTTAAAAATAAAACAAAATATCTTTATAAACATAAAAAAAGCCTTTATTTAATAATGTAAAAAATATTAACATATTGATAGGCAATCAAACACTATGGTAATCGAAGTCATATATTATCGACTTATGTTTGTAGATACATATTTTTAAATTCCTTCAAACAAACTTAATTTATTTCTTTTTTGCCTCTTATAATTTGATTCAGAGCTTTTGTGTGCGAAATGTAGGCGAACATTAATAAATTTCTCAATGACCGCGCGAATAAGCTGCACTCTGTGATCAAATGTGGGATGTTGCTCTAAAGAATGTTGATGTAAAGAACCAAATACGTCATTGCAGCTGATAAACGACTTTAAAATACGGTTTTTTAAAATTTGGATATCTTTGTGATCGGGAAGGATAATGTGACCCATTTCTTTAATGTGGTTTTTAATTATAGATTCTGACTTCAGACAGATTCGGAACACATCCTCACTCGGGAAACATAGTCCACCCATATTTTTTAAAATAATCAGTTTGTGAAACCACAATTTGTTATTAGAATACAGACTATCGGTGCATGTCGAACATTTCAATACTGAAGCCAGTTTTCTGGATACCCATCCTGAAATATAACCGACAATGTGCTCAGTGGTTTTTTTAACGCCTTCTTGATTTAATATTGTCGAAAACACTTCGACATTTGTGTTAATATCATTTTCTACAGCAGTTGCATTTATTAACTGAGAGCCATTCTCGATCGAGTCAATCTCCTCATCCATATTTCTTCTACTTACTGTAGAATTAATGTTGTGAACTGCAGACGAACACGTTAATACAGTTATGTCTTCTAACGGTAGGCAGTTTCCTAAAAACGAAGATTTCATTTCAAGGTGTTGAAGGATTTTTTTGAAAATTCCCTTAAACTGGATAACGTTTGGATTATTGTTATAACCTCCATGTCGCCGGATAGCACCGAACAACATTTCAATGTGATCTTGGGACAACCTGTAAGTTGCGATATATTGCAAACGTTGTCCTTCGACCAACCACCTTAGTTTTATACATCATTGCCTTAACATTAATTTGTTGTTTTCCTTTCCTACCGACACAAGATGACAAATTATTTTACCGCCGGAAATTTTTCTTATATTTACTACATTTACTTATAAGTCCTAATATAATTATCCAAAAAATTTAATTTTTTGTATCCAAGTTGGGAGATATAGCAGCTGTGTCCTCCAAGAATTTTGATGTATGTTGTCGCGGAAAATTTTGTTTTTCCGTAGCCGGGAAATTTTTGATTAATTTTTCACCGCCGCACGTCAAGTTTGTTATATTGATAGGCCGGCTTTCCTAATTGGAAATTAAATTTTTAAAATACCTGTAGGTTCCTCGCCTCGTTCTCCTTCTCTGGATGTTTTCATTGGTCCCGGAAATTGATTTGGGGGAAAGTTATGCCCCCAAAACTAGGACTTCGTCTCGCAGATTGTTATTTTCCTTATATTTCCGCGCGCTTGCACGGAAAAATTCTGGTTTTCTCCAGGATCGTAGATCTTGAGGACGCGCTCCTGATAGTAATTAAAAATTATGATGTCACCGCTTTAGTTTTGAAGTTATTCTGATTTACAGGTCCATTTTTCCCGAACATTCACTTTTTTCCACTTTATTGTTGATACACTTGCACACTTGCACTTTTCACTAAAAATTTTTTTTTCATCAACGTGATCGCCTTTCGATTGCGCGTGTTTTAATGTATAACACGGGTATATTCAAACACTTTTACTTTTTATCGTGATTTAAAAGTACGGAGCGCGGATTAAACGTGGCGTTCGGGGCGGCGGTTGAAACCAGGGTTAGGTTAGGTTAGGTTTTTTTTTTTTTTGTGCTTTTCCCCGTTCATGGGTACAACGGGATCTTGTTATTCTAATTACTCATTCATTCCAGTTCTCGCATTTATTCCTCTCGCACTTTCATGCTTCATACTTTATCTTTCTTTTATACATTCTTTCATTCTTAGCCGGGTGGGACTCCCGCTATTCTATCTATATAACTTTCTTTATTTAGGGATATTTAAATGCACAACTTTGTTTTATTTACATTTTCTCTTATTATCTATCTTTCTTATCTGCTAAATTGTTTTTTATTCTATGCTTCTAATACAATACTTATGCACATCTAATTGATGGACATTTCTCTTATTTCTGTACTATAGTTATACATGCGCTTTCTTATTCTATTACATTTTTTTTTTTTTTTTTTTTTAATATTATCTAGCATATTTTCTTACATAATTTCTTATTTCTATATTATAGTTATACTTGCGCTTCATATTTTATTACATTTTTATTTTCTAAATTAATATCTAACCTGTTTTCTTACATACATAGTTTTCATGTCTATTTTCTAGTTATAAGTTATACAATACAATGTTTATAATAATATTTTGTAATCCTAAATTATTATTTTTTTAAATACAAGATGGTTTCTTAGTTGGCGTTTGGTATCTAGGCTGCTCTAAGGGTTTGTATAATTTCTTATGCGTTATTTTATTTGTATAATTTCCTTGAGTTTACGGCAATAATTTATATATAGACTTAGGTTATACATAATTATTGTCTTTTCTTTGGCTGGGGTTATTTGCTTTTTTCTGCATTTTTAGGGGTTGTTTGGGGTGCGTGTTTAGTGTTTTGTGTGTGTTTTGATATGCACGTATATATTTACTATATATAATATATATCTGTGTTTGTCGTTGTTTTCTGGTTTCCATGTTCTGTTTCTTTGTAGTATTATCCACTTTTGTTCTGTACTCCCAGTTTGTGTTGCTGTATTGGTGTGTTCCTGTGTGTGTTGTGTGTGTCACGTAAATCCTAAGGAGCAGTTTAGACGTATGCCGTTGTCGTCCGAGCCAGGTAGTCCCATTTCTTTTGGACCGGGCACTCCACGCTGAAGGCGTTATGATCGGTCTTCTGTAGCTTAGCGTGCAAGCAGTTGCAGCACTGCGGTACATTACCGGAAACAAATTCCACGCATTTCTCACGTAAATGCGGTCCTCCGCAGTGACTGCACCTGTCCGCACCCCCGGTGCAAAATTTCCGGCCATGTCCGAATTCGAGGCACTTAGTGCATTGGATGAGCGGCGACTGATCCTCCACCCTGACCCTTTGTAGGTCAAGGTAAAGGGCCCCAGCCTCCGTCATCCTCTGCCATACCTTGGGCCTGACCTGGACGACAACTTGCGCTGTTTTGGGGTTTCTGGTCCTCTTCTTATATTTTATAGTCATTTCTTTTTCATCTTGGTCTAAGTCCCTAAAGATATGTGCGTTTTGGGAGTAGAGCGCCTTGACCATTTCGTCGTCGTCACTGTCTAAAAAGACGTCTTTTAGGACGACGAGCGGGTTTTTATTTTTCATTGGCGCTACTTTCAGCCCTCCACCTCGACTCTCGATTCTTTCTTTTACTTTCTTAAGTTCCTCCTCTGTGTCGCACCCCAGTATGACCATCTGGTTCTTCGCCTTCCGGACTTTATTGATTTTTAGGCCAGTTCCCCTGGCATCGACCGCCACCCTTACCCTGGCGAGCACCTCGTCTGCAGTCTCCTGACTGCCTTCAAAGGTGACCGCCATTGAGTGAAGTGCCGGTCGATGCCCGGGTTTGGCTGCCGTTACGTTGGCGTATGTCTGGGAATCGGGTTTCGATTCGCATGTCATCTCCCTTATTACTTCCTTTATTTTGTCGGTTCTGGCGGCGACCTCACCGGCAACGTCACCTATCCTGTCCTCGAGGTCAGCGGCAGCACGACACACACTGCCTATGCTCTCTTGCATCACGTCGATCTTGTCTCTGGCCTCTTCAACCTTATCGATGACCCTGTCGATGATGTCGGAACCGCTGTCGTCAATGTGGTCTTTCAAGTCCTGGTGGCCTTTTAAGACTTTCCCTTCGAGGTCGTGGAGCCGCGTGTTATATTTTCCTCTACCTTTTCCAGCCTTTCTAAAATTTCTTCCGACAATTTGGGTGATGTAGGCGTGGTGATGTTTTTGGGCGGAACTGTTTTAGGCGCTGTTTCCAGGCTCATGACTCGTCTGCTTAATTCGAAGAGGATCCGTAGGCATCTATCCGACTGGGTCTCCAGGAAGTTCTTTATGTCTCTCCTCATCTGAGGGTAGTCCTTGACTTTGGTTGGTATCTCTTCAAGAGCTTTCATGACCTCCTGGAGGAGCTTGTCACTGGATGCGGCAGCGTAGGTGTCCATATGCTTCTCATATGCCTCCATGTTGTCTACGGATCTTCTTTTTCGCTCTGGTCTCCTAATAAAAGTCCTGGCTGCGTCCAGCGCCTGTCCGGACGGGCCTACGGGGCTGGGAGTGGTGGTGGAGGCGACAGCACCAGAGCTCCCTGCCGATGATGTCAGCGGCATTTCGGCTGTTCCCGCGAGGGTTCCTCGAACAGCTTCTTTCTTGCCGAATGTCAGGGATATCCCCTTCGGCGCTTCGCGCGTTCCAAAGGGTCCCTCGTTTCCCGAGTGGGTAGTCGACGTGGACGCTTGTGGTTCGGTGGCGCTGGCTCCTGGCCCTTTCCCTTTTATTGGGGTGCGAATTCCGAGAACCATTCTTATTTGATTTCCGTTTGTATGGTGTTCTGTGTTGTGTGGCTTGTGTGTATAGGGCACAGCAAAGAGAACGGGGAAAATTGTCTATGTTAATGTGGTGTATATAAAATAAAAAATAAAAAAAAAAAATCTATAAAATAGCTATTGCTTATTCTGCACTTCAATATGGAATAAAGTTTTAACCCTGTAAATGGGGAGTCAAAATTCTGAAGTACAGATCCGCGGTCCAAATATTTTTATCCTCCGTAGATTCCGAAATACCTATATTTTAGGAAATAAGGGATGGGGGATGGTCCAATCGGGGGGGAGGGTACCTCTTGCGCGACTTTAACCGTGGTGTCTTCGACACCACAAAGGCTGATTTCGAGGTCAAAATTGTGCTATGTCCCTCCGTTCCTGAGATATGGCCCGTTAAAAGATGAGGGGGTAAGGTTGAGGAAAAAGGAAAAAGGGGATGGGGGATGGTCCAATCGGGGGGGAGGGTACCTCTTGCGCGACTTTAACCGTGGTGTCTCGACACCACAAAGGCTGATTTTGAGGTCAAAATTGTGCTATGTCCCTCCGTTCCTGAGATATGGCCCGTTAAAAGATGAGGGGGTAAGGTTGAGGAAAAGGAAAAAGGGGAGGGGGGATGGAGACCTCTGTGGCGGTTTTCACCTTGTGGTGTCGTTTCGACACCACTAAGGCTGAATCCGTGGTCGAAAAGTGCCTATCTACGCTGGTTCCAGAGATATCCGCTTTTTTAGGATTTCTGCCATTCCGTACCGCGCCGTGTCGCAGGCCTGTCGGGTAGATCTTCCAGTTGACCTAGCTGGGTCTATTTTCTTCCGATTTTGGCGTGGGTGGGCTCGTTTATTCGGTCTTGTTGAGGGTTAACTTAGTGGGGGGGGGAGGGGGGTTTTTTTTTTTTTTGGCAGGAGTGGGAAATCCTCATGGACGCCCAGACTGCTTCACACACGAACCAGTCTGGGCAGTGCCGGACTCTTACCGGCTAAAACCACACTCCTGCCTTACAGTTATATAGCGCAGTATATTTACTGTGTTAATTTCCTTAAACTATGTTTTATTTCTATCTATTACTTTCTTTATTATTGTTATACAAAAGTCTACGAATATATTACTAATGTCTTTGTTTGCCATTATTATACTTATACTTTCTTTACATATTCCTATATCTATTTTATTTTCCAGGTTAAACCTGGCAAGCCCATACACTGGACACTCAGCTATCAAGTGCAGAATTGTTTCTTCCACAACTGGGTCGCAGATGCATGCAGGTGAGTCTTTTTTCTTAAAACGATTTAGGTATTGGGAGAAGCCCCCGTGGCCCGTGAAGAGTTGTGTGCGCAGGTATGTGATTTGCGTGTTTGTTCGTAACCTACGAATTACACCATAAGCTGCCCGCACATCAGGGAAGAATAACTTAGTGATGGACGCGGTGCTACTGGTTTCATATCTGCGATTCCATTCATCAAGCATCGTCAAACGTATACGTCGCTTGATGAATGAAATCGGACACTGATCGTAGTCTGCTTTTCTTTTGGAGTTCTCAGCGGCATCCTTTGCTAACTGGTCGGCTCTTTCATTTCCCAGTATTCCTACGTGTGCTTTGATCCAGAACAAGTTTACCCGCTTGTTCTGGCGGGATGCGGATCTAATATTTTCCCTAGCTTCCATAGCAAGAGGGTGGCACGAATCGGGATTTGTTATTGTTTGTAGAGCCGCCATTGAGTCGCTGAAAACTCCGAAAGAAGAAGCCTTCAGCTTATTTATTTGTTCAGTTGCCCTTGCTATTGCTAGGAGTTCAGCCTGGTAAACCGTGCAGTAGTTTGACAGAGCAAGCTTGTGGGCTCTGGTCTCAGCTTCACCTTTCCATATGGAGAGTGAAGCGCCAACCCCTCCTCCAATTTTGCTCCCGTCAGTAAAGATGTGGACGTCTAAGTTATAGGTGTTGTTCAGTTGCTCTTGGTTTACCAGGCTGTCGAATCGTAGGATGTTGTGTTCCACGTGAAGGGGATCATCGATCACAGCCGTCATTCCTCCGTGTACCTCTGCGTTGCTCTCCGAGCATTGGAAGCTGAAATCTTCCTCGTAAGCTGGGTGAGGCCTCGCCAGGAAGCTCACTTTCTTCTCAACAGTTCGGTCTCTAAGAACTGGCTGAGGTTTTCCTCTCTTTGCCTCGTAAAGGGATGCTGCTTCCTTGACTCTCAGGTCAAGTGGCAGCAATCCTGTTAAGATTAGAGCCGAGTTCAGAGACACCGTTTTATACGACTTGCTAATCTTTTGGGCGAAACCCCTCATAACTGTGTTTAGCTGGTTTTTTATGTATATCTTATCCACCGCTCTGGCCCATACGCTAGCTGCGTATAGGATAATTGGCTCCACAACCGCAGTATAGATAACCCTTACTACTTCCGGGTTTAATCCCCAGGTTACCCTAGGTGCGCCGGACAACTGCCTAAAGATATTGATGGCTTTTTTGCAGACGTATGTTACGTGGCTTCGGAAGGTCATCTTCCGGTCTATTATTATTCCTAGCAGCTTGATCTCCTCAACAAGCACAATGTCGACCCCCCCATGCGCAGCCGTGGTGTGTCGAATTTAAGCTTCTTAGTTAGCAGCATAGCGTGAGTTTTATGTGGCGCAAACTTTAGTTTATTTCGAACACCCCACTGCTGTACATGCGCCAGGCTGGCATTGGCCTCAATCTCCAGATTCACAGCTGTTTTACCAGAAAATATAAGGACCACGTCGTCTGCAAATGCCTGACAGTAGGTGTTCCTCTCTTCCAGTTCGTCCAGTAGCGGGTTCAGCAGGAGGTTCCAGAACGTAGGCCCCGCGATCGATCCTTGTACGCATCCTTTTCTTATATTCGGCTCCAGCATATCTCACCGCGACTCTTCTGTTGTCTAGGTAGCTTCCCACCAGTTTTCGGAGGTTGATTGGACAGTGTTTCTCCGCCAGGCGACTTTTTATTGCTGGCCACCACGCACTGTCGAACGCTCCTTCTATGTCTAGCGAGACAACTACCACCAGGTTCTTCTCCTTTAACTTTAAATCGATATATTGTGTCATGTCCAGAAGTTTGGAAAATGGCTAATATAACGCCAGTACATAAAACCGGCTCTAAACAAGATGTTGAAAATTATCGACCTATTTCCATCTTGTCTGCCTTGTCGAAGATTTTCGAGAGACTTGTACATGGCGCAATTTACCCCACACTACACAACATTATTATAGCTCAACAACACGGATTTGTTCAGAGAAGATCTACAGTTACAAATCTATTAACTTTCACAAATTACTTATTCAATAATATGGATCAACAGATACAAATTGACGCCGTTTACACAGACTACCGGAAAGCTTTTGATAACGTGGACCATGAGTTACTTCTTGAAAAGCTTGCATATAACGGGATTCGCGGAGATTTACTTCGCTGGTTTATATCGTACGTAACGAACAGAACCCAACGAGTCGTGATTAGGGGATATCAATCCAAGTTGGTCACTGTGTCCTCTGGCGTGCCCCAGGGCTCAATTTTAGGCCCTTTACTTTTTATTATATTTATTAATGACGTTTGGAATTGTTTTTTGCATTCAAAATTTTTACTCTACGCAGACGATCTCAAAGTATATAGAACAATACGCACTCTTTCCGACTGTGATTTACTGCAAGACGACCTGGACAGATTTTCTGCATACTGTGTTAAGAACAAAATTCAATTAAGCACTTCTAAATGTGTATCAATCACTTTCACAAAAAAGAAAAATATTATAAAAACGTGCGTATATTCTAAGCAATACTCCTTTGAGCGAAGTCACGTCAGTGAAGGATCTGGGGGTAATATTGGATAGTAAGCTCCATCTTGATCAACATGTTCATAAAATTATTAATAACTCATATCGTATGTATGGCTTTGTGATGAGAACCACCTCAGACTTTAAGCATTCTGATACCTACATACATCTATATAAGACACTTATTAGAACACAACTCGAATACGCCGTATTAATATGGAATCCTCTATACAAGAGATACGTAGATAGCTTGGAGAATGTACAGCGCAAATTTCTCAAAGCGGTTCGTTATCGCTGCCGCCACAGGTTGAGGCCTGGTGGCTCCTGTAGGGATGTTAAGTTGATGGACTTGAAGTCTAGGCGCCTTTTCCTAGAGATGATGTTTCTGTATGACATATGTAGCGGCAGATATGACTGCTCTGATTTGGTAAATAAATTAAGTTATGTTGTACCTAGGACTGTTGTGAGACGCGAGGTGCGTGCACGCCCGCTATTCGCCGTCCCATCTTGCCGCACCAATGCTGGAGTTCGCGGACCTCTACGTCGTATAGCAGATAATTATAATACAAATTTTTCGGACATTGATCTATTTACATTATCATCTAACAAATTTCGAAATACTCTTATCCAAAAATTAACAAACTAAATTTACTTTATAACTGTAACCGAAGCATAATGTTATGTAAATTTCACTCGCATGCCTAGTTTAGTTCTTATGAAAGAAAAATGAATGGGTAACATGTGGATAACGTTGTGAGCTACACATACACTATTAACTTTAGATACTAAGTATTTTTAATTAATAAACTTTTGTGTAACTGTTTGTTTTCCCAAATAAATAAATAAATAAATAAATAAATGTCGTACAGGGCATCCTCCGTACTTCGTTGCGGCACAAAACCGTATTGCCGTGGATTCATTCGAGGAAGCATGTGCCACCTTAATTTCCGAACCAACATCTTCTCTAATATTTTTCCGAGGACAGGCAGAAGTCCAATCGGTCGGTAAGATTTTGGATGGGTATAATTATCCTTCCCAGGTTTTCTCAATACGACAACCGTCGCTTCCTTCCACTTTTCCGGGAAGCAGGACAACTCGAGGCATTTGTTTGTAAGGGCCAAAAACACTTGTTCATTATTACTAATGGCGGCCTCGCAGATATCAGCAGTGAAACCGTCAGGGCCTGGCGCCTTCTTCGGGTTAAAACTCCTTGATGCATACTTAAGCTCGGCAAGAGTGAAGGGTGGATCTATTTTGTCCTCTGATTTGCCTTCCTCCGAGCGTACAGCTGCTTCTCTTATCTTAGCGTGCTCGAAGTTGTCTTCTTTCTCATCATCATCGGGGAAGAAGGTTTCCGCCAGGAGCCTGGCGGACTCACCTGGGTCTAATGCCTCACCATTGTGAACCATTGGCTGATCTTCGTGTCTCTTCTTTGTCTTTAGGATAACTCTATATATGCCATCCCAAACGCTCTCCCTGTCCTGCCTACCGCAAAAGCCCTTCCAGCTTTCAGTTTGTGCCTTGCATGCTTGTAACTCGTACTCTTCCTTGGCTTTCAAGTACTCCATCACAACCCAGTCCCGACGGCGCGGAGCTGCGCAACGGATTCTTCGCTTTTTTGTGGACATTGAATTTTTGAGCTGATCGAGTTCTTTGTTCCACCATGGCAAGTATATTTTATCTATTTTCTTTATTCTAGGTACTGTCTTGTCGCAAGCTTCTGTAATAAGTTCTGTTAAGTCCTCTGTACATTTTTCTAAGCCTTCCAAACTGTTTATATTACCTATGTATGTTTTATCAATTTTATTTTCCCGCAATGATTTTGTCAGTTCTTCCCGAAAACTTCCCGTCTGCTTTTTTTGTATTATATACCCTAGTATTACCGTACTTAATTTTATTTCCAATTCCTTTCTTTGTTGTGATTGTAAGTACAATTGCATTATGGTCCGAGCTCGTCATATCCGTCTCCACTCTCCATTCTTCCACGTGTCGAAGCATGTCATCTGAACAAGCAGTGATGTCTACTGTACTCTTGAACCGCTTTCCTCCTCGAATGGTGTCAAATGTTGGTATGTTCCCGCAATTGAGCAAATGGAGGTTAAGTTCATCTAGGGTTCCAGACAGAATTCTTCCTCTTTCATCCTCTCTCTCACTTCCCCACCATGTGCTCCATGCGTTCACATCACCTCCCACCAGTAATTTTGCCCCTTCTGTCTTTGACACTATTTCCCTCAGCTGGTCGAGGTATGGTTCTATATCGAGGTAGTCCTCAAAGTAGACGGACGCTACCACAGTAGTGGTGTCCTCCACTGTCAACCTCGCTACCGCTATATTTTCGGTTGTCAGCGTTGGGCACGCCACTGCGTCCACTCTACTATCGAATATGACTATTGCAGCTTTGATGTTTTTGTCGGCTGTTTTTGTTGCTTGGAACACTCTTGTCCCGGGATAGATCTTCATTTCCCCTTTCGCTCCAACATAGGGTTCTTGTACGAGAGCATACCTTATATTTCTGCGGCCGGCTTCGAGTATGAGTTCCTCAGTTGCTAATTTTTTCTTTTGGAGGTTTGCCTGCACGACTCGACACTTTATTTTATCCGATTTTGCACCAGTCTCCGTCACCACCTTAGCAATATGCTACCGACGATCTAGCCAGCGCATCCCACTTTTTCCGTGTCGGACACTCGTTATCAAAGGCATTATGTGCTGCGTCTTTCTTACTTAGGCTGCAATTTCTGCACTTTGGTTCTTCATTGAGGGCGAATCCTGGACATTCTGCTCTAGTGTGCGGTTCGCCACAGTGGCTGCAGAGGACTGCTGATTCTTTGCAGTATTTTCTGCTGTGGCCGTATCCTAGGCACTTTGTGCATTGGATCAGCGGGCTCTGGTCTCTAACAACCACCCTCTGCAGATCCACATGGATTCGGCCCGCCAAGGTCAGCCGCTGCCAAATCACTGGCTTTACGCGCAACACCACGTGACTCGTCAGCGGATTTCTCGCCCTTCGCCTATACGTGACCCTGATGTCACCCTCTCCAATTTCGGCTCCTTCCAGGAGGTGTCCGTTCTGGGATCCGATTGCCGTCACCAAGTCGTCGTCAGTTACGTAATTCATTAAGTCCCTGACGACCACAAGCGGGTTCTTATTAACAGCTTCCTCTACTTTCAGATCCCCCCTGGAATTTCTGAGTTTTGCCGATACCTTACCTATCTCATCTTTTTCGGAGCAGCTTATTACCACGGACTGGTTTCTTGCTCTGCGCAGATGGTCAATCCTTATGCCTGTACTCTTAGCATCAACAGTCGCTCGAATTTTATCGACTACGTTTTCTGATGTGTCGCCTACGTGTGATGACGACACTATGATTGAGTGCATATTGTTCCTTTTTGATGGCTCTAGCGGCTTTGCTGCAACCTGTGCGTATGTTCCTAAGATACCCAATTGAGCTTTTACATTCTCAGTTTGTGTTTTCGTTACCGCCTTTAGTTCTTTGATTTCTACCATCTGCGCGTCGATTTTTTCGCTAAGTTCGACTTTCGATTTTTCTATTTTGGAAGGAAGTTCTTCCTTTTCATTTTTCTTCATAATGCCTTTGACTTCCAAGATTTCGCTTAATATCCTCATATTGATATCTTCTGTGTGTCCTGCCTGCTTATTTACTCTCTCTCCTTTATCTTTTTCTTCTGTTGAATCCGGTCTATCCATTCTCTTTACGATTTCATAGAGTGATTTTAAGCATTCTATCACAGTCTGTTTGATGGTGGCCTTTATATTTCCTGACACATCCAGTTGTGCCCTCGCCTTAAGCATGAGGGCGCGCGCCTCAGCAACTGGTGAAGAGAGTTTTGGCTTCTGTGTAGGAGAAGATCTCGATTTTTCCTCGATTTCGGTGATGCTCTTCCGCACCTGAGTGGTTTTCGAGGGGCCCGCCCTCGCCCCGTTATCTCCGGCTTGCGGAGCGTCAGATTTTGGTGGCGTACGCATCATTGTTTATTTTTTAGATAAGCCAGAGGTCTAAATAACGTATTAAACTAAAAGGACGATGGTGTATAATAAAAGTCGTCAATAAGGACGACAGTGTCAAATAGGAGATAAGGTTCAAACAGATCCGCGGTCCAAATATTTTTATCCTCCGTAGTTTCCGAGATACCGATATTTTAGGAAATAAGGGATGGGGGATGGTCCAATCGGGGGGGAGGGTACCTCTTGCACGACTTTAACCGTGGTGTCGTCGACACCACAAAGGCTGATTTTGAGGTCAAAATTGTGCTATGTCCCTCCGTTCCTGAGATATGGCCCGTTAAAAGATGAGGGGGTAATGTTGAGGAAAAAGGAAAAAGGGGAGGGGGGATGGAGACCTTTGTGGCGGTTTTCACCTCGTGGTGTCGGCTGAATCCTTGATCGAAAAGTGCCAATCTACGCTGGTTCCAGAGATATCCGCTTTTTAAGGATTTCTGCCGTTCCGTACTACGCCGTGTCGCAGGCCTGTCGGGTAGATCTTCCAGTTGACCTAGCTGGGTCTATTTTATTCCGATTTTGGCGTGGGTGGGCTCGTTTATTCGGTCTTGTTGAGCTCTCTTGGTAGGTCAGATTTCAGGGTTAACTTAGGGGGGCGGAGGGGGGGGTGAGGTGAGGGTAAAGGGTAACGGGGAGGGAGCGAGGTGTGGGGAACGACCTCTGGTTCAGTAGTTAGACCCAGGGGGGGTGAGGTAGCCCTGAGGGGGCAAGCGGGGGTGAAGTAGCCCGGAAGGGGCAAAGGGGGGGTGAGGTAGCCCTGAAGGGGCAAGGGGGAGTGAGGTAGTCCTGAAGGGGCAGGGGGGAGGGGTAAAGGTCACAGGGGGTCAAACGTGTTACGGGGTCCTAGGGGGTCACCAGAAGGAGGGTTCTGGGGGAGCATATATCGGATGGTTGAATAAAATATGTATAGATATATTCTACTCCAAAATACAGGGGGTCAAGGAAGGGGTCAAAAAGGGGGTCTGAGGGACTTTTCAGAATTTAGGTGCTAGCTGGGAGGGGGGGTACTAGGGGGGGGGGGGGAATTTTTCTCAGAATGTTGAAATTCTCAGCCGTTTCCGAGATAATTATAATTTAAGGGGAGGGGGTGGTTGGGGGGGTTAACAGTTAAATTGTCATTATTAAAATAAAAAGGGGGGTGAATATAGAGGGTAGCCTGCAGAGCTCGGCTATGTACTATACGTAGTATAGCACATGCAGTCCGGTGTTAAAAACGGGCTATCTTGCTCTGTTCCCGAGATACGGGCGTTTTAATACTATCTAGTCGGCGAATAAAGGGAGGGGGTGGGGAATAGTTCCAGGGGGAGGGTATAATATTTGGGTTATATTATATACATACATACAATGACAATAACAGCAACCTGTGATCCTTGTGAGGGCGGGGAGGGGGCGGGTGGGGGGGGGGGGTGACAATTAAATTATCGTTATTAAAATAAAAAGGAGGTGAATATAGAGGGTGACCTGTAGAGCTCGGCAGCATATACTATACGTAGTATAGCATATGCAGTCCGACGTTAAAAACGGGCTATCTTGCTCCGTTCCCGAGATACAAGCGTTTTTGGGATTTTTAATGTTCCAGGTTCGGTTCCCGGTTAGTGGACATAAAATTTTTAAGGCTTTTGTATAAAAGTTTTACACTGTCTTTAAGTTAGTCATATATATGTTATTAATTAACCAATTTACAGCGGTTCCTAAATTTAGTACTAAACAATAATTATAGAAACAGTGGGTAAAAACAAAATGGGGAGAATTTCGTGACAGCTATTACCCCGAATTCTTATGGGAGCGTCGCAGAGGGATGGGAACGAGTTGGTACGTAGCCCTTCTAGAGGAAAATGTGCTATTTTTTATTGTTTCCGTCTACGACTTCCCGTTTGAGGGCTACAACCACTCCCACACGACCCGCAGATCGGGGAGAAAACCCGCGTTGTGGGAGAGTCTATATCCCAACAAATGCTTAAGGTAAAATCCTGAAAAGTTTTTTAAACATGTACTAACAGCTTAGGTCTGCTATTTCAAACAATAGAAGTCTTAAAACTATGGTCTGGTTGTGTTTTCCTTTTTCTTTCGTCCGGAAACCAATTTGTTTTGCCGCCGGAATTTTTTTCTAGGTGCACTAAATTTTGTATATCTATTTAAACTATTGTCCAATTCGAGTGATGTTCCACAGGCGGGTTAGGTGAGTTTCCAGCTAACTTCCACTAGAGTTTGAGACCAGGTCGTCACTGAATTTCAAGATATTTCATGGTCGAAAAAACTTGTTTACTTTTTCACAAAAACTATTTAACTTTGTAATTGTAATAAAAAGGGGTTCACTTAACTTATTTTTGATTTTGAAAGTATCTCCAGAGTCCTGATTTTGTTGTCCTTCTCGTGGAATGCTCAAAAATTTTTATGCCCTTGAAATGGGACCTCGACACGTGAAAACGGGACCTCACCACGTGTGTAGTAGTTTTTCCCTTTTGTTTCCGCGCGCCTCCGCGGAAAAAATCGGGACTTTTCTCGGGTTCGGAGATGTTGACGAGACGGTCCTGATGGCACTTTAAAATTGCTGGGTCGTCGATCTACTTTTGAAGTTATTCTACTTTGTAGGTCGAGAGTTCACGTAATTGCACTGTTTTGGTGATGTCTGATAATGGACATTTGGAAGTTTTATAATGAAAACCTCAGTTTCTTCACCAAATAGTTTAATCTTCGAATTTAGAAATATTTTTACAATTAATTGCAGATTTCTTGATCTTGACGCAGTCGTGTACTACTTAAAAGAGAAAAATAACAAAAATGTGCGGGTGTGAGTAAAAAGATTACATGCGAATTATAGCACGACTTGAATGTGCAATTTTGTGCTATTAGAAACCATCAGGCGTACCACAATGTGGCGTAGACATCTTCCCCCCCGTTGAAAGACTCCTTTCAACTTCTTCAGTTGTCATCCAGTGAAGGGGTAAGCAAGGGGCAAATTCGAGTGAGAGGTCTCCTGAAGCAGCCTCTGGTAGTTTCCACGTCTGCGACACGTGTGACGCCGTCGGTCCCAGGGAACAGGCGGCTAACTCGTCCCATTCGCCAGCCGAGTGGTGGGACGTTATCCTCCTGGAGAAGAACTAAATCTCCAACTTGCAGGGATGCTGATTTTGTACGCCATTTGGAACGCTGCTGTAGTTCTGCTACATATTCCCTTTGCCAGCGCTGCCAAAAATGTTGATGAATTTGTTCAAGCTTCATGTAACGTTGAAGGTTGTTTTGGTTCTCGTGCTCGAGCGATGGACCAGGCAATGCATTTAGGGCACGCCCTATCTGAAAGTGACCGGGAGTTAGGAAATGGTAATCGTTAGGGGAAGGGGAGAGTGGGCATAAAGGTCGACTATTAAGCACAGCTTCCACTTGTGTGAAAAGAGTGCATATTTCCTCAAACGTTAAGTGATTGTTCCCCATAACGCGCTTTAAATGGTATTTCGCGGATTTAACGCCGGCTTCCCAGATGCCGCCGAAATGTGGAGCATACGTGGGAGAGAACACAAACCTTATGCCTTCATTGGTAGCAAAATTAACTACAGGTTCATGATTAGTTTTAAGAAAATTGCCTATCTCTTTAGCTGCTGCAACAAAGTTGCGGCCATTATCACAAAATATCTCGGCTGGCTTGCCCCGTCGCGATATGAACCTGCGTAACGTCATAATGAACGCGTCTTTAGACAAATCACTGACGGCTTCCAGATGCACACATTTGTATCGGAAACATACAAACAAACATAAATAGGTTTTGGTTAGTCGTGCACCTCGACCCTTTCCATTTAGCGTGAGGAACGGACCAGCGAAGTCAACGCCAACAGCACGAAATGGAAAATCAGGTGTGATGCGCTGTGCAGGTAAGTTTCCCATCATGGGAATTAATGTTTTACCTTGCATACGTCTACATCTGACACAGGCATGTACTGTGCGGCGGGCCAAGTGCCTACCGTTTATAGTCCACACAGTCTCTCTTGAACAGGCTAGCAACAGCTGGGGCCCAGCATGCATGTTGTGTAAGTGTTTATATATAAAATACAATTTGGTAAGTGGATGAGAGGCGTGTAAAAGTATGGGATGTATGAGTATAGTTGTAATTAGATAATTCTATTCTACCACCGACTCTCATTACCTTGTCATCGTCCAAAAAGGGTGAGAGTGCCAAGAGTGTTGACTTGCTACTTAATGTTTTATTTTTTAACAAAATATTGTACTCTGCAGCAAATGAAGCTTGCTGAGCAATTTTACATAAACCAATAAAAGATAATTCAAATTCACTAACTGTAAGTTTACCATATTGTTTATCTTTAGGACATTTATGTCTTATATTATGTATAAATCTATTGACATACGCAAATATGCGTCTCAATTTCAAAAATGATGAAAACTTATCTATTCTTAGAATTTCTGTTTCAGGTTCCTGAACAACAGCGGAAGTGGATTTTATCTCAGGTAAGTCAGTTACATTTATTAATTTATTCAAATAGGGCCAATCAGATTCAGGCTGTATTAGAAAGGTTGGACCGGACCACCACAACTTAAGATTGATAATTTGATCTGGGCTTGCGCCCCTTGAGATCAGGTCAGCTGGATTCTGATCAGTCGGCACATAGCGCCACGACGACCCCTCGGTAAGTTCATTAATTTCAGCTACCCTATTCGCTACAAACGTTTTTAATTTTGCAGAATTGCCATTCAACCAGCTAAGGACAACGCTAGAATCGCACCAGTAAATGATGCGATTGACCTCACATCGCAGGGAACTGATAACTGTCTTGCACAATTTAGCAGCTAATAGAGCAGCGCAAAGCTCCAGACGCGGTATTGTCGTCGGCTTCAACGGTGCCACCTTAGACTTAGCACACAGTAAGTTTACCTTTACATCACCAGCTAAGTTGTGTGACCGCAGGTACACACATGCACCGTAAGCGACTTGGGAAGCATCACTGAAGGTATGTATTTCTATATAAACAGGAGCTTCGCATAGCGTTAAACGCGGGATCTGTAAATCTGATAAAAAATGTAAATTGTTACTGAACTTGTTCCAGGATTCCAGAATATCGGAACTAACTGGCTCATCCCAGTCCTTTTTATTGAGCCATAAGGACTGAAGTAACATTTTAGGTACAATCACACATGGACTGAGAATTCCAAGAGGATCAAAAATCTTGAATGATGCAGACAGTATCGATCGCTTGGTAGCTACATCATTATTATTGGGAATTTCAATTGATATTTGAAGAGTATCGGTTTTGGGGTTCCAATTTAATCCTAAAGTATTAGTAGATTCGCTTAAACTAACTTTATCATTTTGATCAATGACTGATGATGATAAAATACTTGGTAAATTCGATCTGAATTTACGTAGTTTAAACCCACCAGATCTTAGAGTGTCCGACACCTCGCGCTGAATGTACAGTAACTCGGACTCATTGTTGGATCCAGTGACTAAATCGTCGACATGATGGTCGTGTTTAATAATATTACCTATAAGCTTGTCATCGCAATCCTCTGCCAATACTGACAAACACTTGGTGCTCAAATATGTAGCACTTGCGATACCATAAGTTACGGTTTTAAGACGTAAAGTTTTGATAGGAGAGGACTCATCACTTCTCCAAAGTATTAATTGTAAATTACGATCCTTTTCATCTAATCTAACCATCCTAAAGAATTTTTCAATATCGGCTGTCAAAATATATTTATACTGGCGAGCCCGAATCAAAATAGAAAAGATTGAATCTTGAACATTGGGGCCGACCATCTGTAGGTCGTTTAGAGAGAAACCTGAGGAAGTTCGTGCCGATCCATCAAAGACAACACGAGTCTTTGTCGTTTCACTATTTTGTTTAAACACTGCATGATGGCAAAGATAATAGGATGGAACGGGATTAATAGTCGGACATTCCTCTAAATGGCCTAGCTCCAAATATTCTTGAATAAAATTGGAATATTGTATCTTTAACTCAGGATTCTTACGGAAACGTTTTTCTAAATACAACAATCGTTTCTTAGCCATTGCGTAAGAATTTCCTAAACAATCTGGAGTATCAATTAGGGGCAGCCTAACACAAAATCTACCCGATTCTAAACGGTAAGTATTACGATAAAAATGGTCTTCACATGCCTGCTCAATTTTGCTAAAATATTGCTTATCTGGAATCTGTTCCAGTTCCCAAAACTTTGTCAATTGAAAATTAATATTGGAATTATTGCATTCATCACTATCACTAACTGAAACATGACACGAAATATTTTTAGGTGACGAACGATTCCTTAAACTTGGAGTAATAGGGCCGGCAATGAGCCAACCTAGCTTTGAGCTACGTAGCTTGGGCATATTATGACCTAATGCTAGCTGATCACATCCTAATAGGTCCCAAAATAGGTCCGCACCTATCAAGACGTCTACAGCCGAAGGCTGATTAAAATTAGGATCAGCTAACTGTATGTTTCTTGGAATATTTAATTTACTAATGTCTATAGATTGTTTAGGAATAGCACCTGTTAGTTGGTTCAATACATAAAATGACTGTACGACACTATAGTCATTGTTAAATGAATTTAATCGGGCAATGCAACTTTTGTTTACATGTTCTGCTAAGTTGTTGCCTATACCAATAACATTTATAGTATTTGTAGCACATACCTGTAATGATAACTTGTTCGTGAGTGACTGGCTAATGAATGAGGACTGACTTCCACAGTCTAATAAAGCACGCACTCGAAATTGTTTGTTTGTTTGAGGATTAATAACATTAATCATGGCTGTTGACAAAAGAATATGATTTTCCATGAAATTATTACTAATTGAATTATTGACTGATATTTCACTTGAACCGCGATCTGTGTTACTTTTATTGCTGCTGACTGTACTAGCATTACTTGTACTAGTATTATTGGAAGTAGGTAAATGCAAGAGTGAGTTGTGTCTACGCTTGCACTCACGACAGGGACCCAACTTGCAATCACGTGCACGATGCCCAGTTCGTAAACAATTAGAGCATAAGTGCAACTTAAATGCTTCATCTCGTCGTTCCTGAACGCTCTTCGCTAGAAAAGTAGGGCAGTCATATATCCAGTGGTCACCTTTACAGATAACACACTGCTTAGCGACAGAGCTGGTGTTCTGAACTGTAGATGGAAATGATTTAGTACTACGAGAATTATTATTATTAGTTTGGCGTGATTGTGTTGGCTTAGGTATATCAGAGTTGTTTTGATACATAGTTTGTAACACATCAGCGCGATCTATTAGGAACTTATTGAAATCTTTTAGAGCGGGAAGATCTGACAAACTATTACGATGTTCTTCCCACTTCATGGCAGTACGATTATCTAATTTTGGTATAAGAATTTTAATAATTATCATGTCAAGCAGTTCATCTTGTTTAGCTAAGCTTGACAATGCTCGCAAGTTTTTAGTTACGTGGTCAACTAGAAACCTCAGTGATTTGTCTGATTCACATTTGTGTTGTTGCTGTGTTGATTCAAAATATAACAATGAATTGAGATGTTGATTTATAAGTTGGCGCTTGTTATCGTAACGATCGCACAAGAGCTGCCATGCAGTTACATAGTTAGTTTCACAAATCTCTAAATTAGAAATAATTCGTGCGGCTTCATTTTCGAGATACGACACTAAATAATGGAACTTATGAATAGGCTTGATACGCTCATTATTATGAATGAGTGACAAATAGGTATCTCGAAACTCAAGCCAGCGGAAATAAGCGCCATCGAATTTTGCAATCTGTATTTGTGGTAATTTAAAATCAACATGATGACATTGAGATGACTGATCATGATGACATTGTGATGAATTGTACAAATCAGATTCGTGAGAAGTATTCTTATATTTATCTAGTTGCTCTTCGGCAATTGCAAGATGTGAAGTAAAGATCTGCTCAATTTCATCACGTTCGTCAATCTCAGAGTCCATATTGTCGCAATTAATGACCTCAATCTGAGCCTGTAGTTCATCGAATTTGCTAGACATAGCTCGTATTTTAGCAACATTAATTTCTAACTCTTTAGCTTGAGTTTTTGTTAATTTTGAGAAGCATACTGCATCTAAATACTTTTTAAATTTCGTTAAACGACCTTTCACCGAGCTACGTTTAGCAGATAGTTCCTTCAATTGTTTTGCATTACTGTCTTTATCTTCGCTTAAAGACATCTTGTTTGTTAATAATTAATAGCAGCAACAACAAATGATAACCTAGCACTGAGAACTTTAGAAAAATAGTTACAGTTGATTGAGCAATCTAACCAGTAACACACTCATTAAATGCCAAATGAAGGGATAAAGTTATATGTTTGAAATCTTATCTGATACTCCTTAGGCAGCATCTGGGGGCTCGAACGCAGCCACGCGGCAGCAAGCGCGTCAATAGCGCGGCGGCAGCGCAGCGGCGCGGCGGCAGCCCGGCGTCACCCGAACGCAGCCAGCAGTAACCGGCAGCGTCAGGCGGCAACCTGAAATAGTCGGCCGAAAGTATTTGAAATAATGTGAACTAGAATAATGTCACGTACTATTGGGAGGACGGCTAAGTTTAGGGCCTCAGATTGCCTAGTACAATGAAAATATCGGAGATCTAGTTACTAATTATTCTATTCTATTGACCTTACAATTTTACAAATGATTACGTAGGTAGACACTGAAAAATGGATTTGATTTTACTATTTTAGAATATTTACTGGTTATTTACTTGAAATAAGCTTTAAAATAGCTAGATACTTCGTTAACTAATGAAATACACATGTGGAATGTACCAAACAGCAACCTTTTTGATAGGAAAATGGATTTAGGTATTAGGGTAAACTATAGGAAAGGCACTTAACTGATAGGCGAGACTGCTGCTTCTGGCTGCACTGGTCCTCGCTGGTGGCTGTGGCACTAATAGGTACACGAGCTGCTCGCAGATGTTGACGGAATCCTCGAACTGGCGTGGCAGGCTGACGGTGAACCTCGACGTCGTAGAAGCTAAGGCTGGGCGCGGCGCGTTGTGCTGACCGACCTGGCTGGCTTAGTTATCTTCTATTATAGTGTTCTTGCGTCTGTAGTCCTCCACGGGGAATCTTTGGTAAATTTCCATTCGATGAGAATTCTTTGTCTTCGTAGGTACTCGATCCGAATTTTGCAAATTGTCCTGTCACGGTCGCCAAATTTAATGTCTGATAATGGACATTTGGAAGTTTTATAATGAAAACCTCAGTTTCTTCACCAAATAGTTTAATCTTCGAATTTAGAAATATTTTTACAATTAATTGCAGATTTCTTGATCTTGACGCAGTCGTGTACTACTTAAAAGAGAAAAATAACAAAAATGTGCGGGTGTGAGTAAAAAGATTACATGCGAATTATAGCACGACTTGAATGTGCAATTTTGTGCTATTAGAAACCATCAGGCGTACCACAATGTGGCGTAGACAGGTGATAACTTTCACAATTTTCCACTTAGCACAGCACTTTTTTCACCACTGTGATCGTCTCGCGATTACGCGTGTTTTGATATGCGACTCGAGTACTTTCGATAACTTTTTACTATTTTTAGTATTTTTCACTGCGGAGCGCGGCGAAAACGTGACGTTCCGGGCGGCGGTTGGAGCCAGACTGGGGGAGGGGGGTTTTTTTTTTTTTTTTTTTTGTTTTGGCAGGAGTGGGAAATCCTCATGGACGCCCAGACTGCTTCACATACGAACCAGTCTGGGCAGTGCCGGACTCTTACCGGCTAAAACCACACTCCTGCCTTACAATTTGTCCACAGACTTGGCGTCCGTGCCCTTGTTATTCGGTACAATTATTTCTTTGCCGCAAGAGCTCCACACATGTGGTGACTCTAGAGACTACTTAGTCTTAACATTTACGTATATACTTCCTTATTTAGGGTGTCGAATTACAAAATACACTGTTTCCTTACTAACTTGCTGAACAGCAGACACTAGGCAATTTTTATTCTTAATATCTAAATAACATCTAGTGCTTACATTTGTTACATAATTTTCTTATAACTAGTTTTAAAACTTACACACAGCTTACTTACTTTATTGGTTCAAATTTTTATACTTATTTATAATTTAGACTAATCTATTCCTACCATTTTTGAAAAAAAAAAATAAATAAAAATAAAAAAAAAATAAAAAAATATTATTTTATAGTGATTAATTTACTGTTTCCTAAATTAGTTATTCCGAATATTGTTTCTTATACTTACTATGATATCGTATGCTTTAAACTGTATATCCTTTCGTTTGAAATTTTCATATAAGTTAAAACATACTATTTAGATATCTTTATTTCTATTAATTACCCTAGATGTTATTTCTATGCAGAATTTTAAGAACATTTCGCGTGTCTTACTGTTCGCGATTATTGTGCTCAGGTTATTTTTGTCTATTTTTATCTCTATTTTTAGTTCCGCGTTAAGTCGTTCCAAGCTGAAGACGGGGCATTCTGTTATAATGTGGGCGACTGACTCCACTGCATCTGGTTCACAGATACACGATGGGTTCTCCTTACACTTGAAACGGTGCAGGTATTCGGAGAACCCACCGTGCCCCGTGAAGATCTGTGTTACGATGCCTGTTGGTTGGACCTTTTTAACTATTTTAAAGGCGTCGGAAACATCGGGGAGGAACATTTTGGTGACCGAGGCTGTTTCACCACTTCTGTATCTCCCGTTCCACTCACTAAGCGACTCCATGCGGATCTGCCGCTTAACAAATGAAACTGGGCACAGATCGTAGTCCGGTCTCTTCTTCGACCTCAAAGCAGCTTCCTTTGCAAGCTGGTCGGCTCGCTCATTTCCCTCCAACCCCACGTGGGCCTTAATCCAAAACAATGAAACGCTCTTGTTTTGGCTTTTACATCGTCGTAAGATGTCCCTTGTTTCCACGGCTAGGGGATGGGGGGAGGTCACGTTTGCTACCGACTGAAGGGCCGCTCTGGAGTCGCTGAAGATGCCGAACGTGCCTTCCTTGCGCTTTAGCACCTCTCCTGCCGCTCTTTGTAGGGCTAGGAGCTCTGCCTGGTAAACGGTGCAATAAGACGGCAAGGCAAGTTTGAGGGCCTTGGTTTCGACAGCGCCATTCCACAGGGATAGCGCCGCTCCGACCTTGCCCTCAATCTTGCTGCCGTCTGTGAAGATCCTCACAGCAAAGGAACTGTGGTTTGTGTAGTGTTCCTCGTCTACCAGGCTTCCAAACTCCAGGTTCAGTTGGTCCGCAGGGTGCGGAGCCTCCGTCGCTGGAGCCATCCGCTCGACCTCCCCGCCTCCCAGCGCTGGCTGGGGCACCCCCCTCCTGGCCTCGTATAACGCAGCCGCTTCCCGTACACGAAGGTCAAGGGGAAGTATCTCAGCCAGCACCAGTGCCGAGTTCAGAGAGACCGTGCGGTAGGCTCCACAAAGTTTCTGTGCGAAACCCCTCTGGACCACACTGAGTTGTTTTACAACTCCCACTTTTCTGGCGGCGGGTGCCCATGCGCTTGCGGCGTATAAGATTATTGGCTCCACTGCCGCCGTGTAGATGACGCGGATAATCTCCGGGTGTAGGCCCCAGGTCACTTTTGCCGCGCGTGCCAGTTGTTTGTAGATATTGATAGCTTTTCGGCATACGTTGGCGACGTGGGTGTTGAAAGTGAGCTGGTGGTCGACGGTGAGCCCCAGTATTTTGATTTCTTTAGACATGCCAATGTCTACCCCGCCCATGCTCAGGAGCGGGACATCGTACTTAACTTTTCTGGTTATAACCATTGCACAAGTTTTGTGTGGTGCAAACTTTAACTTGTTTCGGATGCCCCACTCCCGAACATACTCGAGGGCGGCATTGGCTTGTCCCTGAACTTCTAATGCTGTGTCACCGTCGAAAATCATTACCACGTCATCGGCGAAAGCCTGGCAGTAGTCCCCCCTTTCTTCCAGTCCCCTCAGTAAGGGGTCGAGCACCAGGTTCCAGAGAATCGGACCGCCAATACATCCCTGCACACACCCCTTGTTTGTGTGTCTTAGGCACTCAGCGCCTGCGTACCTGACACGGACGCTCCTGCCAGTCAAGTAGCTATCTAAGATGCGTCTGAGGTTCACCGGGCACTTTTCCTCAGCCAGTCTGGTCCTGATGGCCGGTCACCATACGCTATCAAAGGCTCCCTCTATATCCAACGATACAACAGTGATCAGCTTTTTGTCTCTGAGCTTTCCTTTGATATGTTGTATCATGGTGTAGAGGGAGTCCTCGGTGCTCTTCTGGGGCATGAAACCAAACTGGCGAGTACTAATCCGCGGGACCAGGTGCCACTTGAGCCTCGCTACAATCATCTTCTCTAATATTTTGCCAAAGACTGGCAGGAGGCCAACCGGCCTGTACGACTTGGGGGTGGTGTAGGATTCCTTGCCGGGTTTACGAAGGACCACCACCGTAGCCACTTTCCAGGTTCCAGGGAAGTATCCGTGTTCCAGGCACTTGTTGGCCAGTGCAAGGAACGTCCCTGGGTCCCGGGAAATAGCCTGGGCGCAGATATCGGCTGTGAGGCCGTCTGCCCCGGGTGCCTTCTTCGGGTTAAAGCTTTCCACCGCGGTTTTCAGCTCCAGAGGTGTGAACGGCGGGTCATGGTTTTCATCATGCGTCCACTCGTTTACACGACTGGCCGCTTCGCGTGTCCGACGATGGTCTGCGTTTTCACCTTCCTCTAGGTCCTCAGGGTAGAAGGTCTCGGCCAGCATCTGAACCGATTCCTGCGCACTCAGCGGTACTCCATCCTTCACCATCGGCAAGTCCTCCTGTCTTTTGGCGGTCCGTCCTATGACCCTTTTTATAGGTGTTCTTTATTTGTTGGGTATTGTTATAATATATTTTACAATTACAAACTCCTTCATCGGACACTTAATTCTAATTATCTATCTAGATACTTAAATCTACGTGAGTTCATCCAAATTTTTTTTTTTTTTTTTTTTTATGTTATTGTTATTGTATATATGTTATTATTATTATTAATGCTACTTTTTTTTTTTTTTTTATCTTAAAAGCAAACACAAATACACAGGCTTACATATTTACGACATTTATTTAATACAATTTTTATTAGGGAGGGGGGGATAGAAAAACCACATGGCAGCTCGAATCGACCGGCCCCGATCGACGGCTTCCGTTCACGAAAATGACGTGCACACCCGCGCCGTTCAGTTCAACCATATTTTAGGGAACTCAACGACCGAGTGCACCGCGCCACCGTCGGCAGGACATTTTGGTGGGTATGACAGACTCGACCTGCCACGTGGTTCCACCTGTTATCCCACATTAGTACATAAATTACATTATTACACACATTACATTATTACATACATTTAAAAAAAAAATTTTTTTTTTTTTTTTGCTACTTTGTTACATTAATATTTACTTACACTACATTATTACATTACGTTATGTTTTTTTTTTTTTTTTTTTTTGGATTGGGTGTGGGTTGTGGGATTACGTTTTGTTTGGAACTTAGGTGGGACTTTGGGTGACGTTTGGATATTTGCTGCTGACCAGGGACTTCGCTAGCCCAAGCAGGGCCTCCATAACGGCTTTGTCTCGATGCTGCGTGGCCGTCTTAAGGTTGTATTCGACGACCATTTTAGTCGGCGCATCCATCGCCCTCTTCGCAAAACGGCCCGTGGCGTCATCGGCGTCGTCGGTGTAATAGACGCATCGATGTCGATCGTCGATGTCTGGACACCGCCACTACCGCGTGGGAGATGCTGTCGTCGGGGTGAAGGAGGGGGGTTGGGGGAAGGGGTCTCACGAGTCGTGAGGGGTCTTGTAGTGAGGGGTCTCGTAGTGGGAGGTCTCGTAATGAGGGGTCTCGTAACGAGGGGTCGGTTAGGAAGGGGTCTCTTATAGTGAGGGGGTGGGAGTAGTGTTGGGGAAGGGGGTTGATAGTGGTTGGGTGTTAAGGGATGCTCTTTATGGAGGGGGGGGGGGGGTTAAGTGGGGGGGAGGGGGGGCTGTTCAGGCTGTTGGTGTCTCCTGTAAGGTCCTGGAGTCCCAAGTCAGATGAGCCCAAACACGGGGGGGGTGGGATTAAGGGTTGAGGAGTTCCCTCGGGGCTTACCTGGTGCTGAGCCGTGGGGTCGTCACGCTGGTGGATGTGATGGTGTAATGGTGGAGGCAGATTCCTCGGCCGGCTCCGGAGTCTTCAGTCAGGGCTGGGAGCGCGGGGTGTACGTCACGCCTCGTGGTTTAGAAACACGTGGGGAAAAAGTGAGGTTGGTTTATACACCAAAACCCACGTGTTTTGGCGATCTTCACGCCTTAATAACTCCCTGTTCCCTGGTCCGATTTTGACGATCTTGGTGTCGTCGGATTGGCCTCTGCTGCGTCTTCCGGGATTATTGTTTGCAGAACGACTCCACTAACCTTGGCTGCGGTATTAAGCTGCAAAGTTCCCGGGGTCCTGCTCCGCAACCCGTTGCTCCAGACACTTGCCCACACGGATCCTGGTGATTTGGCACTGCACAATTCCACTGATAACTGTTTTACGCTTGTTTACGCTTGTTTACGCTTGTTTTACTGTTAACTCAACACGTCTATTTTTGGTGAATTTTTGACGCGGAGGTGATGTTTTATATAAAAAGGTGGTTAGGTTAGGTTAGGTTAGCCGGGAGGGTTGTGGAAGTAAAGGATGAGCCGGTCTCCCATGGCCCTCCCATCACGGCGATGCGGGAACACCGCTGAGTTTTAGTGGGTATACTGCCACTCTGGCAGGGAGTCCCACATACTCCGTGTCGTCCCCCGACGAGCGGAGATGCGTAATGTCATTTCTCAGCGACAAAAAAAAAAAAAAAAAAAAAAAAAAAAAAAAAAAAAAAACAAAAAAAAAAAGTTAAGTTAGGTTAGGTTAGGTTAGGTTAGGTTTCCTCCCCTTCCAACCTTGAGGATATAATCCGCAAGGTTGTCATGGAGGAGAGGGCCTTCACCAGAGCCTGCTTCGCAGGCATCGAGGACCGGCTCTTGCCGGAAAGGCGGCTCCGACCGCCGCTAGCGGCGGATAAGAGTCCACCATCGAAGGAGCCGGAACCTGTGCCTCTAGCAGGCTCGGCATCGTGTGCGCAGCCCCAGGCCGCGAAGCCCTCCAAGGGCAAGGGCAAAGGAAAGGGCAAGAGGACCATGGTGGCTCCTCAAACCCCCACCACAAGTGCGGAGGGAGCGTCTGGGTCGTCTGCCACCCCAGCAGCCACCCAGAAGTCGCAGGAGGAAGACGCCCTTCTTCCCTCCACCACCCCGTCCAACCAGTCGTGGACGGAAGTGGTCAGGAGGGGAAAGAAGGGTAAAAAGTCGGCCTCCAAGCCCGCTGCGACTGCTCCCGCAGCCAAAAGGGCTCCAGCCGGCGGGAGGAAGCTAGTTCCTCCCAAAACCGCGGCCGTCGTGGTGACCATCACCCCGGAGGCCGTGGAGCGGGGCGAGACGTACGAGTCCGTCCTAAGACGGGCTCGTACCAATGCTGATCCCACGCAGCTGGGGATCAGCAACATCACGTGCCGCCGAACCCTAACCGGGGCTCGAATTTTCGAGTTCTCGGGGGAAACACGCGGCACAAATGCGGACCTCTTCGCAACAAAGTTGCAAGAGGTCATCGCGGATGCGGCAACGGTCGTCAGGCCCGTTAAGACCGCAGCCTTGGAGGTGGCCGATCTGGAGGATTCGGTCACCAAGGAGGATGTGGTGGCGGCCGTTGCTGCGGCTGGAGGCTGCGACGCTGGCGCGGTAAAAGGCGGAGCCATCAGGCCCGGGCGCCGCGGCATGGGCATCATGCGCGTTGAGTGCCCAGTCGCCGCGGCTGGGGCCGTCCTTGCTGCGGGCAAAGGAAGGTTATTGGTGGGACTCAGCTCGGCTGTGGTCCGACCACTTGAAGACCAGCCTATGCGCTGCTTCAAGTGTTTTGCGTTCGGCCACACCCGAGCCACGTGTCCCTCAAAGTTCGATTGGGGAGACACGTGCTACCAGTGCGGGCAAGAGGGACACAAGAGTGTCACCTGCCGCGCCACCACGCCACACTGCACGGCGTGTGCCGCCAGTGGCCGCCCCGCGGACCACAGGATGACGGGCAGGAGCTGCAAGCCCCCCGTGAGGAAGGGCATAGTGCCGGCGCAGGTTCGCCCTGTTGCCACCACCGCCGCCACCGTCGTCGCCGCTGCAGCTCCAGCGGCGGTTGCCGAGGAGGGGGGTGCGATGTCGGAATAATGGTTTCCGACTACCGCATCCTCCAGGCGAACACCAACCACTGCAGAGCGGCCCAGGACCTGCTGGTGCAGGCCATGGCTGAGTGGTTGGTGAACGTAGCGGTGGTCGCCGAGCCCTACTCGATCCCCGGCAGTTGGCTGGGTGACGAGGAGGGCTTGGTGGCACTAGCGGCGCGGTCTTCCACAGACTCCCCTCCCCTCTCGCTATTAGAGAGGGGACCGGGATACGTGGCCGCCGCGTGGGGAGAGATAGCCCTCGTGGGCGTCTATTTCTCCCCAAACCGCCCTCTCCGGGACTTCGAGAACTATCTCGGAGTCCTGGCCGCCGTGGTCGGCAGGGCGGCGCCGCGTCAGGTCTTCGTGCTGGGAGACTTGAACGCCAAGTCGGTGACCTGGGGCAACCCGGCCACCGACGCACGCGGGCGGGCGGTGGAAATGTGGGCTGCCTCCTCTGGACTCTCCCTCTTGAACAGAGGAAGTGTCCAGACATGCGTGCGGCGTCAGGGTGGCTCAATAGTGGACGTCACTTTCGCCACCCCTGCGTTAGCCGCGCGCGTGTTGAACTGGCGGGTGGACCTCGTGGAGACCATGTCGGACCACCGCTACATCCGGTTCGACATCTCCGCGAGTGGCCCCGGTGAGATGCGGCCCCTCTCGGGGCGATCACCGTTCCCGCGGTGGGCCGTAACCCGCCTGGACAGGGAGGCAGCGGCGGAGGCGGCGTTCATCCAGGACTGGCTGTCGCCGCCTACCGCCGGCTTGGATGTGGACGCCGTAGCGGGGCAACTGAGGGAGTCTCTGACCGAGGTATGCAACTCTAGCATGCCTCGGTCTCGCCGACGACCACTACCCAAACGCGCCGTGTACTGGTGGTCGGTGGAGCTGGCGGGGCTTCGAGCAGCGTGTGTGGGGGCAAGGAGGGCCTATACGCGGAGCCGGCGGCGGCGTCGACGGGACCGGGCCGACGAGGACCACCTCTATGAGCTATACATGGAGGCAAAAATGGTCCTCGATCGGGCCATCGCCGCCGCCAGAGACGCGGCGAGAGCCGAGCTGCTGGAGGGTCTCGACAACGACCCCTACGGGCGACCATATAAGGCGGCGCGAAACAAATTGCGCCCCTTTGGTCCCCCGGTTGCCGAGACCCTGGAGCCCGCGTTTCTGGATGGGGTGGTTCAGTCCCTGTTCCCGTGCAGGGACAACAACTTCACCCCGCCAGTGATGGGCCCATCACGAGCTATAGCCCCGCCAGACGACGAGGAAGAAGAGGAGGCCCCCCCTCCTGTCACGGAGTCGGAACTTGGCGCGGCGATTTTCCATATCCGCGCCAAGAAGACAGCTCCAGGCCCCGACGGCGTTCCCGCAAGGGTGGTGGCGATCGCTGCCACCCAAATGGAGGAGAGGTTTCGGGACCTCTTCAGCGCATGCCTTGCTTCTGGGAGGTTCCCGAAACCGTGGAAGGAGGGGCAGTTGTGCCTCCTTCGCAAGGAGGGCCGCCCCGCAGACTCCCCCTCGGCATACCGGCCCATCGTTCTGCTCGATGAGGTCGGCAAAATGTTTGAGGGGATAATCGCTGCGCGGTTAAAGGGCCATTTGCGCGGGATCGGGCCGGACTTGTCGGATGCTCAGTTCGGTTTTCGGGCTGAGCGTTCCACGGTGGACGCGCTGGCCTGCCTTAAGGGGCAGGCGAAGGAGGCGATGGAGGCAGGGGACGGATTGTTGGCTGTGTCATTCGACATAGCCAACGCCTTCAACTCCGTTCCCCACTCCACCATCCTAGAGGCGCTCCGATTCCACGGAGTGCCTCGATACCTGCGCAGTCTGCTGGCCAGCTACCTGGAGGATCGGGCGATCCTCCTGGTGAATAGGACTGGCCAAGTCCGGCGGTACGCCGTTGAAGCCGGCGTTCCGCAGGGGTCAGTCATGGGACCTCTCCTCTGGAACGTCGGCTATGATTGGCTCCTGCGGGGAACTCTCCTCCGAGGCACGAGTGTCGTTTGCTACGCGGACGACACTCTCCTCACCGCCCGGGGGGGGAGTTTCAGGGAGGCGGCCAACTTGGCCTCGGCGGGCGGATCCTTGGTCGCGGGGAGGATCCGCCGCCTAGGTTTAACGGTGGCGCTGCACAAGACCGAGGCCGTGTTCTTCCACGGACCTCGGCAGCGCCCCCCACCTGACGCCCACATCTTCGTGGAGGGCGTCAGAATCGGGGTCAAGGCCCAGATGAAATATCTGGGCCTTGTACTCGACAGCAGGTGGCGCTTCGGTCCGCATTTTAGCGGGCTGTCGTCGCGCCTGCTGAAGACCGCGGGCGCGCTGTCTTGGCTGCTTCCCAACTTGGGGGGGCCCAGCGCACGATGCCGGCAACTTTACGCCGGCATCTTAAAGAGTATGGCCCTCTACGGGGCGCCCATCTGGGAGGACTCCCTCCACAGGAGGGAGAACGCCGCCGCCCTGCGGGCGCCCCAAAGGGCCATAGCCCAGCGGGTGGCGCGGGCCTACCGCACGGTGGGCTTCGCGGCAGCATGCGCTCTGGCCGGCACCCCACCTTGGGAACTCGAGGCGTGGGTGCTCGCCAGAGTGTATGAATGGACGGCGGGGCGGAGGGCGAGAGGAGAACGCCCCGCCCCGGAAGAGCGGGAAGCCGTCCGGCGGGAGGCGAGGGACGCCATCGTCGTCCATTGGACGACGGACCTCGCCACCGCAGCCTTCGGCCGCCGAACCCTCGACGCGATTGGGCCGGTCCTGCGAGACTGGCTCGAGCGGTCGCATGGGTTCCTCTCCTTCCGCCTGGTGCAGGTGCTGTCCGGACACGGTTGTTTCGGATCGTACCTGCACCGTATCGGGCGGGAGGAGACGCCGTCGTGTCACGACTGTGGCGCGGCGGAGGACACGGCGCAGCACACTCTCGAGGTGTGCCCGTCGTGGTCCGGGCCGCGCCGCAGTCTCACGGCGGCGATCGGAACGGACCTTTCTCTCCCCGGCTTGATCAACGCCATGCTGGGGGATGAGGGGTCCTGGGCGGCAGTCGCCTCCTTCTGCGAATACGTCATGTCCCAGAAGGAGGCGGCGGAGCGCGCGCGGGAGGAAGACCCTCTCGCGGCGCCGCTCCGAAGGCGGAGGAGGGGTCGAAGAAGACGTCAGTATGACAGTCATCTCCGACTCCTCCCAGGTGGAGGCCAGCAGGCAACGGGTGCGGGGGCACCCTTGCCTGTATTGCACAGGCCTCCATCAGTGTCGGACGGGAATGGCCAGGTGTTCCCGGCCATTCCCGTAGCCCCCCAGCCTGGGGGGCATGCGGGGCCCGCCAGCTAGGCGGGCATGCGCCGGGAGGGTTGTGGAAGTAAAGGATGAGCCGGTCTCCCATGGCCCTCCCATCACGGCGATGCGGGAACACCGCTGAGTTTTAGTGGGTATACTGCCACTCTGGCAGGGAGTCCCACATACTCCGTGTCGTCCCCCGACGAGCGGAGATGCGTAATGTCATTTCTCAGCGAAAAAAAAAAAAAAAAAAAAAAAAAAAAGGTTAGGTTAGGTTAGGTTAGGTTAGGTTAGGTTGGGGATCCCCCCACAGCTTATACGTCCTCGTCGTGATCCCCGGGCAACGCCGTGTCTGACCACCGTAACGGAGTGGCAGACCGGCGGCTAAAGTGAGCTGTGAATCGTAGATTTTTTATGCGGACATCTGCGAATTTTAATTTTAATCTGATGAGTGCAAAACCGATGCGTGACGCCTCTGGGCGATTCATTTCGAATCGTTCTTCCCAGGGCGGTTCAAACGGCCCTTCTCAGGGCCCACCCAACGGCCCTTCTCAGGGCCAATCAAACGGCCCTTCTCAGGGCCACGCCGGCGACGCTACGGCGTTGGAAGCTGACCGCGCACCGTCTGCGGCCAGCTTGTTTAGCAGGCCAGACGAGTTGTCGGACTCCGACGACTCCTGTATGAACACGTCGGCGGCTGAAAGCGGCTGCCTGAAGCGAAAAGGGGCCGATCTGAGGCTCGGGTCCGAGGGCTCCTCGGAGTCGGCCAGAAGCAAGCCGAAGAGGAAGTTGAAGTCCAAAAAGGCTTCGACTTCCTCTTCCCACGATGTGGGCTTGGTGGACGCCGAGCGCCAGTTAGATCTAGCTAGAAGGGCGCAACTCCAGCAAGACCTGGAGGAGAGGGTCGCTGCGAAGGAGCGCCAGGCGCAAATCGCCAGGTCGAGGTCTGGCTATGGTGCATCAAGTGTGCTGTATGCCGACCACTCCCTGGCGGAACTGGAGCGTATGGCGCAGGAGGACAAGGAGGAGGTCTTGGAGGTCGCCTCAAAGTCCTCCAACTTGAAGGGGACCTTCCAGAAGGCCCTCAAATGCCGGGCCGCCAGCTTGCACGGCATTGTCCTGGAGCTGGTGAAGCGGACGGCCACGGACGAGACGCGGCAGCTGCAGGCAAGGGTGGATCGCCTGCAAGCGGACAACAGCCAGCTACACCAGAAGCTGGCTGAGGCCACGGCCCGGCCTGCCCAACCTGCCCCAGGTCCGGCAGTAGGAGGCTCCTCCTCCTCCCCTTCCAACCTTGAGGATATAATCCGCAAGGTTGTCATGGAGGACAGGGCCTTCACCAGAGCCTGCTTCGCAGGCATCGAGGACCGGCTCTTGCCGGAAAGGCGGCTCCGACCGCCGCTAGCGGCGGATAAGAGTCCTCCGTCGAAGGAGCCGGAACCTGTGCCTCTAGCAGGCTCGGCATCGCGTGCGCAGCCCCAGGCCGTGAAGCCCTCCAAGGGCAAGGGGAAAGGCAAGGGCAAGAGGACCAAGGTGGCTCCTCAAATCCCCACCACAAGTGCGGAGGGAGCGTCTGGGTCGTCTGCCACCCCAGCAGCCACCCAGAAGGCGCAGGAGGAAGACGCCCTTCTTCCCTCCACCACCCCGTCCAACCAGTCGTGGACGGAAGTGGTCAGGAGGGGAAAGAAGGCTAAAAAGTCGGCCTCCAAGCCCGCTGCGACTGCTCCCGCAGCCAAAAGGGCTCCAGCCGGCGGGAGGAAGCTAGTTCCTCCCAAAACCGCGGCCGTCGTGGTGACCATCACCCCGGAGGCCGTGGAGCGGGGCGAGACGTACGAGTCCGTCCTAAGACGGGCTCGTACCAATGCTGATCCCACGCAGCTGGGGATCAGCAACATCACGTGCCGCCGAACCCTAACCGGGGCTCGAATTTTCGAGTTCTCGGGGGAAACACGCGGCACAAATGCGGACCTCTTCGCAACAAAGTTGCAAGAGGTCATCGCGGATGCGGCAACGGTCGTCAGGCCCGTTAAGACCGCAGCCTTGGAGGTGGCCGATCTGGAGGATTCGGTCACCAAGGAGGATGTGGTGGCGGCCGTTGCTGCGGCTGGAGGCTGCGACGCTGGCGCGGTAAAAGGCGGAGCCATCAGGCCCGGGCGCCGCGGCATGGGCATCATGCGCGTTGAGTGCCCAGTCGCCGCGGCTGGGGCCGTCCTTGCTGCGGGCAAAGGAAGGTTATTGGTGGGACTCAGCTCGGCTGTGGTCCGACCACTTGAAGACCAGCCTATGCGCTGCTTCAAGTGTTTTGCGTTCGGCCACACCCGAGCCACGTGTCCCTCAAAGTTTGACTGGGGAGACACGTGCTACCAGTGCGGGCAAGAGGGACACAAGAGTGTCACCTGCCGCGCCACCACGCCACACTGCACGGCGTGTGCCGCCAGTGGCCGCCCCGCGGACCACAGGATGACGGGCAGGAGCTGCAAGCCCCCCGTGAGGAAGGGCATAGTGCCGGCGCAGGTTCGCCCTGTTGCCACCACCGCCGCCACCGTCGTTGCCGCTGCAGCTCCAGCGGCGGTTGCTGAGGAGGGGGGTGCGATGTCGGAATAATGGTTTCCGACTACCGCATCCTCCAGGCGAACACCAACCACTGCAGAGCGGCCCAGGACCTGCTGGTGCAGGCCATGGCTGAGTGGTTGGTGAACGTAGCGGTGGTCGCCGAGCCCTACTCGATCCCCGGCAGTTGGCTGGGTGACGAGGAGGGCTTGGTGGCACTAGCGGCGCGGTCTTCCACAGACTCCCCTCCCCTCTCGCTATTAGAGAGGGGACCGGGATACGTGGCCGCCGCGTGGGGAGAGATAGCCCTCGTGGGCGTCTATTTCTCCCCAAACCGCCCTCTCCGGGACTTCGAGAACTATCTCGGAGTCCTGGCCGCCGTGGTCGGCAGGGCGGCGCCGCGTCAGGTTTTCGTGCTGGGAGACTTGAACGCCAAGTCGGTGACCTGGGGCAACCCGGCCACCGACGCACGCGGGCGGGCGGTGGAAATGTGGGCTGCCTCCTCTGGACTCTCCCTCTTGAACAGAGGAAGCGTCCAGACATGCGTGCGGCGTCAGGGTGGCTCAATAGTGGACGTCACTTTCGCCACCCCTGCGTTAGCCGCGCGCGTGTTGAACTGGCGGGTGGACCTCGTGGAGACCATGTCGGACCACCGCTACATCCGGTTCGACATCTCCACGAGTGGCCCCGGTGAGATGCGGCCCCTCTCGGGGCGATCACCGTTCCCGCGGTGGGCCCTAACCCGCCTGGACAGGGAGGCAGCGGCGGAGGCGGCGTTCATCCAGGACTGGCTGTCGCCGCCTACCGCCGGCTTGGATGTGGACGCCGTAGCGGGGCAACTGAGGGAGTCTCTGACCGAGGTATGCAACTCTAGCATGCCTCGGTCTCGCCGACGACCACTACCCAAACGCGCCGTGTACTGGTGGTCGGTGGAGCTGGCGGGGCTTCGAGCAGCGTGTGTGGGGGCAAGGAGGGCCTATACGCGGAGCCGGCGGCGGCGTCGACGGGACCGGGCCGACGAGGACCACCTCTATGAGCTATACATGGAGGCAAAAATGGTCCTCGATCGGGCCATCGCCGCCGCCAGAGACGCGGCGAGAGCCGAGCTGCTGGAGGGTCTCGACAACGACCCCTACGGGCGACCATATAAGGCGGCGCGCAACAAATTGCGCCCCTTTGGTCCCCCGGTTGCCGAGACCCTGGAGCCCGCATTTCTGGATGGGGTGGTTCAGTCCCTGTTCCCGTGCAGGGACAACAACTTCACCCCGCCAGTGATGGGCCCAGCACGAGCTATAGCCCCGCCAGACGACGAGGAAGAAGAGGAGGCCCCCCCTCCTGTCACGGAGTCGGAACTTGGCGCGGCGATTTTCCATATCCGCGCCAAGAAGACAGCTCCAGGCCCCGACGGCGTTCCCGCAAGGGTGGTGGCGATCGCTGCCACCCAAATGGAAGAGAGGTTTCGGGACCTCTTCAGCGCATGCCTTGCTTCTGGGAGGTTCCCGAAACCGTGGAAGGAGGGGCAGTTGTGCCTCCTTCGCAAGGAGGGCCGCCCCGCAGACTCCCCCTCGGCATACCGGCCCATCGTTCTGCTCGATGAGGTCGGCAAAATGTTCGAGGGGATAATCGCTGCGCGGTTAAAGGGCCATTTGCGCGGGATCGGGCCGGACTTGTCGGATGCTCAGTTCGGTTTTCGGGCTGAGCGTTCCACGGTGGACGCGCTGGCCTGCCTTAAGGGGCAGGCGAAGGAGGCGATGGAGGCAGGGGACGGATTGTTGGCTGTGTCATTCGACATAGCCAACGCCTTCAACTCCGTTCCCCACTCCACCATCCTAGAGGCGCTCCGATTCCACGGAGTGCCTCGATACCTGCGCAGTCTGCTGGCCAGCTACCTGGAGGATCGGGCGATCCTCCTGGTAAATAGGACTGGCCAAGTCCGGCGATACGCCGTTGAGGCCGGCGTTCCGCAGGGGTCAGTCATAGGACCTCTCCTCTGGAACGTCGGCTGTGATTGGCTCCTGCGGGGAACTCTCCTCCGAGGCACGAGTGTCGTTTGCTACGCGGACGACACTCTCCTCACCGCCCGGGGGGGGAGTTTCAGGGAGGCGGCCAACTTGGCCTCGGCGGGCGGATCCTTGGTCGCGGGGAGGATCCGCCGCCTAGGTTTAACGGTGGCGCTGCACAAGACCGAGGCCGTGTTCTTCCACGGACCTCGGCAGCGCCCCCCACCTGACGCCCACATCTTCGTGGAGGGCGTCAGAATCGAGGTCAAGACCCAGATGAAATATCTGGGCCTTGTACTCGACAGCAGGTGGCGCTTCGGTCCGCATTTTAGCGGGCTGTCGTCGCGCCTGCTGAAGGCCGCGGGCGCGCTGTCCTGGCTGCTTCCCAACTTGGGGGGGCCCAGCGCACGATGCCGGCAACTTTACGCCGGCATCTTGAAGAGTATGGCCCTCTACGGGGCGCCCATCTGGGAGGACTCCCTCCAAAGGAGGGAGAACGCCGCTGCCCTGCGGGCGCCCCAAAGGGCCATAGCCCAGCGGGTGGCGCGGGCCTACCGCACGGTGGGCTTCGCGGCAGCATGCGCTCTGGCCGGCACCCCACCTTGGGAACTTGAGGCGTGGGTGCTCGCCAGAGTGTATGAATGGACGGCGGGGCGGAGGGCGAGAGGAGAACGCCCCGCCCCGGAAGAGCGGGAAGCCGTCCGGCGGGAGGCGAGGGACGCCATCGTCGTCCATTGGACGACGGACCTCGCCACCGCAGCCTTCGGCCGCCGAGCCCTCGACGCGATTGGGCCGGTCCTGCGAGACTGGCTCGAGCGGTCGCATGGGTTCCTCTCCTTCCGCCTGGTGCAGGTGCTGTCCGGACACGGTTGTTTCGGATCGTACCTGCACCGTATCGGGCGGGAGGAGACGCCGTCGTGTCACGACTGTGGCGCGGCGGAGGACACGGCGCAGCACACTCTCGAGGTGTGCCCGTCGTGGTCCGAGCCGCGCCGCAGTCTCACGGCGGCGATCGGAACGGACCTTTCTCTCCCCGGCTTGATCAACGCCATGCTGGGGGATGAGGGGTCCTGGGCGGCAGTCGCCTCCTTCTGCGAATACGTCATGTCCCAGAAGGAGGCGGCGGAGCGCGCGCGGGAGGAAGACCCTCTCGCGGCGCCGCTCCGAAGGCGGAGGAGGGGTCGAAGAAGACGTCAGTATGACAGTCATCTCCGACTCCTCCCAGGTGGAGGCCAGCAGGCAACGGGTGCGGGGGCACCCTTGCCTGTATTGCACAGGCCTCCATCAGTGTCGGACGGGAATGGCCAGGTGTTCCCGGCCATTCCCGTAGCCCCCCAGCCTGGGGGGCATGCGGGGCCCGCCAGCTAGGCGGGCATGCGCCGGGAGGGTTGTGGAAGTAAAGGATGAGCCGGTCTCCCATGGCCCTCCCATCACGGCGATGCGGGAACACCGCTGAGTTTTAGTGGGTATACTGCCACTCTGGCAGGGAGTCCCACATACTCCGTGTCGTCCCCCGACGAGCGGAGATGCGTAATGTCATTTCTCAGCGACAAAAAAAAAAAAAAAAAAAAAAAAAAAAAAAAAAAAAAGGTTAGGTTAGGTTAGGTTGGGGAGGGGATCCCCCCACAGCTTATACGTCCTCGTCGTGATCCCCGGGCAACGCCGTGTCTGACCACCGTAACGGAGTGGCAGACCGGCGGCTAAAGTGAGCTGTGAATCGTAGATTTTTTATGCGGACATCTGCGAATTTTAATTTTAATCTAATGAGTGCAAAACCGATGCGTGACGCCTCTGGGCGATTCATTTCGAATCGTTCTTCCCAGGGCGGTTCAAACGGCCCTTCTCAGGGCCCACCCAACGGCCCTTCTCAGGGCCAATCAAACGGTCCTTCTCAGGGCCACGCCGGCGACGCTATGGCGTCGGAAGCTGACCGCGCACCGTCTGCGGCCAGCTTGTTTAGCAGGCCAGACGAGTTGTCGGACTCCGACGACTCCAGTATGGACGCGTCGGCGGCTGAAAGCGGCTGCCTTAAGCGGAAGGGGGCCGATTTGAGGCTCGGGTCCGAGGGCTCCTCGGAGTCGGCCAGAAACAAGCCGAAGAGGAAGTTGAAGTCCAAAAAGGCTTCGACTTCCTCTACCCACGAAGTGGGCTTGGTGGACGCCGAGCGCCAGCTAGATCTGGCGAAAAGGGCGCAATTGCAGCAAGACCTGGAGGAGAGGGTCGCTGCGAAGGAGCGCCAGGCGCAAATCGCCAGGTCGAGGTCTGGCTATGGTGCATCAAGTGTGCTGTATGCCGACCACTCCCTGGCGGAACTGGAGCGCATGGCGCAGGAGGACAAGGAGGAGGTCTTGGAGGTCGCCTCAAAGTCCTCCAACTTAAAGGGGACCTTCCAGAAGGCCCTCAAATGCCGGGCCGCCAGCTTGCACGGCATTGTCCTGGAGCTGGTGAAGCGGACGGCCACGGACGAGACGCGGCAGCTGCAGGCAAGGGTGGATCGCCTGCAAGCGGACAACAGCCAGCTACACCAGAAGCTGGCTGAGGCCACGGCCCGGCCTGCCCAACCTGCCCCAGGTCCGGCAGTAGGAGGCTCCTCCTCCTCTCCTTCCAACCTTGAGGATATAATCCGCAAGGTTGTCATGGAGGAGAGGGCCTTCACCAGAGCCTGCCTCGCAGGCATCGAGGACCGGCTCTTGCCGGAAAGGCGGCTCCGACCGCCGCTAGCGGCGGATAAGAGTCCTCCGTCGAAGGAGCCGGAACCTGTGCCTCTAGCAGGCTCGGCATCGCGTGCGCAGCCCCAGGCCGTGAAGCCCTCCAAGGGCAAGGGGAAAGGCAAGGGCAAGAGGACCAAGGTGGCTCCTCAAACCCCCACCACAAGTGCGGAGGGAGCGTCTGGGTCTTCTGCCACCCCAGCAGCCACCCAGAAGTCGCAGGAGGAAGACGCCCTTCTTCCCTCCACCACCCCGTCCAACCAGTCGTGGACGGAAGTGGTCAGGAGGGGAAAGAAGGGTAAAAAGTCGGCCTCCAAGCCCGCTGCGACTGCTCCCGCAGCCAAAAGGGCTCCAGCCGGCGGGAGGAAGCTAGTTCCTCCCAAAACCGCGGCCGTCGTGGTGACCATCACCCCGGAGGCCGTGGAGCGGGGCGAGACGTACGAGTCCGTCCTAAGACGGGCTCGTACCAATGCTGATCCCACGCAGCTGGGGATCAGCAACATCACGTGCCGCCGAACCCTAACCGGGGCTCGAATTTTCGAGTTCTCGGGGGAAACACGCGGCACAAATGCGGACCTCTTCGCAACAAAGTTGCAAGAGGTCATCGCGGATGCGGCAACGGTCGTCAGGCCCGTTAAGACCGCAGCCTTGGAGGTGGCCGATCTGGAGGATTCGGTCACCAAGGAGGATGTGGTGGCGGCCGTTGCTGCGGCTGGAGGCTGCGACGCTGGCGCGGTAAAAGGCGGAGCCATCAGGCCCGGGCGCCGCGGCATGGGCATCATGCGCGTTGAGTGCCCAGTCGCCGCGGCTGGGGCCGTCCTTGCTGCGGGCAAAGGAAGGTTATTGGTGGGACTCAGCTCGGCTGTGGTCCGACCACTTGAAGACCAGCCTATGCGCTGCTTCAAGTGTTTTGCGTTCGGCCACACCCGAGCCACGTGTCCCTCAAAGTTTGATTGGGGAGACACGTGCTACCAGTGCGGGCAACAGGGACACAAGAGTGTCACCTGCCGCGCCACCACGCCACACTGCACGGCGTGTGCCGCCAGTGGCCGCCCCGCGGACCACAGGATGACGGGCAGGAGCTGCAAGCCCCCCGTGAGGAAGGGCATAGTGCCGGCGCAGGTTCGCCCTGTTGCCACCACCGCCGCCACCGTCGTCGCCGCTGCAACTCCAGCGGCGGTTGCTGAGGAGGGGGGTGCGATGTCGGAATAATGGTTTCCGACTACCGCATCCTCCAGGCGAACACCAACCACTGCAGAGCGGCCCAGGACCTGCTGGTGCAGGCCATGGCTGAGTGGTTGGTGAACGTAGCGGTGGTCGCCGAGCCCTACTCGATCCCCGGCAGTTGGCTGGGTGACGAGGAGGGCTTGGTGGCACTAGCGGCGCGGTCTTCCACAGACTCCCCTCCCCTCTCGCTATTAGAGAGGGGACCGGGATACGTGGCCGCCGCGTGGGGAGAGATAGCCCTCGTGGGCGTCTATTTCTCCCCAAACCGCCCTCTCCGGGACTTCGAGAACTATCTCGGAGTCCTGGCCGCCGTGGTCGGCAGGGCGGCGCCGCGTCAGGTCTTCGTGCTGGGAGACTTGAACGCCAAGTCGGTGACCTGGGGCAACCCGGCCACCGACGCACGCGGGCGGGCGGTGGAAATGTGGGCTGCCTCCTCTGGACTCTCCCTCTTGAACAGAGGAAGCGTCCAGACATGCGTGCGGCGTCAGGGTGGCTCAATAGTGGACGTCACTTTCGCCACCCCTGCGTTAGCCGCGCGCGTGTTGAACTGGCGGGTGGACCTCGTGGAGACCATGTCGGACCACCGCTACATCCGGTTCGACATCTCCACGAGTGACCCCGGTGAGATGCGGCCCCTCTCGGGGCGATCACCGTTCCCGCGGTGGGCCCTAACCCGCCTGGACAGGGAGGCAGCGGCGGAGGCGGCGTTCATCCAGGACTGGCTGTCGCCGCCTACCGCCGGCTTGGATGTGGACGCCGTAGCGGGGAAACTGAGGGAGTCTCTGACCGAGGTATGCAACTCTAGCATGCCTCGGTCTCGCCGACGACCACTACCAAAACGCGCCGTGTACTGGTGGTCGGTGGAGCTGGCGGGGCTTCGAGCAGCGTGTGTGGAGGCAAGGAGGGCCTATACGCGGAGCCGGCGGCGGCGTCGACGGGACCGGGCCGACGAGGACCACCTCTATGAACTATACATGGAGGCAAAAATGGTCCTCGATCGGGCCATCGCCACCGCCAGAGACTCGGCGAGAGCCGAGCTGCTGGAGGGTCTCGACAACGACCCCTACGGAAGACCATATAAGGCGGCGCGCAACAAATTGCGCCCCTTTGGTCCCCCGGTTGCCGAGACCCTGGAGCCCGCATTTCTGGATGGGGTGGTTCAGTCCCTGTTCCCGTGCAGGGACAACAACTTCACCCCGCCAGTGATGGGCCCAGCACGAGCTATAGCCCCGCCAGACGACGAGGAAGAAGAGGAGGCCCCCTCTCCTGTCACGGAGTCGGAACTTGGCGCGGCGATTCTCCATATCCGCGCCAAGAAGACAGCTCCAGGCCCCGACGGCGTTCCCGCAAGGGTGGTGGCGATCGCTGCCACCCAAATGGAGGAGAGGTTTCGGGACCTCTTCAGCGCATGCCTTGCTTCTGGGAGGTTCCCGAAACCGTGGAAGGAGGGGCAGTTGTGCCTCCTTCGCAAGGAGGGCCGCCCCGCAGACTCCCCCTCGGCATACCGGCCCATCGTTCTGCTCGATGAGGTCGGCAAAATGTTCGAGGGGATAATCGCTGCGCGGTTAAAGGGCCATTTGCGCGGGATCGGGCCGGACTTGTCGGATGCTCAGTTCGGTTTTCGGGCTGAGCGTTCCACGGTGGACGCGCTGGCCTGCCTTAAGGGGCAGGCGAAGGAGGCGATGGAGGCAGGGGACGGATTGTTGGCTGTGTCATTCGACATAGCCAACGCCTTCAACTCCGTTCCCCACTCCACCATCCTAGAGGCGCTCCGATTCCACGGAGTGCCTCGATACCTGCGCAGTCTGCTGGCCAGCTACCTGGAGGATCGGGCGATCCTCCTGGTGAATAGGACTGGCCAAGTCCGGCGGTACGCCGTTGAGGCCGGCGTTCCGCAGGGGTCAGTCATAGGACCTCTCCTCTGGAACGTCGGCTATGATTGGCTCCTGCGGGGAACTCTCCTCCGAGGCACGAGTGTCGTTTGCTACGCGGACGACACTCTCCTCACCGCCCGGGGGGGGAGTTTCAGGGAGGCGGCCAACTTGGCCTCGGCGGGCGGATCCTTGGTCGCGGGGAGGATTCGCCGCCTAGGTTTAACGGTGGCGCTACACAAGACCGAGGCCGTGTTCTTCCACGGACCTCGGCAGCGCCCCCCACCTGACGCCCACATCTTCGTGGAGGGCGTCAGAATCGAGGTCAAGGCCCAGATGAAATATCTGGGCCTTGTACTCGACAGCAGGTGGCGCTTCGGTCCGCATTTTAACGGGCTGTCGTCGCGCCTGCTGAAGACCGCGGGCGCGCTCTCTTGGCTGCTTCCCAACCTGGGGGGGCCCAGCGCACGATGCCGGCAACTTTACGCCGGCATCTTAAAGAGTATGGCCCTCTACGGGGCGCCCATCTGGGAGGACTCCCTCCAAAGGAGGGAGAACGCCGCCGCCCTGCGGGCGCCCCAAAGGGCCATAGCCCAGCGGGTGGCGCGGGCCTACCGCACGGTGGGCTTCGCGGCAGCATGCGCTCTGGCCGGCACCCCACCTTGGGAACTCGAGGCGTGGGTGCTCGCCAGAGTGTATGAATGGACGGCGGGGCGGAGGGCGAGAGGAGAACGCCCCGCCCCGGAAGAGCGGGAAGCCGTCCGGCGGGAGGCGAGGGACGCCATCGTCGTCCATTGGACGACGGACCTCGCCACCGCAGCCTTCGGCCGCCGAACCCTCGACGCGATTGGGCCGGTCCTGCGAGACTGGCTCGAGCGGTCGCATGGGTTCCTCTCCTTCCGCCTGGTGCAGGTGCTGTCCGGACACGGTTGTTTCGGATCGTACCTGCACCGTATCGGGCGGGAGGAGACGCCGTCGTGTCACGACTGTGGCGCGGCGGAGGACACGGCGCAGCACACTCTCGAGGTGTGCCCGTCGTGGTCCGAGCCGCGCCGCAGTCTCACGGCGGCGATCGGAACGGACCTTTCTCTCCCCGGCTTGATCAACGCCATGCTGGGGGATGAGGGGTCCTGGGCGGCAGTCGCCTCCTTCTGCGAATACGTCATGTCCCAGAAGGAGGCGGCGGAGCGCGCGCGGGAGGAAGACCCTCTCGCGGCGCCGCTCCGAAGGCGGAGGAGGGGTCGAAGAAGACGTCAGTATGACAGTCATCTCCGACTCCTCCCAGGTGGAGGCCAGCAGGCAACGGGTGCGGGGGCACCCTTGCCTGTATTGCACAGGCCTCCATCAGTGTCGGACGGGAATGGCCAGGTGTTCCCGGCCATTCCCGTAGCCCCCCAGCCTGGGGGGCATGCGGGGCCCGCCAGCTAGGCGGGCATGCGCCGGGAGGGTTGTGGAAGTAAAGGATGAGCCGGTCTCCCATGGCCCTCCCATCACGGCGATGCGGGAACACCGCTGAGTTTTAGTGGGTATACTGCCACTCTGGCAGGGAGTCCCACATACTCCGTGTCGTCCCCCGACGAGCGGAGATGCGTAATGTCATTTCTCAGCGACAAAAAAAAAAAAAAAAAAAAAAAAAAAAAAAAAAAAAAAAAAAAAAAAAAGGTTAGGTTGGGGATGTCATTTCTCAGCGACAGTCATTTCTCAGCGACAAAAAAAAAAAAAAAAAAAAAAAAAAAAAGGTTAGGTTGGGGATCCCCCCACAGCTTATACGTCCTCGTCGTGATCCCCGGGCAACGCCGTGTCTGACCACCGTAACGGAGTGGCAGACCGGCGGCTAAAGTGAGCTGTGAATCGTAGATTTTTTATGCGGACATCTGCGAATTTTAATTTTAACCTGATGAGCACTAAACCGATGCGTGACGCCTCTGGGCGATTCATTTCGAATCGTTCTTCCCAGGGCGGTTCAAACGGCCCTTCTCAGGGCCCACCCAACGGCCCTTCTCAGGGCCAATCAAACGGCCCTTCTCAGGGCCACGCCGGCGACGCTATGGCGTCGGAAGCTGACCGCGCACCGTCTGCGGCCAGCTTGTTTAGCAGGCCAGACGAGTTGTCGGACTCCGACGACTCCTGTATGGACGCGTCGGCAGCTGAAAGCGGCTGCCTTAAGCGAAAGGGGGCCGATCTGAGGCTCGGGTCCGAGGGCTCCTCGGAGTCGGCCAGAAGCAAGCCGAAGAGGAAGTTGAAGTCCAAAAAGGCTTCGACTTCCTCTACCCACGATGTGGGCTTGGTGGACGCCGAGCGCCAGCTAGATCTGGCGAAAAGGGCGCAATTGCAGCAAGACCTGGAGGAGAGGGTCGCTGCGAAGGAGCGCCAGGCGCAAATCGCCAGGTCGAGGTCTGGCTATGGTGCAACTAGTGTGCTGTATGCCGACCACTCCCTGGCGGAACTGGAGCGCATGGCGCAGGAGGACAAGGAGGAGGTCTTGGAGGTCGCCTCAAAGTCCTCCAACTTGAAGGGGACCTTCCAGAAGGCCCTCAAATGCCGGGCCGCCAGCTTGCACGGCATTGTCCTGGAGCTGGTGAAGCGGACGGCCACGGACGAGACGCGGCAGCTGCAGGCAAGGGTGGATCGCCTGCAAGCAGACAACAGCCAGCTACACCAGAAGCTGGCTGAGGCCACGGCCCGGCCTGCCCAACCTGCCCCAGGTCCGGCAGTAGGAGGCTCCTCCTCCTCCCCTTCCAACCTTGAGGATATAATCCGCAAGGTTGTCATGGAGGACAGGGCCTTCACCAGAGCCTGCTTCGCAGGCATCGAGGACCGGCTCTTGCCGGAAAGGCGGCTCCGACCGCCGCTAGCGGCGGATAAGAGTCCTCCGTCGAAGGAGCCGGAACCTGTGCCTCTAGCAGGCTCGGCATCGCGTGCGCAGCCCCAGGCCGTGAAGCCCTCCAAGGGCAAGGGGAAAGGGAAGGGCAAGAGGACCAAGGTGGCTCCTCAAACCCCCACCACAAGTGCAGAGGGAGCGTCTGGGTCGTCTGCCACCCCAGCAGCCACCCAGAAGTCGCAGGAGGAAGACGCCCTTCTTCCCTCCACCACCCCGTCCAACCAGTCGTGGACGGAAGTGGTCAGGAGGGGAAAGAAGGGTAAAAAGTCGGCCTCCAAGCCCGCTGCGACTGCTCCCGCAGCCAAAAGGGCTCCAGCCGGCGGGAGGAAGCTAGTTCCTCCCAAAACCGCGGCCGTCGTGGTGACCATCACCCCGGAGGCCGTGGAGCGGGGCGAGACGTACGAGTCCGTCCTAAGACGGGCTCGTACCAATGCTGATCCCACACAGCTGGGGATCAGCAACATCACGTGCCGCCGAACCCTAACCGGGGCTCGAATTTTCGAGTTCTCGGGGGAAACACGCGGCACAAATGCGGACCTCTTCGCAACAAAGTTGCAAGAGGTCATCGCGGATGCGGCAACGGTCGTCAGGCCCGTTAAGACCGCAGCCTTGGAGGTGGCCGATCTGGAAGATTCGGTCACCAAGGAGGATGTGGTGGCGGCCGTTGCTGCGGCTGGAGGTTGTGACGCTGGCGCGTTAAAAGGTGGAGCCATCAGGCCCGGGCGCCGCGGCATGGGTATCATGCGCGTTGAGTGCCCAGTCGCCGCGGCTGGGGCCGTCCTTGCTGCGGGCAAAGGACGGTTATTGGTGGGACTCAGCTCGGCTGTGGTCCGACCACTTGAAGAGCAGCCTATGCGCTGCTTCAAGTGTTTTGCGTTCGGCCACACCCGAGCCACGTGTCCCTCAAAGTTTGACTGGGGAGACACGTGCTACCAGTGCGGGCAAGAGGGACACAAGAGTGTCACCTGCCGCGCCACCACGCCACACTGCACGGCGTGTGCCGCCAGTGGCCGCCCCGCGGACCACAGGATGACGGGCAGGAGCTGCAAGCCCCCCGTGACGAAGGGCATAGTGCCGGCGCAGGTTCGCCCTGTTGCCACCACCGCCGCCACCGTCGTCGCCGCTGCAGCTCCAGCGGCGGTTGCTGAGGAGGGGGGTGCGATGTCGGAATAATGGTTTCCGACTACCGCATCCTCCAGGCGAACACCAACCACTGCAGAGCGGCCCAGGACCTGCTGGTGCAGGCCATGGCTGAGTGGTTGGTGAACGTAGCGGTGGTCGCCGAGCCCTACTCGATCCCCGGCAGTTGGCTGGGTGACGAGGACGGCTTGGTGGCACTAGCGGCGCGGTCCTCCACAGACTCCCCTCCCCTCTCGCTATTAGAGAGGGGACCGGGATACGTGGCCGCCGCGTGGGGAGAGATAGCCCTCGTGGGCGTCTATTTCTCCCCAAACCGCCCTCTCCAGGATTTCGAGAACTATCTCGGAGTCCTGGCCGCCGTGGTCGGCAGGGCAGCGCCGCGTCAGGTCTTCGTGCTGGGAGACTTGAACGCCAAGTCGGTGACCTGGGGCAACCCGGCCACCGACGCACGCGGGCGGGCGGTGGAGATGTGGGCTGCCTCCTCTGGACTCTCCCTCTTGAACAGAGGAAGCGTCCAGACATGCGTGCGGCGTCAGGGTGGCTCAATAGTGGACGTCACTTTCGCCACCCCTGCGTTAGCCGCGCGCGTGTTGAACTGGCGGGTGGACCTCGTGGAGACCATGTCGGACCACCGCTACATCCGGTTCGACATCTCCACGAGTGGCCCCGGTGAGATGCGGCCCCTCTCGGGGCGATCACCGTTCCCGCGGTGGGCCCTAACCCGCCTGGACAGGGAGGCAGCGGCGGAGGCGGCGTTCATCCAGGACTGGCTGTCGCCGCCTACCGCCGGCTTGGATGTGGACGCCGTAGCGGGGCAACTGAGGGAGTCTCTGACCGAGGTATGCAACTCTAGCATGCCTCGGTCTCGCCGACGACCACTACCCAAACGCGCCGTGTACTGGTGGTCGGTGGAGCTGGCGGGGCTTCGAGCAGCGTGTGTGGGGGCAAGGAGGGCCTATACGCGGAGCCGGCGGCGGCGTCGACGGGACCGGGCCGACGAGGACCACCTCTATGAGCTATACATGGAGGCAAAAATGGTCCTCGATCGGGCCATCGCCGCCGCCAGAGACGCGGCGAGAGCCGAGCTGCTGGAGGGTCTCGACAACGACCCCTACGGGCGACCATATAAGGCGGCGCGCAACAAATTGCGCCCCTTTGGTCCCCCGGTTGCCGAGACCCTGGAGCCCGCATTTCTGGATGGGGTGGTTCAGTCCCTGTTTCCGTGCAGGGACAACAACTTCACCCCGCCAGTGATGGGCCCAGCACGAGCTATAGCCCCGCCAGACGACGAGGAAGAAGAGGAGGCCCCCCCTCCTGTCACGGAGTCGGAACTTGGCGCGGCGATTTTCCATATCCGCGCCAAGAAGACAGCTCCAGGCCCCGACGGCGTTCCCGCAAGGGTGGTGGCGATCGCTGCCACCCAAATGGAGGAGAGGTTTCGGGACCTCTTCAGCGCATGCCTTGCTTCTGGGAGGTTCCCGAAACCGTGGAAGGAGGGGCAGTTGTGCCTCCTTCGCAAGGAGGGCCGCCCCGCAGACTCCCCCTCGGCATACCGGCCCATCGTTCTGCTCGATGAGGTCGGCAAAATGTTCGAGGGGATAATCGCTGCGCGGTTAAAGGGCCATTTGCGCGGGATCGGGCCGGACTTGTCGGATGCTCAGTTCGGTTTTCGGGCTGAGCGTTCCACGGTGGACGCGCTGGCCTGCCTTAAGGGGCAGGCGAAGGAGGCGATGGAGGCAGGGGACGGATTGTTGGCTGTGTCATTCGACATAGCCAACGCCTTCAACTCCGTTCCCCACTCCACCATCCTAGAGGCGCTCCGATTCCACGGAGTGCCTCGATACCTGCGCAGTCTGCTGGCCAGCTACCTGGAGGATCGGGCGATCCTCCTGGTAAATAGGACTGGCCAAGTCCGGCGATACGCCGTTGAGGCCGGCGTTCCGCAGGGGTCAGTCATAGGACCTCTCCTCTGGAACGTCGGCTATGATTGGCTCCTGCGGGGAACTCTCCTCCGAGGCACGAGTGTCGTTTGCTACGCGGACGACACTCTCCTCACCGCCCGGGGGGGGAGTTTCAGGGAGGCGGCCAACTTGGCCTCGGCGGGCGGATCCTTGGTCGCGGGGAGGATCCGCCGCCTAGGTTTAACGGTGGCGCTGCACAAGACCGAGGCCGTGTTCTTCCACGGACCTCGGCAGCGCCCCCCACCTGACGCCCACATCTTCGTGGAGGGCGTCAGAATCGAGGTCAAGGCCCAGATGAAATATCTGGGCCTTGTACTCGACAGCAGGTGGCGCTTCGGTCCGCATTTTAGCGGGCTGTCGTCGCGCCTGCTGAAGACCGCGGGCGCGCTGTCTTGGCTGCTTCCCAACCTGGGGGGGCCCAGCGCACGATGCCGGCAACTTTACGCCGGCATCTTAAAGAGTATGGCCCTCTACGGGGCGCCCATCTGGGAGGACTCCCTCCAAAGGAGGGAGAACGCCGCCGCCCTGCGGGCGCCCCAAAGGGCCATAGCCCAGCGGGTGGTGCGGGCCTACCGCACGGTAGGCTTCGCGGCAGCATGCGCTCTGGCCGGCACCCCACCTTGGGAACTCGAGGCGTGGGTGCTCGCCAGAGTGTATGAATGGACGGCGGGGCGGAGGGCGAGAGGAGAACGCCCCGCCCCGGAAGAGCGGGAAGCCGTCCGGCGGGAGGCGAGGGACGCCATCGTCGTCCATTGGACGACGGACCTCGCCACCGCAGCCTTCGGCCGCCGAACCCTCGACGCGATTGGGCCGGTCCTACGAGACTGGCTCGAGCGGTCGCATGGGTTCCTCTCCTTCCGCCTGGTGCAGGTGCTGTCCGGACACGGTTGTTTCGGATCGTACCTGCACCGTATCGGGCGGGAGGAGACGCCGTCGTGTCACGACTGTGGCGCGGCGGAGGACACGGCGCAGCACACTCTCGAGGTGTGCCCGTCGTGGTCCGAGCCGCGCCGCAGTCTCACGGCGGCGATCGGAACGGACCTTTCGCTCCCCGGCTTGATCAACGCCATGCTGGGGGATGAGGGGTCCTGGGCGGCAGTCGCCTCCTTCTGCGAACACGTCATGTCCCAGAAGGAGGCGGCGGAGCGCGCGCGGGAGGAAGACCCTCTCGCGGCGCCGCTCCGAAGGCGAAGGAGGGGTCGAAGAAGACGTCAGTATGACAGTCATCTCCGACTCCTCCCAGGTGGAGGCCAGCAGGCAACGGGTGCGGGGGCACCCTTGCCTGTATTGCACAGGCCTCCACCAGTGTCGGACGGGAATGGCCAGGTGTTCCCGGCCATTCCCGTAGCCCCCCAGCCTGGGGGGCATGCGGGGCCAGCCAGCTAGGCGGGCATGCGCCGGGAGGGCTGTGGTAGTAAAGGATGAGCCGGTTTCCCATGGCCCTCCCATCACGGCGATGCGGGAACACCGCTGAGTTTTAGTGGGTATACTGCCACTCTGGCAGGGAGTCCCACATACTCCGTGTCGTCCCCCGACGAGCGGAGATGCGTAATGTCATTTCTCAGCGATAAAAAAAAAAAAAAAAAAAAAAAAAAAAAAAAAAAAAAAAAAAAAAAAAAAAAAAAAAAAAAAAAAAAAAAAAGGTTAGGTTAGGTTACCGCGGGCGGGGGATCCCCCCACAGCTTATACGTCCTCGTCGTGATCCCCGGGCAACGCCGTGTCTGACCACCGTAACGGAGTGGCAGACCGGCGGCTAAAGTGAGCTGTGAATCGTAGATTTTTATGCGGACATCTGCGAATTTTAATTTTAATCTGATGAGTGCAAAACCAATGCGTGACGCCTCTGGGCGATTCATTGCGAATCGTTCTTCCCAAGGCGATTCAAACGGCCCTTCTCAGGGCCCACCCAACGGCCCTTCTCAGGGCCAATCAAACGGCCCTTCTCAGGGCCACGCCGGTGACGCTACGGCATCGGAAGCTGACCGCGCACCGTCTGCGGCCAGCTTGTTTAGCAGGCCAGACGAGTTGTCGGACTCCGACGACTCCAGTATGGACGCGTCGGCGGCTGAAAGCGGCTGCCTCAAAAGGAAAGGGGCCGATCTGAGGCTCGGGTCCGAGGGCTCCTCAGAGTCGGCCAGAAGCAAGCCGAAGAGGAAGGTTAAGTCCAAAAAGGCCTCGACTTCCTCTACCCACGATGTGGGCTTGGTGGACGCCGAGCGCCAGCTAGATTTAGCAAGAAGGGCGCAACTCCAGCAAGACCTGGAGGAGAGGGTCGCTGCGAAGGAGCGCCAGGCGCAAATCGCCAGGTCGAGGTCTGGCTATGGTGCCTCTAGTGTGCTGTATGCCGACCACTCCCTGGCGGAACTGGAGCGTATGGCGCAGGAGGACAAGGAGGAGGTCTTGGAGGTCGCCTCAAAGTCCTCCAATTTGAAGGGGACCTTCCAGAAGGCCCTCAAATGCCGGGCCGCCAGCTTGCACGGCATTGTCCTGGAGCTGGTGAAGCGGACGGCCACGGACGAGACGCGGCAGCTGCAGGCAAGGGTGGATCGCCTGCAAGCGGACAACAGCCAGCTACACCAGAAGCTGGCTGAGGCCACGGCCCGGCCTGCCCAACCTGCCCCAGGTCCGGCAGTAGGAGGCTCCTCCTCCTCCCCTTCCAACCTTGAGGATATAATCCGCAAGGTTGTCATGGAGGAGAGGGCCTTCACCAGAGCCTGCCTCGCAGGCATCGAGGACCGGCTCTTGCCGGAAAGGCGGCTCCGACCGCCGCTAGCGGCGGATAAGAGTCCACCTTCGAAGGAGCCGGAACCTGTGCCTCTAGCAGGCTCGGCATCGTGTGCGCAGCCCCAGGCCGCGAAGCCCTCTAAGGGCAAGGGGAAAGGTAAGGGCAAGAGGACTAAGGTGGCTCCTCAAACCCCCACCACAAGTGCGGAGGGAGCGTCTGGGTCGTCTGCCACCCCAGCAGCCACCCAGAAGTCGCAGGAGGAAGACGCCCTTCTTCCCTCCACCACCCCGTCCAACCAGTCGTGGACGGAAGTGGTCAGGAGGGGAAAGAAGGGTAAAAAGTCGGCCTCCAAGCCCGCTGCGACTGCACCCGCAGCCAAAAGGGCTCCAGCCGGCGGGAGGAAGCTAGTTCCTCCCAAAACCGCGGCCGTCGTGGTGACCATCACCCCGGAGGCCGTGGTGCGGGGCGAGACGTACGAGTCCGTCCTAAGACGGGCTCGTACCAATGCTGATCCCACACAGCTGGGGATCAGCAACATCACGTGCCGCCGAACCCTAACCGGGGCTCGAATTTTCGAGTTCTCGGGGGAAACACGCGGCACAAATGCGGACCTCTTCGCAACAAAGTTGCAAGAGGTCATCGCGGATGCGGCAACGGTCGTCAGGCCCGTTAAGACCGCAGCCTTGGAGGTGGCCGATCTGGAGGATTCGGTCACCAAGGAGGATGTGGCTGCGGCCGTTGCTGCGGCTGGAGGTTGTGACGCTGGCGCGGTAAAAGGCGGAGCCATCAGGCCCGGGCGCCGCGGCATGGGCATCATGCGCGTTGAGTGCCCAGTCGCCGCGGCTGGGGCCGTCCTTGCTGCGGGCAAAGGACGGTTATTGGTGGGACTCAGCTCGGCTGTGGTCCGACCACTTGAAGACCAGCCTATGCGCTGCTTCAAGTGTTTTGCGTTCGGCCACACCCGAGCCACGTGTCCCTCAAAGTTTGATTGGGGAGACACGTGCTACCAGTGCGGGCAAGAGGGACACAAGAGTGTCACCTGCCGCGCCACCACGCCACACTGCACGGCGTGTGCCGCCAGTGGCCGCCCCGCGGACCACAGGATGACGGGCAGGAGCTGCAAGCCCCCCGTAAGGAAGGGCATAGTGCCGGCGCAGGTTCGCCCTGTTGCCACCACCGCCGCCACCGTCGTCGCCGCTGCAGCTCCAGCGGCGGTTGCTGAGGAGGGGGGTGCGATGTCGGAATAATGGTTTCCGACTATCGCATCCTCCAGGCGAACACCAACCACTGCAGAGCGGCCCAGGACCTGCTGGTGCAGGCCATGGCTGAGTGGTTGGTGAACGTAGCGGTGGTCGCCGAGCCCTACTCGATCCCCGGCAGTTGGCTGGGTGACGAGGAGGGCTTGGTGGCACTAGCGGCGCGGTCTTCCACAGACTCCCCTCCCCTCTCGCTATTAGAGAGGGGACCGGGATACGTGGCCGCCGCGTGGGGAGAGATAGCCCTCGTGGGCGTCTATTTCTCCCCAAACCGCCCTCTCCAGGACTTCGAGAACTATCTCGGAGTCCTGGCCGCCGTGGTCGGCAGGGCGGCGCCGCGTCAGGTCTTCGTGCTGGGAGACTTGAACGCCAAGTCGGTGACCTGGGGCAACCCGGCCACCGACGCACGCGGGCGGGCGGTGGAGATGTGGGCTGCCTCCTCTGGACTCTCCCTCTTGAACAGAGGAAGCGTCCAGACATGCGTGCGGCGTCAGGGTGGCTCAATAGTGGACGTCACTTTCGCCACCCCTGCGTTAGCCGCGCGCGTGTTGAACTGGCGGGTGGACCTCGTGGAGACCATGTCGGACCACCGCTACATCCGGTTCGACATCTCCACGAGTGGCCCCGGTGAGATGCGGCCCCTCTCGGGGCGATCACCGTTCCCGCGGTGGGCCCTAACCCGCCTGGACAGGGAGGCAGCGGCGGAGGCGGCGTTCATCCAGGACTGGCTGTCGCCGCCTACCGCCGGCTTGGATGTGGACGCCGTAGCGGGGCAACTGAGGGAGTCTCTGACCGAGGTATGCAACTCTAGCATGCCTCGGTCTCGCCGACGACCACTACCCAAACGCGCCGTGTACTGGTGGTCGGTGGAGCTGGCGGGGCTTCGAGCAGCGTGTGTGGGGGCAAGGAGGGCCTATACGCGGAGCCGGCGGCGGCGTCGACGGGACCGGGCCGACGAGGACCACCTCTATGAGCTATACATGGAGGCAAAAATGGTCCTCGATCGGGCCATCGCCGCCGCCAGAGACGCGGCTAGAGCCGAGCTGCTGGAGGGTCTCGACAACGACCCCTACGGGCGACCATATAAGGCGGCGCGAAACAAATTGCGCCCCTTTGGTCCCCCGGTTGCCGAGACCCTGGAGCCCGCGTTTCTGGATGGGGTGGTTCAGTCCCTGTTCCCGTGCAGGGACAACAACTTCACCCCGCCAGTGATGGGCCCATCACGAGCTATAGCCCCGCCAGACGACGAGGAAGAAGAGGAGGCCCCCCCTCCTGTCACGGAGTCGGAACTTGGCGCGGCGATTTTCCATATCCGCGCCAAGAAGACAGCTCCAGGCCCCGACGGCGTTCCCGCAAGGGTGGTGGCGATCGCTGCCACCCAAATGGAGGAGAGGTTTCGGGACCTCTTCAGCGCATGCCTTGCTTCTGGGAGGTTCCCGAAACCGTGGAAGGAGGGGCAGTTGTGCCTCCTTCGCAAGGAGGGCCGCCCCGCAGACTCCCCCTCGGCATACCGGCCCATCGTTCTGCTCGATGAGGTCGGCAAAATGTTCGAGGGGATAATCGCTGCGCGGTTAAAGGGCCATTTGCGCGGGATCGGGCCGGACTTGTCGGATGCTCAGTTCGGTTTTCGGGCTGAGCGTTCCACGGTGGACGCGCTGGCCTGCCTTAAGGGGCAGGCGAAGGAGGCGATGGAGGCAGGGGACGGATTGTTGGCTGTGTCATTCGACATAGCCAACGCCTTCAACTCCGTTCCCCACTCCACCATCCTAGAGGCGCTCCGATTCCACGGAGTGCCTCGATACCTGCGCAGTCTGCTGGCCAGCTACCTGGAGGATCGGGCGATCCTCCTGGTGAATAGGACTGGCCAAGTCCGGCGGTACGCCGTTGAGGCCGGCGTTCCGCAGGGGTCAGTCATAGGACCTCTCCTCTGGAACGTCGGCTATGATTGGCTCCTGCGGGGAACTCTCCTCCGAGGCACGAGTGTCGTTTGCTACGCGGACGACACTCTCCTCACCGCCCGGGGGGGGAGTTTCAGGGAGGCGGCCAACTTGGCCTCGGCGGGCGGATCCTTGGTCGCGGGGAGGATTCGCCGCCTAGGTTTAACGGTGGCGCTACACAAGACCGAGGCCGTGTTCTTCCACGGACCTCGGCAGCGCCCCCCACCTGACGCCCACATCTTCGTGGAGGGCGTCAGAATCGAGGTCAAGGCCCAGATGAAATATCTGGGCCTTGTACTCGACAGCAGGTGGCGCTTCGGTCCGCATTTTAACGGGCTGTCGTCGCGCCTGCTGAAGACCGCGGGCGCGCTCTCTTGGCTGCTTCCCAACCTGGGGGGGCCCAGCGCACGATGCCGGCAACTTTACGCCGGCATCTTAAAGAGTATGGCCCTCTACGGGGCGCCCATCTGGGAGGACTCCCTCCAAAGGAGGGAGAACGCCGCCGCCCTGCGGGCGCCCCAAAGGGCCATAGCCCAGCGGGTGGCGCGGGCCTACCGCACGGTGGGCTTCGCGGCAGCATGCGCTCTGGCCGGCACCCCACCTTGGGAACTCGAGGCGTGGGTGCTCGTCAGAGTGTATGAATGGACGGCGGGGCGGAGGGCGAGAGGAGAACGCCCCGCCCCGGAAGAGCGGGAAGCCGTCCGGCGGGAGGCAAGGGACGCCATCGTCGTCCATTGGACGACGGACCTCGCCACCGCAGCCTTCGGCCGCCGAACCCTCGACGCGATTGGGCCGGTCCTGCGAGACTGGCTCGAGCGGTAGCATGGGTTCCTCTCCTTCCGCCTGGTGCAGGTGCTGTCCGGACACGGTTGTTTCGGATCGTACCTGCACCGTATCGGGCGGGAGGAGACGCCGTCGTGTCACGACTGTGGCGCGGCGGAGGACACGGCGCAGCACACTCTCGAGGTGTGCCCGTCGTGGTCCGGGCCGCGCCGCAGTCTCACGGCGGCGATCGGAACGGACCTTTCTCTCCCCGGCTTGATCAACGCCATGCTGGGGGATGAGGGGTCCTGGGCGGCAGTCGCCTCCTTCTGCGAATACGTCATGTCCCAGAAGGAGGCGGCGGAGCGCGCGCGGGAGGAAGACCCTCTCGCGGCGCCGCTCCGAAGGCGGAGGAGGGGTCGAAGAAGACGTCAGTATGACAGTCATCTCCGACTCCTCCCAGGTGGAGGCCAGCAGGCAACGGCTGCGGGGGCACCCTTGCCTGTATTGCACAGGCCTCCATCAGCGTCGGACGGGAATGGCCAGGTGTTCCCGGCCATTCCCGTAGCCCCCCAGCCTGGGGGGCATGCGGGGCCCGCCAGCTAGGCGGGCATGCGCCGGGAGGGTTGTGGAAGTAAAGGATGAGCCGGTCTCCCATGGCCCTCCCATCACGGCGATGCGGGAACACCGCTGAGTTTTAGTGGGTATACTGCCACTCTGGCAGGGAGTCCCACATACTCCGTGTCGTCCCCCGACGAGCGGAGATGCGTAATGTCATTTCTCAGCGAAAAAAAAAAAAAAAAAAAAAAAAAAAAAAAAAAAAAAAAAAAAAAAAAAAGGTTAGGTTACCGCGGGCGGGGGATCCCCCCACAGCTTATACGTCCTCGTCGTGATCCCCGGGCAACGCCGTGTCTGACCACCGTAACGGAGTGGCAGACCGGCGGCTAAAGTGAGCTGTGAATCGTAGATTTTTATGCGGACATCTGCGAATTTTAATTTTAATCTGATGAGTGCAAAACCGATGCGTGACGCCTCTGGGCGATTCATTTCGAATCGTTCTTCCCAGGGCGGTTCAAACGGCCCTTCTCAGGGCCCACCCAACGGCCCTTCTCAGGGCCAATCAAACGGCCCTTCTCAGGGCCACGCCGGCGACGCTATGGCGTCGGAAGCTGACCGCGCACCGTCTGCGGCCAGCTTGTTTAGCAGGCCAGACGAGTTGTCGGACTCCGACGACTCCTGTATGGACGCGTCGGCGGCTGAAAGCGGCTGCCTTAAGCGGAAGGGGGCCGATCTGAGGCTCGGGTCCGAGGGCTCCTCGGAGTCGGCCAGAAGCAAGCCGAAGAGGAAGTTGAAGTCCAAAAAGGCTTCGACTTCCTCTACTCACGATGTGGGCTTGGTGGACGCCGAGCGCCAGCTAGATCTGGCGAAAAGGGCGCAATTGCAGCAAGACCTGGAGGAGAGGGTCGCTGCGAAGGAGCGCCAGGCGCAAATCGCCAGGTCGAGGTCTGGCTATGGTGCAACTAGTGTGCTGTATGCCGACCACTCCCTGGCGGAACTGGAGCGCATGGCGCAGGAGGACAAGGAGGAGGTCTTGGAGGTCGCCTCAAAGTCCTCCAACTTGAAGGGGACCTTCCAGAAGGCCCTCAAATGCCGGGCCGCCAGCTTGCACGGCATTGTCCTGGAGCTGGTGAAGCGGACGGCCACGGACGAGACGCGGCAGCTGCAGGCAAGGGTGGATCGCCTGCAAGCGGACAACAGCCAGCTACACCAGAAGCTGGCTGAGGCCACGGCCCGGCCTGCCCAACCTGCCCCAGGTCCGGCAGTAGGAGGCTCCTCCTCCTCCCCTTCCAACCTTGAGGATATAATCCGCAAGGTTGTCATGGAGGACAGGGCCTTCACCAGAGCCTGCTTCGCAGGCATCGAGGACCGGCTCTTGCCGGAAAGGCGGCTCCGACCGCCGCTAGCGGCGGATAAGAGTCCACCTTCGAAGGAGCCGGAACCTGTGCCTCTAGCAGGCTCGGCATCGTGTGCGCAGCCCCAGGCCGCGAAGCCCTCTAAGGGCAAGGGGAAAGGTAAGGGCAAGAGGACTAAGGTGGCTCCTCAAACCCCCACCACAAGTGCGGAGGGAGCGTCTGGGTCGTCTGCCACCCCAGCAGCCACCCAGAAGTCGCAGGAGGAAGACGCCCTTCTTCCCTCCACCACCCCGTCCAACCAGTCGTGGACGGAAGTGGTCAGGAGGGGAAAGAAGGGTAAAAAGTCGGCCTCCAAGCCCGCTGCGACTGCTCCCGCAGCCAAAAGGGCTCCAGCCGGCGGGAGGAAGCTAGTTCCTCCCAAAACCGCGGCCGTCGTGGTGACCATCACCCCGGAGGCCGTGGAGCGGGGCGAGACGTACGAGTCCGTCCTAAGACGGGCTCGTACCAATGCTGATCCCACGCAGCTGGGGATCAGCAACATCACGTGCCGCCGAACCCTAACCGGGGCTCGAATTTTCGAGTTCTCGGGGGAAACACGCGGCACAAATGCGGACCTCTTCGCAACAAAGTTGCAAGAGGTCATCGCGGATGCGGCAACGGTCGTCAGGCCCGTTAAGACCGCAGCCTTGGAGGTGGCCGATCTGGAGGATTCGGTCACCAAGGAGGATGTGGTGGCGGCCGTTGCTGCGGCTGGAGGTTGTGACGCTGGCGCGTTAAAAGGCGGAGCCATCAGGCCCGGGCGCCGCGGCATGGGCATCATGCGCGTTGAGTGCCCAGTCGCCGCGGCTGGGGCCGTCCTTGCTGCGGGCAAAGGACGGTTATTGGTGGGACTCAGCTCGGCTGTGGTCCGACCACTTGAAGAGCAGCCTATGCGCTGCTTCAAGTGTTTTGCGTTCGGCCACACCCGAGCCACGTGTCCCTCAAAGTTTGACTGGGGAGACACGTGCTACCAGTGCGGGCAAGAGGGACACAAGAGTGTCACCTGCCGCGCCACCACGCCACACTGCACGGCGTGTGCCGCCAGTGGCCGCCCCGCGGACCACAGGATGACGGGCAGGAGCTGCAAGCCCCCCGTGAGGAAGGGCATAGTGCCGGCGCAGGTTCGCCCTGTTGCCACCACCGCCGCCACCGTCGTCGCCGCTGCAGCTCCAGCGGCGGTTGCTGAGGAGGGGGGTGCGATGTCGGAATAATGGTTTCCGACTACCGCATCCTCCAGGCGAACACCAACCACTGCAGAGCGGCCCAGGACCTGCTGGTGCAGGCCATGGCTGAGTGGTTGGTGAACGTAGCGGTGGTCGCCGAGCCCTACTCGATCCCCGGCAGTTGGCTGGGTGACGAGGACGGCTTGGTGGCACTAGCGGCGCGGTCCTCCACAGACTCCCCTCCCCTCTCGCTATTAGAGAGGGGACCGGGATACGTGGCCGCCGCGTGGGGAGAGATAGCCCTCGTGGGCGTCTATTTCTCCCCAAACCGCCCCCTCCAGGATTTCGAGAACTATCTCGGAGTCCTGGCCGCCGTGGTCGGCAGGGCAGCGCCGCGTCAGGTCTTCGTGCTGGGAGACTTGAACGCCAAGTCGGTGACCTGGGGCAACCCGGCCACCGACGCACGCGGGCGGGCGGTGGAGATGTGGGCTGCCTCCTCTGGACTCTCCCTCTTGAACAGAGGAAGCGTCCAGACATGCGTGCGGCGTCAGGGTGGCTCAATAGTGGACGTCACTTTCGCCACCCCTGCGTTAGCCGCGCGCGTGTTGAACTGGCGGGTGGACCTCGTGGAGACCATGTCGGACCACCGCTACATCCGGTTCGACATCTCCACGAGTGGCCCCGGTGAGATGCGGCCCCTCTCGGGGCGATCACCGTTCCCGCGGTGGGCCCTAACCCGCCTGGACAGGGAGGCAGCGGCGGAGGCGGCGTTCATCCAGGACTGGCTGTCGCCGCCTACCGCCGGCTTGGATGTGGACGCCGTAGCGGGGCAACTGAGGGAGTCTCTGACCGAGGTATGCAACTCTAGCATGCCTCGGTCTCGCCGACGACCACTACCCAAACGCGCCGTGTACTGGTGGTCGGTGGAGCTGGCGGGGCTTCGAGCAGCGTGTGTGGGGGCAAGGAGGGCCTATACGCGGAGCCGGCGGCGGCGTCGACGGGACCGGGCCGACGAGGACCACCTCTATGAGCTATACATGGAGGCAAAAATGGTCCTCGATCGGGCCATCGCCGCCGCCAGAGACGCGGCGAGAGCCGAGCTGCTGGAGGGTCTCGACAACGACCCCTACGGGCGACCATATAAGGCGGCGCGCAACAAATTGCGCCCCTTTGGTCCCCCGGTTGCCGAGACCCTGGAGCCCGCATTTCTGGATGGGGTGGTTCAGTCCCTGTTCCCGTGCAGGGACAACAACTTCACCCCGCCAGTGATGGGCCCAGCACGAGCTATAGCCCCGCCAGACGACGAGGAAGAAGAGGAGGCCCCCCCTCCTGTCACGGAGTCGGAACTTGGCGCGGCGATTTTCCATATCCGCGCCAAGAAGACAGCTCCAGGCCCCGACGGCGTTCCCGCAAGGGTGGTGGCGATCGCTGCCACCCAAATGGAGGAGAGGTTTCGGGACCTCTTCAGCGCATGCCTTGCTTCTGGGAGGTTCCCGAAACCGTGGAAGGAGGGGCAGTTGTGCCTCCTTCGCAAGGAGGGCCGCCCCGCAGACTCCCCCTCGGCATACCGGCCCATCGTTCTGCTCGATGAGGTCGGCAAAATGTTCGAGGGGATAATCGCTGCGCGGTTAAAGGGCCATTTGCGCGGGATCGGGCCGGACTTGTCGGATGCTCAGTTCGGTTTTCGGGCTGAGCGTTCCACGGTGGACGCGCTGGCCTGCCTTAAGGGGCAGGCGAAGGAGGCGATGGAGGCAGGGGACGGATTGTTGGCTGTGTCATTCGACATAGCCAACGCCTTCAACTCCGTTCCCCACTCCACCATCCTAGAGGCGCTCCGATTCCACGGAGTGCCTCGATACCTGCGCAGTCTGCTGGCCAGCTACCTGGAGGATCGGGCGATCCTCCTGGTAAATAGGACTGGCCAAGTCCGGCGATACGCCGTTGAGGCCGGCGTTCCGCAGGGGTCAGTCATAGGACCTCTCCTCTGGAACGTCGGCTATGATTGGCTCCTGCGGGGAACTCTCCTCCGAGGCACGAGTGTCGTTTGCTACGCGGACGACACTCTCCTCACCGCCCGGGGGGGGAGTTTCAGGGAGGCGGCCAACTTGGCCTCGGCGGGCGGATCCTTGGTCGCGGGGAGGATCCGCCGCCTAGGTTTAACGGTGGCGCTGCACAAGACCGAGGCCGTGTTCTTCCACGGACCTCGGCAGCGCCCCCCACCTGACGCCCACATCTTCGTGGAGGGCGTCAGAATCGAGGTCAAGACCCAGATGAAATATCTGGGCCTTGTACTCGACAGCAGGTGGCGCTTCGGTCCGCATTTTAGCGGGCTGTCGTCGCGCCTGCTGAAGGCCGCGGGCGCGCTGTCCTGGCTGCTTCCCAACTTGGGGGGGCCCAGCGCACGATGCCGGCAACTTTACGCCGGCATCTTGAAGAGTATGGCCCTCTACGGGGCGCCCATCTGGGAGGACTCCCTCCAAAGGAGGGAGAACGCCGCTGCCCTGCGGGCGCCCCAAAGGGCCATAGCCCAGCGGGTGGCGCGGGCCTACCGCACGGTGGGCTTCGCGGCAGCATGCGCTCTGGCCGGCACCCCACCTTGGGAACTCGAGGCGTGGGTGCTCGCCAGAGTGTATGAATGGACGGCAGGGCGGAGGGCGAGAGGAGAACGCCCCGCCCCGGAAGAGCGGGAAGCCGTCCGGCGGGAGGCGAGGGACGCCATCGTCGTCCATTGGACGACGGACCTCGCCACCGCAGCCTTCGGCCGCCGAACCCTCGACGCGATTGGGCCGGTCCTGCGAGACTGGCTCGAGCGGTCGCATGGGTTCCTCTCCTTCCGCCTGGTGCAGGTGCTGTCCGGACACGGTTGTTTCGGATCGTACCTTCACCGTATCGGGCGGGAGGAGACGCCGTCGTGTCACGACTGTGGTGCGGCGGAGGACACGGCGCAGCACACTCTCGAGGTGTGCCCGTCGTGGTCCGAGCCGCGCCGCAGTCTCACAGCGGCGATCGGAACGGACCTTTCGCTCCCCGGCTTGATCAACGCCATGCTGGGGGATGAGGGGTCCTGGGCGGCAGTCGCCTCCTTCTGCGAATACGTCATGTCCCAGAAGGAGGCGGCGGAGCGCGCGCGGGAGGAAGACCCTCTTGCGGCGCCGCTCCGAAGGCGGAGGAGGGGTCGAAGAAGACGTCAGTATGACAGTCATCTCCGACTCCTCCCAGGTGGAGGCCAGCAGGCAACGGGTGCGGGGGCACCCTTGCCTGTATTGCACAGGCCTCCATCAGTGTCTGACGGGAATGGCCAGGTGTTCCCGGTCATTCCCGTAGCCCCCCAGCGTGGGGGGCATGCGGGGCCCGCCAGGTAGGCGGGCATGCGCCGGGAGGGTTGTGGAAGTAAAGGATGAGCCGGTTGCCCATGGCCCTCCCATCACGGCGATGCGGGAACACCGCTGAGTTTTAGTGGGTATACTGCCACTCTGGCAGGGAGTCCCACATACTCCGTGTCGTCCCCCGACGAGCGGAGATGCGTAATGTCATTTCTCAGCCACAAAAAAAAAAAAAAAAAAAAAGGTTACCGCGGGCGCGCTCTCTTGGCTGCTTCCCAACCTGGGGGGGCCCAGCGCACGATGCCGGCAACTTTACGCCGGCATCTTAAAGAGTATGGCCCTCTACGGGGCGCCCATCTGGGAGGACTCCCTCCACAGGAGGGAGAACGCCGCCGCCCTGCGGGCGCCCCAAAGGGCCATAGCCCAGCGGGTGGCGCGGGCCTACCGCACGGTGGGCTTCGCGGCAGCATGCGCTCTGGCCGGCACCCCACCTTGGGAACTCGAGGCGTGGGTGCTCGCCAGAGTGTATGAATGGACGGCGGGGCGGAGGGCGAGAGGAGAACGCCCCGCCCCGGAAGAGCGGGAAGCCGTCCGGCGGGAGGCGAGGGACGCCATCGTCGTCCATTGGACGACGGACCTCGCCACCGCAGCCTTCGGCCGCCGAACCCTCGACGCGATTGGGCCGGTCCTGCGAGACTGGCTCGAGCGGTCGCATGGGTTCCTCTCCTTCCGCCTGGTGCAGGTGCTGTCCGGACACGGTTGTTTCGGATCGTACCTGCACCGTATCAGGCGGGAGGAGACGCCGTCGTGTCACGACTGTGGCGCGGCGGAGGACACGGCGCAGCACATTCTCGAGGTGTGCCCGTCGTGGTCCGAGCCGCGCCGCAGTCTCACGGCGGCGATCGGAACGGACCTTTCTCTCCCCGGCTTGATCAACGCCATGCTGGGGGATGAGGGGTCCTGGGCGGCAGTCGCCTCCTTCTGCGAATACGTCATGTCCCAGAAGGAGGCGGCGGAGCGCGCGCGGGAGGAAGACCCTCTCGCGGCGCCGCTCCGAAGGCGGAGGAGGGGTCGAAGAAGACGTCAGTATGACAGTCATCTCCGACTCCTCCCAGGTGGAGGCCAGCAGGCAACGGGTGCGGGGGCACCCTTGCCTGTATTGCACAGGCCTCCATCAGTGTCGGACGGGAATGGCCAGGTGTTCCCGGCCATTCCCGTAGCCCCCCAGCCTGGGGGGCATGCGGGGCCCGCCAGCTAGGCGGGCATGCGCCGGGAGGGTTGTGGAAGTAAAGGATGAGCCGGTCTCCCATGGCCCTCCCATCACGGCGATGCGGGAACACCGCTGAGTTTTAGTGGGTATACTGCCACTCTGGCAGGGAGTCCCACATACTCCGTGTCGTCCCCCGACGAGCGGAGATGCGTAATGTCATTTCTCAGCGACAAAAAAAAAAAAAAAAAAAAAAGGTTAGGTTAGGTTAGGTTGCCTTGGGGATCCCCCCACAGCTTATACGTCCTCGTCGTGATCCCCGGGCAACGCCGTGTCTGACCACCGTAACGGAGTGGCAGACCGGCGGCTAAAGTGAGCTGTGAATCGTAGATTTTTTATGCGGACTTCTACGAATTTTAATTTTAACCTCATGAGTGCTAAACCGATGCGTGACGCCTCTGGGCGATTCATTTCGAATCGTTCTTCCCAGGGCGGTTCAAACGGCCCTTCTCAGGGCCCACCCAACGGCCCTTCTCAGGGCCAATCAAACGGCCCTTCTCAGGGCCACGCCGGCGACGCTATGGCGTCGGAAGCTGACCGCGCACCGTCTGCGGCCAGCTTGTTTAGCAGGCCAGACGAGTTGTCGGACTCCGACGACTCCTGTATGGACGCGTCGGCGGCTGAAAGCGGCTGCCTTAAGCGGAAGGGGGCCGATCTGAGGCTCGGGTCCGAGGGCTCCTCGGAGTCGGCCAGAAGCAAGCCGAAGAGGAAGTTGAAGTCCAAAAAGGCTTCGACTTCCTCTACCCACGATGTGGGGTTGGTGGACGCCGAGCGCCAGCTAGATCTGGCGAAAAGGGCGCAATTGCAGCAAGACCTGGAGGAGAGGGTCGCTGCGAAGGAGCGCCAGGCGCAAATCGCCAGGTCGAGGTCTGGCTATGGTGCAACTAGTGTGCTGTATGCCGACCACTCCCTGGCGGAACTGGAGCGCATGGCGCAGGAGGACAAGGAGGAGGTCTTGGAGGTCGCCTCAAAGTCCTCCAACTTGAAGGGGACCTTCCAGAAGGCCCTCAAATGCCGGGCTGCCAGCTTGCACGGCATTGTCCTGGAGCTGGTGAAGCGGACGGCCACGGACGAGACGCGGCAGCTGCAGGCAAGGGTGGATCGCCTGCAAGCGGACAACAGCCAGCTACACCAGAAGCTGGCTGAGGCCACGGCCCGGCCTGCCCAACCTGCCCCAGGTCCGGCAGTAGGAGGCTCCTCCTCCTCCCCTTCCAACCTTGAGGATATAATCCGCAAGGTTGTCATGGAGGAGAGGGCCTTCACCAGAGCCTGCTTCGCAGGCATCGAGGACCGGCTCTTGCCGGAAAGGCGGCTCCGACCGCCGCTAGCGGCGGATAAGAGTCCACCTTCGAAGGAGCCGGAACCTGTGCCTCTAGCAGGCTCGGCATCGTGTGCGCAGCCCCAGGCCGCGAAGCCCTCTAAGGGCAAGGGGAAAGGTAAGGGCAAGAGGACTAAGGTGGCTCCTCAAACCCCCACCACAAGTGCGGAGGGAGCGTCTGGGTCGTCTGCCACCCCAGCAGCCACCCAGAAGTCGCAGGAGGAAGACGCCCTTCTTCCCTCCACCACCCCGTCCAACCAGTCGTGGACGGAAGTGGTCAGGAGGGGAAAGAAGGGTAAAAAGTCGGCCTCCAAGCCCGCTGCGACTGCACCCGCAGCCAAAAGGGCTCCAGCCGGCGGGAGGAAGCTAGTTCCTCCCAAAACCGCGGCCGTCGTGGTGACCATCACCCCGGAGGCCGTGGTGCGGGGCGAGACGTACGAGTCCGTCCTAAGACGGGCTCGTACCAATGCTGATCCCACACAGCTAGGGATCAGCAACATCACGTGCCGCCGAACCCTAACCGGGGCTCGAATTTTCGAGTTCTCGGGGGAAACACGCGGCACAAATGCGGACCTCTTCGCAACAAAGTTGCAAGAGGTCATCGCGGATGCGGCAACGGTCGTCAGGCCCGTTAAGACCGCAGCCTTGGAGGTGGCCGATCTGGAGGATTCGGTCACCAAAGAGGATGTGGCTGCGGCCGTTGCTGCGGCTGGAGGCTGTGACGCTGGCGCGGTAAAAGGCGGAGCCATCAGGCCCGGGCGCCGCGGCATGGGCATCATGCGCGTTGAGTGCCCAGTCGCCGCGGCTGGGGCCGTCCTTGCTGCGGGCAAAGGACGGTTATTGGTGGGACTCAGCTCGGCTGTGGTCCGACCACTTGAAGACCAGCCTATGCGCTGCTTCAAGTGTTTTGCGTTCGGCCACACCCGAGCCACGTGTCCCTCAAAGTTTGACTGGGGAGACACGTGCTACCAGTGCGGGCAAGAGGGACACAAGAGTGTCACCTGCCGCGCCACCACGCCACACTGCACGGCGTGTGCCGCCAGTGGCCGCCCCGCGGACCACAGGATGACGGGCAGGAGCTGCAAGCCCCCCGTGAGGAAGGGCATAGTGCCGGCGCAGGTTCGCCCTGTTGCCACCACCGCCGCCACCGTCGTCGCCGCTGCAGCTCCAGCGGCGGTTGCTGAGGAGGGGGGTGCGATGTCGGAATAATGGTTTCCGACTACCGCATCCTCCAGGCGAACACCAACCACTGCAGAGCGGCCCAGGACCTGCTGGTGCAGGCCGGCTTGATCAACGCCATGCTGGGGGATGAGGGGTCCTGGGCGGCAGTCGCCTCCTTCTGCGAATACGTCATGTCCCAGAAGGAGGCGGCGGAGCGCGCGCGGGAGGAAGACCCTCTCGCGGCGCCGCTCCGAAGGCGGAGGAGGGGTCGAAGAAGACGTCAGTATGACAGTCATCTCCGACTCCTCCCAGGTGGAGGCCAGCAGGCAACGGGTGCGGGGGCACCCTTGCCTGTATTGCACAGGCCTCCATCAGTGTCGGACGGGAATGGCCAGGTGTTCCCGGCCATTCCCGTAGCCCCCCAGCCTGGGGGGCATGCGGGGCCCGCCAGCTAGGCGGGCATGCGCCGGGAGGGTTGTGGAAGTAAAGGATGAGCCGGTCTCCCATGGCCCTCCCATCACGGCGATGCGGGAACACCGCTGAGTTTTAGTGGGTATACTGCCACTCTGGCAGGGAGTCCCACATACTCCGTGTCGTCCCCCGACGAGCGGAGATGCGTAATGTCATTTCTCAGCGACAAAAAAAAAAAAAAAAAAAAAAGGTTAGGTTAGGTTAGGTTGCCTTGGGGATCCCCCCACAGCTTATACGTCCTCGTCGTGATCCCCGGGCAACGCCGTGTCTGACCACCGTAACGGAGTGGCAGACCGGCGGCTAAAGTGAGCTGTGAATCGTAGATTTTTTATGCGGACTTCTACGAATTTTAATTTTAACCTCATGAGTGCTAAACCGATGCGTGACGCCTCTGGGCGATTCATTTCGAATCGTTCTTCCCAGGGCGGTTCAAACGGCCCTTCTCAGGGCCCACCCAACGGCCCTTCTCAGGGCCAATCAAACGGCCCTTCTCAGGGCCACGCCGGCGACGCTATGGCGTCGGAAGCTGACCGCGCACCGTCTGCGGCCAGCTTGTTTAGCAGGCCAGACGAGTTGTCGGACTCCGACGACTCCTGTATGGACGCGTCGGCGGCTGAAAGCGGCTGCCTTAAGCGGAAGGGGGCCGATCTGAGGCTCGGGTCCGAGGGCTCCTCGGAGTCGGCCAGAAGCAAGCCGAAGAGGAAGTTGAAGTCCAAAAAGGCTTCGACTTCCTCTACCCACGATGTGGGGTTGGTGGACGCCGAGCGCCAGCTAGATCTGGCGAAAAGGGCGCAATTGCAGCAAGACCTGGAGGAGAGGGTCGCTGCGAAGGAGCGCCAGGCGCAAATCGCCAGGTCGAGGTCTGGCTATGGTGCAACTAGTGTGCTGTATGCCGACCACTCCCTGGCGGAACTGGAGCGCATGGCGCAGGAGGACAAGGAGGAGGTCTTGGAGGTCGCCTCAAAGTCCTCCAACTTGAAGGGGACCTTCCAGAAGGCCCTCAAATGCCGGGCTGCCAGCTTGCACGGCATTGTCCTGGAGCTGGTGAAGCGGACGGCCACGGACGAGACGCGGCAGCTGCAGGCAAGGGTGGATCGCCTGCAAGCGGACAACAGCCAGCTACACCAGAAGCTGGCTGAGGCCACGGCCCGGCCTGCCCAACCTGCCCCAGGTCCGGCAGTAGGAGGCTCCTCCTCCTCCCCTTCCAACCTTGAGGATATAATCCGCAAGGTTGTCATGGAGGAGAGGGCCTTCACCAGAGCCTGCTTCGCAGGCATCGAGGACCGGCTCTTGCCGGAAAGGCGGCTCCGACCGCCGCTAGCGGCGGATAAGAGTCCACCTTCGAAGGAGCCGGAACCTGTGCCTCTAGCAGGCTCGGCATCGTGTGCGCAGCCCCAGGCCGCGAAGCCCTCTAAGGGCAAGGGGAAAGGTAAGGGCAAGAGGACTAAGGTGGCACTAGCGGCGCGGTCTTCCACAGACTCCCCTCCCCTCTCGCTATTAGAGAGGGGACCGGGATACGTGGCCGCCGCGTGGGGAGAGATAGCCCTCGTGGGCGTCTATTTCTCCCCAAACCGCCCTCTCCAGGACTTCGAGAACTATCTCGGAGTCCTGGCCGCCGTGGTCGGCAGGGTGGCGCCGCGTCAGGTCTTCGTGCTGGGAGACTTGAACGCCAAGTCGGTGACCTGGGGCAACCCGGCCACCGACGCACGCGGGCGGGCGGTGGAGATGTGGGCTGCCTCCTCTGGACTCTCCCTCTTGAACAGAGGAAGCGTCCAGACATGCGTGCGGCGTCAGGGTGGCTCAATAGTGGACGTCACTTTCGCCACCCCTGCGTTAGCCGCGCGCGTGTTGAACTGGCGGGTGGACCTCGTGGAGACCATGTCGGACCACCGCTACATCCGGTTCGACATCTCCACAAGTGGCCCCGGTGAGATGCGGCCCCTCTCGGGGCGATCACCGTTCCCGCGGTGGGCCCTAACCCGCCTGGACAGGGAGGCAGCGGCGGAGGCGGCGTTCATCCAGGACTGGCTGTCGCCGCCTACCGCCGGCTTGGATGTGGACGCCGTAGCGGGGCAGCTGAGGGAGTCTCTGACCGAGGTATGCAACTCTAGCATGCCTCGGTCTCGCCGACGACCACTACCCAAACGCGCTGTGTACTGGTGGTCGGTGGAGCTGGCGGGGCTTCGAGCAGCGTGTGTGGGGGCAAGGAGGGCCTATACGCGGAGCCGGCGGCGGCGTCGACGGGACCGGGCCGACGAGGACCACCTCTATGAGCTATACATGGAGGCAAAAATGGTCCTCGATCGGGCCATCGCCGCCGCCAGAGACTCGGCGAGAGCCGAGCTGCTGGAGGGTCTCGACAACGACCCTTACGGGCGACCATATAAGGCGGCGCGCAACAAATTGCGCCCCTTTGGTCCCCCGGTTGCCGAGACCCTGGAGCCCGCGTTTCTGGATGGGGTGGTTCAGTCCCTATTCCCGTGCAGGGACAGCCACTTCACCCCGCCAGTGATGGGCCCATCACGAGCTATAGCCCCGCCAGACGACGAGGAAGAAGAGGAGGCCCCCCCTCCTGTCACGGAGTCGGAACTTGGCGCGGCGATTTTCCATATCCGCGCCAAGAAGACGGCTCCAGGCCCCGACGGCGTTCCCGCAAGGGTGGTGGCGATCGCTGCCACCCAAATGGAGGAGAGGTTTCGGGACCTCTTCAGCGCATGCCTTGCTTCTGGGAGGTTCCCGAAACCGTGGAAGGAGGGGCAGTTGTGCCTCCTTCGCAAGGAGGGCCGCCCCGCAGACTCCCCCTCGGCATACCGGCCCATCGTTCTGCTCGATGAGGTCGGCAAAATGTTCGAGGGGATAATCGCTGCGCGGTTAAAGGGCCATTTGCGCGGGATCGGGCCGGACTTGTCGGATGCTCAGTTCGGTTTTCGGGCTGAGCGTTCCACGGTGGACGCGCTAGCCTGCCTTAAGTGGCAGGCGAAGGAGGCGATGGAGGCAGGGGACGGATTGTTGGCTGTGTCATTCGACATAGCCAACGCCTTCAACTCCGTTCCCCACTCCACCATCCTAGAGGCGCTCCGATTCCACGGAGTGCCTCGATACCTGCGCAGTCTGCTGGCCAGCTACCTAGAGGATCGGGCGATCCTCCTGGTAAATAGGACTGGCCAAGTCCGGCGATACGCCGTTGAGGCCGGCGTTCCGCAGGGGTCAGTCATAGGACCTCTCCTCTGGAACGTCGGCTATGATTGGCTCCTGCGGGGAACTCTCCTCCGAGGCACGAGTGTCGTTTGCTACGCGGACGACACTCTCCTCACCGCCCGGGGGGGGAGTTTCAGGGAGGCGGCCAACTTGGCCTCGGCGGGCGGATCCTTGGTCGCGGGGAGGATCCGCCGCCTAGGTTTAACGGTGGCGCTGCACAAGACCGAGGCCGTGTTCTTCCACGGACCTCGGCAGCGCCCCCCACCTGACGCCCACATCTTCGTGGAGGGCGTCAGAATCGAGGTCAAGGCCCAGATGAAATATCTGGGCCTTGTACTCGACAGCAGGTGGCGCTTCGGTCCGCATTTTAGCGGGCTGTCGTCGCGCCTGCTGAAGACCGCGGGCGCGCTGTCTTGGCTGCTTCCCAACCTGGGGGGGCCCAGCGCACGATGCCGGCAACTTTACGCCGGCATCTTAAAGAGTATGGCCCTCTACGGGGCGCCCATCTGGGAGGACTCCCTCCACAGGAGGGAGAACGCCGCCGCCCTGCGGGCGCCCCAAAGGGCCATAGCCCAGCGGGTGGCGCGGGCTTACCGCACGGTGGGCTTCGCGGCAGCATGCGCTCTGGCCGGCACCCCACCTTGGGAACTCGAGGCGTGGGTGCTCGCCAGAGTGTATGAATGGACGGCGGGGCGGAGGGCGAGAGGAGAACGCCCCGCCCCGGAAGAGCGGGAAGCCGTCCGGCGGGAGGCGAGGGACGCCATCGTCGTCCATTGGACGACGGACCTCGCCACCGCAGCCTTCGGCCGCCGAACCCTCGACGCGATTGGGCCGGTCCTGCGAGACTGGCTCGAGCGGTCGCATGGGTTCCTCTCCTTCCGCCTGGTGCAGGTGCTGTCCGGACACGGTTGTTTCGGATCGTACCTGCACCGTATCGGGCGGGAGGAGACGCCGTCGTGTCACGACTGTGGCGCGGCGGAGGACACGGCGCAGCACACTCTCGAGGTGTGCCCGTCGTGGTCCGAGCCGCGCCGCAGTCTCACGGCGGCGATCGGAACGGACCTTTCTCTCCCCGGCTTGATCAACGCCATGCTGGGGGATGAGGGGTCCTGGGCGGCAGTCGCCTCCTTCTGCGAATACGTCATGTCCCAGAAGGAGGCGGCGGAGCGCGCGCGGGAGGAAGACCCTCTCGCGGCGCCGCTCCGAAGGCGGAGGAGGGGTCGAAGAAGACGTCAGTATGACAGTCATCTCCGACTCCTCCCAGGTGGAGGCCAGCAGGCAACGGGTGCGGGGGCACCCTTGCCTGTATTGCACAGGCCTCCATCAGTGTCGGACGGGAATGGCCAGGTGTTCCCGGCCATTCCCGTAGCCCCCCAGCATGGGGGGCATGCGGGGCCCGCCAGCTAGGCGGGCATGCGCCGGGAGGGTTGTGGAAGTAAAGGATGAGCCGGTCTCCCATGGCCCTCCCATCACGGCGATGCGGGAACACCGCTGAGTTTTAGTGGGTATACTGCCACTCTGGCAGGGAGTCCCACATACTCCGTGTCGTCCCCCGACGAGCGGAGATGCGTAATGTCATTTCTCAGCGAAAAAAAAAAAAAAAAAAAAAAAAAAAAAAAAAAAAAAAAAAAAAAAAAAAAAAAGGTTAGGTTGCCTTCACCAGAGCCTGCTTCGCAGGCATCGAGGACCGGCTCTTGCCGGAAAGGCGGCTCCGACCGCCGCTAGCGGCGGATAAGAGTCCACCTTCGAAGGAGCCGGAACCTGTGCCTCTAGCAGGCTCGGCATCGTGTGCGCAGCCCCAGGCCGCGAAGCCCTCTAAGGGCAAGGGGAAAGGTAAGGGCAAGAGGACTAAGGTGGCTCCTCAAACCCCCACCACAAGTGCGGAGGGAGCGTCTGGGTCGTCTGCCACCCCAGCAGCCACCCAGAAGTCGCAGGAGGAAGACGCCCTTCTTCCCTCCACCACCCCGTCCAACCAGTCGTGGACGGAAGTGGTCAGGAGGGGAAAGAAGGGTAAAAAGTCGGCCTCCAAGCCCGCTGCGACTGCTCCCGCAGCCAAAAGGGCTCCAGCCGGCGGGAGGAAGCTAGTTCCTCCCAAAACCGCGGCCGTCGTGGTGACCATCACCCCGGAGGCCGTGGAGCGGGGCGAGACGTACGAGTCCGTCCTAAGACGGGCTCGTACCAATGCTGATCCCACGCAGCTGGGGATCAGCAACATCACGTGCCGCCGAACCCTAACCGGGGCTCGAATTTTCGAGTTCTCGGGGGAAACACGCGGCACAAATGCGGACCTCTTCGCAACAAAGTTGCAAGAGGTCATCGCGGATGCGGCAACGGTCGTCAGGCCCGTTAAGACCGCAGCCTTGGAGGTGGCCGATCTGGAGGATTCGGTCACCAAGGAGGATGTGGTGGCGGCCGTTGCTGCGGCTGGAGGCTGCGACGCTGGCGCGGTAAAAGGCGGAGCCATCAGGCCCGGGCGCCGCGGCATGGGCATCATGCGCGTTGAGTGCCCAGTCGCCGCGGCTGGGGCCGTCCTTGCTGCGGGCAAAGGAAGGTTATTGGTGGGACTCAGCTCGGCTGTGGTCCGACCACTTGAAGACCAGCCTATGCGCTGCTTCAAGTGTTTTGCGTTCGGCCACACCCGAGCCACGTGTCCCTCAAAGTTCGATTGGGGAGACACGTGCTACCAGTGCGGGCAAGAGGGACACAAGAGTGTCACCTGCCGCGCCACCACGCCACACTGCACGGCGTGTGCCGCCAGTGGCCGCCCCGCGGACCACAGGATGACGGGCAGGAGCTGCAAGCCCCCCGTGAGGAAGGGCATAGTGCCGGCGCAGGTTCGCCCTGTTGCCACCACCGCCGCCACCGTCGTCGCCGCTGCAGCTCCAGCGGCGGTTGCTGAGGAGGGGGGTGCGATGTCGGAATAATGGTTTCCGACTACCGCATCCTCCAGGCGAACACCAACCACTGCAGAGCGGCCCAGGACCTGCTGGTGCAGGCCATGGCTGAGTGGTTGGTGAACGTAGCGGTGGTCGCCGAGCCCTACTCGATCCCCGGCAGTTGGCTGGGTGACGAGGAGGGCTTGGTGGCACTAGCGGCGCGGTCTTCCACAGACTCCCCTCCCCTCTCGCTATTAGAGAGGGGACCGGGATACGTGGCCGCCGCGTGGGGAGAGATAGCCCTCGTGGGCGTCTATTTCTCCCCAAACCGCCCTCTCCGGGACTTCGAGAACTATCTCGGAGTCCTGGCCGCCGTGGTCGGCAGGGAGGCGCCGCGTCAGGTCTTCGTGCTGGGAGACTTGAACGCCAAGTCGGTGACCTGGGGCAACCCGGCCACCGACGCACGCGGGCGGGCGGTGGAAATGTGGGCTGCCTCCTCTGGACTCTCCCTCTTGAACAGAGGAAGTGTCCAGACATGCGTGCGGCGTCAGGGTGGCTCAATAGTGGACGTCACTTTCGCCACCCCTGCGTTGGCCGCGCGCGTGTTGAACTGGCGGGTGGACCTCGTGGAGACCATGTCGGACCACCGCTACATCCGGTTCGACATCTCCGCGAGTGGCCCCGGTGAGATGCGGCCCCTCTCGGGGCGATCACCGTTCCCGCGGTGGGCCGTAACCCGCCTGGACAGGGAGGCAGCGGCGGAGGCGGCGTTCATCCAGGACTGGCTGTCGCCGCCTACCGCCGGCTTGGATGTGGACGCCGTAGCGGGGATACTGAGGGAGTCTCTGACCGAGGTATGCAACTCTAGCATGCCTCGGTCTCGCCGACGACCACTACCCAAACGCGCCGTGTACTGGTGGTCGGTGGAGCTGGCGGGGCTTCGAGCAGCGTGTGTGGCGGCAAGGAGGGCCTATACGCGGAGCCGGCGGCGGCGTCGACGGGACCGGGCCGACGAGGACCACCTCTATGAGCTATACATGGAGGCAAAAATGGTCCTCGATCGGGCCATCGCCGCCGCCAGAGACTCGGCGAGAGCCGAGCTGCTGGAGGGTCTCGACAACGACCCCTACGGGCGACCATATAAGGCGGCGCGCAACAAATTGCGCCCCTTTGGTCCCCCGGTTGCCGAGACCCTGGAGCCCGCATTTCTGGATGGGGTGGTTCAGTCCCTGTTCCCGTGCAGGGACAACAACTTCACCCCGCCAGTGATGGGCCCAGCACGAGCTATAGCCCCGCCAGACGACGAGGAAGAAGAGGAGGCCCCCCCTCCTGTCACGGAGTCGGAACTTGGCGCGGCGATTTTCCATATCCGCGCCAAGAAGACAGCTCCAGGCCCCGACGGCGTTCCCGCAAGGGTGGTGGCAATCGCTGCCACCCAAATGGAGGAGAGGTTTCGGGACCTCTTCAGCGCATGCCTTGCTTCTGGGAGGTTCCCGAAACCGTGGAAGGAGGGGCAGTTGTGCCTCCTTCGCAAGGAGGGCCGCCCCGCAGACTCCCCCTCGGCATACCGGCCCATCGTTCTGCTCGATGAGGTCGGCAAAATGTTCGAGGGGATAATCGCTGCGCGGTTAAAGGGCCATTTGCGCGGGATCGGGCCGGACTTGTCGGATGCTCAGTTCGGTTTTCGGGCTGAGCGTTCCACGGTGGACGCGCTGGCCTGCCTTAAGGGGCAGGCGAAGGAGGCGATGGAGGCAGGGGACGGATTGTTGGCTGTGTCATTCGACATAGCCAACGCCTTCAACTCCGTTCCCCACTCCACCATCCTAGAGGCGCTCCGATTCCACGGAGTGCCTCGATACCTGCGCAGTCTGCTGGCCAGCTACCTGGAGGATCGGGCGATCCTCCTGGACGCCGTTGAGGCCGGCGTTCCGCAGGGGTCAGTCATAGGACCTCTCCTCTGGAACGTCGGCTATGATTGGCTCCTGCGGGGAACTCTCCTCCGAGGCACGAGAGTCGTGTGCTACGCGGACGACACTCTCCTCACCGCCCGGGGGGGGAGTTTCAGGGAAGCGGCCAACTTGGCCTCGGCGGGCGGATCCTTGGTCGCGGGGAGGATCCGCCGCCTAGGTTTAACGGTGGCGCTGCACAAGACCGAGGCCGTGTTCTTCCACGGACCTCGGCAGCGCCCCCCACCTGACGCCCACATCTTCGTGGAGGGCGTCAGAATCGAGGTCAAGGCCCAGATGAAATATCTGGGCCTTGTACTCGACAGCAGGTGGCGCTTCGGTCCGCATTTTAACGGGCTGTCGTCGCGCCTGCTGAAGACCGCGGGCGCGCTCTCTTGGCTGCTTCCCAACCTGGGGGGGCCCAGCGCACGATGCCGGCAACTTTACGCCGGCATCTTAAAGAGTATGGCCCTCTACGGGGCGCCCATCTGGGAGGACTCCCTCCAAAGGAGGGAGAACGCCGCCGCCCTGCGGGCGCCCCAAAGGGCCATAGCCCAGCGGGTGGCGCGGGCCTACCGCACGGTGGGCTTCGCGGCAGCATGCGCTCTGGCCGGCACCCCACCTTGGGAACTCGAGGCGTGGGTGCTCGCCAGAGTGTATGAATGGACGGCGGGGCGGAGGGCGAGAGGAGAACGCCCCGCCCCGGAAGAGCGAGAAGCCGTCCGGCGGGAGGCGAGGGACGCCATCGTCGTCCATTGGACGACGGACCTCGCCACCGCAGCCTTCGGCCGCCGAACCCTCGACGCGATTGGGCCGGTCCTGCGAGACTGGCTCGAGCGGTCGCATGGGTTCCTCTCCTTCCGCCTGGTGCAGGTGCTGTCCGGACACGGTTGTTTCGGATCGTACCTGCACCGTATCGGGCGGGAGGAGACGCCGTCGTGTCACGACTGTGGCGCGGCGGAGGACACGGCGCAGCACACTCTCGAGGTGTGCCCGTCGTGGTCCGAGCCGCGCCGCAGTCTCACGGCGGCGATCGGAACGGACCTTTCCCTCCCCAGCTTGATCAACGCCATGCTGGGGGATGAGGGGTCCTGGGCGGCAGTCGCCTCCTTCTGCGAATACGTCATGTCCCAGAAGGAGGCGGCGGAGCGCGCGCGGGAGGAAGACCCTCTCGCGGCGCCGCTCCGAAGGCGGAGGAGGGGTCGAAGAAGACGTCAGTATGACAGTCATCTCCGACTCCTCCCAGGTGGAGGCCAGCAGGCAACGGGTGCGGGGGCACCCTTGCCTGTATTGCACAGGCCTCCATCAGTGTCGGACGGGAATGGCCAGGTGTTCCCGGCCATTCCCGTAGCCCCCCAGCCTGGGGGGCATGCGGGGCCCGCCAGCTAGGCGGGCATGCGCCGGGAGGGTTGTGGAAGTAAAGGATGAGCCGGTCTCCCATGGCCCTCCCATCACGGCGATGCGGGAACACCGCTGAGTTTTAGTGGGTATACTGCCACTCTGGCAGGGAGTCCCACATACTCCGTGTCGTCCCTCGACGAGCGGAGATGCGTAATGTCATTTCTCAGCGAAAAAAAAAAAAAAAAAAAAAAAAAAAAAAAAGGTTAGGTTAGGTTAAGAGCGGGAAGCCGTCCGGCGGGAGGCGAGGGACGACCTCGCCACCGCAGCCTTCGGCCGCCGAGCCCTCGACGCGATTGGGCCGGTCCTGCGAGACTGGCTCGAGCGGTCGCATGGGTTCCTCTCCTTCCGCCTGGTGCAGGTGCTGTCCGGACACGGTTGTTTCGGATCGTACCTGCACCGTATCGGGCGGGAGGAGACGCCGTCGTGTCACGACTGTGGCGCGGCGGAGGACACGGCGCAGCACACTCTCGAGGTGTGCCCGTCGTGGTCCGAGCCGCGCCGCAGTCTCACGGCGGCGATCAGAACGGACCTTTCTCTCCCCGGCTTGATCAACGCCATGCTGGGGGATGAGGGGTCCTGGGCGGCAGTCGCCTCCTTCTGCGAATACGTCATGTCCCAGAAGGAGGCGGCGGAGCGCGCGCGGGAGGAAGACCCTCTCGCGGCGCCGCTCCGAAGGCGGAGGAGGGGTCGAAGAAGACGTCAGTATGACAGTCATCTCCGACTCCTCCCAGGTGGAGGCCAGCAGGCAACAGGTGCGGGGGCACCCTTGCCTGTATTGCACAGGCCTCCATCAGTGTCGGACGGGAATGGCCAGGTGTTCCCGGCCATTCCCGTAGCCCCCCAGCCTGGGGGGCATGCGGGGCCCGCCAGCTAGGCGGGCATGCGCCGGGAGGGTTGTGGAAGTAAAGGATCAGCCGGTCTCCCATGGCCCTCCCATCACGGCGATGCGGGAACACCGCTGAGTTTTAGTGGGTATACTGCCACTCTGGCAGGGAGTCCCACATACTCCGTGTCGTCCCCCGACGAGCGGAGATGCGTAATGTCATTTCTCAGCGAAAAAAAAAAAAAAAAAAAAAAAAGGTTAGGTTAGGTTGGGGATCCCCCCACAGCTTATACGTCCTCGTCGTGATCCCCGGGCAACGCCGTGTCTGACCACCGTAACGGAGTGGCAGACCGGCGGCTAAAGTGAGCTGTGAATCGTAGATTTTTTATGCGGACATCTGCGAATTTTAATTTTAATTTTAACCTGATGAGCACTAAACCGATGCGTGACGCCTCTGGGCGATTCATTTCGAATCGTTCTTCCCAGGGCGGTTCAAACGGCCCTTCTCAGGGCCCACCCAACGGCCCTTCTCAGGGCCAATCAAACGGCCCTTCTCAGGGCCACGCCGGCGACGCTATGGCGTCGGAAGCTGACCGCGCACCGTCTGCGGCCAGCTTGTTTAGCAGGCCAGACGAGTTGTCGGACTCCGACGACTCCTGTATGGACGCGTCGGCAGCTGAAAGCGGCTGCCTTAAGCGGAAGGGGGCCGATCTGAGGCTCGGGTCCGAGGGCTCCTCGGAGTCGGCCAGAAGCAAGCCGAAGAGGAAGTTGAAGTCCAAAAAGGCTTCGACTTCCTCTACCCACGATGTGGGCTTGGTGGACGCCGAGCGCCAGCTAGATCTGGCGAAAAGGGCGCAATTGCAGCAAGACCTGGAGGAGAGGGTCGCTGCGAAGGAGCGCCAGGCGCAAATCGCCAGGTCGAGGTCTGGCTATGGTGCAACTAGTGTGCTGTATGCCGACCACTCCCTGGCGGAACTGGAGCGCATGGCGCAGGAGGACAAGGAGGAGGTCTTGGAGGTCGCCTCAAAGTCCTCCAACTTGAAGGGGACCTTCCAGAAGGCCCTCAAATGCCGGGCCGCCAGCTTGCACGGCATTGTCCTGGAGCTGGTGAAGCGGACGGCCACGGACGAGACGCGGCAGCTGCAGGCAAGGGTGGATCGCCTGCAAGCGGACAACAGCCAGCTACACCAGAAGCTGGCTGAGGCCACGGCCCGGCCTGCCCAACCTGCCCCAGGTCCGGCAGTAGGAGGCTCCTCCTCCTCTCCTTCCAACCTTGAGGATATAATCCGCAAGGTTGTCATGGAGGAGAGGGCCTTCACCAGAGCCTGCCTCGCAGGCATCGAGGACCGGCTCTTGCCGGAAAGGCGGCTCCGACCGCCGCTAGCGGCGGATAAGAGTCCTCCGTCGAAGGAGCCGGAACCTGTGCCTCTAGCAGGCTCGGCATCGCGTGCGCAGCCCCAGGCCGTGAAGCCCTCCAAGGGCAAGGGGAAAGGCAAGGGCAAGAGGACCAAGGTGGCTCCTCAAACCCCCACCACAAGTGCGGAGGGAGCGTCTGGGTCGTCTGCCACCCCAGCAGCCACCCAGAAGTCGCAGGAGGAAGACGCCCTTCTTCCCTCCACCACCCCGTCCAACCAGTCGTGGACGGAAGTGGTCAGGAGGGGAAAGAAGGGTAAAAAGTCGGCCTCCAAGCCCGCTGCGACTGCTCCCGCAGCCAAAAGGGCTCCAGCCGGCGGGAGGAAGCTAGTTCCTCCCAAAACCGCGGCCGTCGTGGTGACCATCACCCCGGAGGCCGTGGAGCGGGGCGAGACGTACGAGTCCGTCCTAAGACGGGCTCGTAACAATGCTGATCCCACGCAGCTGGGGATCAGCAACATCACGTGCCGCCGAACCCTAACCGGGGCTCGAATTTTCGAGTTCTCGGGGGAAACACGCGGCACAAATGCGGACCTCTTCGCAACAAAGTTGCAAGAGGTCATCGCGGATGCGGCAACGGTCGTCAGGCCCGTTAAGACCGCAGCCTTGGAGGTGGCCGATCTGGAGGATTCGGTCACCAAGGAGGATGTGGTGGCGGCCGTTGCTGCGGCTGGAGGCTGCGACGCTGGCGCGGTAAAAGGCGGAGCCATCAGGCCCGGGCGCCGCGGCATGGGCATCATGCGCGTTGAGTGCCCAGTCGCCGCGGCTGGGGCCGTCCTTGCTGCGGGCAAAGGAAGGTTATTGGTGGGACTCAGCTCGGCTGTGGTCCGACCACTTGAAGACCAGCCTATGCGCTGCTTCAAGTGTTTTGCGTTCGGCCACACCCGAGCCACGTGTCCCTCAAAGTTTGATTGGGGAGACACGTGCTACCAGTGCGGGCAAGAGGGACACAAGAGTGTCACCTGCCGCGCCACCACGCCACACTGCACGGCGTGTGCCGCCAGTGGCCGCCCCGCGGACCACAGGATGACGGGCAAGAGCTGCAAGCCCCCCGTGAGGAAGGGCATAGTGCCGGCGCAGGTTCGCCCTGTTGCCACCACCGCCGCCACCGTCGTCGCCGCTGCAGCTCCAGCGGCGGTTGCTGAGGAGGGGGGTGCGATGTCGGAATAATGGTTTCCGACTACCGCATCCTCCAGGCGAACACCAACCACTGCAGAGCGGCCCAGGACCTGCTGGTGCAGGCCATGGCTGAGTGGTTGGTAAACGTAGCGGTGGTCGCCGAGCCCTACTCGATCCCCGGCAGTTGGCTGGGTGACGAGGAGGGCTTGGTGGCACTAGCGGCGCGGTCTTCCACAGACTCCCCTCCCCTCTCGCTATTAGAGAGGGGACCGGGATACGTGGCCGCCGCGTGGGGAGAGATAGTCCTCGTGGGCGTCTATTTCTCCCCAAACCGCCCTCTCCGGGACTTCGAGAACTATCTCGGAGTCCTGGCCGCCGTGGTCGGCAGGGCGGCGCCGCGTCAGGTCTTCGTGCTGGGAGACTTGAACGCCAAGTCGGTGACCTGGGGCAACCCGGCCACCGACGCACGCGGGCGGGCGGTGGAAATGTGGGCTGCCTCCTCTGGACTCTCCCTCTTGAACAGAGGAAGCGTCCAGACATGCGTGCGGCGTCAGGGTGGCTCAATAGTGGACGTCACTTTCGCCACCCCTGCGTTAGCCGCGCGCGTGTTGAACTGGCGGGTGGACCTCGTGGAGACCATGTCGGACCACCGCTACATCCGGTTCGACATCTCCACGAGTGGCCCCGGTGAGATGCGGCCCCTCTCGGGGCGATCACCGTTCCCGCGGTGGGCCCTAACCCGCCTGGACAGGGAGGCAGCGGCGGAGGCGGCGTTCATCCAGGACTGGCTGTCGCCGCCTACCGCTGGCTTGGATGTGGACGCCGTAGCGGGGAAACTGAGGGAGTCTCTGACCGAGGTATGCAACTCTAGCATGCCTCGGTCTCGCCGACGACCACTACCAAAACGCGCCGTGTACTGGTGGTCGGTGGAGCTGGCGGGGCTTCGAGCAGCGTGTGTGGAGGCAAGGAGGGCCTATACGCGGAGCCGGCGGCGGCGTCGACGGGACCGGGCCGACGAGGACCACCTCTATGAACTATACATGGAGGCAAAAATGGTCCTCGATCGGGCCATCACCACCGCCAGAGACTCGGCGAGAGCCGAGCTGCTGGAGGGTCTCGACAACGACCCCTACGGAAGACCATATAAGGCGGCGCGCAACAAATTGCGCCCCTTTGGTCCCCCGGTTGCCGAGACCCTGGAGCCCGCATTTCTGGATGGGGTGGTTCAGTCCCTGTTCCCGTGCAGGGACAACAACTTCACCCCGCCAGTGATGGGCCCAGCACGAGCTATAGCCCCGCCAGACGACGAGGAAGAAGAGGAGGCCCCCTCTCCTGTCACGGAGTCGGAACTTGGCGCGGCGATTCTCCATATCCGCGCCAAGAAGACAGCTCCAGGCCCCGACGGCGTTCCCGCAAGGGTGGTGGCGATCGCTGCCACCCAAATGGAGGAGAGGTTTCGGGACCTCTTCAGCGTATGCCTTGCTTCTGGGAGGTTCCCGAAACCGTGGAAGGAGGGGCAGTTGTGCCTCCTTCGCAAGGAGGGCCGCCCCGCAGACTCCCCCTCGGCATACCGGCCCATCGTTCTGCTCGATGAGGTCGGCAAAATGTTCGAGGGGATAATCGCTGCGCGGTTAAAGGGCCATTTGCGCGGGATCGGGCCGGACTTGTCGGATGCTCAGTTCGGTTTTCGGGCTGAGCGTTCCACGGTGGACGCGCTGGCCTGCCTTAAGGGGCAGGCGAAGGAGGCGATGGAGGCAGGGGACGGATTGTTGGCTGTGTCATTCGACATAGCCAACGCCTTCAACTCCGTTCCCCACTCCACCATCCTAGAGGCGCTCCGATTCCACGGAGTGCCTCGATACCTGCGCAGTCTGCTGGCCAGCTACCTGGAGGATCGGGCGATCCTCCTGGTAAATAGGACTGGCCAAGTCCGGCGATACGCCGTTGAGGCCGGCGTTCCGCAGGGGTCAGTCATAGGACCTCTCCTCTGGAACGTCGGCTATGATTGGCTCCTGCGGGGAACTCTCCTCCGAGGCACGAGTGTCGTTTGCTACGCGGACGACACTCTCCTCACCGCCCGGGGGGGGAGTTTCAGGGAGGCGGCCAACTTGGCCTCGGCGGGCGGATCCTTGGTCGCGGGGAGGATCCGCCGCCTAGGTTTAACGGTGGCGCTGCACAAGACCGAGGCCGTGTTCTTCCACGGACCTCGGCAGCGCCCCCCACCTGACGCCCACATCTTCGTGGAGGGCGTCAGAATCGAGGTCAAGGCCCAGATGAAATATCTGGGCCTTGTACTCGACAGCAGGTGGCGCTTCGGTCCGCATTTTAGCGGGCTGTCGTCGCGCCTGCTGAAGACCGCGGGCGCGCTGTCTTGGCTGCTTCCCAACCTGGGGGGGCCCAGCGCACGATGCCGGCAACTTTACGCCGGCATCTTAAAGAGTATGGCCCTCTACGGGGCGCCCATCTGGGAGGACTCCCTCCACAGGAGGGAGAACGCCGCCGCCCTGCGGGCGCCCCAAAGGGCCATAGCCCAGCGGGTGGCGCGGGCCTACCGCACGGTGGGCTTCGCGGCAGCATGCGCTCTGGCCGGCACCCCGCCTTGGGAACTCGAGGCGTGGGTGCTCGCCAGAGTGTATGAATGGACGGCGGGGCGGAGGGCGAGAGGAGAACGCCCCGCCCCGGAAGAGCGGGAAGCCGTCCGGCGGGAGGCGAGGGACGCCATCGTCGTCCATTGGACGACGGACCTCGCCACCGCAGCCTTCGGCCGCCGAACCCTCGACGCGATTGGGCCGGTCCTGCGAGACTGGCTCGAGCGGTCGCATGGGTTCCTCTCCTTCCGCCTGGTGCAGGTGCTGTCCGGACACGGTTGTTTCGGATCGTACCTGCACCGTATCGGGCGGGAGGAGACGCCGTCGTGTCACGACTGTGGCGCGGCGGAGGACACGGCGCAGCACACTCTCGAGGTGTGCCCGTCGTGGTCCGAGCCGCGCCGCAGTCTCACGGCGGCGATCGGAACGGACCTTTCGCTCCCCGGCTTGATCAACGCCATGCTGGGGGATGAGGGGTCCTGGGCGGCAGTCGCCTCCTTCTGCGAACACGTCATGTCCCAGAAGGAGGCGGCGGAGCGCGCGCGGGAGGAAGACCCTCTCGCGGCGCCGCTCCGAAGGCGAAGGAGGGGTCGAAGAAGACGTCAGTATGACAGTCATCTCCGACTCCTCCCAGGTGGAGGCCAGCAGGCAACGGGTGCGGGGGCACCCTTGCCTGTATTGCACAGGCCTCCACCAGTGTCGGACGGGAATGGCCAGGTGTTCCCGGCCATTCCCGTAGCCCCCCAGCCTGGGGGGCATGCGGGGCCTGCCAGCTAGGCGGGCATGCGCCGGGAGGGTTGTGGAAGCAAAGGTTGAGCCGGTTTCCCATGGCCCTCCCATCACGGCGATGCGGGAACACCGCTGAGTTTTAGTGGGTATACTGCCACTCTGGCAGGGAGTCCCACATACTCCGTGTCGTCCCCCGACGAGTGGAGATGCGTAATGTCATTTCTCAGCGACAAAAAAAAAAAAAAAAAAAGGTTAGGTTGGGGATCCCCCCACAGCTTATACGTCCTCGTCGTGATCCCCGGGCAACGCCGTGTCTGACCACCGTAACGGAGTGGCAGACCGGCGGCTAAAGTGAGCTGTGAATCGTAGATTTTTATGCGGACGTCTGCGAATTTGAATTTTAATTTTAACCCGATGTATAAGAAACCGATGCGTGACGCCTCTGGGCGACTCGTTTCGAATCGTTCTTCCCAAGGCGATTCAAACGGCCCTTCTCAGGGCCCACCCAACGGCCCTTCTCAGGGCCAATCAAACGGCCCTTCTCAGGGCCACGCCGGCGACGCTACGGCGTCGGAAGCTGACCGCGCACCGTCTGCGGCCAGCTTGTTTAGCAGGCCAGACGAGTTGTCGGACTCCGACGACTCCAGTATGGACGCGTCGGCGGCTGAAAGCGGCTGCCTCAAAAGGAAAGGGGCTGATCTGAGGCTCGGGTCCGAGGGCTCCTCGGAGTCGGCCAGAAGCAAGCCGAAGAGGAAGGTTAAGTCCAAAAAGGCCTCGACTTCCTCTACCCACGATGTGGGCTTGGTGGACGCCGAGCGCCAGCTAGATCTGGCGAAAAGGGCGCAATTGCAGCAAGACCTGGAGGAGAGGGTCGCTGCGAAGGAGCGCCAGGCGCAAATCGCCAGGTCGAGGTCTGGCTATGGTGCATCAAGTGTGCTGTATGCCGACCACTCCCTGGCGGAACTGGAGCGCATGGCGCAGGAGGACAAGGAGGAGGTCTTGGAGGTCGCCTCAAAGTCCTCCAACTTGAAGGGGACCTTCCAGAAGGCCCTCAAATGCCGGGCCGCCAGCTTGCACGGCATTGTCCTGGAGCTGGTGAAGCGGACGGCCACGGACGAGACGCGGCAGCTGCAGGCAAGGGTGGATCGCCTGCAAGCGGACAACAGCCAGCTACACCAGAAGCTGGCTGAGGCCGCGGCCCGGCCTGCCCAACCTGCCCCAGGTCCGGCAGTAGGAGGCTCCTCCTCCTCCCCTTCCAACCTTGAGGATATAATCCGCAAGGTTGTCATGGAGGAGAGGGCCTTCACCAGAGCCTGCTTCGCAGGCATCGAGGACCGGCTCTTGCCGGAAAGGCGGCTCCGTCCGCCGCTAGCGGCGGATAAGAGTCCTCCGTCGAAGGAGCCGGAACCTGTGCCCGTAGCAGGCTCGGCATCGCGTGCGCAGCCCCAGGCCGTGAAGCCCTCCAAGGGCAAGGGGAAAGGCAAGGGCAAGAGGACCAAGGTGGCTCCTCAAACCCCCACCACAAGTGCAGAGGGAGCGTCTGGGTCGTCTGCCACCCCAGCAGCCACCCAGAAGTCGCAGGAGGAAGACGCCCTTCTTCCCTCCACCACCCCGTCCAACCAGTCGTGGACGGAAGTGGTCAGGAGGGGAAAGAAGGCTAAAAAGTCGGCCTCCAAGCCCGCTGCGACTGCTCCCGCAGCCAAAAGGGCTCCAGCCGGCGGGAGGAAGCTAGTTCCTCCCAAAACCGCGGCCGTCGTGGTGACCATCACCCCGGAGGCCGTGGAGCGGGGCGAGACGTACGAGTCCGTCCTAAGACGGGCTCGTACCAATGCTGATCCCACACAGCTGGGGATCAGCAACATCACGTGCCGCCGAACCCTAACCGGGGCTCGAATTTTCGAGTTCTCGGGGGAAACACGCGGCACAAATGCGGACCTCTTCGCAACAAAGTTGCAAGAGGTCATCGCGGATGCGGCAACGGTCGTCAGGCCCGTTAAGACCGCAGCCTTGGAGGTGGCCGATCTGGAGGATTCGGTCACCAAAGAGGATGTGGTGGCGGCCGTTGCTGCGGCTGGAGGTTGTGACGCTGGCGCGGTAAAAGGCGGAGCCATCAGGCCCGGGCGCCGCGGCATGGGCATCATGCGCGTTGAGTGCCCAGTCGCCGCGGCTGGGGCCGTCCTTGCTGCGGGCAAAGGACGGTTATTGGTGGGACTCAGCTCGGCTGTGGTCCGACCACTTGAAGACCAGCCTATGCGCTGCTTCAAGTGTTTTGCGTTCGGCCACACCCGAGCCACGTGTCCCTCAAAGTTTGACTGGGGAGACACGTGCTACCAGTGCGGGCAAGAGGGACACAAGAGTGTCACCTGCCGCGCCACCACGCCACACTGCACGGCGTGTGCCGCCAGTGGCCGCCCCGCGGACCACAGGATGACGGGCAGGAGCTGCAAGCCCCCCGTGAGGAAGGGCATAGTGCCGGCGCAGGTTCGCCCTGTTGCCACCACCGCCGCCACCGTCGTCGCCGCTGCAGCTCCAGCGGCGGTTGCTGAGGAGGGGGGTGCGATGTCGGAATAATGGTTTCCGACTACCGCATCCTCCAGGCGAACACCAACCACTGCAGAGCGGCCCAGGACCTGCTGGTGCAGGCCATGGCTGAGTGGTTGGTGAACGTAGCGGTGGTCGCCGAGCCCTACTCGATCCCCGGCAGTTGGCTGGGTGACGAGGAGGGCTTGGTGGCACTAGCGGCGCGGTCTTCCACAGACTCCCCTCCCCTCTCGCTATTAGAGAGGGGACCGGGATACGTGGCCGCCGCGTGGGGAGAGATAGCCCTCGTGGGCGTCTATTTCTCCCCAAACCGCCTTCTCCAGGATTTCGAGAACTATCTCGGAGTCCTGGCCGCCGTGGTCGGCAGGGCAGCGCCGCGTCAGGTTTTCGTGCTGGGAGACTTGAACGCCAAGTCGGTGACCTGGGGCAACCCGGCCACCGACGCACGCGGGCGGGCGGTGGAAATGTGGGCTGCCTCCTCTGGACTCTCCCTCTTGAACAGAGGAAGTGTCCAGACATGCGTGCGGCGTCAGGGTGGCTCAATAGTGGACGTCACTTTCGCCACCCCTGCGTTAGCCGCGCGCGTGTTGAACTGGCGGGTGGACCTCGTGGAGACCATGTCGGACCACCGCTACATCCGGTTCGACATCTCCACGAGTGGCCCCGGTGAGATGCGGCCCCTCTCGGGGCGATCACCGTTCCCGCGGTGGGCCCTAACCCGCCTGGACAGGGAGGCAGCGGCGGAGGCGGCGTTCATCCAGGACTGGCTGTCGCCGCCTACCGCCGGCTTGGATGTGGACGCCGTAGCGGGGAAACTGAGGGAGTCTCTGACCGAGGTATGCAACTCTAGCATGCCTCGGTCTCGCCGACGACCACTACCAAAACGCGCCGTGTACTGGTGGTCGGTGGAGCTGGCGGGGCTTCGAGCAGCGTGTGTGGAGGCAAGGAGGGCCTATACGCGGAGCCGGCGGCGGCGTCGACGGGACCGGGCCGACGAGGACCACCTCTATGAACTATACATGGAGGCAAAAATGGTCCTCGATCGGGCCATCGCCGCCGCCAGAGACTCGGCGAGAGCCGAGCTGCTGGAGGGTCTCGACAACGACCCCTACGGAAGACCATATAAGGCGGCGCGCAACAAATTGCGCCCCTTTGGTCCCCCGGTTGCCGAGACCCTGGAGCCCGCATTTCTGGATGGGGTGGTTCAGTCCCTGTTCCCGTGCAGGGACAACAACTTCACCCCGCCAGTGATGGGCCCAGCACGAGCTATAGCCCCGCCAGACGACGAGGAAGAAGAGGAGGCCCCCCTTCCTGTCACGGAGTCGGAACTTGGCGCGGCGATTCTCCATATCCGCGCCAAGAAGACAGCTCCAGGCCCCGACGGCGTTCCCGCAAGGGTGGTGGCGATCGCTGCCACCCAAATGGAGGAGAGGTTTCGGGACCTCTTCAGCGCATGCCTTGCTTCTGGGAGGTTCCCGAAACCGTGGAAGGAGGGGCAGTTGTGCCTCCTTCGCAAGGAGGGCCGCCCCGCAGACTCCCCCTCGGCATACCGGCCCATCGTTCTGCTCGATGAGGTCGGCAAAATGTTCGAGGGGATAGTCGCTGCGCGGTTAAAGGGCCATTTGCGCGGGATCGGGCCGGACTTGTCGGATGCTCAGTTCGGTTTTCGGGCTGAGCGTTCCACGGTGGACGCGCTGGCCTGCCTTAAGGGGCAGGCGAAGGAGGCGATGGAGGCAGGGGACGGATTGTTGGCTGTGTCATTCGACATAGCCAACGCCTTCAACTCCGTTCCCCACTCCACCATCCTAGAGGCGCTCCGATTCCACGGAGTGCCTCGATACCTGCGCAGTCTGCTGGCCAGCTACCTGGAGGATCGGGCGATCCTCCTGGTAAATAGGACTGGCCAAGTCCGGCGATACGCCGTTGAGGCCGGCGTTCCGCAGGGGTCAGTCATAGGACCTCTCCTCTGGAACGTCGGCTATGATTGGCTCCTGCGGCGAACTCTCCTCCGAGGCACGAGAGTCGTGTGCTACGCGGACGACACTCTCCTCACCGCCCGGGGGGGGAGTTTCAGGGAAGCGGCCAACTTGCCATAGGCCATAGCCCAGCGGGTGGCGCGGGCCTACCGCACGGTGGGCTTCGCGGCAGCATGCGCTCTGGCCGGCACCCCACCTTGGGAACTCGAGGCGTGGGTGCTCGCCAGAGTGTATGAATGGACGGCGGGGCGGAGGGCGAGAGGAGAACGCCCCGCCCCGGAAGAGCGAGAAGCCGTCCGGCGGGAGGCGAGGGACGCCATCGTCGTCCATTGGACGACGGACCTCGCCACCGCAGCCTTCGGCCGCCGAACCCTCGACGCGATTGGGCCGGTCCTGCGAGACTGGCTCGAGCGGTCGCATGGGTTCCTCTCCTTCCGCCTGGTGCAGGTGCTGTCCGGACACGGTTGTTTCGGATCGTACCTGCACCGTATCGGGCGGGAGGAGACGCCGTCGTGTCACGACTGTGGCGCGGCGGAGGACACGGCGCAGCACACTCTCGAGGTGTGCCCGTCGTGGTCCGAGCCGCGCCGCAGTCTCACGGCGGCGATCGGAACGGACCTTTCTCTCCCCGGCTTGATCAACGCCATGCTGGGGGATGAGGGGTCCTGGGCGGCAGTCGCCTCCTTCTGCGAATACGTCATGTCCCAGAAGGAGGCGGCGGAGCGCGCGCGGGAGGAAGACCCTCTCGCGGCGCCGCTCCGAAGGCGGAGGAGGGGTCGAAGAAGACGTCAGTATGACAGTCATCTCCGACTCCTCCCAGGTGGAGGCCAGCAGGCAACGGGTGCGGGGGCACCCTTGCCTGTATTGCACAGGCCTCCATCAGTGTCGGACGGGAATGGCCAGGTGTTCCCGGCCATTCCCGTAGCCCCCCAGCCTGGGGGGCATGCGGGGCCCGCCAGCTAGGCGGGCATGCGCCGGGAGGGTTGTGGAAGTAAAGGATGAGCCGGTCTCCCATGGCCCTCCCATCACGGCGATGCGGGAACACCGCTGAGTTTTAGTGGGTATACTGCCACTCTGGCAGGGAGTCCCACATACTCCGTGTCGTCCCCCGACGAGCGGAGATGCGTAATGTCATTTCTCAGCGAAAAAAAAAAAAAAAAAAAAAAAAAAAAAAAAAAAAAAAAAAAAAAAAAAAGGTTAGGTTAGGTTAGGTTAGGTTAGGTTAGGTTAGGTTAGGTTGGGGATCCCCCCACAGCTTATACGTCCTCGTCGTGATCCCCGGGCAACGCCGTGTCTGACCACCGTAACGGAGTGGCAGACCGGCGGCTAAAGTGAGCTGTGAATCGTAGATTTTTTTTTTATGCGGACGTCTGCGAATTTGGATTTTAATTTTAACCCGATGTATAAGAAACCAATGCGTGACGCCTCTGGGCGATTCATTGCGAATCGTTCTTCCCAAGGCGATTCAAACGGCCCTTCTCAGGGCCCACCCAACGGCCCTTCTCAGGGCCAATCAAACGGCCCTTCTCAGGGCCACGCCGGCGACGCTACGGCGTCGGAAGCTGACCGCGCACCGTCTGCGGCCAGCTTGTTTAGCAGGCCAGACGAGTTGTCGGACTCCGACGACTCCAGTATGGACGCGTCGGCGGCTGAAAGCGGCTGCCTCAAAAGGAAAGGGGCCGATCTGAGGCTCGGGTCCGAGGGCTCCTCGGAGTCGGCCAGAAGCAAGCCGAAGAGGAAAGTTAAGTCCAAAAAGGCCTCGACTTCCTCTACCCACGAAGTGGGCTTGGTGGACGCCGAGCGCCAACTAGATCTAGCAAGAAGGGCGCAACTCCAGCAAGACCTGGAGGAGAGGGTCGCTGCGAAGGAGCGCCAGGCGCAAATCGCCAGGTTGAGGTCTGGCTATGGTGCATCAAGTGTGCTGTATGCCGACCACTCCCTGGCGGAACTGGAGCGCATGGCGCAGGAGGACAAGGAGGAGGTCTTGGAGGTCGCCTCAAAGTCCTCCAACTTGAAGGGGACCTTCCAGAAGGCCCTCAAATGCCGGGCCGCCAGCTTGCACGGCATTGTCCTGGAGCTGGTGAAGCGGACGGCCACGGACGAGACGCGGCAGCTGCAGGCAAGGGTGGATCGCCTGCAAGCGGACAACAGCCAGCTACACCAGAAGCTGGCTGAGGCCGCGGCCCGGCCTGCCCAGCCTGCCCCAGGTCCGGCAGTAGGAGGCTCCTCCTCCTCCCCTTCCAACCTTGAGGATATAATCCGCAAGGTTGTCATGGAGGAGAGGGCCTTCACCAGAGCCTGCTTCGCAGGCATCGAGGACCGGCTCTTGCCGGAAAGGCGGCTCCGACCGCCGCTAGCGGCGGATAAGAGTCCTCCGTCGAAGGAGCCGGAACCTGTGCCTCTAGCAGGCTCGGCATCGCGTGCGCAGCCCCAGGCCGTGAAGCCCTCCAAGGGCAAGGGGAAAGGCAAGGGCAAGAGGACCAAGGTGGCTCCTCAAACCCCCACCACAAGTGCGGAGGGAGCGTCTGGGTCGTCTGCCACCCCAGCAGCCACCCAGAAGTCGCAGGAGGAAGACGCCCTTCTTCCCTCCACCACCCCGTCCAACCAGTCGTGGACGGAAGTGGTCAGGAGGGGAAAGAAGGGTAAAAAGTCGGCCTCCAAGCCCGCTGCGACTGCTCCCGCAGCCAAAAGGGCTCCAGCCGGCGGGAGGAAGCTAGTTCCTCCCAAAACCGCGGCCGTCGTGGTGACCATCACCCCGGAGGCCGTGGAGCGGGGCGAGACGTACGAGTCCGTCCTAAGACGGGCTCGTACCAATGCTGATCCCACGCAGCTGGGGATCAGCAACATCACGTGCCGCCGAACCCTAACCGGGGCTCGAATTTTCGAGTTCTCGGGGGAAACACGCGGCACAAATGCGGACCTCTTCGCAACAAAGTTGCAAGAGGTCATCGCGGATGCGGCATCGGTCGTCAGGCCCGTTAAGTCCGCAGCCTTGGAGGTGGCCGATCTGGAGGATTCGGTCACCAAGGAGGATGTGGTGGCGGCCGTTGCTGCGGCTGGAGGCTGCGACGCTGGCGCAGTAAAAGGCGGAGCCATCAGGCACGGGCGCCGCGGCATGGGCATCATGCGCGTTGAGTGCCCAGTCGCCGCGGCTGGGGCCGTCCTTGCTGCGGGCAAAGGAAGGTTATTGGTGGGACTCAGCTCGGCTGTGGTCCGACCACTTGAAGACCAGCCTATGCGCTGCTTCAAGTGTTTTGCGTTCGGCCACACCCGAGCCACGTGTCCCTCAAAGTTTGACTGGGGAGACACGTGCTACCAGTGCGGGCAAGAGGGACACAAGAGTGTCACCTGCCGCGCCACCACGCCACACTGCACGGCGTGTGCCGCCAGTGGCCGCCCCGCGGACCACAGGATGACGGGCAGGAGCTGCAAGCCCCCCGTGAGGAAGGGCATAGTGCCGGCGCAGGTTCGCCCTGTTGCCACCACCGCCGCCACCGTCGTCGCCGCTGCAGCTCCAGCGGCGGTTGCTGAGGAGGGGGGTGCGATGTCGGAATAATGGTTTCCGACTACCGCATCCTCCAGGCGAACACCAACCACTGCAGAGCGGCCCAGGACCTGCTGGTGCAGGCCATGGCTGAGTGGTTGGTGAACGTAGCGGTGGTCGCCGAGCCCTACTCGATCCCCGGCAGTTGGCTGGGTGACGAGGAGGGCTTGGTGGCACTAGCGGCGCGGTCTTCCACAGACTCCCCTCCCCTCTCGCTATTAGAGAGGGGACCGGGATACGTGGCCGCCGCGTGGGGAGAGATAGCCCTCGTGGGCGTCTATTTCTCCCCAAACCGCCCTCTCCAGGACTTCGAGAACAATCTCGGAGTCCTGGCCGCCGTGGTCGGCAGGGTGGCGCCGCGTCAGGTCTTCGTGCTGGGAGACTTGAACGCCAAGTCGGTGACCTGGGGCAACCCGGCCACCGACGCACGCGGGCGGGCGGTGGAGATGTGGGCTGCTTCCTCTGGACTCTCCCTCTTGAACAGAGGAAGCGTCCAGACATGCGTGCGGCGTCAGGGTGGCTCAATAGTGGACGTCACTTTCGCCACCCCTGCGTTAGCCGCGCGCGTGTTGAACTGGCGGGTGGACCTCGTGGAGACCATGTCGGACCACCGCTACATCCGGTTCGACATCTCCACGAGTGGCCCCGGTGAGATGCGGCCCCTCTCGGGGCGATCACCGTTCCCGCGGTGGGCCCTAACCCGCCTGGACAGGGAGGCAGCGGCGGAGGCGGCGTTCATCCAGGACTGGCTGTCGCCGCCTACCGCCGGCTTGGATGTGGACGCCGTAGCGGGGCAACTGAGGGAGTCTCTGACCGAGGTATGCAACTCTAGCATGCCTCGGTCTCGCCGACGACCACTACCCAAACGCGCCGTGTACTGGTGGTCGGTGGAGCTGGCGGGGCTTCGAGCAGCGTGTGTGGGGGCAAGGAGGGCCTATACGCGGAGCCGGCGGCGGCGTCGACGGGACCGGGCCGACGAGGACCACCTCTATGAGCTATACATGGAGGCAAAAATGGTCCTCGATCGGGCCATCGCCGCCGCCAGAGACGCGGCTAGAGCCGAGCTGCTGGAGGGTCTCGACAACGACCCCTACGGGCGACCATATAAGGCGGCGCGAAACAAATTGCGCCCCTTTGGTCCCCCGGTTGCCGAGACCCTGGAGCCCGCGTTTCTGGATGGGTTGGTTCAGTCCCTGTTCCCGTGCAGGGACAGCCACTTCACCCCGCCAGTTATGGGCCCATCACGAGCTATAGCCCCGCCAGACGACGAGGAAGAAGAGGAGGCCCCCCCTCCTGTCACGGAGTCGGAACTTGGCGCGGCGATTTTCCATATCCGCGCCAAGAAGACAGCTCCAGGCCCCGACGGCGTTCCCGCAAGGGTGGTGGCGATCGCTGCCACCCAAATGGAGGAGAGGTTTCGGGACCTTTTCAGCGCATGCCTTGCTTCTGGGAGGTTCCCGAAACCGTGGAAGGAGGGGCAGTTGTGCCTCCTTCGCAAGGAGGGCCGCCCCGCAGACTCCCCCTCGGCATACCGGCCCATCGTTCTGCTCGATGAGGTCGGCAAAATGTTCGAGGGGATAATCGCTGCGCGGTTAAAGGGCCATTTGCGCGGGATCGGGCCGGACTTGTCGGATGCTCAGTTCGGTTTTCGGGCTGAGCGTTCCACGGTGGACGCGCTGGCCTGCCTTAAGGGGCAGGCGAAGGAGGCGATGGAGGCAGGGGACGGATTGTTGGCTGTGTCATTCGACATAGCCAACGCCTTCAACTCCGTTCCCCACTCCACCATCCTAGAGGCGCTCCGATTCCACGGAGTGCCTCGATACCTGCGCAGTCTGCTGGCCAGCTACCTGGAGGATCGGGCGATCCTCCTGGTGAATAGGACTGGCCAAGTCCGGCGGTACGCCGTTGAGGCCGGCGTTCCGCAGGGGTCAGTCATAGGACCTCTCCTCTGGAACGTCGGCTATGATTGGCTCCTGCGGGGAACTCTCCTCCGAGGCACGAGTGTCGTTTGCTACGCGGACGACACTCTCCTCACCGCCCGGGGGGGGAGTTTCAGGGAGGCGGCCAACTTGGCCTCGGCGGGCGGATCCTTGGTCGCGGGGAGGATTCGCCGCCTAGGTTTAACGGTGGCGCTACACAAGACCGAGGCCGTGTTCTTCCACGGACCTCGGCAGCGCCCCCCACCTGACGCCCACATCTTCGTGGAGGGCGTCAGAATCGAGGTCAAGGCCCAGATGAAATATCTGGGCCTTGTACTCGACAGCAGGTGGCGCTTCGGTCCGCATTTTAACGGGCTGTCGTCGCGCCTGCTGAAGACCGCGGGCGCGCTCTCTTGGCTGCTTCCCAACCTGGGGGGGCCCAGCGCACGATGCCGGCAACTTTACGCCGGCATCTTAAAGAGTATGGCCCTCTACGGGGCGCCCATCTGGGAGGACTCCCTCCAAAGGAGGGAGAACGCCGCCGCCCTGCGGGCGCCCCAAAGGGCCATAGCCCAGCGGGTGGCGCGGGCCTACCGCACGGTGGGCTTCGCGGCAGCATGCGCTCTGGCCGGCACCCCACCTTGGGAACTCGAGGCGTGGGTGCTCGCCAGAGTGTATGAATGGACGGCGGGGCGGAGGGCGAGAGGAGAATGCCCCGCCCCGGAAGAGCGGGAAGCCGTCCGGCGGGAGGCGAGGGACGCCATCGTCGTCCATTGGACGACGGACCTCGCCACCGCAGCCTTCGGCCGCCGAACCCTCGACGCGATCGGGCCGGTCCTGCGAGACTGGCTCGAGCGGTCGCATGGGTTCCTCTCCTTCCGCCTGGTGCAGGTGCTGTCCGGACACGGTTGTTTCGGATCGTACCTGCACCGTATCGGGCGGGAGGAGACGCCGTCGTGTCACGACTGTGGCGCGGCGGAGGACACGGCGCAGCACACTCTCGAGGTGTGCCCGTCGTGGTCCGAGCCGCGCCGCAGTCTCACGGCGGCGATCGGAACGGACCTTTCTCTACCCGGCTTGATCAACGCCATGCTGGGGGATGAGGGGTCCTGGACGGCAGTCGCCTCCTTCTGCGAATACGTCATGTCCCAGAAGGAGGCGGCGGAGCGCGCGCGGGAGGAAGACCCTCTCGCGGCGCCGCTCCGAAGGCGGAGGAGGGGTCGAAGAAGACGTCAGTATGACAGTCATCTCCGACTCCTCCCAGGTGGAGGCCAGCAGGCAACAGGTGCGGGGGCACCCTTGCCTGTATTGCACAGGCCTCCATCAGTGTCGGACGGGAATGGCCAGGTGTTCCCGGCCATTCCCGTAGCCCCCCAGCCTGGGGGGCATGCGGGGCCCACCAGCTAGGCGGGCATGCGCCGGGAGGGTTGTGGAAGTAAAGGATGAGCCGGTCTCCCATGGCCCTCCCATCACGGCGATGCGGGAACACCGCTGAGTTTTAGTGGGTATACTGCCACTCTGGCAGGGAGTCCCACATACTCCGTGTCGTCCCCCGACGAGCGGAGATGCGTAATGTCATTTCTCAGCGACAAAAAAAAAAAAAAAAAAAAAAAAAAAAAAAGGTTAGGTTAGGTTAGGTTGGGGTGCGTGCAGAAAACCTCCTCGTGTGCCTGATACCTGCTCGTCCCTTATGGATACGTTCGAGGGGAAGAGCAGTCGTCGGGCCGGTGCACCCTGGGCATGGACAATAATCTCTTCTGGAAAAGGTGTGGGAGTTTTTCGGAGAGAGTATTGTCTGTGGCAAATTTCTGCGGGCGGGGGAGCAGTATGCTTCACGTCGTTCTTCCACGTGTCCCTCTGATTCGCAGAGGGCATAGTGGAGGAACAAGGGTTGTGGGTCGCTCCTGATCGATCGACGTTCGTCGATTGTCACTGGACGTGACCCTGCCGCTACGGTGCAGGCGCACCAACGCGGCTGTTGTTTCTCCCTCAAGAGCAATCTTGAGGAGAGAACTTTCGGCGGGTTCGCTGAGTCGGGTTAGCCGGACAGCGAACGGAGGCATGCATAATGCCGCCGTCGGGGGCTCGGCTTAATCGCCCGGCCCAGAGGAAGGACACCTCTAAGATAAAAAACCACCTAATCCTAAGCTTTGAAGCGTGGCGAGAGGATGAGTGGCTGGTGGGGGACCAGTCGCTAGCGCTTCCCCTGTAGATACCTGCCGCACTCTACAGTATATAGGCTTACCTAGTACAAGAGGCTCTGTGTAGGCGGACATTTATTTCCTCACTACTCGTGGGAACAGTATGGATAAAAATAATGATAGCAAAAAAGCTGAGAACGTACCAAGTTTATTGGTGGAGGTGCCGCTTGCCGGCGACGGCAACAAGAGCCGAGGAGGCTCCCGTCCCTCAAGGGACCAAAGTATGTCCGATCAGGACTCGGGCGGGCGTGTCAGGTCCTCTGGAAAGCGTTCGCGGACGAGGTCGATGGATCTCTCCTCAAGCGAGGAGAACCTGTCGGCCGCTAAATTGACGTCGGCGAAGAGAGGACGGGGTCGCGTGGTTTCGGGTGGAGCTTCCGCTCCGATACCAGGGCGCGACGATCGGGGTCGCTTCAAGCGGCCTGATACGCCGGGAATCGGCGGGGAGAGTGACCTCGGTGTCTCATCCGAGGCCTCAACCGAGGAGCCAGGAGGGGTCACCGTCTCGCTTGTGGGCACGAAGGCGGAGGCCAACGCCGCGAAGCGTGCTCAAACTAGAGCGGTCGCGGCCGATGAGGTCGCCGAAATGGCCCGTCAGGCCCGGGAGCGGCGGTCTGCCCAGGCCGCTACAGGGGGGAGCCTAACGGCACAGGAACTCAACCGCCAGGTGTTGGACGGTGTGGATGTTGTCCTGAAGGTTGCTACCAAGTCCGGCAACCTGAAAGGCTCCTTCACCCGTGCCCTTAAAGAGGCGGCGGAAGGGATCAGGGAGGCGGTTAAGATTCTCCTTGATCGTACGACCTCGGAAGAGACGGCGAAGCTGTGGGAGGAGAACAGCCGTCTCCGCTCCGAGCTGGAGGACCTCAAGCGGCAGTTTGCCGCTCAGAGGAATGGCTGGCCGCGGCAAGCGACTCCGGAAGCCACCCGCTCCCCTCCTGCCGCATCTTCATCGGCCCCTGCATCTGCTCCACCGCATGCTCTTGCCCTGTCGGACCAAGATATAGAGAGGGTGGCCAGAATCTGCATGCTGCAGTGTGGGGGCATGGTGAATGCCCGGCTGGAGGCCATAGAAGCACGACTTCCCCCGGCCGAAATCCTCCGGCCGCCGCTTGCGGCAGATAGACGGAGGAAAGAGGAGTCCACAGGGACGCAGCCCGCACAGGTGGCTAAGAAACCTGCGGAGCGGGGCAAAAAGCCCGCGAAGGGGCCCAAGAAACCCGCGGAGGGTGTGTCCGCGCCCCCTTCCAACACAACCGCGCTCCCGGCGACTGCGCCACCCAACCAAGAGACCTGGACGACGGTTGTAAAAAGGGGCCGCAAGAAGAAGGCAGCACTGCCGACACCCGCCAACGGCCCGACTCCAGCAGAGGGCACGAGGCCGCTCAAGGTCATAACTCCACGCTCCGAGGCTGTAGTTATCACACTGCAGCCCGAAGCCGCAAACAGGGGTGTGACCTATAAGTCGGTCCTGATGGAGGTCAAGGATAAGCTGAAGTTCAGCGAATTTGGCACCCCGGCTGGCTTTACTTTTAGAACGGCAGCTACGGGTGCTAAGGTGTTTGAGGTGTCGGGTGCTGCAAGGCAGGAGAGGGCGGACGTTCTGGCCGCTAAACTACGAGAGGTCCTCAAACCGGAGGATGCCCGGGTGTCCAGACCCACCAAAACGGCTGAATTGCGAATAGATGGGCTGGACGACACCGCGACCCCGGAGCAAGTAGTGGCGGCCATTGCCGAAAATGGTGGATGTCCGCTCGAAAATGTGAAGGCGGGTGAAATTCGCTGCAGCGCTGCCGGGCTAGGCACGGTTTGGGTGCAGTGCCCGGTAGCGGCTGCAAATAAGGTCGCAGACGGCAGACGTTTGCGGGTGGGATGGGTGTCTGTCAGGGCTAAACTCCTGCCAACAAGGGCTGTGCAGTGCTTCAGGTGCCTGGAAAAGGGGCACGTCCGGGCACAATGCACTGCACAAATCGATCGCAGTGATCTATGTTATCGCTGCGGTCAACCCGGCCACAAGTCGGCCAAGTGCTCCGCGGCTCCACACTGCAGTCTTTGCGCAGCTGCAGGAAAGCCTACGGAGCACAGACTTGGCGGGAAAGCCTGCAAGGCGCCCAAAAATATTGGCAGGAGGACAGGAGCTGTCGGAGGACCTGCACCCCTCCCACAACCTGGAAACACAGCAGCTGACTCCCGACCCAGGGAAGGAGAAGATGCCGAGGAAATGGAATGTCAGTGATGACACAATTTCATTTCCTCCAGGCAAATATCAATCACTCTGCCAGAGCTCAGGATCTGCTGCTCCAGAGCATGGCGGAGTGGTCGATCCACGTGGCTGTGGTCGCTGAGCCGTATTTTGTCCCCCCCCGTGATAACTGGGCAGGGGACCTAGACGGTTTAGTGGCTATCACTGGCGGGACTCTTGTCAGTCCCTCCCGAGGACACGGCTGGGTCGCCGCTCTTTCGGGGGGAATCGTTACGATTGGTGCGTACTTCTCGCCCAACAAGAGTCTTGCTGACTTCGAGGGGTTCCTTGTCGAGTTGGGTGCCATCGTGGGCCAGTTCCACCCTCGCCCGGTGCTGTTGCTCGGGGATCTAAACGCCAAGTCTACGGCGTGGGGATCCCCGGTCACCGATCCTAAGGGCGAGGTGTTGGAAGAGTGGGCGATCACGGCCGGCCTGACCGTCCTGAATCGGGGCTCGGTCTACACGTGCGTGCGGCAGCGGGGTGGGTCTATAGTGGACGTCTCGTTTGCCAGCTCCGCTGTTGCGGGCCGTGTCCGCGACTGGCGAGTTGCCGTAGAGGTGGAGACGTTGTCGGATCATCGTTACATTCGTTTCGACGTCTCCACCCAGAGTGCGGGCGGCGGCCGCCCGTCTGCCTCGCAAGTGGATGGTCCTCGCTGGTCGTACAAGCGAATCGACAGGGAACTTCTCGAGGAAGCTGCTATTATCCAGACCTGGGTCCGGGAGTCACTGACGAACGAACCCGTCGACGTCGAAGGGGAGGCGCAGTGGTTCCGCAGGACGATGACGCAAATCTGCGACGCGTCCATGCCCCGTGTCCGCACAGAGCTCACAAGGCGCCAGGTGTACTGGTGGTCCGCCGCAATCGCGCAGATGCGCGTGACTTGCGTGGAGGTTCGGCGCCAGTACACCCGATACCGGAGGAGACGTCGTCGGGTTCCGGAAGAAGAAGCCGCGCTGTATGAGGTGTACCGCGCGGCGAAGGAGGCTCTGTGGCTGGCCATCGACGAGTCAAAAACTCGAGCCAGGGAAGAGATGCTGGCGACCCTAGACGGGGATCCGTGGGGACGTCCATATCGTGCGGTTCGAGGGAAACTTCGTGCCTGGGCGCCCCCACTCACTGAGAGTCTAGAGCCTCAGTTACTAGAGGAAGTGGTCGCAGCCCTTTTCCCTGCTAGAGAAGAGCATGTGCCGCCGCCGATGGCTTTGCCCACAGCCGCAGAGTCGGAGGATGAGGAGGTCCCTGAGGTGACACAGCCGGAGATGACGGCGGCCGTAACGCGGCTCCGGGCCAAAACAGTTGCCCCGGGGCCCGATGGAGTTCCCGGCCGCGCGCTCGTTCTCGCTTTAAAGGAGCTAGAGCCCCAGCTGAGAGGACTCTACTCAGCTTGCCTTGAGCAGGGCCGGTTCCCTACTCAGTGGAAAACAGGTCGTCTGGTCCTGCTCAGGAAAGTGGGGCGCCCAGCAGACTCGCCGTCCGCATACCGGCCTATAGTGCTGCTAGACGAGGTGGGTAAGCTTTTTGAGCGGATAATTGCAGCCCGCCTCGTCGGCCACTTGTGCAGAGAGGGGCCGGATCTGGACGACAGTCAGTTCGGTTTTCGGCATGGGCGCTCCACTATCGACGCGATAATGCGGGTGAGAGTCCTGGCGGAGGAAGCGGTGTCCCGGGGCGGGGTGATGCTGGCGGTGTCCTTGGACATTTCCAATGCGTTCAATACCCTGCCCTGGAGTTGTATTCGGGAGGCACTGCGTTACCATAGGGTGCCTCCCTACCTCCGCCACATCGTTGGGGCTTACTTGGCGGAAAGGTGTGTCACCTATAGGGGACGCGACGGCGGGGGCCGACGCGATATGTCGTGCGGTGTTCCACAGGGTTCGGTTGTAGGTCCTCTCCTGTGGAACATCGGATACGACTGGGTGCTGAGGGGCGAGCTCCAACCCGGAGTGGACCTGACGTGTTACGCGGACGACACGCTGGTCACGGCCCGGGGGAGTTCGTACAGGGAGGCAGCGTTGCTGGCTACGGCTGCGGTCTCGCAGGTCGTGAGTCGCATCCGACGCCTGGGCCTGGAGGTGGCCCTCAACAAGTCGGAGGCCATCGCATTCCATGGCCCCCGACGGGCGCCGCCGCCGGGATCACACATTGTGGTCGGAGGGGCTCGAATTGCTGTCGAGTCAACCATGAAGTACTTAGGACTGGTGCTCGACAGCCGGTGGGACTTCGGCCCCCACTTTCGGCGGCTGACGCCCAAGTTGATGGGCGCGGCGGGCGCGCTCGCAACGTTGCTTCCCAACCTGGGGGGCCCGAGCACCGCCTGTAGGCGGTTGTACTTGGGGATCGTGCGATCCATGGCCCTGTACGGGGCCCCGGTGTGGGCTTCTGACCTGACGGCTGGCTGCATCGCAATACTGCGTAAACCACAGAGGGCGATGGCCGTCAGGGCTATCAGGGGGTATCGCACGATCTCCTATGAGGCGGCTTGTGCACTGGCCGGATCCCCGCCCTGGGACCTAGAGGCGAGAGCCCTCGCGTCTCTTTACCGATGGCGCGAGGAAGTGCGAACGCGGGGCGGTGAACCGATGCAGCGAGAGTTTGAGCATCGTCGGTCACAGCTCCGCGAGGCTTTGGTGACGGAATGGCGGAACAGGCTTCTGCGCCCTACTGCCGGCCTCGCTACCGTGGAGGCGATCCGACCAGTGCTCGGCGAATGGCTCGGGAGGAGGCACGGCTCTCTGTCGTTTCGGGCGACGCAGGTGCTTTCGGGGCATGGCTGCTTCGGGAAGTTCCTGTGTCGCATAGGCAGGGAGCCGGACGCTCAGTGCCATCACTGCGTCCACTGTCGGGAGGACACGGCGTGGCACACACTGGCAGAGTGTGTCGCATGGGAGGAGCCGCGCCGTGCCCTCGTATCAGTAGTCGGAGCCGACTTATCGCTACCGGCCGTCGCTCGTTCTATGGCCGGGGGCGCCGAGTCGTGGGATGCGGTGATCTCCTTCTGTGAAACGGTGATTTCGCAGAAGGAGGCTGCGGAAAGGGAGAGGGAGATTGAAACCACTCTCCCGATCCGCAGCAGGCGAACTAGGCGTCGGCGGAGGGCGGACAACGCCCTCTTCCAGCCCCCGTAAATAGGTCCGGAGGGACGGCGGACTCGGGGACGTCCGCCGCCCCTCATCCAGCAGGACCCGAGGCGGCGGCGCGTAGTGTTTCACGCGCGCCCCTAATAGACGTCGCGGGGGGAGTTTTCACACCTCACTCCCCCCGCGGGCCTGAGGTGGCCCGCAATGGCGGGCCGGCACTAGCCGAGGATCGTGGAAGGCGCACAAGTTCCCATGATCCCCGGTCCAAGTGTGGGAAGGGAACACCGGGGTGGTTTTTAGTCAGTAAGAGTCTGACAGACCCCTCCGCCCGCCCCAGGGCGGAGGACATCCATGAGGATTTTCCACCCCGGAACAAAAAAAAAAAAAAAAAAAAAGGTTAGGTTAGGTTAGGTTAGGTTAGGTTAGGTTAGGTTAGGTTAGGTTAGGTTAGGTTAGGTTAGGTTAGGTTAGGTTAGGTTAGGTTAGGTTAGGTTAGGTTAGGTTAGGTTAGGTTAGGTTAGGTTAGGTTAGGTTAGGTTAGGTTAGGTTAGGTTAGGTTAGGTTAGGTTA